>CM069083.1:40205264-40830264 GCA_035578085.1 Solanum pinnatisectum | reverse complement strand
TTCATGTGCATGGTTCATTTGATTTGTCACCTTGTTTTTAAGTGATTTTCAATGTTTCCTTTTTGTCAAATCTTAACGGTTAAATTGATAACCGAACCGATAATGATCAATAACCGATAAGCCAATAGCCTAATGGTTTTATAACAATTTAGCATCTATACAAACCGATAATCAATAAGCCAAACAAACCGATACGCAACCCTAGTATAAATGGTGGAATAAATAATTCAATGACTACCTAATAACCCAATCAAACACAATCATACATTTTATTTCCTTAATTATTATACCTCATAACTGACATTAAACGACTTCTATACTTGTCTTGTCTTGAATTTTAAAATGAGGGCGAGTATCAAGGCAAAATTTCTCTTATTTTAGAGGAACCGTTAAAAAAAGTATTTTAAAACTATTTAAATAGTTGTACGATATATTTATGCTAGTTATTTAACAACGAGGACATTTTGAAAATAATATATATAAGAAGATAAAATTAATCTATTTTAAATAGTTTAATAGTACTTTTAGTTTTTTTTTTTCCTTAAGAAAAAGGAAAAAATGTTTTTGACGATACCCAATTCTAGTGGAATTAAAAGAATTTTTAAGAATTTAATGTAGTGACTGGTTGCACTACTAGCATATGATCAACCTACTTGTGAATCTATTATTTTTTAATGCAGGTCACTTTTGAAGAAGTTGAGAAATGTAATGACCAGTCATAGTCTCCGCAACACTAATAAAGTAGCAGATATTTTGGCTATATAGGTTTTCAAGCTATCAAGAAGCAGAAAGTTTCACGTTTTATACAACCCTTTAGACTACATCAAATATGCACTAAAAATGACAAAGAGAAATTGTCATCCAGTAAAATAGTAACACTAACTACTTGTAATAAATTAGGGGTCGTTTGGTAGAGTGTATTAGAAAAAATAATGCATGTATTAACCTTATGTATTACTAGTACCTTGTTTGATACTCTTTTTCAACCTATATATAACTAATGCTTGCATAAGTTATACACTCTATTGTGTATTAAAGTGTGTATTGCTAATACCATGAATTTCTAGGTATTAGCAATGCAATGGTTTTAATGCATGTATTAATATGATAAAAGATCCAATTACCCCTCAAAACCCTTTTTACATCTTTTCCACCATAAAAGTCAAGAGTGTCTTTGTAAATAATTTTTTTTAATGCAATACATACTATTTTTAATGCATCAAACCAAACAATGCATTATAATAATCTATGTATAATTAATGCAAACATAACTAATACATGCATTGCTAATGCAAATATTATTAATACACTCTATTTAATATTATTCTTACACTCTATCAAACGACCTCTATTAGTGTGTTAACTATGATAAAAAAAAAATTACTACCTAATATGTCAGTACTTACTAAGAAAAACTATATAATATTAACCTCTTTTAACCCCCCAGAAAAAAGTACTATGTTGAAAATGGGTAAAGTTAAATACCAGTTGGGGCATCCATGGTTTCCTTTTCTTACCCAAAACTAAACTAACCTGTTGTCATAGTTAACTTAACCACATAGATGGTTACCAAATTTCATTGAAATATGTGGTTTTCTTGATAGGTAGGTCTTTGTGTTATATAAAATGAATATTTTCCACCATTAAAATTAAAAAATAAAATAAATGCAAGGAACATTGAACATAGCATCATGTCAAGATCATTTATAGATTTGGTTCATTGTATCTGAATTGAATACTTTTTCTTCTCTCTTTCCAAATAATAAAAAATGAAACATAAATAAAAAATAGAAAATGTTAACCCCACTTTACACAAACACAAATATAGATAGAAGACAGCACCACCCACACACAAACCTCATTGTTTTGTACCTCATCCTCCGTCCACCTCTTTTTTCTCTCTCTTTTTGCCCTATTCAATAGGGTTTCCAAATGATCTCTTGCTACCTGTTTTTCTGATGCAATCAGTTGTTCAAGCTCTTTTAATTGTGCTTCTTTTGGTTGATCTGTCAATTTTTGCTCTCCATAGAGGGTTTTTTGGTCCTGGACAGTGCAGATTCTACTTCCCCAGTGTTTTTCAACCATACTCATGTCTAAAGTCTTCAATTTTAGTGGTATGATATTCATTCTTATCTGGGTTTTGCTTAAAAATTCAATCTTTATCTTAATTATTGGTTTATTTCTCTCTTTTTGAAACTAGTGTTTTAGATTTTAGGCTTTTCTTTTAGAGTTCATCTGTTATTAATTTTATGTAACTTTCTCTTTGAAACTAGAGGGGTTTCTACGTCTGGATCCTTGATTTTAGCCTGCCTATTGTGATTTTTATCTATCTAGATATGATACAATTGTGTCTCTTCTTTTGTTTCCTTTACTAGTGCAAAATTCCATATATTTTGTTAATGATATGCTAATCTTGGGCAAAAATGGTCAAGAAAATTAATTGATGGATATTTTGTTGAAAGTCAATTATTTTTTTTTCCATGTTTGACTGAAATATTTTCTTTATAGAACTCTTCAAAACTGATTAACCTGGCATATGGAGTATCTTGTATTTCTGTGATATATGCTCTAAATCTGAATCTGATCAGACATGCATGTGAAGTGGGTTTGGCCTTTCTCAAGATTTGTTTGGTTTCAATTGTGGTCTTTGGCTGATGTTCTTTACTATCTTCTGGATTTCAGGTGATGATGTTTTTTACCATGGTGGGGCTGTGTACCCAAGTCCCAAAGAATCCAGCCTATTTCTGTCCCTTAGGAATCATGTGGATGTCTATTTTCCTCCTTGCAAGAGGTCTCGTGTTGCGGTCCCTTTTGTTTTCACTGAAAAGAAGCAGAAGTTGTCTTCCATTGATGTCCTACCTGATGAATGCCTTTTTGAGGTATTGAGGCGCCTTTCTGATGGCAAAGAGAGGAGTGCCTCTGCTTGTGTTTCCAAGCGCTGGCTTATGCTTTTAAGCAGCATCCGCGGGGATGAAACAGTCATCTCAGATCTCAATCCATCTTTGGAGACCGAGCGAAGATCTATCCAAACCGCCCTTGTTAAGCCCGTGGACTGTGTTAAGAAGGGTGAGGTATTGGACTCTAATGGTGCAGAAGTTGCTGAGGCTGAATCTCAAGATATTGAAGGAGAGGGTCATCTCTCCAGGTCCCTTGATGGAAAGAGAGCAACAGATGTCCGACTTGCTGCTATTGCTGTTGGAACTCCAAGCCATGGAGGGTTAGGGAAGCTTTCTATTCGAGGAAGCAACCCAATCCGTGGTGTAACTGATACTGGCCTTAAGGCTATTGCTCGAGGTTGTCCTTCTCTTAGGGCTCTTTCTCTCTGGAATGTATCTTCTGTTAGTGATGAAGGTTTAATTGAGATTGCTCAAGGATGTCATCTCTTAGAGAAGCTTGATCTTTGCCAGTGCCCTGCAATTACTGATATGTCTTTGCTGGCTATCGCAAAGAATTGTCCTAATTTGACCTCTCTAACGATAGAATCTTGTTCAAAGATTGGAAATGGAACTCTTCAAGATGTAGGTCGTTTTTGCCCGAAGTTGAAGTTTGTGTCTCTCAAAAACTGCCCACTCATTGGAGATCAAGGAATTGCAAGTCTCTTTTCATCCGCTGGTCATGTTTTGACAAAGGTGAAACTTTACGCATTGAACATCAGTGACATCTCCCTTGCTGTTATTGGACATTATGGCATTGCCGTGACTGACATAGCCCTTATCGGTCTTCAAAACATAAATGAGAGAGGATTTTGGGTCATGGGTAATGGCCAAGGTTTGCAGAAGCTGAGGTCACTTGCTATAACTGCTTGCCATGGAGTTACTGATTTGGGACTTGAAGCTCTTGGTAAAGGTTGTCCAAACTTGAAGCTGTTTTGCCTGCGAAAATGTACAATCCTGTCAGATAATGGCTTGGTTGCTTTTGCCAAAGGTTCAGTTGCACTAGAGAACCTCCAATTAGAAGAATGCCACAGGATCACCCAGGCTGGGTTTGTTGGTGTTCTTTTGAGCTGTGGTAAGAAGTTAAAGGTTCTGTCCATGGTGAATTGCTTTGGTGTTAAAGAGTTAGCCTGTCGATTTCCATCTGTGCTGCCTTGCAACTCACTGCAATCTTTGTCTATTCGCAACTGCCCTGGAGTTGGTAATGCTACGCTGGCCATAGTGGGTAGGCTGTGCCCCAAACTGACTCAGTTGGAGTTGAGTGGCCTTCTTGAAGTAACTGATGAGGGTCTTTTCCCTCTTGTTCAGAACTGTGAAGCTGGTTTGGTCAAGGTGAATCTAAGCGGATGTGTAAATGTTACAGACAGATCAGTTTCATTCATAACTGAGTTGCATGGGGGAAGTCTCGAGTCTCTTAATGTTGACGAGTGTCGATATGTTACTGATGCAACCTTGTTAGCAATTTCCAACAACTGTTGGTTGCTCAAGGAACTTGATATTTCAAAGTGTGGAATAACTGATTCAGGTATTGCATCTTTGGCCAGTACAGTGCGACTTAATTTGCAGATCCTCTCATTGTCGGGCTGCTTTATGCTTTCGGACAAAAGTGTACCCTTTCTGCAGAAGTTGGGGCAGACACTCATGGGCTTAAACATCCAGCACTGCAATGGGTTCAGTAGCAGCTGTGTTGATCTTCTCTTGGAACAGCTCTGGAGGTGTGATATCCTTTCTTAAGTGCACAGGGTTCAAGGATGAATGCAACTTACAAGTTGAGCTCCTTTGAAGATGGAGCTTAGTAAGGAAGTTTAACTAGTCTTTCTTTGTTAGTGTTAGCATAAAGTTTTTTGGTCCATGGTCTTGGGTCTTCTAATAGTCCAGTATCTCGGCTCCTTTTTCCAGGGATGTGGTTGGTTCTCTTTTTTTGCAGCTTCTTCACTAAAGCTGTTTTTGGGAAATTTTTTTCCTGTTTTTCCAACCATACTTCCCTGAGATACAAATGCTGAGTTTTTGGATTAAGAGATTCATGTCTGGTCCTAGTCCTAGTCCTTGTTGTCACTAGTTTTTAGCTTCTAGCCTTGCATTGATTACCAAATCTTGCAGTGGTAGAAGCTTTTCAATAGTCTTAGTCTTTTATGTGTGTGAACTTGTAGTTTTACCGAGTCTTTCACGTTGTTGAACCTTAGTGTTAAGGTTCAACAACTTGTGATGGTTGGGTTATGTTTGTGTGTTGTGTTCTTGTGGTTGCTTTTGGGCAGTTGTAGGTATAGATGCGTCTCTTTCATGGGCTTTGGCCATGGCAGCAAGTTCCTTTTCTGCCATGACAACCCTCTGGGGTTGTTTTTTTCTTTTTTACCAAGCCTTAGTTTTGCAGGCCTCTCTTGTTCTTGTACTCCCAAATGTTGTAACCTCGTTTTGTACTTGTGGAAATGTTAGTTTGTACTAGTGTCTTTTATTAAATAATAAAAAAAAAAAGAAAAAAAAAGTTAGGTTGTATATCTGTGTTTGATCTCTAGAAATTAGTTTCTTGAAAAAAGTTCAAATACAATGAATGTATGACATGACATGTCACATTAAGATGGGTCAATTACTACATGTGTGTATTTGTCCTTTTCTCCAACACGGGAGACGTTAGGATTAAGGAATGGTGCAAAGCAGTCTCTCTTTTACGCCTACTTTGTATGTTTCCTTCTCCGTAATGAGGAAGCTTCATGAATGCAAAAGTGTCTTGCCTAACTATATTTTCGAAATCAACCACGTGATTGACAATGAAAATACACCATTTACCTATAACTTTACATGCCCTTTCCTTCTAATTTTTGCACCAAAGTTTCAACCAATTTTTCTTTTATGACAAAGGGAAACATGTTGTTGCTGCCCTTGGTTGCGTACATGATGTGAGACCCACCTTTCACAAGAGTAGAAGCTGGTCCTCAACACTTGTATTCTATTCCCCATTCTTCTGCTTTCTACAAATATCGTAAGAGAAGAAAGAAGTTCATGTAGATCGGATCCTAGCATAGATAAATGCTATTTGTCTTGAATGGGTTTATGACCACATTCACCATAGGGCCCTCTTATCTCTTCCTTCTCTGAGCTCTGGTTATGAAAAGAAGGAACCGAGAAGAACGTATGGGGCAACTCATGATGTTTATATTGATCTATTATGTGCCTCAAATAATAATTTTTGATTGACTGTTGTTTTTATGGAAAAATGTGACTTAAGAGATAATGTTGGCAAAAAAAAAAAAAAAACCTTAAAGGTATATGAAGGTAGCTAGGTGTAGAACATAATATGGAAAAGACAACAGAGTGGAGAAACTAGAAAGTGTCGAAGAGGAAAGGCACACAAAGAAATCAAGGAAATTCTACAATTTTGTTTGAATAATTTGTATGCTTTGGATCGTTTGGTAGAAGGTATTTGGATGGTTGTTACATATGGTGTGAAAGCATATTTCTCCAAGTTACTTTTTAAATTTGTGTCTATTTAATTAAAAGGGCCAAATTTACTTAATTAAATACTAGTTTTAACTCCAAAAAAATATATATACTAGTTTTAACCATGATTGATTATATCTATATTACCATTATTGTTACATATCGTTTGAAGTATAAATCCTCAAGTTTCTCTTTCAATTTGTGCCTTTTAAAATATTAAGGCCCAAGTTTAATTAAATACTAGGTTTAACCATGATTAATAAGTCTATATTACCATTTTTACAGGGAATAAGTAATTTCTAATTCTAAATAAAGTATATTAAGTGCATCTATTTTATGTTTCGAGGATTATTTTCTATTCAATAAAGCATAATTATATTTTATACTAGTAGGTTCTTATTATATTAATAAAATCGTAATGGTTCAAAAAAGTGTGTGTGTGTGTGTGGGGGGGGGGGTGATAATTTTCATTTAGTAGTTATTTTAGAGTATGAATTCCATGATACACGATGCAATAGGTTTTCCTCGGTAAAGGTGGAAAATGCAATCCAATTATTTCATAGAGGTTAAAAAGATGTATTTTTTTTTTATTTCTTATAAATTTATGATTTTATTGTGAATTCTATCATTTCATCAATTTTAGATTCTAGACGGTATTCTAAGTAGGGAGTGCAATTTCACTTTCCACACGTGATACGTTTGGTTTAAGAAGAGGATCTTCTAGTATATGGTTTGATAATTTGATTAATCTTGGTCCTTTATTTTCCTTTCTAACAGAAGTGTAGGGTTGTTATACTTTAACTGATAATATTAATAATTTTCTTTAAAAAGATGTTTGGAATTTTGGATGAATGCAGGACCATTTTTCTAATAATACTGCTAGTATGTCAGATTAAATATGAGATATGTAATTAGGCAATTTGGTTAAATGAATAAATCATCGTGTATTAAATCTAGCACAGATAAGTTCACAGTTAAATCAGACATTTCAAATGTAGGGTTGATTATTTAGAAGACTATACGAAGATATGGATACAAGGGTTCCTTTCAAAAAATTTATATATTTTGGTTGAAAGGTCCGGAAGCATAAAGTTCATATTTTTGATATTATCATTAAAGCATTTCTCATTTGCGTCAGTGTTGTTAGGGAAATTATTGATCACCTTTTCCTATCTAGGGAAGTAGTTGCTTTTATTTGAGATTATTGTGCTAGGATAGCTGGGATCTTAAGCCCATGGATTCCAAATTAGACACTATGAAAAAATTGGTGGAATGCATGAAGTAACATTAGGTTGAGAGTGGTTTTTCAAGTTATGTTCAATACTATCTTATGATTTTCATGGAAGCGGAGAAACATCATCTTGCATGGAGGTTCTTATTCTAGAAATAAGGTGATGTGGGATATTAATTAACTCTATCATTTCCAAGTTTATTAGGTTGAAATTTTACACAATTTGTCCTACTACCTGGCCACAAATGGTAATCATGTTTGAAAATTACACACTTGTATATCAATCTAAAATTGTAAGGTGGTACCACCTCCTAATGGGTGGTTGAAACGTAATATTGATCGGGTTTCTAGAGGTAATCCTGATCCAAGTGCTATTACTTTTTGTGTGAGAGATCATGAAGGGTCTCTAGTAGGCCCTAAAGACATAAAGATTGCTGATTCTACTAATTTTATGGCTGAGGCTAGTGTCACGACCCGCCACTTCTCAGTTAGATTTTGCGTCCGGATAGGGGCAGAAGATTCTAGAGTTAAGGAGAGGCTTGCGGAGAACTCTAGAATCCTTTAGATTTTGGAGAACCTAGATCCTTCCTTAGAATTCTCTAGAAGACTTAGATATTTTCTTGGAAAATCATGAAATGTGTAGAGAATTCTAGAGAGGGACCATTATGTAAATAAGTAGGAACTTATGAAGTAAATATTATTTACACTTAGGTCCCTAGAAGCAAGTATAAATAGAGTCATGCATTCCTTTGCATCCTCAACCAAGCCAGTGTAAAGCGTTTCCAAAGAATATAAAAGCGCTTCCAAATTCTCTTAAGTCTTTCCTTTCATTCTCTTAGCGATCTTAGTCTTCAAGGCTTACTTGAGCTTACGAGATCTTGAAAGAATAGTGAGTAAGTTGTCAAGTGCCGCACGGAACTTTAGCCATCACTCTAAGTCCGTGACACTAGGGCTATAAGTGAAGGGCTGTAATATTGCCTAGAAAAGCAGTTCACTAATATTATCATTGAATCAGATTCATTGATTATGATTAACATCATTAATGGAGTATGAGAGATCCCTTAAAGTGTGACTATTGAAGTCAACTCCATTCACAGAATGAACAATCTAATCATAGTAAGAGTACAACACTCCTTTAATTAGGGAGAAGAATACTCTTGCTGACATTTTTTGCTAATTTAATTTTTTAGTTTTATAGGTACATATGAATTTAATGCAGACCAAGAAGTTTCAAGTACAGGAAGAAAAATTATGGTACTTGGTAAAAGCAGCACACCAAACTTAAAGGTTTGAACATACAGGTACATCAAATAGGTCCGGATTAGAGTGTACGAGAACAAGAACAACTTGACGAGTTAAGCAACTGATATACAAAAAGAGGATTTTGGTGAATTTATTTTGTTTCATTTTAAGCCTGAATCAATTTCATGTGGTTGACAGTATTAGCACCTAATGAGGGCATAGAGGTGTTCAAAGGGTACTAAATCAAGGCTTAAAGAGATCAAATAAATTTTCACCTAAATTGAGGGTGTTCTTTAGCTCAAAAAACTTTCAGAAGTTGTAGACAATTGAGATGTCTAGTCTTTTATGGTGGTATTAATTCGATTGTGGGATTCAATCTATTTGAAGATTAGATAAAGAAATTGCATATTACCTGAACTGTTTCTGCTACGTAAGTGATTACAACAAAAGCAGGTGATCCAGGTTTGAACGATCGGAATTGGTCCAATATTTACCCCATAAATGAAGATGAATTAATGATTTAATAAATGGTAGTAAATCTTTATAAGTCATAATGGATATGTTAGTTACCAGCTAATTGAAGCAAAATCAATTTGTTTAGCTACTAGTGAAAACTATCGAAGAGTTTTGATCGATTCAACATGAGGATCAAGGCACTTGAAATAAAGATTTTTAAAGAACATTGATTTAATTAGTTCCGGTTGTAAATTAATATACTTCTCAGATGGTCTTCTTTGGAGATTCAACTCACTGAATGATAGATTTAAAAAATGAGATTGGAGAGTTTACCTGATGAATATAATCTCCTTTGTTATTGATTGGAAATAATGCCTTCTACGGATCCATCATTGTGATCACTTGAAGCTCAAATTCATCGGTGTTGAAGTTCCACCATCGTCTCCGACAAGCTTCAGCTGAGGAATTTTGAGGATTCTAATTTGGAAAACAAAGTAAGTCATTATTTTGTTAATTTAGTACTTTCCAAAATTAAAGTTCTCATTTATGATACAACTGAGCATTTTTTCCCTCTATGATATAAATTTAAGTTGCATTTCCTCCCTTGAAACTTTTATTCCCTTGGTAAGATGGAGTAATAGAAGGCAAAGTCATTGTTGCAAATATTAATATTTGATTCACTTCTTGTGAAATAAAATTTATTGTTTACATCAAGTTATACGATTTTGAATTTAAGGTATGTTGAGGCAAAACATTTTATTTCATATTGCACGAATTCCATGACAACATATGCCTCTCACTACAATTTCAATTTCATCCTCTTAACTCTTTTATAACAAACACTTCATAATCTTACCTAATGGATGGTGTCATCACTCGGGCCTTGCAATTCTTGCCCATCACTTGCTCATTCAACACGTATGTAATTCAACAGGAATTGAAAGTTATTGCTTTAAGCTCAATTGCACAATCAAGGGTAGAATGAAACATGTAACTTTTTAAATGTATGTGGAGCCTCTCAGTGATCGTCAACAAATCGTAGTTCTCTGATACCACTTATAAATATGATAGGTACATAGAAGTGAAAGGTAAAGAATCTCATAAAACATTGGGTAATTCATTAAGTGAAAAGTTGAAATAAAAAAATTGACAATGTTATAAAATACCTATGCGAGACTACATTACGTATTTTACAAAATAAAACATGACATGAATATGGCATCAATGGAACTTCTAAGTCACACATGAGATAAGTCCCTTACTATACCCAAAAACATACAAAATGTCACTTCATACACAAAAGTGCCTCAATGATAAGTAGGGCTCACCACAAGCTAATGAAATGAGTGGAGTGCCTAGCGAGAATCAGCACCACCCTAAGAATTCATATGTGCATTACAAAAAGATATAGTACCTTAACAAAAAAGAAGTGAGTACATGTGAAATAGTACTCACATGATGGGCTGAACCCAAATATAAAAGAATACAAAAGAATATAAGTTGTACTAGCCCCAACCTATTGCTATACTAAAGTTAAACCAACAAACCAAATTTATTGTCATGTATTTATAATGGCAGCAAGAAAACTCATATAATACCACTGACTTTTACTGTCCTTCACCTTCTTAAAGTGCTTCTTAAGGTGGAGTACCAGATGTGTTTCCATCTGAATGAGATATAACCAAAAAATATTTTAGAAAAATAATTTGTTTTCTACCTATAATTTAAATATACTACTTGAAATGCAGTGGACATGCGTCTGCTACAAAACGGGGATTTATATATAAGCATGTGAGCTAGATGAAAACATGCTTTTGATGATTATGATTTACCTTTGTGTAACTGATGACATTTTGTTTCCTCAATCTTTATTTTGTTCATATGGTAATGTTGATTTCGAATTTCTTGTCTTTTGTTATGATCTTGCAGGAAAAAAAAAATGTGAAATTTGCGATGATAATGATTATCAAGAAGAAATTATTACCTTATATCAATGTAGAAATGCTGATGTGCACTAGTAAGTTCTTTCTCTTTCGATTTCAAAATGAAAGGGAAATCAGGCGAGTTGAAAGCCACGATTCTCGTATCCATACTTGCTTCATCACCTCGTGACATATCTATATGGTCTTTGTAAACCTCAAGCATTTTCCCAATGTCAAATCCCTTCTTTCCTGGTTGACTTTTCATTTCTAAGGGAGAAGTTGATCTTTTCACACAAGGGGTTGCTCCTCTTGAAGAAAATTGCTAGTTAGATTATCAACTTTCTTCCCTATTTTAGAATCTAAAATAGAGATGAAAAGTAGAATAGAAATAAAAGCCTAAATGAAAGTGATATTACCTCTTAGGGAGAGTAAGAACCTCTTCGAGTTGTCTAATCTGGCATTCGGATCCTAATGGTGTTGAATACTGGGTTCCACCTAAAGGATACATTGATTCTTTCATTAGCATGTTGTGGCATTTAGTTCTCTAAAATACTGTTGGTATCTTTTATGCATACATATTCCTCTTCATGTTTTTCAAAATTATGTTTTTCTCTTCCTTTTAGATATTGCGTGCTGAGCTATTATGAAGATGCACCAATGGATTGGTGTTGTGAAGAATGCAATATTGACAAATGGATAATGTACCTTCATCACATAGAATAGAAAATGTGCATCCCGAGGGACCAAATTACATGCCTTTACAATGATTTGTCAGAGTACCGTGCAACCAAAGAAACACAATAAGTTTCCTCGTGTGAATTGTATTAACTGGGAAAAGGAGGTAAAGACATGGAAAGCGAGATATTTACCTGTTGAAGAAGCACTTGGTGTGTTATCAGGCATCAAGAAATATGAATCTCCACTGATAAATACTGTCTTCTTAAGCATTGTGTCAACCAAATTTATGAAAATCATGACTCAAAGGCATTTCAGCAATCCTAGAGGTCATATTTCAAATTCTTTTCTTGAGAGGAGCACAATGCAGCGTCTTTAGGATTATTAGGATACGTGAAACCTCAGAATCTTTAAAATGCCAAAATCACTGAAGAAAGCAAAAAAACAGTACAAGTATGTAAAGGTCAAGTGTTCAGCACATCTTTTGTATTTGTTACTTGGTTTAATTTGTCCTCTTCTTATACCTCTATTCTTTAGAAATTTTCATTTTCTATCATTTACTTCTATTCTTCCATCCAATGATGTAAACTATTCTTCGGATGGTTCTACCATTCTGGAGCATAGAAGTCTCGGTGTTGTGAATGAGAGTCGAATTATGGATTCATCTACGACACACCCTTGTGATCCTGCTCTAGTTCCATCCGAGAAGTAAGTACTCTTCATGAATGCACATTAATTTATAACCTAGGTTAACTAAAAAAATGAATAGGGCACTGTAGAATATATGCCTAACCATGGGAAAGAAAACTGCTCATACATTGTTGCGAGTTGTGACATAATAATCTGAATAGATACTGCTTAGTGAGATGGTAGTAAACTTGATTCCCATTATGGATAAATTCCTTGAGGACTTGAGGTTATTGCCACTCTATGTCATTGTCTTATGGACCATCTCATGTTTTCAGGTATGGGACACAACAAATTGTCGGTAAGTAGGTTATATTGGAGCCATACATTGTTTATTTTCTAAATATTTAAGTTCTGCAAAATTAATGAGATGTAGAGTGCAAAATGATTCTTAGCTTTATGTGAAACTTTCTGTTATTGTTTATTGTTTGAAAAATTGCTTCATGATCTTTTTTATGTCCTTCCCTATGAGTATGGACTCTTGGAAGTGGTTACGAGATAGCCATCGATTTTGTCTCTGAATTGCCGAAGACTGAGAGGCAAAATGATGCCATTAGCCAACTATACATAAAAGGAGGCAGCTAATTAATTGGTACCACTATTAATTTCTTTTTCAGTTCGACATCTGTTTCATTCCGTCTGTTCAATGTTCTATAGCTTTCATGTGTTACGTGCTGTTGAGCTACAGCCTCTAATCATTTACATTTGTAGAATACTCCTCCTAAAGTGATAAACAATATACAAGAACGTGAATTTTGAGACTTCAAATAAGGAGGATAGATGATTGAAAAAGAAACTTGCATCAACTTTAGAAGATGTATCTAATGTTGGAAATCCTATGGAAAATACGTTCATCACTAACACTTGTACCGAAGTCACCAAAGTTTGTACTTCATCAATAACTCTTATAGGAAATTCTCATAGCTTGAGGCATGTCGGTATATTTCACCCTGTATAGGTGTATCCCCATGATTCAACAAGCTCTTCTAGTATAAAACTAGGAATCAGAAATTAAAAAAGATTTAATCCAGAAGAAAACTCAGCACAACATAATATTGGAAAGAGAAGGAAGAAACTCTCTTTGTTCTTCTCTGCTACCTTAATCAATAGTGGAAGGATAATATATATACCCAAAAATAGTCCTCAACCAACTGTCAAAAGAATTAAAAGTTATAAAAGCAATTTTATGAAGATTAAAGGGAAAAGATCTAAGACTAATTAGGAGGAAACAGACGTTGGCAACTGCCACATTTAGACCAACATTAATACTGATTTATAAGACAATTAACTGGATATTAACACGTATTTAATGTGATAAATGTAGAAGATAATATGAACACTTCTTTTTGAGATACTAGAATCATTTTTCCAACAATCCCCTACATATCTCAAAAAGAATATATTAATATATAGAATGAAATAAAAAGTTTTGCTGGGTTTTCACATATGAGTCTAATGCATCGAATATGGTGTCCGTAGATTATGAACCAGACCCGGAGTAAAATAAGATTAAACTTACAGAACAATTGGTGAAGTTTATAACTTCTATGAACCAATAATTCTTTTGTAAGTCCAGTGTCTTATTTTATTGCATTATACCCGCACAATCTTTGTCGTTATTGTGGTTTTGCGCTAAGAGGTCATGCGCGTGTACTGGTATTCACGAGTGCTCTAGAAATCTGTCACAATTTCATAGAAGTGGCGCCACTTCACACTCATATAGGTCCAATCATGAAGTGTATTCTGAATTTGTACCCCTTAGTTGTTCTGAATTGTTTTCAACATAATTACTATTACGAACTAAAAGTATTTGTTTATTGGTAGTCAGAGATGGTCAGAGGCAAATACATGATTTGAGCGTGGAGGGACCATCAATATCTTTAACATAGATATATCAATTACAAGAGGCAAAGGGTCACTCATACTTCTTTGGTGAAAAAAATATTGTATTAATCTACATGCAACACCGTACAATTACAAAGAACTAAGAAAAATCAACATACCTATGTATTATCTATATCTACACAAGGGAAAATATAGTAAATATTAAGTATTATATCTATTGATCTTCTAGATTTGTTCTTTTGTTTTCTCTGAATAACCTATCTTTGGTTCTATCATTTAATATCATTTCTACGTATATATAGTAGATGTTGAATCTCTTTCAATTTTCTTTGTGTGTATTTCTTCATATTTTGAATCCTCTTAATGAAAATCTCAGCTCCGCCATGGCACGTCGTATATACCTGAATATTCCTCACAAAAACAATCTTGTTTTCCTTGATATCTATGAGTTTTTTAACATTACTATTTCTTTGTACAGCTTACAATTTATAATTAAGAAAATGACTATCCTTTTCTATATTTTCTTTTCCAATTATTTTAAACAAATTTTCCTATGTGGCATAAGAGAAGCCTATGTATGCAAAATCTAAACCTAATGAAACTTTCAATATTAGTTGTTAGTATTTGAAAGCAATGTTATATTTATTCATGAAAGAATGATATATATTTTAAATTATAGTACTAATAATATTTAATTATTTAACTTTAAGGGAGTAAAATGCATAGTTTGATAAAATAACATTTTAAAGCATTGTGATTTTTCAATTTTTTGAAACTTAAGACGATATAGTTGATTTGTATCTTATTGTAACATCTTGCAAATTGAAATAAATAGGAAAGAGTTAAAAGTTGGGGATAGAATCATTTTTGGAAAGTATATGTAAGTCTGGAAAATTGTGAAGTATGTTCGTTGAGTTTTTGGTCAAATTCAAGGGGCCATAACTCCTAGCTCAGGATGATTTAAGCGTATTTCCAGATATGGTTGGAAAGCTCTTGAAATAAATTTTCCAACGCCGCTAAGTTTGCGCGATTCCAAGTTCGTATGAGTGAGTTAAGACCTTTGGAAGTTGGGCTGTTTGAATAAGGAAAGTCTAATCCGAATTTTGGAAGGGTAATTTAGTCTTTTTCTTACCTAATTATTCTAATTCGTTTTTAGGAGTTAATTGGGGTAAAATCATATTTTAGTCAGTTTAGAAAAGTTGAAGTTTCACGTTAGGGCTTGGAGAAAAGAGAAAAGAGGAGAAGGGAGAAGAGAAATCAAGATTCGTCAAGATCGTCGAGTTTAGCTTGTGGATTTCGTCAAGGGGTGATCCCTACGAGGTATGTGAGATCACATAGCATTGGGTTAGTTCACCCACGCGCCAACCATGATTCAATTCAGCGAATTTAAGTCCTTGAAGGTTTAGAAATTGAGTTCTTGATGAACATTGTTGAAAGTTTCATTTGAATTTCTTGTGGGTTGTGTTGTTGGAGTTTCTTGCGATTTGATTCATGTTTCCGGGTGTAATTTTGGTTTGAAACTATCTTATATTGAGGGTATAAATGATTCTAAGTGTTTGGGGAAGGAACCATTGAAGTTTAGAGGGCTTAGAGTTGAAAAACGAGCAAGAAAAGTCGTAGAACACCTGGGGAAAGGGGAGGGGCGTCGCGCCAGCCAGCACGCCCCAAAAGTTCCTCTGAACTTTCACCCTTGGGACGCCGCGCCTCTCAGAGCGCCAGGGACGTCAGTTCTTCCCATTTCTTCTCCACCTTTTCGTACTTGTTCCTTAGCAATGTACCTATGTTTTCTAGTTGATTCCAACACTCTAAGGTACATCTAAACATCATGAAATCATCCATACACATGAGATCATGAACCTTAAATCCATAATCCAATTCAAGAAAAGTTAGGAACAAAGTCAGGAGAAGTTCAAAGTCAAGTCTAGAAGTTAAGAAGCAAGTCAAGAGAAGTTTATAAAGTTTTTTTCTAAAGTCTTTCACAAACTTTTTAACTTTGTTTTAAGACTTAAGTTTCAAGTTAAGCAAAAATTAAATAGTTGAGTTCATTTCTCAAAAAGCTATAAGGGAACTAAGTATTCCCAAGAGTTTAAAATGTTTTCACATTTGAACAAGAAAGGGAAACACCGATTTCCAAGAGAGCTTTTAAGCTAAAGTTGTGAGTAATTATCTCAAACCAAAGAAATAATTTTTGATTAAAAATCATATGAGCTAAGTATATTTTGGGAGTAGTATTGAGCACCGATATGGAGATGTGAGTTCATATTGACTCAAGTCTCTATAAACCATGTAGCCATCATGGGTAGTAAATGATCATACTTTTTAGATGACTCCTTAAGATGCTTTTAGCATAGACTGGTGGATCCACTTAGTTAAGCGTTCTATATGACGGAAAAATATAGGACAGTTTTGGCAGCGTGGGCTAGACGTTGTATCACCACTTAGGCTCATAGTGGTGGTTGTTAGGGGTGGGCGTTTGGTTCTTCGGTTCGGTTTAATCAAATTTCAATTCGGTTCCTTGGTATTCGGTTTTAGAAAAGTGTGCACCATAGTTCATACCAAACTAGATCAGTTCGGTTCTGTTTTTTCTACTTTGGTTCGGTTTAGTTTGGTGTTTTTAAATCGGTTTGTCGGTGTGAATAAAAATAAAGAGGGAACATCAAGGCTCCAGTCAAAAGGCAACAACTATTTTTTTCTACAAGCAGTAGCAATAGTAGACAACACTACCAGACTTTCCAAATGTTTCTAAAACATAAGTCACAAAACTTAAAACACCACAAAACAGTAAACACAGTCATAAGTCACAACGCCCTTCTTTGTTGTCTTGAACCACCACATGACCACACAATGTTTTCAAAATCAAAACAAATGAGCAAGCTTTAGGAGATATGGTTGAACTTGAACCTAATAGAAAAATTAAACCAAAAGGCAGAAACTTAGTTAGAAGTCAGAATATTTCAAGATACAAAAAGATATCTTATATCAAACAAATAAAGTATTAAAACTCACCATTAATAGCAAAAGAGTAAATTGTTGTCATACGTCAATAATGCAAGAATCCGTTCCACTGTTTGCCATTTCTGAAGATAATTTAAACAAATGTCAAGCAACATAAATAAGTAGATTAGTTTTACAACACAAACAATATGAAAACTCACCAAGTTCAAGTTTCTCAAGATACTCCAAACTTTCTTCCACACAAATAGAATTAGGCTTTTTTCTAAGCCAATCTTGAGCACAAACAAGAGATTGCACACATTTAGGAGTCAAAGAACTTCTGAATCGATCAAGAATACGCCCACCGGTACTAAATGCACATTCTGATGCGACACTTGAAATTGGAATAGCCAATACATCACGAGCTAACTCTGAAAGAATAGGAAATCTTGGAGCATTAACTTTCCACCAACTTAAGACATCAAAATCATCATGTTCAGGCTCTTAATCTTCTTTAAGGTATCTCTCCAACTCTGACTTAGCAGCCCCACTTCCACTATTTTCCTTTTGTTTCTTCATGTGAAGCTTAGTTCTCAAAGCTTTTGTTCTCAAATTTTGAGAACAAGAGCTAAATAAATCAGATAAATCCGATAAAGTAGATCTAGATGAAGATGATTGATATTGAGATTCTTTTGAATATTTTCTTATATAATCTTCAAACAAAGTTTCCATATAAGCCTTCACTTGTTTATCTACTTTCTTTCCGTTTTCCTCCCCAAATAGTTCTTCAAGTCCAAAGCTAACATACACAAATTTATTGCGAGAATCTAACACAGAAGCAATATAAATCATTGAGTTCGTCTTATCAGGAGTGCCCCAATATTTCTTGAACTTCTTCATCATCCCATCAACCATATTTTTCAAATTAAGATCTTCACTTATAAGACACAGTTTCAAGTATACATCAAGCTCACATATATCCTCAAAATGAACACTAGATGTAACATAATGTGAACCTGAAACCTTTATTATAAGCTCATAAAATTTTTCAAGAAATTTTACTACACTTCTCACATTTTCCCAATCATCACATGCAAGTGTACCAGCAATACTTCCATCTTTACAAATATGAGTAGATAGATAAGTTTTAAAATGTTCATCAAAAAGATAAAATCTATCAAAGGCCTTTTCAAAGTTTTGTGCCGTTTCCAACATCAAGTAGGTAGAATTCCACCTAGTAGGCACATCTAGCAACAATGTTTTACTACAATCTATCTTTTGGACTTCACAACATTTCACAAAGTTTCTTGTTCTTGTCGGAGATGATCTAACGTACCTCACCATTTGCTTAACCCGTTTGATAGAAATATCAATTTCCTTCAAACCTTCTTGCACAATGAGGTTAAGTATGTGAGCCATACATCTCACATGAAGATGCTTGCCCTCCATTATGTTCGTTCCCCACATATCTAACTGCTTAGATAATTCTGTAATCATAACACTATTTGAAGAAGCATTGTCAACAATAATAGAAAACACATTATCCAAGTTCCAATAAATCAAGCAATTACCAATAGCCTCTGCCATTTGTTCACCCTTATGACTAGAGATGGGGCAAAAATTTAGTATTCTCTTATGCAACACCCAATTTCTGTCAATGAAATGAGCAGTCAAACACATGTAATTTATTCTTTGCATCGAGGTCCATGTGTCAATGGTGAGGCAAATCTTTGGTTGTATTTCTCTAAAAGACTTCTTCAGATTGTATCTTAGTTCACTATAAAGTGCATAACAATCCCTTGTTATTGTTCTACGAGAAGGAATTCTAAATAGAGGTTGGGCTTGACTCATAAACTTTTTTAAACCTTCCTTTTCTACAAAACCAAAAGGTAGTTCATCCATAATTATCATTTCAACTAAAGCTTTCCCAACTACTTCTTGTTCAAATTTCCAAAGTGGTGCACGTGCATCAGTAGACGAGAAATTTATCTTGGATTGAGAAATAGTTTCAATAGTAGACTTATAAATAGAGCACCTTGCTAAGTGTTGGTTCAATGCAATTGTACCATTAATGGAAGTATAGGTATGAGATTGGTGACAATACCTGCACTTCACTCCACTCATACCATTCTCAACAACCTTATCAAAATGATTCCAAGCTTCGGATCTTGGTGCTATTTCTTTTCTTTTCTTTTTTAGGTTGGGTGCCAACACTGCCACTGTCAAGTGAGTCATTGTTATTGCTATCATCTTTATTATTAGGTAAGCCATCACTTGAACCACCAACACCAACTCTATTGTCATTCTCCATCTGCAAAAAACAAAAAAACTAAAGTAGTGAGCAAAAGAAAGATTCAGTCGTTGCTGCCTTCTGCACTTTCTTCAAAACCCAATTCCCCTTTCATCCAAGATTTAGTTTTTCACAACACAGAAGAAGTTTTAGCATCGAAAATAGCTCCAATTTTGCAATCTTGCATAAATTCTACAGAAAATCTTGGTTCTGTTCTTCGTAAAGGGTAGCAGGTTCATGCCACAGTAACTATAAATGAAATCGACAACGATGGTCCGAGAAATACATACCATTTTTTGGTGTCGGCCGTTTGCGATGGTCTGAGGCGAGAAGAGTGAAGACTGCAAACTAATCACTGAAGTCACGGGACACGGTCGGTCGGCACTTCTCAGGCGAGAAGAGTGAAGACTTTAGACTTTGGGGCTTTAGGGTTCACTTTAGTGCTTTACTGTGTTTGTGCACAAAATCTTTGTCACTTAAATATTGAAATGGGCCATATTATTAGCTAATTAAGTAATATAATTTAAATATTTTTAAATTTATTTAATAAAACTTCGGTTCTTCGGTGCACCGTAGTTTCGTGACCCCTGCACCGAACTCCGAACTGAAGAACCAAAGTTCTAAAAATAAAGAACCGACACTGAATCGAAACATCAAAGAACCGACACCGAAGAATCAAAATAATTCGGTTCAGTTTGGTTTTTCGGTATTTATGCCCACCCCTAGTGGTTGTCGGTTAGAGAAACTCCCACATAAACTATATTACTTTATTATATAAGTAAAGTTGAGTTTGTTATTGCATTTTTCTTTAACGAACTAAGTTCTTTTCCACTATTTTACAAGCTTTCTATATATTGCATATGTTTATTGCTTTATATTGAGTTAAGTTATTTAGGAGTTGATTAAAGCCAAGGTAATTGTTCCTTTCAAATCCTTTTCAAGCTTAAGTTGTGTTTAGCATTCCAACTCGCATACTCGTACATTCAATGTACTGATGCCATTTGTCCTGCATTGTCTTATGATGCAGACGCAGGTAACCAAGATCAACATCCAGTGCCTCGTTGATCAGGTTGAGCACTCAGAGTCAGCTGGTGAGCCTCCTTGCATTCTGGAGGACTCTTTTATCATTTGCTTTCTAGTTTTCAGTTGTTAGGATAATTGGGGGTCTTGTCCCAACATCCCTCTTTGTTTTAGAGGTTTCATAGACAGTTAGTAGTTCAGTTGTCTTTACATTATCGTTTCATATATTAAAACTTGAGTTGCCATTTTGGCCAAGTTGAATGTTTGACTTTTTAAGCATTCACAATATTTTATTATTCAAGTGAGTATAATGCTATTGATCATTATATATATGCATAGACTCTTCCGTTGAATAAGTAAGCCATGCCAAGGGTTCGCTTGGGGATATCAATGGTTCTCGAGTGTCAGCCACATCCGGGGTGTAGGCTCGGGGCGTGACAAACTTGATATCAGACACAAAGTTCAAGAGTCCTAGGTAGTCTATGAAGTCGTGTCTGTAGAGTCCTAGTTATCGGTGTGAAGCGCGCCACATCTATAATTAGGAGGTTGCAACACTTAGAAAATATTCTCACTTCTTTCACACTCATTTCGTGCGTTAGAGTTTGATCTCTAAAAGTTTCTTTCTAATTCGTATTTGTGCGTACTTTAGATAATCATGCCTCCACGAAGAGCTATTAGTGGTCGTCCTGCTAGGCGTAATATTGAGGAGCAAGGGGTACCTAATGCACCTGAAGTGCAACCCCAAGGAGAGGTTACCAATGCTGAGTTTCGTGAGGCTATCCGGATCTTGAGCCAAGCTGTGACTAACTAGGTTGGGCAGCAGAGAGGAGCTAGACAAGAAGTGACTGATAATTTGAGGATTCATGAGTTCCTGAGGATGAATCCTCCAAGTTTCACGGGGTCAAGCACTACTGAGGATCCAGAGAGTTTTGTTGAGGAACTGAAAAAGGTATTTGAGGTTATGCATATTGCCGATACTGAGCGAGTTGAACTAGCTGCATATTAACTGAAGAATGCTGTTAGGACTTGGTTTGACCAGTGGAAGGGTGTAGAGCTGATGATGCACCACTTGCGAGTAGGGCATGTTTTGAGGAGGCTTTCTTTGGGCATTTCTTTCCCCGAGAACTAAAAGAGGTTAAGGTACGAGAATTCCTCACACTTAAGCAGGATTCTTTGAGTGTTCATGAGTATGTGTTGAAGTTTACCTAACTATCCCGTTATGCTCCGGAGATGGTTGTGGACATGAGGAGTAGAATGAGTTTGTTTGTTGCTGGGTTATCCCGTCTATCAATCAAAGAGGGTAGGGCAGCTATGTTAATTAAGGACATGGACATATCAATGTTGATGGTCTATGTGCAGCAGGTTGAGGAAGAGAAGCTGAGGGATATGGAGGAATTCAAAAACAAGAAGACTAAGACATGAATGAGTCTGGACAGCAGAAAGGTAATGTGAATAGTTCGTCCTTTTAGCAGAAGCAAAAGGGACCTGCTCCATCATCTACTAGTGCACCTGCACCCAGAAACAAAGGTGAGTATAATAGCTAGAATTCGCAGAACTTTAAAGCTAGACATGCACAGTCTCAGGGTAGTATGGCACAAGGAGGTAACTAGGCTCCTGCATATGCTAGGTGTGGTAGAACCCACCTAGGTAAGTGTCATGATGGCCAGACAGGTTGCTTCAAGTGTGGACAAGAGGGTCACTTCATGAAAGAGTGCCCTAAGAACATGCAATGTAGTGGAAATCAGGGAAATAGAGCCCAATCTTCATCAGTTGCTCCACCAGACAGGGTTGCACCTAGAGGAGCTACTTCTGGTACTGGCGAAGGAGCAAACCGCCTCTATGCAATCACTAGTCGTCATGAGCAAGAGAACTTTCCAAATATTGTCACTGGTATGATCAAAGTCTT
The DNA here is from genome assembly GCA_035578085.1 of Solanum pinnatisectum. Taxonomy (NCBI): domain Eukaryota; kingdom Viridiplantae; phylum Streptophyta; class Magnoliopsida; order Solanales; family Solanaceae; genus Solanum; species Solanum pinnatisectum. The sequence continues at coordinate 40,807,688 of CM069083.1, read as the reverse complement.
TACTTTTGATGTGTATGCTTTGCTAGACCAGGGGCAAGTTTATCTTTTGTAACCCCTTATGTTGTAAATAAGTTTGATGTTCTTTTTGAGAAACTCTGTGAACCCTTTTGTGTTTCTACACCTGTTGGGGAGTCTATTCTAGCTGAGCGAGTTTATCGTGATTGTGTCATTTCTATCAATCACAAAGATACCATTGGTGATTTATTTGAGTTGGACATGGTAGATTTTGATGTCATTCTAGGTATGGACTGGCTTCATGCCTGTTATGCGTCAATAAATTGTAGAACTCGAATTGTTAAGTTCCAAATTCCTAATGTGCTAGTCTTAGAGTGGAAAAGTAGTTCAACAGTGCCTAAGGGTCGTTTCATTTCGTACCTTAAGCCAAGAAAGTTAGTTTCCAAGGGGTGTGTTTGTCACTTAGTCCGAGTTATGAATCTAGTGTTGAGATACCTCATATTCAGTCAGTTCCTATGGTAAAAGAGTTTCCAAAAGTTTTTCCAGATGATTTACTCGGAGTCCCTCCTAAGAGAGAAATACACTTCAAAATAGACATTCTTCCAGATACTCGTCCTATCTCTATTCCGCCATATAGAATGGCACTTGTAGAGTTGAAAAAATTTACAGAACAGTTGAAAGATCTTTTACAGAAAGGTTTTATTCGACCAAGTGTCTCGCCTCGCTCCTGTCTTATTTGTGAGAAAGAAATATGGTTCCCTTAGGATGTGTATAGATTACCACCAATTGAACAAGATTACCATCAAGAATAAATATCCTCTTTCGAGAATTGATGATCTTTTTTATCAGCTTCAGGGTGCTTCTTGTTTTTGGAAAATAGACCTCAAATCTGGCTACCATCAGTTGAAAGTAAGGGACTGTGGTATCCCTAAGACAGCATTCAGGACCCGTTATGGTCATTATGAGTTTCTGGTCATGTCGTTCGATTTAACTAATGCACTTGCAATGTTCATGGACCTTATTAATAGAGTTTTCAAACCTTATTTAGATATGTTTGTTATCGTCTTCATTGATGACATACTAATCTATTCAAGGAATGAAGAAGATCATGCTAGCCATCTTAGAATAGTTCTTCAGACTTTGAAAGATAAGGAGTTATATGCTAAGTTCTCTAAATGTGTGTTTTGGCTTGAGTATGTGGTGTTCTTGGGCCACATAGTTTTTGGTGATAGAATTAAAGTTGATACCCAAAAGATAGAGGCAGTGCAGAATTGGCCTAGACCCATATCTCCAACTGATATTAGGAGTTTCTTGGTTTTGGTGGGGTATTATAAAAGGTTCGTAGAGGGGTCCTCGTCTATTTCGTCCCCTTTGACCAAGTTCACTAAAAAAACAGTGAAGTTTCAATGGTTTGAAGCTTATGAGAAAAGCTTTCAGGAATTGAAAAAGAGGTTAACTATTGCCCCAGTGTTGACCTTACCAGAAGGTACGCAAGGCTTTGTTGTATATTGGGATACGTCTAGAGTTAGTTTGGGTTGTGTACTAATGCAAAATGGCAAAGTTATAGCATATGCCTCCAAACAGTTAAAGGTTCATGAGAAGAAGTACCCAACCCATGACTTAGAGTTAGCTGCTGTAGTATTTGCTTTGAAAATATAGTGCCATTATCTTTATGGTGTTCATGTGGATATGTTCACCGATCACAAGAGCTTTCAGTATATGTTTACTCAGAAAGAGTTTAATCTCAGACAAAGAAGGTGGTTTCAATTACTCAAGGATTATGACATGAGTATTCTTTATCACCCAAGTAAGGCTAATGTTGTTGCTGATGCCTTAAGCAGGTTGTCTATGAGTAGTACCACCCATGTTGAGGAATAAAAAAGAGAGTTGGCGAAAGATGTGCATAGACTTGCACGCTTAAGAGTCCGACTAATTGATTCCATAGAAGGAGGAGTAGTGGTGATGAATGGGGCGAAATCATCATTAGTGTCAGAAGTGAAAGAAAAGCAAGACCAAGACCCAATTTTTCTTAAATTGAAGGCAAATGTTCATAAGCAAAAAGTATTAGCTTTCAAACAAGGGGGAGATGGTGTGTTGAGATATCAGATTGTGTGTACCAATAGTAGATGGACTCCAAGAGAGAATCATGGAGGAAGTTCATAGCTCCAGATATTTCATTCATTCGGATTCCACAAAGATGTATCGTGACTTGAAAGAGGTGTATTTGTTAAATAGCATGAAGAAGGGCATTGCATAATTTGTTACTAAGTGTCTGAATTGCCAACAACTTAAAGTAGAGCACCAAAGGCCTGGTGGTTTGGCTCAAAATATAGAACTTCTGGAATGGAAGTGGGAGATGATTAATATGGATTTCATCATAGGTTTACCAAGGTCTTGCAGGCAACATGATTCCATTCGGGTGATTATCAATAGAATGACAAAATCAGCCCATTTTTTGCCGATAAAGACTACCCATTCAACAGAAGATTATGCTAATCTATATATTCAAGAAGTGCTAAGACTTTATGGGGTTTCGATCTCCATTATTTTAGACAGAGGTGCGCAATTTACTGCACAGTTTTGGAAGTCTTTTCAGAAAGGCTTGGGTTCAAAGGTGAACTTGAGCACTATTTTTCATCCTCAGACTGATGGGCAAGCAGAGTGCACTATTCAGAACTTCGAGGATATGTTGAAGGCTTGTGTGATTGATTTCAAAGGTAATTGGGATGATTACCTACCTCTTGTTGAGTTTGCTTACAACAATGGTTACCACTCGAGCATCCAAATGGCTCCTTATGAAGCTTTTTATGGGAGAAGGTGCAGATCTCCTATTGGATGATTTGAAGTTGGTAAAGCAGGGTTGATAGGATCAGATATAGTTCATCAAGCCATGGAGAAGGTGAAAGTGATTTAAGAGAGGTTAAAGACGGCACAGAGTTGTTAGAAATCCTACACTGATTTTAGGAGAAGAGAGTTAGAGTTTGAAATTAATGATTGGGTGTATTTAAAAGTTTCACCCATGAACGGTGTTATGAGATTTGGTAAGAAGGGGAAGCTTAGTCCCCGGTATATTGGACCGTATCGAATAGCCAAAAGGATTGGCAAAGTAACTTATGAATTGGAGCTACCACAAGAGTTAGCAGCGGTTCATCCGGTATTTCACATCTCCATGTTGAAAAAGCGTATGGGTGATCCTTCATTGATCATACTAACTAAAGATATTGGATCAAGGATAGCTTATCTTATGAGGAAATTCTTGTTCAGATTCTAGATCGCCAAGTTCGCAAGTTGAGGACTAAGGAAGTAGCATCAGTCAAAGTTCTTTGGAGAAACCAATTTGTTGAGGAAGCTACTTAGGAAGCTGAAGAGGATATGAAGAAGAGATATCCACATCTCTTCGAATCCGTAGAAGTTCCAAAAGGTACTAATCCTTTTGGCATTTTATTTATAAATTGGCATGTTGTGTTGCTTTACTTGTTGGGTGTTTGAAATGTATGACTGATATTACACCCTTATCCTAGTAAGAGTAATCTTATTCGAGGACAAATGTTTCCAAGGGGGAGATATTGTAATATCTCGCAAATTGAACTAACTAGGAAAGAGTTAAAAGTTGGGGAAAGAATCATTTTTGGAAAGTATATGAAAGTCTGGAAAATTGTGAAGTGTGTTAGTTGAACTTTTGGTCAAATTCAAGTGGCCATATCTCCTAGCTTAGAATGATTTAGGTGTATTTCCAAATATGGTTGGAAAGCTCTTGGAATAACCTTTCCAACGCTGATGTGTTTGCACGATTCCAAGTTCGTATGAGTGAGTTCAGCCCTTTGGAAGTTGGGCTGTTTGAATAAGGAAAGTCTAATTCGAATTTTGGAAGGGTAATTTAGCCTTTTCCTTACCTAATTATTTTAATTTGTTTTTAGGAGTTAATTGCAGAAAATCATATTTAGTCAGTTTAGAAAAGTTGAAGTTTCACGTTAGGGCTTGGAGAAAAGAGAAAAGAGGAGAAGGGAGAAGAGAAATCAAGATTCGTCAAGATCGTCAAGTTTAGCTTGTGGATTTCACCAAGGGGTGATCCCTACGAGGTATGTGAGATCACATAGCGTTGGGTTAGTTCACCCACGCGCCAACCATGATACAATTCAGTGAATTTAAGTCTTTCAAAGTTTAGAAATTGAGTTCTTGATGAACATTGTTGAAAGTTTCATTTGAATTTCTTGTGGGTTGTGTTGTTGGAGTTTCTTGCGATTTGATTCATGTTTCCGGGTGTAATTTTGGTTTGAATCTATCTTATATTGAGGGTATAAATGATTCTAAGTGTTTGGGGAAGGAACCATTGAAGTTTAGAGGGTTTAGAGTTGAAAAACGAGCAAGAAAAGTCGTAGAACACCTGGGGAAAGGGAAGGGGCGTCGCGCCAGCCAGCGCGCCCCAAAAGTTCCTCTGAACTTTCACCCTTGGGACGCCCGCCAGCCAGCGCACCCCAGGTCTGGTTCTGAACTTCAAAGGCTGGCGCCCCGCGCCTCTCAGAGTGCTAGGGACGTCAGTTCTTCCCATTTCTTCTCCACCTTTTCGTACTTGTTCCTTAGCAATGTACCTATGTTTTCTAGTTGATTCCAACACTCTAAGATACATCTAAACATCATGAAATCATCCATAAACATGAGATCATGAACCTTAAATCCATAATCCAATTCAAGAAAAGATAGGATCAAAGTCAATAGAAGTTAAAAGTCAAGTCTAGAAGTTAAGAAGTACATTAAGAGAAATTTATAAAGTTTTTTTCTAAAGTCTTTCACAAACGTTTTAACTTTGTTTTAAGACTTAAGTTTCAAGTTAAGCAAAAAGTAAATAGTTGAGTTCCTTTCTCAAAAAGCTATAAGGGAACTAAGTATTCCCAAGAGTTTAAAATATTTTCACATTTGAATAAGAAAGGAAAACACCGATTTTCAAGAGAGCTTTTAAGCTAAAGTTATGAGTAATTATCTCAAACCAAAGAAAGAAGTTTGATTTTAAATGATATAAGCTAAGTATATTTTGGGAGTAGTATTGAGCACCGATATAAGGACGTGAGTTCATATTGACTCAAGTCTTCATAAACGATGTAGCCATCATGGGTAGTAAATGATCATAATTTTTAGATGACTCCTTAAGATGCTTTTAGCATAGACTAGTGGATCCACTTAGTTGAGTGTTCTATATGACGGAAAAAGTATAGGACAGTTCTGGCAGCATGGACTAGACGTTGTATCACCACTTAGGCTCATAGTGGTGATTGTCGGATAGAGAAATCCCATAGAAACTATATTACTTTATTATATGAGTAGAGTTGAGTTTGTCTAAGTTGTTTTCCACTGTTTTACAAGCTTTATATATATTGCATATGTTTATTACTTTATATTGAGTTAAGTTATTCAGGAGTTGAGTAAAGCCAAGGTAAGTGTTACTTTCAGATCCTTTTCAAGCTTAAGTTGTGTTTAGTATTCCAACTCGCATACTCGTACATTCAATGTACTGATGCCAGTTGGCCTGCATCGTCTTATGATGCAAACGCAGGTAACCAGGATCAACATCCAGCGCCTCGTTGATCAGGTTGAGCACTCAGAGTCAGTTGGTGAGCCTCCTTGCATTCCGGAGGACTCTTTTATCATTTGCTTTTCTAGTTTTCAGTTGTTAGGATGATCGGGGGTCCTGTCCCGACATCCCTCTTTATTTTAGAGGCTTCATAGACAATTAGTAGTTCATTTGTCTTTACATTATCATTTTATATGTTAAGACTTGAGTTGTCATTTTGGCCAAGTTGAATGTTTGACTTTTTAAGCATTGACAGTATTTTATTATTCAAGTGAGTATAGTGTTATTGATCATTATATATATGCATAGAGTCTTCCGCTGTGTAAGTAAGTCAGGCCAAAGATTCGCTTGGGGCCATCAATGGTTCTCGAGTGCTAGCCACGTCCGGGGTGTAGGCTCGAGGCGTGACACTCATGATGACTTTAATACTATGCATTGTTATGCTTGTAAGATTCTCATCTAGATAATTTGTTTCTATGAATTATATTAATCTTTTAACATAGTTTCTACATTTATTTGTATTATTATGTTAATTTATTAAAGTGTAGATTAAAAAATTAATAATGCGTATGTTCCATATTGTAGAACGTCTTACTTCTCACTCTTGCTTTTTAAAAGACTGATTTGAGCACCCCTACTTGACATTAGCCAATAAGTTAAAGAAGTAATGCGGATCTCTTAACTAGGTAATTAAATAAATACAAAACAAAATACTATTAACTATAAATCATAATCTAAAATTATCTTTAATAAATTAGTAGAACAACCACTAACAAAAAATTAATACTAAATAACTACCTAAAACTTCCAAATCAAATGGAAAAGAAAAAAAAAAAACTGTATGAAAACTTGCAGTGTTGTGTCTAAAATATGGGTAGAAGAAACAATGTAAATAACATGCTGAATGAATAAGCACTAGTGCTTGCAGAAGAGTGATTTGTTGAAGAAGTAGGAAAATGATCAGGATAACGATTATTCGTCGTCGTAGGAGGAGGAGGAGGAGGAGGAGAAGGAGGTGTTGTAGTTGGACTAACTTTGATGTGAAATTTGAGTCCAGATGCACAATGACCAGGAATGCCACACAAGAAGTAGTCTCCATCAGGAGTGTCCAGGGTAATTGAATCACTGCCGGAGTTGAAGGTGGCAAGTGGATTACTAGCTGTGCAAGAGTTGTAGTCATTTACGTCAACTTGCATCACGTTGTGCAATTGTGGATCGTAATTGAAAACTGCATAAAAAATCAGAGTTCAGTATAACTCAATAATTTTGATCCCAATATACTCAATAGATCGATATTTTAGATTTTAAAAATCTATAAGCTCAAAATCGTGACTTTGCTTCTCAATTGATAAAAAATTGGTTGTAACAATGTATCAAAATCAAAGCTCAATAAAGAACTATTTTGATTATGTGTGTGTGTCTTAATTGACAATATAATATGAAAAATTGGACATTTAAACTTACTAGCCTTTACTTCTACATAATATATGAAAACACACGTTGATGTTATTTAAAGTTTTACATACTGTTAGTACTACATATATTTCAATTCCCTCTCTTTCAAATTCAGATTCCAGTCCATATTAAGTAAATTGTTGAGATATGATACACCCTTAAGGAAAATATTAAGGACATGATTGTCACTATTGCCTTTTTTTTAATTGTTCCAAACTAATCTCCTAAAAATGTAAAATAGTAAAGAACCTTATTAAATAAACGATACGTATGAAGAGACTAATAGTACAAGATAAAGTAACTAAAATTGAGGGAGCCAAAATGATGACAAAGATCTTACCTAGGGTATCACCAACTTCAAATTGCTTGAAAAAAAGCTCATTCATTGTAATTGTAGTTGAATGTCCACCCTAAAGAATCACCACTTCATACACAGTAGCCATGGTGGATCTTGAAGCAGTCATCATCATCATCAACATAACAAACATTGCTTTTCCGAAGAAAGTCATAGCTGTACACTTTAACACTAACAAAGAATTAAGGCGTTCGAGTCTGAATACTAGTAATTTGAACGAATGAGCTTATGAGGTTCTCGATTGAGGCTTTTATAGGAGTAGTTAATTGCTTCCTTGCCTTCCGTAGAATAGAATTTAAGGAAACAACGCATAGTACTTTTGGACACATAATTTCCAAGTACTTTTGAAGTTCCAAAAAAAAAAAAACAAGAATCTCGAAAGTTTTCCTTTTTTCCTTTATTAGTACGTCAAAAGTCTCAAAATGCTGAAAACTCCTTTTTTAAAAATTTATCGTAGTTAACCAAAATAATTTCAAGAGTTTAAATAGCTAAAAACCCCAAGTTGGACAAACTTTGTTAATTTTAAATTTTTAATGAAACAATTTTGGACAATTTCCTATTAAGTAGTTATGACTTATGCCATTATTTCCTTCATATTAAATTTTCATTATTCTCCATCACTATCATCAGTATGGTCAATCCCTATTACTCACGACATTCGTCCTCAGAACTAGCACTACTGTCAATTATCATCAACATCATCGTCAATCACCACACATTCTTCAGCCATCATCATCAAATCAACACCACAAACTACTAAAATCAATCAATTCCATTATTACCACCACTATCAACAGCCTCTATCACGTTGTCACTACAACACCGAACACATCAACCATTACAACTATGTTCATCATTATCATTACAAGCCACAAACATCAATCATTACCACCATCATCACGACAAACCATCTTCACTAGTGAACTCAAATATTTGTTTTAAATCAAGTAATAGTTTATATATATTCTAATATTTTACTTAGAAGAATATACTTATTGTACTTAAAAATAAATAAATTAAGCATATTATAATGTTAAAAAATAGTCATAATCATTTAATGTTAAGATCTAGAGCCAACATCTTAAAAATTCAATATACATTAATAATCAAATATTGTAATCTTAATACAAACAAATGGGGCTATTTCACTCTTCCATCATAAAAAAAAAAAAAGTTAATTTACTGTTATATAAGAAAAGCAACCCTTCATTTCTTGCTTAATACACTTCAGCCCTTATAAAGGGGTCGTTTGGTGTGATGGATAAAAGAAAATAGTCATGGGATAATTTGTTAGTTTCTTTTTATTTCTTATTTGGTTACAAAGTATGGGATAACTTATCCCAGGATTAGCAAATAATACTGGGATAAGTTATCCTTCCTTCTTGGTGGAATAGCAATACCAGGACAACTTATCCTGGGATAAAACAATTGAAATGACAAAAATATCCTTCAAGTTTTTTTTAGTATCACTTTTGTATAGTATAGCTGCTTGCTCTAGTTTTGACAGGCATTTTAGCGCAATTTTGGTCAAATTTTTGGAGTTTTTGCTGTTATTTTTTTTTTCAAGTCTTAATAGCTGTTTTAATGCGGTTTTTGCTACTAATTTGGTGGATTTTTCGCTGCTATCTGAATTCAGATTTGATTCAATTTTTGTGGTTATTTTTATGCAAATTTTGTCCAGTTTTAGTGCAGTTTTTTCAGCTGGTTTGGTGTATTTTGGTCCCTTTTTTGCTGTTTTCTTGAAGCATTTTTGGAGTTTTGATCCAATATTTTTGATTATTTTGATACAGTTTTTACTTCAAAGTATGATTGATTTGTTTTTAATTAATATTTTACTTATGATAGTGAAGAGGAGATAGGCTTCCCATGGGCCTATTTCAATTCATATGAAATACAAATTTAAAGAATTGAGATTCACGTAACTTAATTTTAAAAGTGAATATAAAGCTTTTAAAAAAATACGTATAAAAAGCCTAAATAAGATGGAGAGTATTTTTGTAAACAAACAACTTATTCTTAAAAAGTATGTCATGCATATTAGTTTCAATACAACAAACCAAATAGTCAATAAAAAACAATTCCAGCATAACTTATCCCAGCATAACTAATTTCAGCATAACTTATCCCACCATAACTTGTATTCAAACCAAAGACCCCAATAGTCCGAATTCATCGTATCGGTGGTCATTCAATTTTCATTTTAGCATACAAAGATTAGTTATCTATTTTTATCACATAAACAGTCATTGAACTTTAATAATGTTTTTTACATAAAAGAAATCTTTCCATTTTCTTTTTTCACATAAAAGGCCATTCAACTTTGACCAAATTAGCTAATAAATAAATTTACTTGAATTTTTATATTTTGAATTAGATATATAATATGACACTCCAAAATAAATTAATTACATTTAGAATAATTCTAGAACCCCATTTCGATAATATCTAGAACCCCCTTTCGATAATATTTTTCTTCATAACACCAATCTTCATTATGATTTAATGCAGAGGTGTCAAAATGAACCCAAATATAGTTAATCAGTCTAATCCGTCCAAAATTTATGGGTTGGACTCAAGATAATTTGAATTAGGCTCAATCTCAAATCATTCAAGCCTTTATCCATTTTAAAAGAATTTTCAATTGAGCTCAATTTAATCTCCAATTTCAACTAGTTTTAAGACTTTTTATTTCCATTGGTGTAATGTATATTCTTATATTTAAGGTATAATTACTATCAATTTATATCTTCTAGGATTTACCTATTCATTTGTAACTTTTATTTTATTTTTTTGACTTGAATATCAAGTTGTGATTATAAAAGTAAATAACAATATTTTAAAATTATTGGGTAAGCGGGTCATGACCCAACCCGATTTCTAACCCCTTTAAAGCAGAAGTTGATTTGAGCAGGTCATAACCCAATCATATTTCTATTTCAACCCATTGTAATATCTCTAATTTCAATTTAACCCGCCCATTTAACCCCTAATTTAATGATCAAACTAATCATTAAGATGACTTTGCTACATATACAAGTGCAGTATGCAATTGATACACTTCCAACTGGACAAAGTGCAGTATGCAATTGATACACTTCCAACAGACATTTGGTTTAGATATCCTCCTTGGAGTGATCATACACTTCAACTCTTTAAATCTGCTTTTAGATATGATTATTTTAGTATAGTTCTTATTACATTAGGACTAAAATGGGCTTGATATACATGTGTTTGCCCAATTTTATACTTGCAATTATTTGTATTTGTAATTTAATTATTAGTTTGGTATGTAATTTAGAATTGAAGTGTGGATGTCCATTTCCATTGGAAACTCACAGAGGAATAAATGTTTTTATTGTGATTTTCCATTACTCTTATCAACTCTTCTTTGTCATAATTCCTAAATAGTTAATAGTTATGTTCATGATACCTTTTAATGTTACTTAATGTAATCTTATAAATAAAGATTTTGTAATGTAATCTTATAAATAAAATTTTTGTAAGTCTTTGTTAGATACACAGTTAAATGAAAAATCATAATACTCTCCTCTCTACTTGTTTTATCTACTTTTCTTGTATTGTATTACTTTATTTCTTTTAATAATAGTGCGTTATCAGCAGAATCTCTTCAAATTATTTTTATAAATTTTGGATTATAACTTCATGAATTATTATAAATTTTTTAATGTTTTAGTAAACGCTTGGGAGTGATAGGTCCTCCCGCATCTATTATTACTTAAAAAACAGTGAAAGTTTAGGTAGCCAACCAACTGAGATAGTAAGATTTGCATGCCCTCAAGTTTCTTTTCAAATTTATAAGTTCTTAGTTTAAAAAAAAAAAAACAATAGAACTTTATGTGATATTTTAGAATTTTTGATTAACCTACTTGAAACTTATTATATATCAATAAAAATTTTGAGAATAAAACCAAGATATTGTATTGTAACAAATGGAACATTTTATTACTCCCTCTATCAAACAATAATTGTCTACTATTGACTTGGCACATTCCTTAAGAAACTATAAATATAAGGGTAATTTTACTATATCACCCTTTACATATAATAAATACAATGTCTTAAAAAATGTAATAAGAAAATTACTATAATTAATGTTAAGGGTAAATTAGGAACTATGTATAAAATTATCCATGGATTTCATAAAGTGGACAAGTATTGTTGGACATCTATTTTTAATATAGTGGACAAGTATTGTTGGACATCTATTTTTAATATAGTGGACAAGTATTGTTGGACGTCTATTTTTAATATAGTGGACAAGTATTGTTGGACGGAAGGGAGTAACTAGAAAAAACATTTATGTCGAAGGATAACAAGGGTATAAGAGTACTTCACATTGTTATTTAGGAAATTGGTTAATTATAACTAACAAATTAAAAGTTAGTTAAGTTTAGTTAGTTATTGTCCTATTCTTTATTCAAGTTCACTTGGACAAGTGAGTGTATAAATATCCTTCACCATATATACTATCACACAATGAAAAGTATACTCTCTGTGTATTAGAGAAATCATAATACATTTTTCTCTTAATCTTCATTCTCTCTTCCTCTTCACTATCTATTTCTCTATCTTTTCTCTGAGACATTGCGAAAAGTTTGAAAATTCATCCGCTGCAAAATAAAGAATCTTGACCACGAAAAGAATGACTGACAATGGAATTCCTTACAGTGTAGAGAAGATTCCAGTGGAGCAAAGTTCTTGAAACTATGAGAATCAAGCTAATGAAGTGGATTATCAACATCCATTGTTCTTATCACCATATGATGGGAGTGGAACATCTCATTCCAATTGACATGTATTGAAAAATATCCTTTCTGATTTAGATCTATGAGAGTTGCTTTATGAAAGAGAAACAAATTAGGAATAGTAAATGGTATATGCGAGAAAGAAAGTTTCCTAGAAAATATTTTAATCTATGGGAAGGGGGAAGGTTATTATGTTTTCTTGAATTATGAATTCAGTTTCCAAAAGTCTCATAGGTGGTATTATGTATGCTACTAGTGCTCAAATGGCGTGGAAAGACTTAGCTGAAAGGTTTAATAAAATTGATGGGTCAAGAAACTTCAACTTACAAAAAGAAATTGTTACTTTAACTTAAGAGACTCCATTTGTTTCAGTTTATTTCCCAAAACTAAAGAATTTCTGGAAAGAATTTGAAGCATTGGTTCCCTCTCTTCGCTGTGATTATGAAAGCTCTAAGAAATTTGTGCCATATCTACAAAAATTAAAGTTGTATCAATTTCTAATGGGTCTGAATGATGGTTATATTCAAACTAGGGGTCAAATTCTACTACGAAGTTGATAACGCTCAAATTACTCTCAAAATAAGTTTAAGAGTAAGCAATCGCTAGAAATATAAATACACAGCAAAAGAGTAGGGGTCGAATCTCATAGAGAGTGATCTAAATGTAAGAATTCAATAAGGAAATTAAACGAGCAAACCAATTCATTGTAGCAATTAGGATAAATAGGTAGATGATTCCACTAAATTTAATAGAAGGGTTTAGGAATCAACTGTCACAATTCAACTTAAAATAGAGATTTATACAAGAGACTATCTAGGGGTGTGGGAGTTGGTATCAACATCAAATAGGGGTGCAAGTGCTTGCTCAAAATGCTAGACAAACATGGATTGGCTGGGTAATCGTCAATGACATAAATTTTCTTTCGATCTTAAAGAATCATATCATAGAATCTCCTTTTGATCTCATCCATGAAAAATACTATAACGACCCATTTGGTCGTTTTGAGTACTAGAGCTTTTTATTTCATAAAATACTTTCCGATAGATTCTAAATGAGTATTTTGGACTATTCGTAACTATAATTATGAATTTAGTGGGGTAGTTTTAATAATTAATTTAGTTGGTAGTTAAAGAAGATAACAATAAAATTAATAGTGGGTCACTTTCACCACTTATACAATTTTAAGGTATACAATTGAAAAAATTTATGATGGTTGAGGCACACCATGTCATAGTTGTATGAGGAATTATTTTAATAGATAAAAATTTATTTTCTGGGTCCATATCTTTATAACTTTTTCATTTCTCTTCTCACTCCTCCACCCCACCTTTTATTTAACCTCCCTCTAGGTAGAGTACTTTGTAAAATTTTAAATATATTTCATTACACAATAAAAATAATAATATCCTAAAAATAGTAATTTATTATCTCTTTTGTGCATTATTTTTCCAATTCTTCAATAGAAAAATAGTAATGTCCTAAAATTAGTAATTTATTTTCTTTATTGTTTTGATAATTCGTAATGTCCATTTGTCAAAAATCAAATAGAGATAAATATATTAATATTAATTTAGATTTTAAGTCAAATAATTACGTATTTTAAAAAAGTTAAATTAAGTTGTGTGCTCTTAACCTCATACAAAATCAATTGTATTATTTTTAGGAAAAAAATAAATAGTTATTTAAAATTACTTGTAAATCAACAAAATAAAAATATCATTAATTTTTTTTTCATTTTACTCTCTCTATTAATGTATTATTTTTTGTTCTCGAAATTCAAGCTATAGAATATTTTTTTATTATATAAACATGATAAGAATTGCAACTAATAATAGTTTAGGTTGAATTGCAACTTAGTGAGAAGGTTATATTTTTTAACAAACTCTATAAGTTGCAATTCTAATCATCTTAATATAATAGTTAAAAAAATATTTTAAAAATATTAATTAAATTTCACATAGCTTGAATTTCAAGAATAAAAATTTATCCTATAAATTGAGAGAATATGTATGTATGTAGGAGTTTATGGATGATTTTCGATTTTGGATTACATGAAAATAGAAATAAAACTTATGTAATTATTTGTCAAGATTACGGACGGTCTTTCTGTCGTATTTCTTGTTGGAGAATATTGGATACATTTAAATGTTTACGAAATTAGAAAATTATGAAATTATTGCGAAGAGAAAAAATTGATTTTATATCCCTTTCGTTTTTCGTATTAGTTATTTACTTTTTTTACACGTTCTTTAAGAAATTACTAATAAAAATGATAATTTACTAATTTACTCTTTAAGATATATTTTTTTACAATTTTACAAATTATGTTTATGCTTTAAAAAAGATTAATGGCTAGGGTAATGAAAATAAAATAATGATAGTTTAATTTTGTTAATTGATAAATAAATAATTAATTTTTTAGTAATTTAGATAATTAATATAGGATAGAATAATAATACCAAATGTTAGGAGTATGATGAATTAGGCTAAATTTTATACTTTTAAAATTATTTAAAAACAAGGAAAATAACAAAATTTGAAATAATGATTAGAAAAAAGAAGTTGAAAAGTTAAAGTAATGGAAAAAGTTAAAAAGTAAGAGAGACAAGAAATTTTGGCCCCTTTTTCTGAAAATAGGATCAATAATCCACTTATCAAATTATGAAAGGAGGCTCATACAACTTTTGTATGCCACCTCATACTTATCCCTCAATAATCATAAAATTTTTCTATATAATTAGGGTAATAATTGAGGAGTAGAAAAGAAGACAATTAAAAAAAAAAGAGCCGCACGATTGTCAAGAACAAATTCAAGCAGCACTTCAGGTGGGCAAAGTTTTTCAGCTTTCAATATTGCATTGTTGCTCATATAAATAGATTACTCCTCTGTCCCTAATTGTTGGCATTATTTTAGTTAATATTAGATAATGGTTGATTTAGTCAATAACCGTTTAGTTAGTGGTTTTTAATTAGTGGGTCACTTTGTTAATTAGTGGGAGTCGATTTTTTAACGTTAAGTTGTAATGCCTATTTAATAGGCTATTTCTAATCAATTTCCATAACAGATAATTTCCTTCAAAGGTTATCTTTTTTATTCCTATTGATATTCTGCCATCTTTGAGAGCATTTTTCTAACAGTGGTATCAGAGCCACAAGATTCGGGTTTCTTTTTGAGTTATCAAAATTGTTGTCAATGGCATCTGACAACTTTGTCCAACCTGCAATTCCTCGCTTTGATGGCCACTATGACCATTGGAGCATGTTGATGGAAAATTTCCTGCGGTCGAAAGAATACTGGCAAGTAGTTTCGGTTGGAGTTCCAGTATCAGCAGATGGAGCAGCTCTAACGGATGCGCAGAAAGTGGAAATTGAAGCGATGAAATTGAAGGATCTCAAGGCCAAGAATTATTTATTCCAGGCAATCGATCGTTCAATCTTGGAGACTATCTTATGCAAAGATACCTCCAAGCAAATTTGGAATTCAATGAATAAGAAATATGAAGGCTCAGCAAGAGTCAAACGTGCACAGCTTCAGGCTTTGAAGTGAGATTTTGAGACTCTGCAGATGAAGGATGGAGAGTCAGTTACGAGTTATTTTGGCAGAACGATGGAGATTAGCAATAAGATGCGCTTCCATGGTAAGAAAATGGAGGATGTTACCATTGTTGAGAAGATATTGCGCTCTTTGACGCCCAGGTTTGATTATGTCGTATGTTCTATTGAAGAATCAAAGGACATAGACACTTTTTCTCTTGATGAATTACAGAGCTCTTTATTAGTCCATGAGCAGAAGATGAATCGAAGATCAACTTCTGAGGAACAAGCTTTGAAGGCTTCTATCTCTACTCATTTCTTAAACTCTAGAGGAAGGGGTAGAGACAGAGGCAGAGGAAGGGGAGAACGAGGTAGAGATGGCGGTAGGAATTTCAAACCCATCGATGGACAAATTCAGAGCAAAGGCAGAGGAAGAGATCAACACTTTGACAAATCCAGGATAAAGTGTTTTAGATGTCACCAATTTGGTCACTTTCGATCTGAATGTCATACAAAGCTTCCCAATGACAAAGAAAAGGAGGACAGAGCAAATTTTATTGAGAATCAAGAGACGGAGACATTGTTGATGACTGTTCAAACAGATGATGAACCTTCTTCCAAATCTTGGTTCGTGGATACGGGTTGCAGCAATCATATGTGCGGTAAAAAGTCTCTTTTCTCTAACTTAGATGAAAGTTTTCATTCAAATGTCAGTTTTGGTGATTGTTCAAAAGTTAAAGTCATGGGAAAAGGTGATATCAAAATTAGCACAAAGAATGGTTTTGTGGAAACTATTTCTAACGTATTTTATGTCCCTGACTTGAAGTGCAATTTGTTGAGTGTTGGTCAGTTGCAGGAAAAGGGCTACATCATAACCATTCAAAAGGGAGTTTGCGAAATTTATGATCCTGTAAAGGGTGGCATTGTTAATGTTCAAATGAGTGCAAACAGGTTATTCCCATTAAAATTACAAGTTGCTCAAACTTGTTTGGTAGCTGAAGTGAAGGATCCTGCATGGCTTTGGCATTTTCGATATGGCCATTTGAATTTTGGTGGGTTGAAGACGTTGCAGCAGATGAATATGGTGACAGGCCTTCCACCACTTGTCAGACCTTCTCAAGTTTGTGAAGAATGCGTTGTTAGTAAACAACATCGCAATTCATTTCCACATGGAAAAGCCTGGAGGGCAAAGAAAGTATTGGAGCTGGTCCACTCAGACATTTGCGGTCCTCTCAATCCGACATCTAATGGTGGTAAACGTTATTTTATAACGTTCATTGATGATTATACTCGAAAAAAATGGGTGTATTTTTTGCAGGCTAAATCTGAAGCTTTTGAAGCCTTTAAAAGCTTTAAAACATTTGTTGAGAAGGAGATTGATAGTTCGATCAAAATTCTCCGTTCAGATCGTGGAAGAGAATATACCTCACATGAATTTGCAAATTTTTGTAAGGCCCATGGAATAAAGAGACAGCTTACAGCAGCCTATTCACCGCAACAAAATGGAGTTTGTGAGAGGAAGAACTGCACAATCATGACTATGGTGCGAAGCTTATTGACCAGCAGTGGCATTCCAAAGAGTTTTTGGCCAGAAGCAGCCAATTGGAGCATTCACATTTTGAATCGAAGTCCCACATTTGCAGTGCAAAACATAACTCCAGAAGAAGCTTGGACTAGAAAACGACCAGCAGTAGATCATTTCAGAATATTTGGGTGTGTTGCATATGCCCATATTCCAGATCAGAATAGAAGGAAACTTGATGATAAGGGAGAAAAATGCATTTTTATTGGTATTAGTGATCAATCAAAAGCTTACAAGCTCTATAATCCTAATACTAACAAACTTGTGATTAGCCGTGATGTTGTTTTTGATGAGAATCAGGTATGGTCAGGATTGGTCAAGTCTGATCAAATTTCAATTCCAACCAGCTTTGATGAAGAAAATGGTGGGCATGGCGGAGCTGTGGAGCGATGTTCACGAAAATATTGTCCCTATAAATGAGCAAAGAACCAACGTGGATGAACAAAATGAAACGACTCGACTCACGTTCTCAACGAACTCGAAAAAGGCCAGGATGGATGATAGACTATGAGGTGGATGGAGTTGATCAACAGGAAGATCCTCTAACCTATTTTGCATTGTTTGCAGATTATGATCCTTTTTCATTTCAGGAAGCTGTCAAAGATCTAAAATGGCAAAATGCAATGGATGAAGAGATGAAATCCATAGAGAAGAACAACACATGGGAGTTGGTAGAGCTTCCAAAGGGACAAAAATCCATTGGAGTAAAATGGGTTTATAAGACAAAGTTGAACAAGGATGGCAATATTGATAAGTATAAAGCTCGACTTGTGGTCAAAGGGTACAAGCAAGAATTTGGAGTTGATTACAAAGAGGTGTTTGCTCCAGTTGTAAGGATGGATACAATTCGTTTGGTGATATCCATGGCTCGAGAAATCTTGGTCCATTTATCAATTGGACGTGAAATCGCCTTTTCTACATGGTGAGTTGCGGGAAGAGGTGTATGTAGACCAACCTCCGGATATGTGAAAGCTAGGCGAAGGAAAAGTATACAAATTGACAAAGGCTTTATATGGATTAAAACAAGCTCCACGAGCTTGGTATAGTCGTATAGATGCCTATTTTACCAAAGCTGGTTTCCTGAAATGTCCTTATGAGCATACTTTATTTATTAAGCTTGGTGATAATGGTTCCATGATTGTTGTTTGTTTTATCGTTGATGATTTGATATATACTGGGAATGATTCAGCCATGCTTGATGCATTTAAAAGGAGCATGATGACTGAATTTGATATGAGTGATTTGGGACTAATGCATTATTTTCTTGGTATTGAGGTTATGCAGTCACCAGCTGGAATATTTCTTTCGCAAAAGAAGTATGTTCTTGAGATTTTGGACAGGTTCAATATGAAGAAATGCAATTCAGTTTCCACTCCAATTGAATTTGGCTTGAAGTTGATGAAAGATGAAGGAGGGAAGAAGATAAATGCCACCTTGTACAAGCAAATTGTTGGAAGCCTGATGTATCTTACTTCAACTAGACCTGATATCATGTATGGTGTTAGTCTAATTAGTCGTTACATGGAGAGCCCGACTGAGAATCATCTTCTTGCTGCGAAAATGATCTTTCGTTATTTGAAAAACCTTTATTGATTTTGGGATTTTTTATGCAGCAAAAGCAAATGGAAATTTGATTGGCTTCTCTGATAGTGACTTTGCAGGTGACTTGAATGACAGGAAAAGTACATTTGGATTTGTTTTCTTTATGGGTTCTGGCGTTGTATCATGGTCATCGAAGAAACAACAGATTGTTACTTTGTCCACTACGGAAGCAGAGTTTGTAGCAGTCGCATCGTGTTCCTGTTAAGCCATTTGGTTGAGGAGATTGCTTGAGACATTTCAAGTTCAACAAGAAGGTTCCACAACAATAGTTTGTGACAACATTTCAACAATCAAGCTTTCCAAAAATCCAATTTTACATGGAAGAAGCAAACACATAGATGTTAGGTTCCATTTTCTTCGTGATCTTTGCAACAATGGAACAATTGATTTGGAGTTTTGTAGAAGTCAAGATCAAGTGGCAGATATTATGACTAAACCACTCAAACAGGGATGCCTTTGTGAAACTTCAAAAGATGCTTGGAGTTTGTTCTTCAATGGAGTTTGCTCAAATTACTTCCTAAACTGATTTCTGCAGATTTCAGTTTAAGGGAGGGATTGTTGGCATTATTTTAGTTAATATTAGATAATGGTTGATTTAGTCAATAACCGTTTAGTTAGTGGTTTTTAATTAGTGGGTCACTTTGTTAATTAGTGGGAGTCGATTTTTTAACGTTAAGTTGTAATGCCTATTTAATAGGCTATTTCTAATCAATTTCCATAACAGATAATTTCCTTCAAAGGTTATCTTTTTTATTCCTATTGATATTCTGCCATCTTTGAGAGCATTTTTCTAACACTAATTACTTATCCATTTTTTCTTTTATAGTTGTTCCTAATTACTTGTCCATTTTGACAAATCAAGAAAGGACAAATTCTTTTTACATATTATATACTCAATTAAATGACTAATTATTTTGAAAAATGTAGAACTTTTCATCCACTTAATAATTAATAGGAGTAAAATGATAAACTCACTATGTCATTAATTATTTTCTTAATAAGTATGTCAATTCAAAAGTGGATAAATAATTAGGGACAGAGGAAGTATTATATTGGTACGTGATTAAAAAAAAAAAAGATGAATTGTTATTTCTTTTTACACTCACGCGAATTTGATTGGAAAATTGAAAAGGGCAAAATTGAGTTTTAGGTAGAAACAATTAATGTTGGAAGGTTAGGTTGCAGGGAAGTTATATATATATATGTGTGTGTGTGTGTGTAATTGGACAGTAAGTAACTGTTATATAGGAATTGGGTTTGGGTCGCTGTTAGTCCGTCCGTCACTGGTATCGTGACCAGTGGCTTCCATCTTTATATATTAATATTTTGTTCACATTATAAATTATGTTTTGATATATTAACATCGGCAATTAAATATTAGGTGTATTGTATTATTTAAATTCCATTAAAGTTATGCTAATTGGAGGAATTTAGACTTATCCTTAGGTTTGAACTTTAGGAAATTGATGATAGAATTAGGTTAGTTTCTGGGTCTAGGCTAGACATAGAATAATATGAGTGTTTATAGACTCGTTAACTTACAAATTATGCATATATACTTGATAAATTGGAAAGATTTGGAGGCATTGAGGAAATGAAAAGTATTGAAAAAGTAGCTTGCTTGACTTTGGTTATTCGGTTGAGGTAGGTTATGATTTATTCTATTTGATAGATAAACTCTTAATAGTGATTGATATGTATTGAGTGATATTGTGAATTTTGCTATGTACTTGGTTGTTGTGGTTTGGATAATTCGTATGTTGTTGTGATTGGTCTGAAATCCCAAAACCGTGAATCCATAATCTTGAACTTTCTCTATCAAAGTGATGCCTTGATTAAAGAACGCTTGATGAAATATGGTTAATGAAGTGAAAAGCGGTGATAACGAATGATAACTTAACGTCATTTTGGATCTGGTGTCACATTCCGACACGATATTATTGGATTGGTGTCACATTCTGACACAGTAATATTAAAGGAAAACATATTAAACAACTTAATGTACTCAATCTCAAGAACTTTATTTCCAAAAGAGCTTGGTGTGGAGGCATGAGTCCTCATGTGTGTTCTTGATATTGTTGAATGATTACGTACTTACTCTGGTGTTGTTTGCCACCTGCTAAGTGTCATAGTTGATTTTATACTATTACTTATTGCATATTAGTTTCTATTTTGAGTTGACCGATGATATCTACTCAGTACATGTTGCCTTGTACTGACCCCTACTTGTATTTTCTCTGTTTTCTTTTGTGGAGTGCAACAAGTGTACCATCGACTTCGACTTGCTCTTAGCTCTAGCCAGTCTCCAGCACATTAGATTTCAGGGTGAGCTATTCCTTCTAGCTCGTCCTGGATTCTTTCAGTCATGGCATGATGTCCTTAATTTTGGATATAGACTATCTTATTTACTTATTTTGTGTTTTTAATACTTTTAGGCTTGGTATTTTGAGAATATATGTCTTTGATGTGATGACTTTCAAATTTTGGGGATAATATGTAATAGACTTTAGAAGTTTATTTGACTTTAATAAGTTTTGAGCTTCCACATTATTGTTGTTATTCGTAGTTGAACAATTGATATAAGTTGCGGTTGAATTCGTTGGTTCGCTCACTTAGGAGGTTCAGTGTGATTGCCACTCATGACTAGTTTTAGGTCGTGACAAACTTGGTATCAGAGCTTAGGATTCGGTGATCTCATCACACAAGGACAAGTCTAGTAGAGTCTTGCGGAATGGTACAGGGACGCCTTTACTTTTTCTTTGAGAGGCTATAGGACTTTAGAAAAACTCATTTCTTTCTTTCTTTCATGCTATTACTTGAATCCAATTGGTATCTAGGTGATACAAATTAGTATTTGACCTTCTTTACTCTATTTCGCAGATGGTCAGAAATAGAGCAACAGCTGTAGCAACACCAACACCCACAAGACAGGGTGCGCCCGAGCCAACCATTGGGGATGCACCTCGAGGGGGAGCGGTGGCGAGAGGCCGTGGTAGAGGTCGCGGGAGAAGGCCCACCAGAGGCAGAGGACAAGCACCTGGTCCAACTAGGGATAGAGCAGTGACACCTGCACCGGCTGACGAAGTAGAGAAAGAGGGTAATGAGGAGGAGGATGAGTAGATTTGTGAGAAAGAAACACCACCCCAAAGATACTTCGTAGATGATCACCAGTTCTCACTTATCTCGATGAGGTCCCGATCGGGGCGAGCACCCCAGCGTTTTCGCACCAAAGACCTCGGGTTGAGAGTACAACATGCAGTTGTTGTGGCTCCTCACATGGATGCGTCCTTGGAAATAGTACAACATGTAGCTGTTGTGCACCAGCACCTCGCAAAAGTGATCCAAACCTCGTTGAAGCGAGCCATCTCTCGCAAAAGTGGAGCGCACCAGAACTAAATCAGCCAACTCTCAACACATCGAAAGGATCCTTGGAATTCGTTCGAAGCCCTGTAAGCACAAACCACATATGCAAATCAAATATATTCGACGTTTCAACTTTAATAAAACCGTCAGAACATGAATTTGAGTCCTCCTTAATCCGACATCCGTTAAAACCACAAGAAACAAACTTAACACCTAAAAAGGCTAAATCAAGCTCGGAAACTCACAAAAATCAAACCAAGACCTCGCCTAGGCATAAAATCATCAACGGGACTCTCAAAATTCCGATCCAATCATTTGAACCCCGAACGTTGACCAAAACCAACCTAAAGGCAAAAATTTCATAATTTCACAACATAGGACCTCAAATCCTCAAACAGACTCGGAATCTTGAACCGACAACTCTCATGATCAGATTTCACCTTTCGATACTGATGGAATCGATCATCGATGCCATTCTATTCCGACACTTGAAACTCCAAAAGAAACCAAAAATCATATTCTTAAAAACTTAGCCTTTCACACTCAAAACTTAACAAAATCTCAACTTTTAATTCAAAGCTCAAGATTAACTTTTAAAATTCAATCATAGAAGACTCAGGGTCAATCACGGGAGGGCAAAACGATATTTCCACAGAAAAAAAAATTATTGATCGGGTCATTACACAACTTGTTAGGCCTGAGGCTAAACCACAAAGAGGCCCAAGAATTAAACAGCCCAATAATAATTTTTCTTGGGATCCAAGTTAAGTAGAGTTTAAATGGTTGTAATATGTGATTTTGGAGAACTATGCATATCGTGAAGAAAATGTCGGTTCATCTTATCTTCATTCTACGATCTAAGTTTCTCATCCCCTTCTTATCTCTATCCGTACTTACTTGTTATTTTAATATTTTCCATTGTAATTCCATAGCATAAGTGTTGTCGTTGTAATTTGGCTATCAGTGATTACATAATACTTTGAGTATTTGTGTCAAGAGTTCGATTTGTTTCAAACTTGAACATATATCAATATCATACGGTTGAATAATTTTATTTCTGAACACCACATATCATACCAAATTGATACATATAGATCAGTTCAAAAGAATTTAAACCATAAAAAATAGTTTATAAACCAATTATGTACACAAATAGTTATGAAAAAATGTTAGTCTTAAATAGTTTATAAATATTTGTTTGAAACCACCTATTAAATCATAATCACATTGTAGATCCAAATTCAATACTTTTTTAAAAAGGGAAAAGGGTAAAAAATGCCCTTAAACTATGTGAAAAGAACAAAAATATCCTCCGTTTATAGTTTGGCTTAAAAATGTCCTTATCGTCAATACTTTGGCTCAAAAATGCCCTTGCAGTCAATACTTTGTTCCATAAATGCCCCTATAGTTATAAAATGGATCAAAAACGCCCTTTTCCGAATAAATATATTATTTTTTTTCTTTTTAAACACATCTTCTTCCTAATTAAAATATTATTAAAAAGAATACTATTCTTGTTTTCTTTCTTCTTAAATCACTTAAACAAATAAAATGTAGGAAATATTTTTTTTCTTCTTAATCTCATTTTCTCATTTAAAATAGAATAACTTCATGTACCCTTTCGACAAATAATATATGTCATATATATAAGATCATAGTATATCCATCATTAATTTATATTTATATAACAATAAAAAATAATGATAATAAAATAAGAAATATTTTCATTTTTTATTTTTTTCTGAATTGAAGTAAGATAAACATTTGCTAATTAAAAAAAACATTATTAGAAAAAGAATGTGTTAATATATATATATATATATATATATATATATATATATATATATGGAAAATGAGCATTTTTGACCCATTAAATAACAATAAGGATATTTTTGAACCAAAGTATTGACGTCAAGGCATTTTTGGACCATACATCAAACAGAGGGCATTTGTGTTCCTTTCGCATAGTAAAGGGCATTTTTGAACCAAAGTATTGACGTTAAGGGCATTTTTGAGCCAAACTATAAACGGAGGACATTTTTGTTCCGTTCACATAGTTTAAGGGCATTTTTTACCCTTTTCCCTTTTTAAAATTAAAAAAAAAAAAACTGAATATATATCAATATAATACAATTGAAAATTTTAATTTTTATAAAGAGAGTAATAATTAAACAATAATTATTTGAGAAAAATAGCAAATGGTAATTATATCTATTATGAAGTCTTTTAATGGACAAAAAGCTCTTGTGTACATAATGGCAATGGCAAATACATTATATCATACATGGTTGAAGCGCAATGCCAGGATATTTCAACAAAAACAGCACCCAGCAAGCTCCCTGATCAGACATACAATCCAGGAGACCCATGGGAGAGGCAATAGGTATCCTAAAGTAGCTACAAGATTATGAAATTTGAATACCTACCTATAGAAAAGGGTAAAAAACTTAACTTCAATTTAAGCACCCAAATTACTCTATAGTTTAATTATTCACCTACATTGCAATAATTTTTTTACAAAATAAAATAAAATAAAAAAGACGAAAAATACTAAAACATAATATAGAGATTAAAAAAAAACACACATATTTTAATCCTAAAAGATCTCTCTTTTTAGTCTTCTTCCTAAAATATCTCCCCCTCAATCTCTGTTTCTCACTCCACTCTATTTATTTTTGATATTTTTCTCCCTCCCGTCTGTTCAGTGGTCTCTTTATCCTTTCTTTTGTTTTCTTTTTATTATTATTTTTACCATTTTTACCTCATTGTATTTTCTAAAAAAACTCTTTGTTCTTGTATATTTTTCTCCCTTCTTTTTTTTTTTGCTTAAATCATTTTTACACCATTGTAGATTGAAACATATAATCAAAAATTAACTTTATCATTAGTGTATAAAATGATTTTTAAAATTTATTTGGTTATAATTTTGTATAATTCATTCATTATGATAAAATTGATTTAAATTGATTTGAACTTGATACCAAGGTTAACTCATATTGTACACCACGTAAATTAATTTGATGATATTAAAAAGTTGGTATATACTTGATTAAATTGTGGTTTATGTATTATAGGGTTGTAACATATAATTAAAACCAACTTTACCATCAATTATAACTCGATATCTTTTATAGTTCTAAACCAACATATCATAAAAAATTAGTCATACAATACATTAAAATATATACACTATAATATATTGCAACTTTAAATCAACAAATTACCATTATTTTTTTTAATTGTTATAGTTATTAAAATTTGTTATAGACGTGGGTACAATTGGAGGCTCGAGAGACCTCAAGCGTAATATATGCTACCCTCTGAGAGACTTTAGCCACATCTTAACCTAAATGAGACGATCAAGAAAGTTCTTCCCCTAGAAAAAATATATTCTTAATACACCCTATCAAACCAAAAGACAAATAAACTTTATTAGTTTGAAAGAGACCGTTCCGTCAGTCTCCTTTAGCTTAGATCATGTGTTCAAGCCACAAGTGTGGTTTCCATTTGAAAAGGTTGTTACAACTAATGAAGTAGGCAAGTTGGTTACAAAGTATTTAGAAACAACTTAAGAAAAGGCCTTGTTTTGGGTGGAGACATTAGTACTTTGAAAACAGCTCAGTTTTGATATTTGCCAACCAACATTGAATCAAGACATCCACAGTTCCCAAAACAACTCCTAGTACCTAAAATAAACCAACTAACATGGCCTCCACTTGAATTTGTACATGTGATCCTGCTTTTTAGGGGTGAGGGGAACAGGATTGGGACTCCTATTTCAGAGAACTTTAGAAATGAGTAGCCATATACCGATCCGACATCAGAATGCTATTATGAGTCACAATCTTTTCACTACAAGTTGTGAGAGTTGCACCTAATAGAATATGGTTTTCAAGAAAATAGATCACTTAATTGAACTGAAAATCAAGGTGCATGGAGAAGCAAACCTGGTAAAGAGTATATGGATTTTTATAAATACATATTGATTAACAAACAAAACCTATGATGTTCAACAGAACAGTTCCAACAGCCAGTACAAGCCCAATGAGCACCAAAGTTTCTACTAATTCAAGACTTGAGCTGCTTCAAGACAATTCTCAAAACTTTCAATCACCCAACATCAGGAGACACAGGAAGCCGCATAAATCATAATTAGCCCAAAAAAAAAAGGTGCAAATGACAACCTTATAATGTGTTGAAGCTTCCTGCACATTAAATGGCCAAACCAGCAATCTTGAAAGAAAAAGGACACTAGACCAACCTTGTTGCTATGGACAAAACATCATTTGTTTGGTGAAATATCTTCCATACCCTCATTTGTCAAACAAACCAAGTCTTATACTTACCTTTTTCACTATTTTAGGCAAAGAGGAACTGAAGGTGCTTCATGAATCTGTTACAGCTTCAGTGCTTGCTTTCACTTCTCCACTGCAATGGGGTGGCTGCACCATATTAGTCTCGGATTGAGCTTCAACAAAAGTCTTACTCTGGCTTGTTTCAACGACAGATGTAGCTTCATGCACTTGAACAAATGTTTCAATTTCATTTGTTTGCTCAGGTACGTTGTTTGGTTGAGAAGCAACTGCACTCATGTTGTTAGATGCAGCTTCATTTGTTTCCTGGCATATGCTCGTTTTGATGGGGGAAGGCTTTTTTGTATTACTTAGTAAGTTGATTTTTTGAGATGGCAGCTTTGGAAGAGATTTCCGTGTAGGCTTCTTGACATTGTCTGGAGGATGTCCTTTAGCAGGATTTTGAGACGCACTTTTATCCAGGCTCAACCTACTTGTGTGCATGTTAGTATGGTTTGCCTCTTTGGTTGGGGAGCTCTTTCTCCGGCCAAGCTTGGGGGATTTAGCTCTTGTTGTTGGTATCTACATCATTAAATAGTGAAAAAAGGCATAACCAGAAAATCAAATGTCATGTCTAAGTCAAAAGTAAAACAGACAGAACAGTAAATGACTAAGAAGTGAGAACAAACCAGCAAGATCAGCATTAGAGTTCTATTAAGACATAGCAATAGCTAAGAGTTTGACGTGAACTCATTTAGTGTGAATTTTACGTGCAGTAAAAAGAAGGCAGACCATGGTGCAGTATATTCAACAATGACCAGAACATTCAGGCTCAGCTAAATACAAACTGAAAAGGATTGGCAATATCAAAGTATTTGTCAACAAGGACATTTGACAGCAAGAGGAACTGGAATTACGAATTTGCTGCATTAAACAAATCAAACCTAACCAGTCTACACATGCCACATCTTCATATATGATCAGATAAATAGCCTTCTTGTGATGATGATGATATTTCTTTTCAGTGTTGCTAAGCTATCTTTACACTATCAAGTCTGGTAATTTGAAGGAAAAGAAAAGGCAGAAGCAACTTCCTTTCTAATATAGAATTCGGTATAGCTAAGTATCAGGTGCAGGTATGTTCCAGTTGTGATGGGGTTGCACCATGGATCAGTGCTTGGTCCATTTTTATTTGCCTTGGTGATGAATGTACTGACGCAACATATCCAAGGAGAGGTGTCATGGGGTATGCTATTTGTAGATGACAGTATTAATTGACGAGACACCCAAGGAGTTTTATAAAGTGGATGTTAGACCAGCTATGTTGTATGGGGCGGAAATGAGGACGATGAGATGGATGTGTGGCCATACTAGGCGAGATAGGATTAAGAACGAAGATATTCAGGACAAAGTGGAAGTGGCCTCCATGGTGAACAAGATGAGGGACATTACGCTGATAAGGTGGGCATGTGAAGAGGAGATGCACGGATTCCCAGTGTGAGAGGTTGACTATGGTGGGTCTGAGTAGAGGTAGATATAGGCCAAAAAATGTATTGCGTAGAGGTGATTAGATAGGATCTGAAACACTTGCAGCTTACCGAGAATACGACCCTAGATAGGAGGATATTGAATATCAAGAATTAGGGTATAAGGTTAGTAGGCAGTCGTCTAGTTTCCCTTATCAGTGGTAGTAGTATTTTTTTCCTCCTGCTTTCTAAACTACGTATTATTACCTGTTGTTTATTATTTGTTGGTGCTACTGGTATTCTCTAATGTATTATTTTTCCTTCTTGCTTTTTCGTGCTTGACTTGACCCGAGGGTCTATCGAAAATAGCTTCCCTACCCTCATGAAGTAGGGGTAAGACTACTTATACATCATCTTCCTTAGACCCAACTTGTGGGATTTACTGGGTATGTTGTAAAGATCTACACAAAAGAACACACATCCATGTCATACCCATTAGACATGGGCTACATCAGCAAATGAGTAGTTCATGTAGCAAAGGTAACTTCAATACTCTTGCATAATTTATCTGATTGTTTGGGTATCACAGAGAAAATTCACCGACTCCAAACCTTCTAATATTCCTAAATTTCTGGTGTTCTGTTAGATATTCAAGCTTCTAATTCAGTAATCAATGAGCAATACTTGATCTACAGATAGAACTTGATCTACAGATAGACAGCGACTACATAAGAATTTACAAAGAGCATTTACATCCTACTATCATCAAAGTTAAATGATCCCAGGGACCTATGATTACAAAAACTGAGGATGCTCTAGATCGTCGCATGACCCCATTTTAAACAAGTTAGTCATTGATGGGATGATTGCCTGCTTGATAATTCACCTCAACCCATTTTTATCATACGGTATTGTTGACCTTGGATAAAGCTGATTGTTTAGGGCCAGGGTGAGGGTAATAAATTTATAGCTTCATTATGTTTAGGACATACTAGGAAGATCAGAAAGACCGAAGGAGGATCCTTTTCTTTTTCTAGTAGATACTAGAGTCATAAATTATGATCAATATGTGCAAATTTCCTTAAGTTTTCGTATCCTCACACTTGAATAATTGCTGATATTTTTCTAGTAGGTACTAGACAAATGGTCTATGATTGCATCATAATATAGGCACACCCACTTTACTCAGACACTCGGAGAATCACAAAAGTGAATGGTGAACTTTAACAAGTTTAGACCATTGAGCTGTGTACCTTATAATACAATTATAAATGGGGTAAGAAAGAAAAAAGAAATCCACCAGGAATTAAGACAGGGTCAGCACATGATTATTATTATTATGTCAATCTTAACATTAAGGTAGCGAAAGGAGCGAGCCACTTCTAGTCTACTGAAGATTTTCCAACATTACCAAGCTACCCAACTTAACCATTGACAGTTCATTAGTTCCTTTGTAGACATACCACGCTTAAAACTAAGTTGAATGCATTTATGTTTAATTATCACAGAATGAAAGTATACTTTGATTTTGCTAAAGGTTTAGTGTTCACAAAGATACACGTCAAACCTAGTAGTAGAGTGGAAATCAGAATTAAGAAGAGTGTAGTATCATGAAATTTTAGAAATATGAAGAGTGCAGGACAAGTGTTGCCATTAAGAAACTGCTTAGCATTTCAAAAATGGACTATAAAAGCAATCAGAACAATAAATTGGCAAACTTAAAGAACCTTTCCTTCGTTCATTTCATTCCATGTTGACTGGAAACAAATCTCTGGATATAACCAATGATCTAAAATTTAAACAAAGATAGAAGTCTAGAACCCCTGAACAAAATAACCATTATGCATGTGATAACCATGAACTAAGTCCCAGATGGAAAAACAGGAAAACTGGTAATATAAAAAGCCATAATAAAAGACACCTCCTTATATGCATACATGCAACTAATACATTCTTTTGAGAATTTACTTGTCATTTTTTCCAAATATTGAATGTCCTTCATCCAATTACTTATAATCTTGTGCCAGAAAGCAAAATGATAAATGATTTGCTGCAATTGATTCATCAGATAGGTGCTCCATGCCAGAAAGTGAGAAAACAGATTGTGGATAAATTATACCTCCAAGAAGTCATCCAAATAGTTAGAGCTATAAGGCATGAATATTTTCTTAAAGATCAAAGACAACTTATATATGAGAAATTAGACGCATAACATCTCGTTGACCTGGTTTAACTGACATCTAATCTTGAGGGAGCTGATGTGACTACAGCTGATAGAGAATATGCAAAACTAAAATAATCAACATTGATGTCTTTCCAGTCTTAAAGGTTAGATCCAGCTGATAAAAAAACAAATCTACAGTAGCCAAAGTGAGTATGTGACTTCAATTGAACTACCTAGTATAATATCCTAACTAGAAGCATGAATCAATTCTCTTTAAAAAAGCAACTATAGAAATTTCATGATATTTCATTCATAAGAATCAAATAAAATGATTCTTTATGCCCCATTAATTATTCATTTAATCTTTCACAAAACAGTGGCACAGTATGTTCAATACCAAACAAAACAATTCTTCACCAATACCACAGCCAATTTTCCAACAAAGGATCCTCCTCTGATAAACCAACTTGCTTTAAAAATGATATAAATTGAACCTGAATTTTGGCACTCCAACCCCAAAAGGTAGCTAAGAGAATAATTAGCCCTTTAGCCAATTTTATCCAAAAAAAAAAAAAAAAACTCCTGCATACACACAAAAACTTTTATGAATGTATCCTCACAAAGACCCAGTCTTGCATGTTTAAACCCCCATAAAGACAAGCAAACACAAACATATGTTACTCATACCACGATGTGGATAAACAATAATCTCACCTACGGAATGGGGCATGCACCTAGCCAAGTATAAAAGAATTTCCCAACCTTTTGAATCCTAATATTACAATCATTTTGGTTAACAAAGAGTGTGGATGAATGTGTTCACCTTCCAAAATGACATTGGCAAACATTCCCAGTTTCTCCTATGAGGGAAGCAACTAGCCCCTGAATTCTCTCATTGTTTTTTACATCAATGGTGGCTTGTATATGGTCACAAAACTGAGATCATTACTCCCTCTGTGCGAGATATGAATAGTTTTATCAAAGATTTTTTAATGAACATCAATTTTCTGTACTCTTGTAATTTTCCCATAGGTTTCATATCCCATGGATATATTTTGAAAATTTGTTTTCCACAAACCAGAAGGACATAAGGACTCACATGGCTACTCCTCCAAGGTCATTGTAAATGGTACAACAGTTGGAACCCGTCGGAGGCCTATATGTCGAAAGTGGATAAATGGTCCCGACGCAATCCAGGACATCTGACCCCAATAGATGTAGTCCAAGTTTCATATTTACAACAAAAATCAATTGCAACTACACAGTGGCCAACTCAAATAACAAAGGAGATTTCATCCAACAAAGGGAAAAAATTCTTCAACAACTCAGAGTTGAGCTCCTGGGCAATCAAAAGCAGGCGTCAGAAAAATCCGAGTTTGAAGATATAGAAGACCAGTCTTTGCATCAATTTTCAACCAAATTGACATCATAATGCTATCACCAAAGCATTATCAAAGTCAATGTCATGCATGACATTAGCAAACATGGACTGAAATTATTTACAGTGATACTATAGCATTACTGCAGCTCTATTGTAGAACTTTAACTATAGCAATTTTTGTCTATAAATAGCCTCCCTCTCCATTTGTAAAACACGCCTTATCTTCCAAGAAACACTCTCATCTCTCTCTCTTTCTCTCATTAGAAGACTTGAATAGAGCTTGCTCCCTACTTGTAACATTTTCCAAGTTTCTTTGATATAAATATCAAAGTTCAATTTTTAACTTGTTTTTTTCATTACTTTTCTAACATCTCTTTTTTATTGTCTTTATTACTTATGATTGACACTACCACCTGCCTAAAATTAATTATTGCATTTTCTAACATATGGTCGACTTTGCATTAGCATTTACATTTGAAACATTCTTATGATTAATTAATACCCAATACCAACATTATACAAAATGTCACCTTAACTCAATATTATGAGTAATAATCTTTACTATATATATGGGGTGCTATCTTAAAATCTAGACCTAATAAATATACTCCAAAAAATGAAGAAAAAATATGTGCCTACCAAAGTGGACAATACAAAGAAAAAAGTAATATGAGTAGTATAGATGCAGAAGTATTAGCTGTAATATATGGACTAAATAGTTTTAAACTATATATCTTAAACAAACAAGAAGTATTAGTTAGAACAGACTGTGAGGCAATAGTAAAATTTCATGAAAAAATAAATAGTAAAGCTAGCAGTAAAAGACGATGGTTAAATTTTATAGATATAATATCTATATATAATAATATAGTTTTTGAATACGTTAAAGGAAAAGATAATGATTTAGCAGATAAATTAAGTAGATTACAATTAAAAACTAACTAATTTCTATTTCAGTATGAGACCAAGCATGAGACCAACTAGCCAACAGCCAGCAGACAAAGTCAAGGGCATCGCCCAGCCAGATACTTATTTCATATCCTAAGTGTAACTTATCATTCAAAGTAATTCCAGACTGTAATTTAGAAAAAGCTCAACAATGTTTGGTAGATAACTTATGGATAGCTTATAATAAGCAAGACACTAAATATTTTATAGCAGCTTCTAATGCTTTATGTCAATATTTTTCAGACAAAAATAGAGACAATAAATTTAAATATTATGTGGTTATACATGGTAAGACTAAAGGTGTTTTTCAAACTTGGATAGAAGTAGTAGATTCTATAAATGGGATAAAAAATCCGCTTTTTAAAGGTTTTAATAATTTTACTGAAGCTTTAGACTATGCAAGAGGAATACTTGGGCCAAATTATTATATTTCACCAGCTCTTAGACAAAGCCCAAACCAAATACCTCAATACAATATCCAAAAAGATTCAGACAAAATAATATTTTGTGATCATTGTTCTGTTATGACTGAGGGTTTCAAAAGACTCAATACAAAAAATGAAATTCTTATTCAAGAAAATATGAGACTTGTTAAACAGCTCGAGACTTTTCAGAATAAATATGTTCCAAGAACAGATAGTACCAAAGAAATGAGTTCTCCATCTCTGTTAAAAATGGATGAGACGGGTGTGCATTCCCCTCTGAATTCTAAGAACTCTACTGTATCAGAGTATGATACAGCTAGTCCGTTTGACCGGTAAAGACTTATCAAACCCGTTGATGGCTGTCACTTTGCCAAAAAGTGAAATAGAGGAATCTTCTTCCTCACGAAGGAAATTACCTAAATATTTTCAGAAAGACTCATTAAGAAAAAATGAAGTATTAAAAATGAAAAATTAGAAAAAATAATCAAACAAACTTTAGAAAAAAAATTTCACGACAAAAGCCAAGACAAACATATTATCAAAGACATTCCCGAATGGCTCGTAAAACAATAGTCACATCCTTCCTATCGATTTAAGAACAGATAAATAATATTCAAGACTCACAAGATCCTTACGAGAATAATGATTCGGGTATGAGTTTTGATACTATTGCATTACACAACTTAGACACTTAACCATTTTTCTATTCCAAAGACTCCATTTACTACAACTAAATTAGATATACAAGACATGGGATAAAGTCAAGAATAGTATGGAAGGACAAAACAATTCACCAAGAATACAAAGTCAAGAATGACATAATACAAAGTCAAGAATGGCATGACAAGACAAGTCATAATAACAAATCAATAAGATGCAAAGAAAGTCGGAAGGTTGGCAAGAAAAGAAGGAAAAATTGGCAAGAAATTATGGGAACAAGAAGACAAAAGAAGAAAATAAGAAAGAAATATTTAAAGGTGGGGATACCCACTATGTGTCTTGTAATATTAGTAGTGTTAGGTGGAAATACCCACTAAGTGTCCTGTAAAAATGAGTGTGTTGTCACTTTATCACTACCCTCTAAAAGAGGGAAAAACTGTTGACATACCACGCGTCTTTTTAATAATTGAGCCTGTAATATTAGTCCAAAAAGATTAACTTAATAATGCATGTGACGATGGGGCCCAATGAGTACCCAACTTGCATTATTAAAGGAATCTTATCAAGTTGTCGGCCATTAATAATTAAGGCCACGTAGCAAGTCTAGAACCATCCTTTTGGTTCTTCTCAGTCCTATATAAAGACAGTATTAGAATTGGAAAGGGGACAGAGTGA
The DNA here is from genome assembly GCA_035578085.1 of Solanum pinnatisectum. Classification (NCBI taxonomy): domain Eukaryota; kingdom Viridiplantae; phylum Streptophyta; class Magnoliopsida; order Solanales; family Solanaceae; genus Solanum; species Solanum pinnatisectum. Next base: position 40,773,499 of record CM069083.1, on the reverse strand, counting down.
GAAAAACCAGAGAGTGAGAAAGTGGAAAACGTAAGAAAATTTTCCAACATCCTTTCCTCCCTACATACTCCCCTATGTACCAAAAATCCTCTATTGTATATTAAAACTTGTGAAATAAAATAAGCGTGTTTGTGTTTTAAAGTTTTTGAAGTTTTTTCAAAGTCCCTCGGGGGTTCCCGAAAGGGAAACCTCTCTCAGTTTATCATGTAAGTTATATTATGATGCTTATTTCCCGAAATTCCCCTCAAAAATATGTTATCTTTTCATGTTATATTTTAAGTTGTTAGTTTAATCTTGTTATTTTTCTTAATTTGTTAGTTTAATGTAAATTGTTGTACATGTGTTAAAAAATTACCCTAAGTATATGGTTAGCTCCTTAACTTCTTAATAACGACTACGGATTAACCTGTAAATTCCTAGGATTCTTGGCCTTTATAGTCCGCTTGATGAAAGGACGAATTTGTTGCCAGACTTTATATCCGAGGTGTGGTTAAAGATGAAGTTGTTAATAATACAAGTTAAGAAGAAGATATGAACTGGGTAAGATAAAAAATAAAAACAAAAATAAAAAATGAAAACAAAAGTAAAAAATTAAAAATAAAAATAAAACATGAGGAAAATAGAGAATTAAGTCATAAATTAGCATGATTTAACTAAATGAGAGAGGGAGTACTGAGTAGGATTTACAATATATTTGAAACAACTCTTTATTTATATGCTCTTTATATATTCTATTGCACTGTTCCACTTTCACCACTTTTATTATTATATTTTTGGTATCTAAGTGCTATATATATATAAATCTTATTATATTTGTAATAGCTAAGTTTATATATATAAATATCTTTTATCTGTGTTAATATTATTATCTGTGTTTTTACAATATTTACATCCAATTTGCTGTATTTGTTGTTTTTACTGTATTTGCTATATTTGCTATATTTGCTGTATTTACTGTATTTACTGTACCAATACATTTAACGCTTAGATGTAATGGCAGTAAAAACAATAAATAAGTAAAAACAGTAAATACAGTAAAATCAGTAAAAACTGTGAAAAAACAGTAAATACAGCAAATACAGCAATAAAAATAGTTAAATCAGCAAAAACAATAAATACACAGATAATAATATTAACACAGATAAAAGATATTTATATATATATAACACTTTAGCTATTAAAAATATATATTTATATATATATATATATATATATATATATATATATAACACTTAGCTATTAAAAATATAATACGATTTATATATATATAACACTTAGATACCAAAAATATAATAATAAAAGTGGTGAAAGTGGAGCAGTGCAATAGAATATATAAAGAGTATATAAATAAAGAGTTGTTTCAAATATATTGTAAATCCTACTCAGTACTCCCTCTCTCATTTAGTTAAATCATGCTAATTTATGACTTAATTTCCTATTTTTCCCATGTTTTATTTTTATTTTTAATTTTTTACTTTTGTTTTCATTTTTTATTTTTGTTTTTATTTTTTATCTTACCCAGTTCATATCTTCTTCTTAACCTATACTCTTTTGGAGGGTAGTGATAAAGTGACAACACACTCATTTTTACAGGACACTTAATGGATATTCCCACCTAACACTACTAATATTACAAGACACGTAGTGGGTATCCCCGCCTTTAAATATTTCTTTCTTATTTTCTTCTTTTGTCTTCTTGTTCCCATAACTTCTTGCCAATTTTTCCATCTTTTCTTGCCAACCTTCCGACTTTCTTTGCATTTTATTGATTTGTTATTATGACTTGTCTTGTCATGCCATTCTTGACTTTGTATTATGTCATTCTTAACTTTGTATTCTTGGTGAATTGTTTTGTCCTTCCATACTATTCTTGACTTTATCTCATGTCTTGTATATCTAATTTAGTTGTAGTAAATGGAGTATTTGTAATAGAAAAATGGTTAAGTGTCTAAGTTGTGTAATGCAATAGTCAAAACTCATACCCGAATCATTATCCTCATAAGGGTCTTGTGAGTCTTGAATATTATTTATCTGTTCTTCGTCTGATAGGGAAGGACTGTGACTATTGTTTTCTGAGCCATTACTGGGAATGTCTTTGATAATATGTTTGTCTTGGCTTTTGTCGTGAAATTTTTTTTCTAAAGTTTGTTTGATTATTTTTTCTAATTTTTCATTTTTAATACTTCAGTTTTTCTTAATGAGTCTTTCTGAAAATATTTAGGTAATCTCCTTCGTGAGGAAGAAGATTCCTTTATTTCACTTTTTGGCAAAGTGACAGCCATCAACGGGTTTGATAAGTCTTTACCGGTCAAACGGACTAGCTGTATCATACTCCGATACAGTAGAGTTCTTAGAATTCAGAGGGGAATGCACACCCGTGTCATCCATTTTTAACAGAGATGGAGAACTCATTTCTTTGGTACTATCTGTTCTTGGAACATATTTATTCTGAAAAGTCTCGATCTGTTTAACAAGTCTCATATTTTCTTGAATAAGGATTTCATTTTTTGTATTGAGTCTTTTGAAACCCTCAGTCATAGCAGAACAATTATCACAAAATATTATTTTGTCTGAATCTTTTTGGATATTGTATTGAGGTATTTGGTTTGGGCTTTGTCTAAGAGCTGGTGAAATATAATAATTTGGCCCAAGTATTCCTCTTGCATAGTCTAAAGCTTCAGTAAAATTATTAAAACCTTTAAAAAGTGGATTTTTTTATCCCATTTATAGAATTCACTACTTCTATCCAAGTTTGAAAAACACCTTTAGTCTTACCATGTATAACCACATAATATTTAAATTTATTGTCTCTATTTTTGTCTGAAAAATATTGACATAAAACATTAGAAGCTACTATAAAATATTTAGTGTCCTGCTTATTATATGCTATCCATAAGTTATCTACCAAACATTGTTGAGCTTTTTCTAAATTACAGTCTGGAATTACTCTGAATCAGATGTGTCTAATTGAATGTCTCTTTCCTCTGCGGCCTCTATACTTCCCACATAATATATACTTTCTATGTCTGACATATATTCATCTACATTTAATAAGTTTTCTTGAAAGTCTTCTATTAATTGAGAATTTCTAGTTTTCATGTTATTCTTTTTTGGGCATGTATGTGCTAGGTGTTCTATACTTCCACAAGTATAACATTCTAATTTATTTTTATAATTCCTATCATTTCTATATTTTCTAACATGTCTATTTCTATTTAAATATGGCTTTCTAGCTGATGATTTTCTTAAGAAGTATTTTTTGTATCTATATGGCCTTTGGCTATGGTCTATTCTTTTCTTATATTTTTTTGGTTTACTAGGTTCTTTATCATAACTTTGGGTAGTATATATCATTGTTTTACAAAAATTCATTTCGTTTTGTTTTAATTGTTTTTGTATTTGTATATTAGTACATTTTTCTGTCAGTATTTCCATTATGTGATTTATTTTTTGTCCTATCGACCATAAAAGTGTAGGGTCTTGCACCACTCCTATTTTATACCATCTTTCTTCTATTTCTCGTCCTAATGCTCCTGGCAACTTATTAAATAACTTTTTTCCTAATTCTTCATTAAATGTATTTCCACTAATAGTACAATAGTAAAAATAGTCTTTAAGAAAATTCTTTATATGTATCCAATTAGATATACTTAACTGTTCTAATTTTATTAGAGCATTTCTTTGTAATGCCACTAATCCACTATTTGGGTCTTCTCCTGTTAATAACACATGTATTTTATTAGTGAAATTATATGGGTTTGGTCCTATTTCTATTAGTGCTTGGAATTCTTATGGAAAAGTTTGTTTATAAGATTCCCATACTGCTTTACAAGATTCTCCTAAAAATATCTCTAAATATCTATACATAGTCTCAGCATCAATTTCTTGATAATTTTTAATGAAATTTGCTACCACTATTCCTTTCCATACGTCTATTACTGTATTCCACATTTGTGGATCATGTGCTGCTATGTTTAATATTTTTCATTTATTTCCTCCTTCTTGTAGTCTAATAGGTTCTTCTATAGGCATTCTTTTTCCTGCTGATATAATATTATCTTTTATTTCTTGATCGTGTCTAACCCATGGTTTTCTAGGCAAATTACCTGTACTATAGTTAATATTTAGAGTTGTTGTTGTTCTTTGGAACGGACTTGCACTATGAGAGCTTGTTGCTTCTTCCATTAATTCTTTGTAACTAGTTATGGATAAGGTTTCTTGCTCTTCATTTATGTCTTCTAATTAAGCATTCTATATGCTAAATTATCATTTCTTTCCTGACATATTCTAAAATGTTCTATAGTTTCCATTATATCCATTTTACCTTTTTTACATCCTCTACATTTAAAAACTGTATTATTATTGTCTTGGTATTGTCTTTTTGCTTCTTCTATAGCTCTTTCCACCGAATTATAAAAATAAATTAGATTGTTATACTTGTGGAAGTATAGAACACCTAGCAAATACATGCCCAAAAAGGAATAACATGAAAACTATATATATATATATATATATATATATATATATATATATATATAATCTTCTCCGTCCCAATTGATGTGGCACACTTTCCTCTTTAGTCTATCAAAAAAGAACATTACATTCCTATAATAGAAACAACTTAACTTTAAAATTCCTATTTACCCTTAATGAAATGACTTATAGGCACCCAACTGTTCAAGATTTGTTTTAGACCACAAATTTTAAAAACCTTCTTTACTTTCTTAAACTTTGTGCCTAGTCAAACAGAATTTATAATTACGTAATAGACATTTTTTCATTTAATTTAAGTAACAATAATGGATTTAGATCACTTTGTTAATTAAAAAATAAGTTATTTTTCAACAATCTTAAATAACTAATTGTCATATATAATTATATATTACTCATATATATTTGTTAGTTGTATTCAGGACCCATATCCGCTCTGATATCCATACTCAGATCCATATTCCCCAATCTTAAAATAAATCTAATGATGAATCCAACCTCTAGATCCAAACCCATAACTGATACCCACACTCGTATTAGAGCAACATAGAACATAACTGGAACATACACCAGCAATTGATTTCTTTCTGGACTACTAGTATTAAAATTAATTAAATGTTTTGAGACATTGATTTAACAGTCTAACAAACTATGAAAAAGAACACCATTTTCATTTAGTGAATTGCAGGTTGATATCTAAAGAGCGTTTCCACTATTATTGATGTTCATTGTCAATATCAATGGAGTCTATTAGTAAAGTCCCCGACCCACATTGCTGATTTTTCTGAAGTAACATTTTCAGATAATAAACACGTTGACATGCCATCATCTGGTTGTTTTAAGCAGTAATGATTGTTTCATAATGTTATTCTGAACTTATAAATGAAAAAGTTAATGATTAGAAATTTGCACATCAGATAACAGAAATCTGCCTAATACATTGGAAGCAACTAAAAATACTCCAAAATTTCAAGTTAGAGACAATCTTCAAAAACAATTTATAATCAGTGAGCAATGAAGTAGTTGATAAAACAACTAAAAGTAAAAGTTTCAGTTTTCAGTTTAGAGTTTAGAGTTGTACCAAAGTACCCTTTATCAAAAGAGCATCCAACTAATGCCAGCCAAAGCAACAATGGACATATCAGACTTGACTATTGCTTCACATTACGTGAGTCCTAACTCTTCTATTTAAGTAAAATTATATGACATGACTCATTTATTTTTTGTATTAAGTCACTTAAGGTCACCATAAAAGTTGGTTAAAATTTTGTCAGACCAATCATGAAATCCAGATACATCAAGTATACAGAGCCTAACACGAGTAGTATTATAGAAACCTAAAGTCTAAGCAACTATTGAGGATACTATCTATTTGGAAGAAAAGGAATGCAAAGAAATAAAGAGCCTAAAATGTAATTTTTTTATTTTTTTTAATAATAGATGTTTTATCATAGAACATGAATTATTGCTGAGTTTCGTGACGTATAAAGAGAGAAAATATTACCTTCTTCAACTCCACCTGGGGAGGAGGGGGTTCCTGATAAAAGCTTGGCATGGGGGTTGCTTTAAACTTTAAGCTCTTTCTTAACATTTTGATCTCAGCTTCCTGAGTTTCCTGATTGAGAAATACAAAGAGCACAAATGAATGTCTTAAAAGGCAATGTTAGAAGCCATTACCAGATTTCTACATCATGAAAATGATAGAGCACAACAGTCACCATGCCTTAGTCTTGGCTTGCAAATTACTCTGCTCGACTTCCTTCGCATGGATTTTTTCCTCAAGCTTAGAGTAAAACTATTCAAATGAAACAGAAACAAACTCTATCAAGTTTCCAGGATAGGATTACAGTGGAAACCAACAGCTAATGCGAGGAGAGAACAAACCTCTCTCCTTTTCTCAGCCCTCTCATCGCACTTGAAACTCATATTGTAGGTTGGAAGAGCACCTACTTTGCGAGACTTGGCATCTGCAGCAGGACTCCTTTAAAGTGATTAAGGATAAACTGGAAATTTCATCCTTTCAGACAAATGCATCCAAGAAAAGAAAATATATCTCTAGTACAGAGGACAGCACAGAGTAGAGGAAATAGTTAAGAAAGATCAGCATATATAGGATACAAAGGTGATTCTGCATTTCCATCAGCTTTATTTGGGGCAGCTTTCTTCAAAGATATCGGGTTTGTTTTCTCCCTGGAGATGGAAATTATAGTTCACAAGCCATCGTGGAGATAAGATATCTTACATTGCGTAAAGAGCACAAAAGAAGACTTAAAGAAACTCAGACACAAAGGCCAAAGAGGGATTAGGATCTCTCAGAAAATTCTTGGTTTAAATGTCATACAGCTGAATGCAACAGATGGTGGAACAACTAGTAGAGGAAACAGGACATACTTAAGGCCGTCAACATTTGGAGAAGGTGATGTTGCATCAGGTTGGCCAGATTGCTGCAAGAAGATAGACATTAGTAATAATGAGCAACAACACAGAAGCACATAAACTAACAAACTAAAGAGACTGTTGTGCTCTAAGCTGTATTTGTCTACAACAAGAATGATGATATGCACCTTTACCTTAGCAAGACTGACATTTATACGGGCTACAGCGGGTTTTAAATTGTTATCAGCAGTTTTTCTGTCATTAAATGATTTACTCTTTACACCAAGGGAAGAAGTCTGTTTAGACCGTTGCTGCAAGGCTAGGGAACCATTTGAAACAACAGAACCAGCTGATGCATCTTTGCCATCTTTGGTTTTCTTGACACCAATGGACGCAGTATTTTTGCCTTTTCCTGGAGCTTTGGGCTGTTTGGAGTTCTTAGACTCTCGAGATTCTTTGGCTTCAAGTCCCTAGAAAAGAAAAAACTCATAATTGTGGCATAAAAAAGACTCAATCAAGTTAATAATCCAGCAATGAACTCCCTTACCTCAGAACTGGCACAGGGATTGTTTTCTATAGTTGTGGTTGATTCGTGTGCGACCTCGTGTGCAGTGGAAGCAACAGTTTCACTATCATTCACCATCACAGCACTCTGAAAACTTCTTTCCAATCCTTGAACACTGAAACTTCCGTTAGGAACATCATCTAGTTTGCCAGTAACTACTTCTGGAAGTTGGTGAATTCCATTTCCAAAGCTCGACCCATTTACGGAAACAGATATGTTATTGTCAACTTCCATCATGCTCTAGAAAGATGCAAACTAGCAATCCCCAATTCTAGAAACCACAACCACAAGACATACATCATGTTATAGAAAGGGGAGACTTTAAAGTATAATTAAGCAATACAAAAACAGTCCCTTTTCTTCATTGTAGTATGTAACAATCAGATATATATAAATTATGCCACACTACATGAGAAAACAACCATCAAACACAATGTAGAGATTAAAACACCAAGGATCAGAAAAATCACAGCTAACCCATCAACTATCAAAGTTCAGATTTCAAATATAAAATATATATTTTTTCCTTCCACCTGCTAAAACATAAACTTGTACCATCAGTATTAGACGACCACCAAACAGTACACATAAAAAAAAAACGCAGACTTCACTTCTCAAGTCCAAACCAATGTTCAAAAACAAACATGACACAGCATAAGTAAAGAAGTCAAAAACCAAATCAAGTCAAGTAACAATAGCACAAGCCAACAAAGTGAGTAAAGTAGAATAGATCTCCGACCCAGGAACTATTTTCAGCTTTATAACACTAATGCTAATAAGATATAACTTATTAAATAATACAAACAAATGCAGATGCTTCTGAAAAACATCAACTCACCTAAAAATGATTACAAGTCCATTGAATCCACAAGAGATCTGAGAAAACAACTTTCACAAACAAAGATCTTGAAACCTAAAAACAGTGATTAACAGAAATTGCACTTCTTCTTTTTTGGGTGAAATTGGAAGTGAAAAGGTCTGAACTGAGAAGAGAGCTACTCTGGTTTTTTTTTTTTTTCAAATGAAAATTTTGCAGTGGAGTGGGCTTTTGCAGCTTTGTGAGAGGTTTTGGGGGTGTTTTTAGAATTTGGTAAAGTTTGTGGTGCCAGCAATATTCAAATCTATTCCAGGTCACTGTCTGATAAGAGAGAGAAGTTGGTGTGTCTGGACATTTAGAGAGAGAAAATGGCCATCGATCGGCTGACGTGACAATATCAACGGCTAGATTTTGCATCCTATTTTGCAGCTACATTATCTTCTATACCGGGTTGTTTGGTAAAGTGTATTATGAAAAAATAATGCATACATGAACTTTTCTATGGGAAAATCACTTACGTGTATACTTTTTAAAAAATATTTACTATATTTGTCAACATTATTTTTTTTACCATATATGACAATTTGGCTGAATTAAATTAAATTCGCTTTTCTAATTCAACTTTAATAGAGTGTAATACACTTTTAATTCAAGTTTTATTCATTTTTGCAATTTGTTGGTTTGATTTGTTATGATTTGATGACTTTTTTAAATCCTTTCTTAATTCACTCTTCTGATTGATTTTCCTGGTTAATTCATAATAGATTCAAGTTTAATTCAATTTATAGAAGACTCTCTCGTTGTTTCCTTAGTTGTTTGTTTAAATTATTTCTTAATTCGCTCTTCTAATTCAACTTTAATATAGTGTAATACACTTTTAATTCAAATTTTATTCATTTTTGCAGTTTGTTGGTTTGATTTGTTATGATTTGATGACTTTTTTAAATCCTTTCTTAATTCACTCTTCTGATTGATTTTCCTGGTTAATTCATAATAGATTCAAGTTTAATTCAATCTATAGAAGACTCTCTCGTTGTTTCCTTAGTTGTTTGTTTAAATTCTTTCTTACTTCGCTCTTCTAATTCAACTTTAATAGAGTGTAATACACTTTTAATTCAAGTTTTATTCATTTTTGCAGTTTGTTGGTTTGATTTGTTATGATTTGATGACTTTTTTAAATCCTTTCTTAATTCACTCTTCTGATTGATTTTTCTGGTTAATTCATAATAGATTCAAGTTTAATTCAATTTATAGAAGACTCTCTCGTTGTTTCCTTAGTTGTTTGTTTAAATTATTTCTTAATTCGCTCTTCTAATTCAACTTTAATATAGTGTAATACACTTTTAATTCAAATTTTATTCATTTTTGCAGTTTGTTGGTTTGATTTGTTATGATTTGATGACTTTTTTAAATCCTTTCTTAATTCACTCTTCTGATTGATTTTCCTGGTTAATTCATAATAGATTCAAGTTTAATTCAATCTATAGAAGACTCTCTCGTTGTTTCCTTAGTTGTTTGTTTAAATTCTTTCTTACTTCGCTCTTCTAATTCAACTTTAATACAGTGTAATACACTTTTAATTCAAGTTTTATTCATTTTTGCAGTTTGTTGGTTTGATTTGTTATGATTTGATGACTTTTTTAAATCCTTTCTTAATTCACTCTTCTGATTGATTTTCCTGGTTAATTCATAATAGATTCAAGTTTAATTCAATCTATAGAAGACTCTCTCGTTGTTTCCTTAGTTGTTTGTTTAAATTCTTTCTTACTTCGCTCTTCTAATTCAACTTTAATAGAGTGTAATACACTTTTAATTCAAGTTTTATTCATTTTTGCAGTTTGTTGGTTTGATTTGTTATGATTTGATGACTTTTTTAAATCCTTTCTTAATTCACTCTTACGATTGATTTTTAGTTAATTCATAATAGATTCAAGTTTAATTCAATTTATAGAAGACTCTCGTTGTTTCCTTAGTTGTTTGTTTAAATTATTTCTTAATTCGCTCTTCTAATTCAACTTTAATATAGTGTAATACACTTTTAATTCAAATTTTATTCATTTTTGCAGTTTGTTGGTTTGATTTGTTATGATTTGATGACTTTTTTAAATCCTTTCTTAATTCACTCTTCTGATTGATTTTCCTGGTTAATTCATAATAGATTCAAGTTTAATTCAATCTATAGAAGACTCTCTCGTTGTTTCCTTAGTTGTTTGTTTAAATTCTTTCTTACTTCGCTCTTCTAATTCAACTTTAATACAGTGTAATACACTTTTAATTCAAGTTTTATTCATTTTTGCAGTTTGTTGGTTTGATTTGTTATGATTTGATGACTTTTTTAAATCCTTTCTTAATTCACTCTTCTGATTGATTTTCCTGGTTAATTCATAATAGATTCAAGTTTAATTCAATATATAGAAGACTCTCTCGTTGCTTCCTCAGTTGTTTGTTTAAATTATTTCTTAATTCGCTCTTCTAATTCAACTTTAATACAGTGTAATACACTTTTAATTCAAGTTTTATTCATTTTTGCAGTTTGTTGGTTTGATTTGTTATGATTTGATGACTTTTTTAAATCCTTTCTTAACTTCGTTGCAGGAGGTGAAAGTTGGGGAGCAACTCGAGGAGTCAGGTGAAAATATTTTCATGGGTGAAAAGAACCGCTGGAAGTAAGTAGAAGACAATCTTTGCTCTAAGTCAGTTTTACCAAATGGCTGATTCAAATGATGTGAACAAATTCATTTGTGAACTGGGAGCTATGGCGGCCAAACTTTCCGATTTTGGTATATTTTAAAGAGAAACAGACAAAACCCAAGGGACAAATACACTTTTTCCCAGTGATTTTTGTATATTCCCTTTCAAGCTTTTACACAATGCTTAGTTTTCTTATGCTGTTGAATCTCTATTGAAACACCCAAATACGAATGAGATTCCCAAACTAAAATTGGGACCGTCATTAACATCATCCGTAGCAGTAGGAGATGAAACTTGACCCCTCATTCGACTTCTTCTATAAACTTTCTGATTCGAAGTACCACCATCACTATGTATTCGCGGACTTCTTCTAGGCGATTTTCGTTTACCTTCTTCCATTAGAATTCTATGCTGAAAAATGGGGAAAAAAGAACAACAATACCCTAAAATTTTCGGACAGAAGAGTAGAAAGAAAAGAGAGAGGATATGAGCGAATGGAATGGAGAAGAAAGAACAACAAAACCCTAAAGAGAGAGAGGATATGAGCGTGTTTTAAAATTGTTTTAAGTAACTATTGCTAAAAGTTGACAAAAATGGTAATAAATTAAAAGTATACTTAAAAGTGGTAATTATTAAATAAAAGACCTTCACTTATGTAATTTTACCCTTTTGTATTTGGTATTTTTTTTTTCAACTTATGTATAACTAAATCAAACATTAATTATATACTTTATTGTGTATTAAAGTGTGTATTACTAAATGATGGATTTCTAGGTATTTAACTACACATCCTTTTTTATCATATTTTTTATTATTTCGTACCATTTTAAAAAATTACAAAAATCTCTCTTTTTTCTCAAATTCTCTCTTTTCCATATACATAACTTCAATCTTCCAACTCCACTATTTTCTCCCTTTTTTCATGCTTCTAATCACTCCATTGTATCACTGGAGTAATACTCCAGTTACCTTTATCACTCATTTATTTTTAATTTTAAATATTTTCTCTCTCTAGTTAATCATTTAAAGTTAATCAAAAGGTAGTTCTTCATTTATTTTTTTTCTTTCTTGTTTTTTTTTTATATAGAAAAACACGAACAGTAGGCTCAATTTATTGACTACGTATCATATATTTGTTATGTATGCGCATTACTATTTTATAACTAAATCATTTTTTATCATATTCATATTTTTTTTTGTATATAATACATAGCTACGTCAAATTATACGGGCACGATACACAAATACTAATTTATACTATGGGATTTAGGTAAGTTATACTAGTTTTGATGCATGCATTAGAATATTTAAAGACACAATTGCTCCTTAAAACCTTTTCTTACATATTTTCCACCATAATTGTGAAGGATATCTTTGTAAATAAACATTTTTATGCAATGCATGCTATTTTTAATGTACCAAATCAAATAATGCATAAAAATAATCTAATCTATAATTAATGCAAGTATTACTAATACAAGCATTATTAATCCAAACATTACTAATACACTTTATTTAACATTATTTTTATACACTTTACCAAATGACTCCTATATGTCTACACTAATAAACCTTTCTTATCTACTCTTTTCCAAGGAAAGTTTCTTTCTTTCTCTTCTCTTATATATAATCTATGCTATATCAAAAGCATAAAGATTCTTAATTGAGTTTAAAAGGTTTCCTCAATTTTGAGCAATATTTAAGACATTTATGTTGTTAATTTTTTTTTTTTTAAAAAAAGACCGCCCTTCCATATTAAAGAACTCCTTGAGGTATGTTTTTCTTCTTTTAACCTAGATACATAATTGTTCAACTTGATCGTTTGACTAGTAATATGTAGTCTTTTCATTTTAATTTATGCGATGGTATTTAAATATTGAGAGTCAAACAAACAAAAAAATAGTGACAATTTTTATATATTTTTTTTAAGTATTTTGAATTGTTAATCATTTTTGGTTATCTTGATCATTTAACCAACAAAGCAATTATATATAGTATTTTCATCTCAATTTATGTGATGATGTTCAAATTTTGAGAGCTAAGCAGTTTTGTTTTACCATAGTTTATACTTCTTTTTTAAATATTTTAAATTATTAATCTTATAATTATGATACTTTTTACTTTGTAGGATTTGGACATGTGATTTCATAGAGATGAAATTAGCGTTTGCACATGATTTAATATTATGAGAGAGAAAATGATCAAAATAGCCCTTAATGTATAGACTTAGATTGATTTGGTCCCTCATATATGCAACTTATGAAAAAGGTCCTTTATCTATGTTAAAAACTTATCACTTTAGTCTTTCACCCTAAAATCCTAACAACACAAAAAAATTCTGTCAAATTAAACAAAGATGTGTAATTCACGTGACATACAAAAATATTAAACAAAACCTCTGTTTTCTTGGATCAGTTCCAAAGAATGAAAACTCCCGCCTTTCCAACAAACAACACTCTCACCTTTCCAACAAAAAAAACCCTTTTTCTTGTAAAATCAACCGACACAAGTTTTTTTCATTGTTGAACGATGTTAATCAAAAGGTACTCCAAGGGATCGAGAATTTATTTTGCTTTTAGTCTAGGCAATCCAAAGGCTAGCCTATTTGGTATTCAAAATTTGCAGGGTTGTTAGTACTATTTTTCCAATCATTTTATATAAGATTCGTTTTTTTTTCTTTTTGGTGATATGAAAACTGCCTTTTTGATTTTTTACTGTTGGCTTTTTTTGGTTTGTGTATTCAAAAATATTTAGAAGTTATGGTGTACAACGTATACATGCTTTGTTACATCTAGAATGCGGTCTTAATTAGCTAAAATATGTAATCTTTTAACTGCATATTTTGTGTTTGAGGAGTCGTTTTTTAGTATCAAAGTTTATCATAAAGGATTGATAAAACATCATCCAACCAAATAGTATGTTGGTGGTATCATTGACTACTTTGATTATGTTGAATTAAATGACTTGAAGAAGATGGTCGAATTATGTGGTCACCTGAATGATCAATAATTTTTTGCCATAAATGTGAGAAGCTTAGTAACAAATGGAGATTAGTCTCCACAGAGGTTGAAGTGCATAACATAAAAAAAAATTATCCCTAAAGATAGAGTAGTGGAGTTATATTTTGAACACTTGGACTCTTATATTGGAATAGATGATCCAATTGAATTTGGTTGCAGAACTAGTCGCATTCCAAAGAATAAAGATGTCGTTGGACTTGTTGACAAAGAGTTTGAAAGGGAAAATTTATCTTCGGGAGATGATTTTGAGGATTCTAAAAATGATTCTCCAATGACGAGCTGATGGTTGATAAACAAGGACACTATAAACATAGTTTTGAGGATGGCAGAGAGTTTTATTACTGATGAAATTCAAAAGAAGATGTTACATGAAGATGGGGATCCTGATTATGTTAACTCTGAAGACAATAAGAGTTTCGATAGTGATTCAGACAATGAAAGTTTTGATTTTCTGAAGCACAATGCAAAGACTGATGGAAAAAACTCCAATTTTGGCATTGGAATACACTTTTGAAAGCAAGGAAGAGTTTGTAACAACTCATGAGGTAAGCCAAGGAAGGTATGTTCAGTGGAAAAAGAATGATAAAGTAAGGATGAAGGCAAAGTGTATACACAATGATTGTAGCTGGGAAATAATGGATTCAAAAATGCACAGGGAAAATATGTTTCAAGTAAAAACTTATAATCCCTCACATAGTTGTAAAAATTGGCACCATTATAACAAAACGATAACTTCTTCATTCATTGCAAGGACCTATCTTAATAGAAGTAAACATAATAGGGTATGGAAGATGTCTGAATTCAGAGATACGGTTAGTGTCGAGCTTAAAGCTCATGTTACTTTAACTCAGGCTAGGACAACTATAAAAAAGGCAATTGCATTACTTCATGGAAATTTAAAAGATTAATTTGTCATTCTTTGGGACCATGTTCATGAAATTGACAAAACAAATTCAGGCACTTCAATTTATATGAAGTTTACTGATAATGAGATGCCTAATAAGCCAGATAGATTTCAAAGAATCTACTAATGTTTTGTTGCTTGTAAAGAGGCTTTCAAGGTTGGATGTCGTAGAATAGTAGGTGTGGATGGGTGCTGGTTGAAGGGACCAATGTATGGGAATCAATTATTGACAGCAGTGGATCTAGATGCTAATAATAACATATTTCCAGTAGCATATGCTGTTGTTGAAAGGAAACCAATGAGACACAGTCATGATTTTTAAACCACTTGGTTGGTGACTTAGAGATTGACAATCAAGAAAGCTAAACCTTTATGTCGGACAATCAAAAAGGTCTTGTCAAAGCTTTTAACGAGATTTTGCCATATGTTGACCATAGATTTTGTGTGCGACATCTCCATAATAACTTTAAGAAGGCTGGTTTTTTTGGTTTGTCCCTCAAGAATGCTCTTTGGGCTGCTACAAATGCTTCAACTGTGGAGTTTTTTAAAATTTGCATGGAGAAGATGCATGAATTAGATGTCGAAGCCGCTGCATGGTTGAATGAAAAACCACCTACTAAATGGTCTAAATCACATTTTTCAACAGGTGCTAAATGTGATGTTTTGTTGAATAATATGTGTGAATATTTTAACAGTATGATTCTCGATGGTCGAGACAAGCCAATCATAACTTTGTTGGAGAAACTAAGATATCTTCTTATGGCTAGATTCCAAGCTAATAGGGAGAAATCAGAAAAATGGAATTCAGGTGATATTTGTCCTCGGATCAAGAGCATCTTGCACAAGAATGAATCTGCGGCAGCTACGTTTATTCCAAAAAAATCAAATCAATGGAATTATGAGATTCTTAGAGCATCTATTGCTGACAATTGGGTTGTGGACCTACAAAACAAAAAGTGTAGTTGTAGAAAATGGACTATAACAGAAATTCCTTGCAAACATGTAGTATTGGCTATTTGGGCTAAAAATGATGCGGTTCTTGATTATGTTGATGATTGCTACAAAGTTGATACATATAAAAGAATTTATGAAAAAACCATCTTTTTGATAAATGGATCACAATTGTAGCCTAAATCAAACAAGGTTCCTCCTTTGCCTTAGAGACTTGTAAGACAAAACAAGAGGGGAAGAGACCAGAAATTGAGGAGACGAGAGCAAGGTGAGGCAGGATCAAGCAGAACAAGAATGTAAAAAAAAAAAAGCAAATATCTGTTAATTGTAGCTTATGTCGCAAGCCTGGCCATAATATAAGGACCTGTAAATTTAAAAATTATGTGCAGTCTGAAGTAGGTGCATATGACTCAGCTTTCTGGATGCCTCCTACTTAATCAATTTCTGAAAAGTTACCGGTAATTTTTTTGACATAAATTTTGATTTGGCTCTCAATTATAGTGTTTTACAAATACAAAACTAATGCATTGTACATTTACAGGTTAGAAGAACAAATTCTGGACCAAGTCAAGATTGTTTTGATACTTAATGTGGGGTTGCTATCAATTTTGATTGGGCTAAACATGGTGCCACAACTTTTTTTTGTGTGATGGACATAAACACTGCTTGTTTTGTGAAGGATATATAGTGTTGCTGCTATTTTTTATTTTATGAACATGGCGTGGTTGCTTCTTTTTTTCTTTTTTTGTGAAAAGAATAGATGATGTTGTTATAGCAATGGTTCTTATGGTGATAATATTATGTTGTTATTTTTTCAAGTCATTTGTAGCTATTTTTTTTTTATGTTGTGTGGATGAGCTTAAGATAAGTGCTTAAAATATATTTTTTATTTTATCCAAACACTATAAAAGTGCTTAAAAGTTATTTTGGCTTAATGCACTTAAGAGTTGTGCTTGGTATTGCACGAATATGATGTATAGAGGAGTTATCACAAGTAAAGAAAGGTGATATGGAGGAGTTTAATAACCATGAGATTGCACCAAAGACACCTTTTTCTATAATTGTGATGTTGTTGTTGCTATACATAGCACACATCCTACTAATAATGTGCCTCATTATTGATGAAGACACCAATACAAATGTTCATCATAGTATTGCTCATGAGTTCCAGATCCCACAGGGATGTCAACATAATAAATGAAATGGCTAACAACGTCATGGCAACATCATAGAGTATATTCTTTAAACTAACAAAATAATGTTCTATTACTGTCGTAGGAAATCATACCCAATCATTCAATCGACTTTATCATTTGGTACTCTTAAAAGAGGTTGAGATCGGAATGGCATATGTGACAAGAAGCAATGTTCAAGTTGTGACATTTGACGGGACCGAAATGAACATACTAGGAAAAGTCTATCTGGTGCTATAAATTGGATCAATAGGATTTTCGATCCTATTTCACATGATGAATGCATCAACTTCATATACAACATATCGATGGATCAACCTTGTATTTATCTAGTAGGATTTTCCTTTCCATACTACACCAGGGCATAAAATATAAATTGGTTAGACGAGACATAGTAATATAGAGAGAGGCCGAAAATCCTATCCGTCCAATGTCCCTTATTTATTAATTGGACGAATCTACTTTTCACACCATGGAAACTTAATATTGCGCAAAGAATTGGAGAAAATGATGCATTAGATCCTAGTGATCAAAATATTAGATCATGAGTTCAAACTAGAAATGGATCTTAGAGCGAATTTTGATAGGATCATTGAGACTATATAGCTAAAACATTATAAAGACACAATATGCCTTATTTATAACGTCGCTAAATGAAATTTAAGGTTATCATTAGCAGTTTTCCACAATATATTGGCCTTCAAATGACCACCTTAAATGTTATCGACTAATACTACAACAATACAAGTACAAATAAAAATAAATCATATCATAGTTTCTTCGAGTCAATCATTTTTTGCTTCATTGATTCTCGACAACTTCATATGTTTCCACATTTACTTCAAGTGTGACAATTCTACTCAATAACTTTGAAATGTCAAATTTGATTCTCATCATCTTATCGAAATGCATCTGGTCCATGATTCCAGTTTCTCCAATCTGCCAATTTATAGTTTTTGTTGTTCTACTCTTGTGTGTTTGATAAATAACAATTTTGATAAGTGTATCAGTAGCCGTCTTCTTGACCTTCATCGGAACCTACCCAAACACCATCAACAATGGAAAATTTTGGATAGATTGATTTACAAGAAAATGATTTTTTGTTGGAAAGACAGGAGTTTTCATCCTTCGGAACTGATCCAAGACGACAAAAGTTTTGTTTAAGATTTTTGTTCAATCTTAAGTATGCAACAAATAAAACTCCACATACTGTATCACATTACACCTATACCAAAGGTTTTATATTAATAGAAGAATCTTTAATTTCTCAATCATCCATGGGCCATCAGCTCAGCAAAATGCCTGGATAGATCATCCTCAGTGACGTTCTCCTCATTCTTAGAAGAAATAACATGGCCGACTACTTGTGGAAGCCCGACAGACACCTCGAGTCCATAGTCATCAGCCACCGATTGCATCAAGCTGCCAACCTGATCCTCTAGAGTCGATAAGGAAGTACTTCCAGCCATAGAACTCTCCATGAATTCAGCTTGAACCTCCATATTCACAAATTGACACTCGAATAAATCCATCGTCCCAGGCATTTTCTGTAGATTCCCTGTGTTGAGTGAAGACTCCAGTGATTTTACAATCGAGGATATTGACTTGTTGATCGTCGTCATCTTCGCCTGAGTATCTAGGCGAACCACAATGATGTCAAGGCGAGATGAGAGACGGAGATAGTTCATCTGTTCGTTGTGCTTGCGGTAGGCATTTTACGCTGTCCATGTTACCTTTCTCGATGTCATTCTTCACCCTGAGCTTCTTAGACTTGTCATCCTTCTCGCATTTTTGGGCTTGGCGTTGGAGGCTTTTCGATGTGAACTTGAGCTCCATGATCTGATTCATCAATTTCTCGGCGTTTCCTATTTTCTAAGCTTTGGTAATGGAGTCTTCCGATTATTTTTTAAGATTCTTCTCCTTTGATCGATCAACCATCATTTCAATTTCTGAAGTATATCAATCGTCTTTTCAATGTCCGTGAGTTGCACATCTCTGTTTAATTTGACACAATTTTTTTTTGTGTCGTTAGGGTTTTAGGGTGAAAGACTAAATTGATAAGTTTTTAACATAGATAAAGGACCTTTTCTATAAGCTTCATTTATGAGGGACCAAATCAATCTAAGTCCATACATTCAGGACTATTTTGATCATTCTCTCCATTATGAGATGAAATCTCAAATTCTTCAAAAATCATGATTTAGAATTTTTCGAATACAAAAACTAATCACAAGTTTATATTTTGTAAAAACAGTCCCACATTTATATTTACTATCCATTTATTTCATATGTAAGTAAAATTTATAATTCATATCATTACTTTAGAAATTATTTAAATCTCATATAATGATTATTCTCACCAATATAAATTTATTATTACTTCAAATTAATTCCTACTTTACCATTCATATTCACAAAATTCATTATTTTTTTATCAAATTTATTTATTAATCAAATTGACCAATAAATGGCTCATCGATCAAGAAATGCATGTTTAACGTGAGAAAATTGTCCGTACTATGCGTAAAGATTAGACACGACAACTTATGTTCAATTATTTTTTATTGAGTTAAAGTATGATCAATAAAATATTGTGTTTTTTTAGAATAGTTTTGTGATAGTATATTGTGCAATTTTATGAGCTTTTGCTTATTTTGTAAGATTGTATAAAGAATTGAAACAATTTTAATAGTTTACAACTTATGAGGTTCTTATGTTTATGAGAAAACATATAACATAAAAAGTTCAAATTGCATGTCCAAACAAAACTTCAACTTTATCTCATAATTTCATAACATGATTTCATATCATGATTTCATATTGTGATTTTAAATCATTATTTTATATCGCATGGTCAAACAGTCCCACAGTTTTAAAAATGAAAAAATTATTTATCAAAAATTAAAAGATTTTATGTCGAAATGTACGGTCAAAATTAAGAAATTTGAATTTCAAAAAAGAGTATCATATAATTTGGGATAGAGAAAATATATATTTTGTGTTGTACAATGTGTCTTTGCCTTTTGATTATGTTCTAATATTTATAACTTTATATATTTATTGAGATAGTAATTATTTCTCAAAACGTATTCAACTAAATTAAGTTTTGGAAGTCTTTTCAGAAAGGTTTGGTTTTGAAGGTAAATTTGAGTACTTCTTTCCATCCCCAAACTGATGGTCAAGAAGATTGCATGATTCAGACCTTAGGGGATATGTTCAGGGCGTGTGTGATTGATTTCAAAGATAATTAGGATGAACACCTACCTTTCATAGAGTTTGCTTACAATAATAGCTATCACTCTAGCATCCAGATGACTTCCTATGGGCGAAAATGTAGATCGCCTATTGGTTGGGTTGGATTGAAGTTGGTGAAGCTGAATTGATATGACCAGACTTAGTTCATCAAGCCATGGAGAAGGTGAAGATTATTCAGGAAAGGTTAAAGACAGTGCAAAGTCGTCCGAAATCCTATACAGATGTTAGGAGAAGAGACTTGGAGTTTGAGGTGGATGATTGGGTTTACTTGAAGGTTTCACCCATGAAGGGTGTTATGAGATTTGGAAAGAAGGGGGAAACTCAGTCCGTGGTATATTAGTCCTTACAGGATATCTAAGAGAATTGACAATGTAGATTATGAGTTGGAGCTACCACCAGAGTTAAGAGTAGTCCATCCGGTATTCCACATTTCTATGTTTAAGAAGTGTATGGGCTATCCTTCATTTATTATACCTACTTAGAATATTGGTATTAAGGACAACCTATCTTATGAGGAGATACCCGTTCAGATTCTTGATCATTAGGTTCACAAGTTGAGGACCAAGGAGGTTGCATCAATCAAGGTCTTATGGAGGAATCAATTTGTTGAGGAAGCTACTTGGGAGGCTAAGGAAGATATGAGGAAGAGATACCCACATCTCTTTACTTTCGAAGAAATTCCAAACTAAGCTACTAACTCTTTTCTTGGTACTCTTTAAATTGATATGCTAAGTTATGTGAATTGCATGTTGGGTGTTTGAGTTCGGTGTTAGATGTTTTCCCATACCCTGCTCTACTTAGAGTGATCTCATTCGAGGAGGAATGTTCCCAAGGGGGAGATATTGTAACACCTCGGACTTTGAAAAAGATAAATTAAGATTCGTACAAGTTACTCTTCAACTATGAGTTTCAGGTCAACTTCAAACGGCCATAAGTTTCAGCATAAGATAAGTTAGGTGACCCATGATGTATCAAATCAATGGTTGTTGAGTTCTCTTGCCAACGCTGTTGGGTTTGCTAAATTCTGAGTTCAGATGAATGAGATATGCCCGTTTGAGTGTAGCCTATCTAGTTAAGGTAATTCATCCATTTTAAGGAGGGGTATTTTGGTCTTTTCCTTACCCCACTAGCCTAGCACATTTTTTTTTTACCCTTTTTGGGGTCTAAACTGATTGAGATCAGTTTTATTCATTCCAAAAGAGCATAAGGGTTTTAGAGAGAAGTTCAGGAGAAGAAAAAGAAGAACGTTCAAGAAGTTCTTCCAAGCTTTGAGGATTTTCGCCAAGAACTTAGTTCTTTCGGGTATGTAAGCTCTCATAGTATTGAGTTTGTTCAACCTCACGCCAATCATGTGAATTTCAGCCATAAATTCATTCTTGAGGTTGGTTAATTTGAATTATTGAGAAATTATTGAGGTTTTAGCTTCATTGTTTAATAATAGAGTCTTGTTGAGTTCTTGAGGTGAGGATTTTGCGAATGAGTGTTGTTCTTGATGGAATTTGAGTGGATTTTTAATTAATTTTGTTGGGTTTATGAATCCAAACGCGTTTGGGAGCAGATCATTCGATTCTAGATGAGTTAGGCCTTGAATTGAGCAACAAAAATTTGTCAAAAATCTGGGGATGGGTGTGGGCGGCGCGCCACTTAGTGAGCCCCAAAATACTAGTCAGTATTTTTGGGGTTGGCGCCTCGCGCCATTCAGTGCACTAGGGTCATCACTTCCCTTACCATTCCTACCTTCTTTCTGTGTGTGTTCCCTCAAATCGTACCTATGTTCTCTCCCTGATATCCACACTTAAAATCTTCATAAATACTTGAGATATCATGCATATCTTAAATACATCTCTTAAATTACATTTCAAATTAAAGTAAAGTTAGAGGAAAGTTCAAGAACGTCCTTTCGAGTTATTTTGAGAAGTCTTTTGCAATTATCAATAACTTGTTTTAAGACTTGAGTAGACTATGACAATGAGGAGAGTTAAGTTTATTGTTTCAAATTGAGTATAAGGGAACTAAGTATTTCCAACTATGTAATACTTTTACATGTATAAAAGAGAGAAACACTGATTTCTAAATGAGTTTACAAATTTAGAAAAGTTTTAGAGTATTACCTCTTTTAAGAGGATCTTTTGAGTAATTATCTCAAATTGAGGAAGACTTATGTTTTAAAACATACGAGCATGAGTTATATATTAGTGGGAGTAGTATTGAGCACCGATATGGGTATGAGTTCAGAAAAATCAAAATCCTCATAAACCATGTATGCCAACATGGGTAAAAGATCATACTTTTTAAATGATTCCTTATTAATTTTAAGCATAGCTTGGTGAATCCACTTAGTTGAGGATTTTCTATTCCCCACAGAGTATATGATAGTTCTGGCAGTGTGGGTGAGATAATGTATCATCGTGTAGCTCATAGTGATGGTTGCCAGTTAGAGAATCTCCCAAATAAGAGTAAAGAGTTTATTATTGTAGTTTCATATACATTTGAGTATTATCTACTGACTACTGTTTTAAAAGCTTTATACATCTTGCACTTTTTATAGTTGTTTTTGAGTTGAGGTGAGTATGGTTTCCCTTTTTATCAGTTCAACTATGTATCCCTATGTTCAGTTTTTTTCTTACATGCCCGCACATTCAATGTACTGATGCCATTTGACCTCTATCATTTCATGATGCAGATACAGATATTCTGAATCACCAACCGACGCTTCGTTGATCCCATCACATTCCAGCTAGCTTGGTGAGCCTCCTTGCTTTCTAGAGGGCTTCACACGATGGTTTTGTTTTATTAAGATGTCGTGGGTCTAGTCCCGATATCTATCATAGTTATTAGAGGCTTCATAGACAATAGTAGTATGATGAGTCTTTTTCCCATTTCCATTGTTGATGTTTTAAAGACTTTAAGTTGGAAACTTATATTTACTGAGTATTTCTGACTATATTGAGTTAAACTATCATAGTAATGAGATCATTATGAGTTGAGTTTTACAACTGAGTTCCTATATTAAGGAGTAAGTCTTCAGTTGAGTATTTAGCCAGGCCAAGGGTTCGGTTGGGGACCAGCAAAGGTTATCGAGTGTCGGCCACGTCCAGGGTGTAGGCTCATTGCGTGACATTTCCACTTAGTTAGAAAATTGGTATTTTCTTGATTTGGAATTCGTTTATTGATCACTTCTAACGGGTTTTCAGCCATGAATCTCTCTTGACTTGTAGAACATGTTTTTTCAACTAAAAATATAATTTTTAACCCTTTCGATTTTCAAAGTGATTTTTGGACTATTTTACCCTGGTTTCTCTCAATTCAAAAATCCAGGATCTAAATTGCTAATTGTATAAATATGGGTATTATTGGACTCCTTCAATGAACTTTATTGTTTCTAGATAGTTGGAGATCATTTTAATGACAGTGTGGTTGAGTAAGGGCTCATTTAGGGTTGTTTGAGTGAAGTTTCAGCCTTCGAGGTAGGTTTGGCTATCCTTCTTTTAGAAAACTGATATGAGTATTTAACTTTTTTATGAAGTTAACTGTTAAATGAGTGGTAGTAGTATGAGCCTTGGAAGTTGGTAAGTGTTGACCTCCTTGTTTAGTTTTTATGATGCCTATTTGTGATGCTTAACCTGTGTGGAAGCTTATGTGATACCTTTAATTGTTGCTGAAAACTTGTGATATTTGGAAAATTGCTCGAGCAAGGGGATGTGTGACCTATCCTTAATTTTTTCATTGTGATGTCTGAGTTAGGAGCTTGAGTTGTTTTCTAAACACTTTAAAATGAAAGAAATGGTTTCCAAGTGGTAAAGACTAATTTCATATGGATTCCTCTACTATCCTTGTTATTTGAGGATGTGTTTCATGACTTACTAAGTTTAGGAGCTTGATACTATTTGAAATTCTTAATGAACTGATTATGATTTTGTTATATATGTATTGTGATGCATTCATTATCATGCAACATATGATTGTTCATAGAAATAGTGGAGGAATACTATCTTTTTTAGAAAGAAAATGTGACATCTTACTTATATATGACCACGATCTAGGTGACAAGTTGAAGAGATATTGAGATTATGAGATTGATATATTGTAACACCCCGTAACTAGAAAGAAGTTAAAAAGTGGAAATAGTCATTTTTGGAAAGAATATAAAAATCTGGAAAATTTGTTAAGTATGTTAAGTTGGATTTTTGGTCAACTTCAAATGATCATAACTTCTAGCTCAGGATGATTTAGGTGTGTTTCCAGATATCGTAGGAAATATCTTGGAATAATCTTTCCAACGCCACCGAGTTTGCACGATTCCGAGTTGGTATGAGTGAGATATGACAATTTGAAGTTGGGTTGTTTAAATAAGGAAAGTCTAAAACCGGATTTTGGAAGGGTATTTTAGTCTTTTCCTTACCCAATTATTTTAATATGTTTTTAGGAGTTTAATTGGGGTCAAATCAGAATTTGGTCAGTTTAGAAAATTGGAAATCTACGCTAGGGCTTGGAGAACGGAGAAAAGAGGAGAAAAGGCAAGATTCGTCAAGAACGTTCAAGTTTAATTGTGGATTTCTCCAAGGATTCAATCCTACGAGGTATGTGAGATCACATAGTGTTGGGTTAGTTCATCCACGCGGCAAACATGTTTAATTCAGTGTGATTTTCATCCTAAAAAGATTGAGAATTTGATATTCTTGAGTTGTATTCTTGAATTACTTTTGTTCTTGAATTTGGGATGAGATTGAGGAGTTCTTGAGAGTTTAATGTCGATTATTAGAGTTTCTTTGAGTTAGATTTTTGTGTATATGTTTTGGGTACCTGAATTTAAAGATATATTGAGAGAAAAAAAATTAAAATTAATCGAATTAAGGTTAGAAAACGAGTTGAAAAGTTCGTTGGGTTTGCCTGGGAAGGGGCTGGCATGACGCGCCCCCATAGCGCCAGGAAGGCTGGGACTGCTGCCATTTTGGAGCCCCAGTAAATTAGGGGCTGGTGCGGCGCGCCAGGGACGTGCCCGGTTCGTCTGCCCCACCCGTTTTTTTCATCGTTTAGCCCGTTTAAGTCCTTCTAAAGTGTACTAACACTTCCTATTGATTCTAACTACTCTAAATGACTTCTAAACATCTAGAAATCATCCAGAAACATGAATCATAACCTTGAATTCATAAATTCAAATTCAAGGAAAGTTAAGAAGCAAGTCTAGGAAGTTCTTAGAATCCTTTCAAGAAGTCTTTTGCAAATGCTTTTAACTTTGTTTTAAGACTTAAAGTTCAAGTTGAGTAAAGAGTAAGGAGTAAAGATTGAAGTTCATTTCTTCAAAAGTATATGGGGACTATGTATTCCCAAAGAGTTTAAAATGTTTCACATTTAAACAAGAAAAGGAAACCTTAATTTCCGAAGAGCCTTTGAGCTAGTTTTCAAAAAAGAGTAAATGCTTTCACAATTAAGCAAGAGAGGAAATTTTGATTTCCAAGATAGACTTTGAGCTAAGTTTTTGAGCAATTATCTCAAATAATAGAAAGAAGTATGTTTTTAAACATAAGAGCTAGTATTATATTTTGGGAGTAGTATTGAGCACCGATATGGGGGACAGTTCAGACAACTCATAGCCCCCACAAACCATGTAGCCATCATGGGTAGAAAAGGGTCATACTTTTTAGATGATTCCTTTAGTACTTTTTAGCATAGACTAGTGGATCCACTTAGTAGTTCAGGTTCTATACCCTCGGCAAGGTATAAGACGGCCCTGGCAGCGTGAGGTAAAATGTTGTATCATCACAATATCTCTTAAGTGATGATTTTCGGTTAGAGAAACTCCCACATAAGTAATTGTATTTTTATATACATAGTTTGTGTATTTTTATATACATTTCAGAGTTATATTGTATCTTTTCATACACACAGAGTATTATTGTATTTCTAAATACACAAAATTGACATCTATGTTTTAAAAGTTTTTATTTTTATTACATTTAAATTACTGATTTATATTGAAATGAGTTCAGTTGAGTTGAGTCAGGTAAGTTCTTTAGTTCCTTTCAAGCTTATGTCTTGTTTTAGAATTCCCCTCGCATACTCGTACATTCAATGTACTGATGCCATTTGGCCTGCATCTTCTTATGATGTAGACACATGTAACCAAGATCAACATCCAGTGCATCGTTGATCCAGTTGAGCATTTAGAGTCTTGTGATGAGCCTCTTTGCTTTCAAGAGGATCCCTTTTTATTGCTTTCAGTATTAGATAGTTCATTAGGATGTCGCGGGTCTTATCCCAACATCCATCTCAGTTGTTTAGATGCTTTATATATAAACATTCAAATGTTAGTTCATTCATCATTATCTTGTTATTGGATTATGTACAGGTTTGAGTTGCCACTTTGGCTAAGTTAAATGTAGATTTCTGAAACATTTTGAGTTTAGTTTTGAGACTGTTGAGTTATCTTGTATTTGGATTCTCTTTCTTATATTTAAGTTTTCCGCTGAGTAAGTAAGCCAGACCAAGGGTTCGCTTAGGGCCATCAATGGTTCTCGAGTGTCAGTCCTACCCAAGGTGTAGGCTCGGGGCGTGACATATATAGACTCCGAGTCCCCCATTGTTCCTTTTGTGGAAGCTAAAGCTCGGAAAGGTAAATACGATAGGTTGTGCGATGACCTTTGTTCCTTCACATCATTCAATCATTTCATCATCTCATTGCACCATATTGGCCAGTTTTTCTGTGTTGTGTAACTTGCTTATATATTGATTTGAGTATTATCTATACCCTTTTGGGTTTACTTTATTAGCGTCACTATAATATAAATTGGCAGCACTAATGTCGAAATGAGACTTTTCTGCGTATAGGTGAAAACATTTCATACATTATTTCTTAAGTCTGCTTTATTGCTTATACTCAGTCAGTCAAACCCCCTACTTCTGTTATCCTTTTGATGCATATCCTAGTAAGGGTAATCTTCGTTGCGACTGATCAGATCTAGGGATTTCTTCTCTTTTGGTGTTGTAGTAAGATTCGGCTTTCCAAATCGCCATTGGTCTCCATCTATCATTACAATCTTTAATTTCCTTTTGACAACTTGAGATGTATTTCAAAATCTAGAAATATATTTGATTCTTTTCATACTTATGCTATCAGATTTTGAGAATTTCTTTGTTGTTTTCATATTGTTTGTGCTCTGATTTCCCTATGGGATTCTCGTATGTATTTTTCTTTCAGCTTACACTCCATTTGGGAGTTCTCGGGGTGTGTGCCATCATCACCTCGATTTTTAGGTCATGACAAGAAACTCCTATACTTTCAAATATTTCATAATAGAAGTATAGCATTTTCAATTTTGTACGACGCATAAAATATATAGATGAAAATATCAAACCCTTCATCTTTATTCTGAACCACAAAACAACTTTTGTATGTCTAGAAAAAATATCCATAAATGTGATAGTAACAACATTTGTCATCTTTAATCATTATTTATATAAGTCTCAGAAAAATAATTAGAGCTACATCTAACAATGTAGATACTTTGAAAACACAAGCATAAATTTCTTCATATGCTCAGTTTAACACAAATCTCACACTTGAAAACTACTTGACAATTTATAAAAATAATACCTTGTGTACACCTAAAATAAGATAAACTAATTAAATTGTACAAGTCTAATATGTCACAAATCAAATGAATCACTCAAGTAATTTATGCTTAAAATACTTATCACCCATAATAGCATTTGTTAACATCATAATCAAATTCAAATAGAACCTCCATTCAAGTTTTGTCATAATTCTACTAGGATCAAATTGCACGAATGGTAATATCATGTAGCACCTCAAATAATGCCAATATTTTTGTATGTGACCTTAATAAGAACTTTTTCATTCTAAGAACTTGGGTAGCTAGTCTTAGAATCTCTAACATATATTAAAGAAATTCTTCTTCAATTTGGGTGTAGAACACAAAATAATGTTAGTTAGAAGTGTTGGGTTTTAAAGGTGTGAATAGGAAATGAAGGGTTGTGACTCTCCTGAAGAGTTGTGACTATGCCGAAAGGTTATGCATTTTCCAAAGTGTTGTGACCTTTCTGAAAGGTTGTCTTCTTTCTGAAAGGTTGTCTTCTTTGTAAAGGGTTGTGACCTTTACCCTTTATTGGCTATAAATAGAGAGGTTTTCTCTCTTTTTTGTGCATCGAATTCTTCCATTCTTTTGCATACATTTCTTACAAAACAAAATCGATCGATCGTGTCTTTGTGTGTGATTCGTTGATGTCATTTTGAGTTCGTTGAAATTATTGAAGTTTGAGGTACCACTACTTCTTTAATGGTTAATCCGTTTTATCTTGGGATGAATTAATCTACAACCTCGGGTACTTGAGGGGATTAAATTTCTTAAGGACACACAGTGGGTTCTGTGGACTCGGATAGTTCTTTGTGTTTTGCTTTTCATCTTTTATTATTTCTGGTTTGCTAATCTGAATACAGGAGTTAACAAGAAGTGTGTCCAACAACATCAAAGTCTAACACTCTATTTCTCACATTGGTCAAAATATTCGCTTAAGAAATGACCACAATAATTTTATCATCCACTTAATCAAATTTAGTATTACTTAGCGAAATTATAATTTCTTTGAATCTCTTGTACATTGAGGTGTATAATGACTTAATTTGTCATACAGAAAATAATAATCATATTTACCAAAAATATTTCCACCATTGTCCCTTTTACTGTACCCAATAAGGGTAAGATAAATACAGAATCAAAGACCTCAATAAATCTTGATACAAAATACTATCAAAAAAGGTAAGAGTATGTGAAGCAACTCATTTCTAATCCCACATCCACCTAGAAAGATCTAACTTCCCTTCAGAAAAATAAATAGTGTTTAACAAACAAGCTCATATCAGTAAAAAATATACAATCATTAATAATTTGAAAATTGAATGGAGATTATATATATCACCTTGAGGCCAAAGTTCATCGATTATATTCTCATGAGAATAGGTATTAAATCATTGAAATTGAGGAGATATCAGTTCAATTACGTGTACCTACTTTAGATACAGTTGTTACACAAAATATATCAAGTGAAAGAATATTGATACCGTCCATCTTCAATGTACAGTAAAATTGATTCTAATGTTTTCATGAGAACTTCCTTGTAATTTGTATTCTCCATAAGACCATAATATGTAAATATCCTTAAGATTGTTGCAAGTCTTATGGAAAATACCTTCTTCACCTAAACTTGTACGAAACTCATCAAAGCTTGAGGATTGTCAGATACTGTCCTTAAGGATATTTCACTCAGTATAGGTGTATCTCAAGGATTCAATAATCTCTTCTAGTATAAAGTTAGGAGTTAGAAACTAACAAAGATCTTACTAGAAAAACCTAGAACAAACGGATATAGGAAATAAGTTTCTGTTTTTGTTTTTCTGCCTCTCAAAGATAAGTTGAAGAATATATATATATATATATATATATATATATATATATATATATATCTCGACATTAATGGCAGACGTTAAAATGGATAGAATTGAGTAGGTACTAAACAATTTAGCACAACCATTTAAGGTTATTATGAGGAGAATAGATTGATTAATGGGTATTAATCAAGTTTAGGTATCTAATCACAATAAAGATATCAAAAGGCATTAACAAGATATCAAGTATTGAATCTAGACAATAATTCTTTTGAGCTATTAGAATCACTTTTTCCTAACATTTTTTGCATATAAAACCACAATGGGTTTGGAAAAACTTATAAATGTTCTCATTCTTTTTATTTCAGTATATGACAAGAAGCCACAATGAGAAACACAAACACTAATACATTATAATTGTTTTGAGAAGGTAAACATATAAAGAAAGGCGACGTAATTTTTGCTATGTTAAAATGAATTAGGAGCTTACATATATTACCATGTAACAATCTAAAAATTCTTTGGGATATCATAGATTTTCACTTAAGATGGTTTAAATGTATCAATAGCAAACATGAATACTGAAACCACAAAAAGGACTAAAAACATAAACTTAAATGAAAAACAAGTATTGCAATAAAAATTAGATGAAGATGATAAAAATAAAACAAACCAAAAAAGCCCCAACCTATGGTAACTCAAAAATCTAAAGTCGAATCTCTAAGGTAAGCTACTCAACCTCTTGATCTTTATTCTCCCTCTCACGCATCCAATCTTTAGCAACACTACTAGAACTCCCGCTGGATGATGGAAGTGATGTATCATATCTTGCGGCCAATCCAACATTCACATCCATGTTTATTCCATGTGGAACCACATTTTTAACAAAATGTGTCTGCCTCAATAAGAAAGGGATCGGGTGTAGATGCAGGTGAAAAATCATGTGGCACTTGCAACACTGTGGCCAGTTGTGATTTGTCAAAAATAGATCGTGGATGGCCAAGATGTCAATTCGAACGGGAACAGTAAAAGCGTCCCTGACCGGGTAACATGGTTGATGTGGATTTATGTTCACCCAACCTATTATAAAGGGCAGGGATTTCCGCGGAGGGACAAAATATTTTTTTGATGGGACTCACATCTTTTCCATGTTCCTTCAGACATGTACTTACGTTGGTGCCCACCAAGCCCTTCGCTTGAGGTGAACACCTCATCGCAGTACCTACATTGAAAATATCAAATACCTGCAGGCCTCGTTGTGAGGCCTTGATGAGCCATTTTGCTTGTTGATTGTTGCTAATGCATTTTTCCTAAAGAATTTTCTTTGGTGAATTTGATAATGAGTTGGTGAGGATTGAAGAAATGTCCATGAAAATATATAGGATCGAAATTTTCAAAAAATGGTAACAATGCTTGCACAAGTAAGGAAACACAGTTTAATGTATTGAGTACAGTCAAAGGGTAATTCAAGATATTACTTAAAAGAACAACTTAGTGATGACCTGCTTTAAATTTTATAAACCCCACATTCAATGTTTTTCCCGCTTCGTCTTCTTTTATCTATTTTGCTTATAAAACTAAAAAAAGTTTTTGAATCTCAAATAAGATTTTTATTTACTTCTTATTGATTATTATTATTGTTGTTGTTGTTGTTATTATTATTATTATTATTATTATTATTATTATTATTATTATGAACAAATCTAACCTATTATAGATTATTATCATTTTTTTAACAATGAAAAATAACATTAAAACTCACTTTCTTATGCTTATCCTCAAATATTACCACGAATTGAAATGAAACTATAGAACGACTAATGCTAGATAAACACATTTTTAATTTAGTTAGTCATTTTTGTAAATTTACTAAATAGAATTCACCTAAAAATATGTTATTTTGTTTCTACTAAGGGATTAAGAGTGTTGGCGATTCTGTTCATTTTGATTTTCCCTTCAAAAAAGTAAATGAAATAGGTTTAAACATACAAACTAAAAAGATTTATCAAATAAGTTGTTTGGTTTGATTTTCTTTCAATTTAATTATTATAGTTTTTTCTTGGCAGATGAAATACAAATTTGATTTATTCAAGCACAAATTCATTAATTCAGCAAAATAAGAGCTACTACTACAATTAATTTTTACATGTCAATATATGAACTAAGTAATATTTTCCAACGCTATATTTAATATTTAAAATTGTTTTCAAATAAAATAATTTTCACTATCCAAAGGAACATGAGAAAAATATATTTTGTGAAAACTATTTTGGTGATACCCAACACCCTAATAATTTTAGTTTTCATTGTAAGGGGTTAAATTTAAAATTTTGGAGGGAAGCATAGAGTTATAACTTTTAAATGGTTAAGAATTCAAATGACATACTTTCAAGTGTTTGTTGGAATTTTAATTTGTACGTGCTGGTATTAGAGTTGAAATAGTTAGATATTTTATATGCTTTATATAAAAGAATCTTATGTAAATTAAACAATAATAATTTGAAGTAGTTATGGTCAAATTAATCTTCCATCCTAATGTGGAATAGAGGTAAAATTATTATTTTCACGTAACAAAACATTAGTTTTGAAATATCATTCCTATTGAATCCTGTCTCATGTTTGAACTTTCTGAATGTAATGACCTTGTCGGTCATTTTTAGAAGTTTTGTGGATTTACCTTTTGTCCTTCCCATTTTGACCCCGAGTCTTCTTTGATTGAATTCAAAAAGTTGTTCTTTGAACTTTGAGTTAAAAATTGAGAATTTGGTAAGTTTTGAGTTTGAAAGGCTAAGTTATTAAGAGAGTGGTTTTCTATGTCTTTTGGAGTTTCGAGTGTCAGAATGAAATTCCGTTGATTCCATTAATCCCAAAATGTAAAATATGATCTGGGAAAGCTGTCGGTTTCAGATTCCTAGTCTTTTTGAGGATTTGAGGTCCTAAGTTGTGAAATTATAGAATTTTAGCCTTTGGATTGACTTAGGTCAATATTCGGGGTTCAAATGCCTGAATCAGAATTTCGAGATTTTCATTGGATTTGGGGATAATTTTATGCCTAGGTGCGGTCTTGGTTGATTTTTGAGAGGTTCTGAGCTTGATTTAGCCTTTTAAAGACTGAGTTAGTTTCTTGTGATTTTCGTGGATGTCGGGTTAAGGAGACCTCGAATATGTGTTTCAATGGTTCCATTGAGTCTAGAACATCGAGTATAGTTGATTTGCATATATGGCTCATGTGTACGGGGTTTCAAACGAATACTGAGGGTCTTTTGATGTTTTGAGAGTTGGCTGATGTATTTGTGGTGCCTAAATCTGGTGTCTCTCGCGATCGCGAGAAGGAGCTTTCTTTCGCGAGGCTCGCTTTTGTGACGTGTTTTTCACTTTCGCGAAGGGTCAACTTCCTGACCTTTGTGATTGCAAAGGACTCGTTCGTAATCACGAGCTTTTCAGACGTGAATACTCGTTCGCTTAAGCCAGACCCTGTATTTTTAACGGGGTTTGCTTAATGAAAACCCCCTGTTGCTTGTGCGATAACTGGGAGATTTTTTTTTGTGTGGAAATTTTGGAGTTTAATCCCCATTTCACAATTTTTGAACTTGGGGAACCCTTGGTGGCGAATTTGAATGGATTTTCTATGCTAGATCAAGTTGGGTAAGTTGTGTTGATCCTTAACCTTCATTTTTCCATTGATTAATTATGCGTTTTAACATCAAAATATGAGATTTTGATTGGTGAATGATGAAGTTTTTCAAGAACCTAAGTTCTTAACTAAAATGAAGTTTGTGAACTGATTTTAAGTCCTTTTTCAAAATAAATTTCCCTAATGAGGTCCTGAAGTCTAAAGTAATATTTTCAAGTATTAAATTTTGGATTCAAACCTTATTTTTGGAATTGGGTTTGTGTTCATTGACCAAACTTTCAAGAGAAATTGATATGGGTATTGTTGTTTCCGGATGATTATTGTGAAAACTTGCTCGTTTATAGAATGTGCGGCTTTGGAAGTGATCCGGAAGGGGAAGACGCAACAATTGGAGTGATTGTTGATTGATTTAACGCAAGTGGCTTCCTAAACTTTGTATTCTAGTAGAATTCATGTACTTCTTTCATACTTGTGTGTTGGGAGTAATCGGGATGAGGTGAACGGTTTAAATTGTCTAGTTGTAATATCTAAATGAATAAAAAAGGGTTGAAATGAAAAAGTCTATGTGATGAACATGATGATAACAATTGACTTATTGTGATCCTTGTTGATTGATTGATGAAATGCTTGAAAGCATGAATTTGGACTTGAATTATGTAAATTGTTGTCTCTTTTGTGTGGTGTGATATTGCTTATATGCATTGTTTGTGAACACTGTGATGATACATGTGATGATTTATGATGCCGAGGTCTTTACCGACCAGTGTTGTAATGCCAATGTCATTTCTGGCAAGTATTTATAAAGTCAGTGAGAAATGATTTCGGCTAGTGATATAAATACGATAGGAAATGATTCCGACTAGTGATATAAAACTGATAGGAAATGGTTCCGTCTGGTGATATTATGCCGATGAGAAATGGTTTCGGTGACAAACTGATTATTGTGACTTGATGCATTTGATGCATATGCGTGACTTGCTTGATACCTGAGATTGATGTTCTTGTTGTGTGTGACTAAACTATTTGACTTTGTGATTGACTTACTTGATTCATTTGATTGTTGAACATATGATAATTGAACCGTGAAAATTAGGTCTTATGATCTGTGTATTGTAGAATTGCTATGTTGGGCTGATTTCTGTGAAGGTTGTAGTTGAGGAGGTTTAGTTGGAGTGTAAGGGGTATTCGTTTTCTACCTAGTTGTCGTGTGTTGTTTAGGCAGATGTCGAGGACAAGAGCTTCTTTTTACAGTGGTAGAGGGGAGACAGTCCCTAAGATCATTATTGAGACCTCAGCTAGGTGTAGAGGTAGGGTCTGAGCTAAAGGTCGTGCTCATTACGTAGCACTAGGTAGAGGTCGTGCCCGTGGAACGACACCATCCAGAGGTAATGCTTGTGAAGTTTCTGATCTACAGGTTGATGTTGCTGAGTATCAGGTTCCTCCCGAGTTTGTAGCCCTTTTAGTCAAGAGATTTTGTTGATGATGATATGTGTGTTAGAGAACTTTTCTCATAATGGTGCTACAAGTACACTACATGGTTCTTTGATTGGGTTTGGACCGCAGACTCCAAGTCAGTAGCAGACTCAGGGTATTAAAGATCAAGTGGGTCAGCCACTAGTGGTTCCATCAAGTGGGTATTTAGATTGCTTCTTAAGTTATTCTAATGATAGTTGGGAAACAGTTCAATGAGAGGTTTCAGAAGATGAAACCACCCAGTTTCAGGGTGGTAAAAGTGATGATGCTCATGAGTTCTTGACTTTGTGCCTTGAGATAATTGAGGTTGTAGGTATTCTGGATGTTTGTGGTGTCTGGTTTGTTGCACTTCAACTTCGTTGTCGCGCCTGAAAGTGTTGGACGACTTTTGTGAGGTCTAACCAATTAGATATCCTCCAGTAGAGTGGGATGTGTTCTCTAGTGCTTTCCAAAACTGTTTCATTTCTTGGAGCGTGAGGGAGGATAGTCGTCTGAGGTTTGAGAGTTTGACTCAGGGTAGTTTGTTTGTGACCAAGTATGAGACCTGTTTCTGTGAGCTTTTTATGCATGCTATGACTATTGTTCCGGATAAGGTAAACAGAGTTCGCCGGTTTGTGAGAGGGTTGACTTTCTCCATCAAGTCTTATGCTTCCTTCCTGTACATTGTGAGCACCGCCAAAGAGGAAGAGTTGATGTTTTAGAAGAGTTTGGGGAGCCCAAGAGGGCTTGTTCTTCTGGTCAATTTTTCGTAGGCAAAGGTTCACATAGAGGTAGTAGCTCCTTCTAGTGCCATGCATTGGTTCATGCTTATATTCCAATAACTAAGTGTAGGCAGTCCATCCGAGGATCTTACGGTTCTGGCCGAGGTGTCCATGGTAGTTCATCTAGTTCCCAACAACAACTATCTGTGCCGACATCTTGTTATACTTGCGGGGATCCAAGTAATATGATGTGACAGTGTCGTCTACTACTCAGTCTCAGCATTTTTATTCAGCTGCTCCAGCTAGGGATTTAGCACCTCCAGCCAGGGGTAGCGGTAGAGTTCAGTCCGATAAAGGTGGCAGGACTACTGGTAGAGGTACTCAAACTTCGTAGGGTGGAGGTAGAGGTTCTACTCAGATGGCAGGCGATTGAGATTGCCAGTGCTATGCTTTTCCAAGGTTGTTTAAGGCAGAGATTTCTGATGTTGTGATCATAGGTATCGTCCCAGTTTTCCATCGACATGCATATGTATTATTTGATTCAGGATCTACTTTCTCATATGTGTCAATCTATTTTGATGTTGGGTTTGATATGTTGTCTGATTGCATGCATGTGCCTGCTAATGTTTCTACACCAATAAGTGAATCCCTATTGGTGGATCGATTGTATCGATCTTGTCTTTTTTCTTTGGCCAGGTATGATACTTGGGTAGACTTGATCATTTTGGGAACGGTAGACTTCAATATTATTTAGGGTATGGATTGGCTCTCTCCGCATCATGCAATTCTAAATTGTTACACTAAGACTGTGACCTTAGCGATGCCAGGAGTCCCGAAGGTGAGTGGACGGGTGCTAGTGGTTCTTACCCTAGCAAAGTTATCTTCTTCATTAGAGCTCAGAGATTGGTTGATAAAGTGAGGAGCTTATCGTTCTACATTCTCATTCATATTCTTCCTGACGAATGCTCTTCGAGGGGTTATATCATGAAAATGATTGGATAAGGATTAGGTTAGAGACATATAGAGTAAAACTCTATTGCACAAATATAGAATGATAAAAAAAGTGGAATTTCCTAAACGTTTTATACATTCCTATTCATAAATGTGGCGCGCTTCACACTCATGAACAAGACTCTACTCAACGTGGCTTATGAGACATTCTAGGACCTTTTGAACCTTGTGCTCTGAATAACAAGTTTGTCATGACCTAAAGTGTACCCTAGGCGTAACATGTCGAGAGGCACTACACAATCAACTTAGTATACATCATACAAGATAATAGAAATAAAGACTTTAAAAGATAGCATTTTATACATCGAAAGAGTTGGACAAGTGGAAGTCTAACATAAGTCTCAAAAGCCATCTAATACATTATAAGGAAAGTGATTGAGACGTAATCTATACATCACATACAAAGTCTGAAAATGGAAATGGCATAAAGCTACAAAGTGTCTCAGTCCTTGGAACATGAGGACTTACCAATCACTTGAAGCACCCAATAGAGATGTAGCCATGAGTGTGCAAGGTAGGAACGTCAGACCCTACATTTATGAGATCATGTAGGCATAAGTAAGCATTAGTACATGGAATGTATTTTGTATTGGGAAATATGTGTAAAATAGAAATGATAACAAGAATGGTTTAAAGCATGTAGACATGATCATTCTTTGAACAATTATAACTTAAGGAGGCAAAACATGACAACCATAAGATATAGTCAATTCATTTGAAATAGAGGCATAAGAAAAGCTTTAAAAAATCATAGTAATTTTGTAGGACATTAGCTTTAACCTACAATAAGACCATAGAGCTATGTCATGGAATCTGGTATATCCCTCATACCAAAAGAAGGGGAATCTACTTGCCAAGGTAGAATCCATACATATCATCTTTTGCTAATGTGGATCTACTAGCTAGACAATCCTATGGGGGCACGTAGTTTGGGACTAGAGGTTGCTACTAGAGACTACCCTAATTGAGCCTCCACATTAAAGCCCTCTCAGTGCTAAGTCTAAATTCCAACAGAATAGATAAAAGTCAAATATAGTTTTAGCATGGGAAAGACAATGATCAATACCAATCCACATATTTTAAGATTAAAGTATAGAATAGATCATTTAACATAATTCAACATAGATTTGAAAATCTTTCACCAATTTGAATCCATATGTGAGATATACCTTTCACAATCATGATTATAATAACTTGTGAGAAAACGTTTCACAATAACATTGATACTTTATTTTCAAAGCATCCGCAATTCATTTACAATAACTTCATGAAAATGCATATCTTCATAAGTTCATAATTCATAAATTCATGAGTTCATCATAGGTTCATAGTTGAAAAATTATAATTTAGGCACAGGTCAACATAATTTCATCTAAATATCATGTATTAACATTGAATAAAGCATCATAAGATTTAATTAACAATAATCAATCAAAGTTGGATGAAACCCATAAAGATTGGATAGAAACCCTAACTTAAACAATTGTATTTGAGATTGAGAATTGGAAACCTTGGGGACCTCATGGATTCCATGGGTTAATACCCACATACCTTGATGGTAGAATCCCAAAAATAATGGAGGATTGGAGACTTGGATGAACCCTTGCTCCTCTTCTTCCTTAGTCTTGAGAGAAATTGGGAGAATAAATAAAAAATCGTTATTTGGGGATTAAAAACATTATATAGGGATTAGGGTAGAAATCAAAACAACATAGTATAGGATCAAACAATTAGAAAAACACCCAAAAAGCCCTTTTAAAATAACTGCCAAACTCGACTTACGGTTCCGACCTACGGACCATAAGACTTTCTACGGTCCGTACTGGTATACCGTAGACCAAGTATTGGGACCATGAAATCACCTATATTTTGACGTAAAATTCCTACGGCTCGTAGGTCTTTTTATGGTCCATAAACACCCACCGTATAAACTAACTTTAACCTCAAAATTTCACTAAGTCTGGAACACACTAACGAGACATATCTGCAACTCATACATTGGATGACAGACCATCCTTGTGAACCGTAGAAAGGGTACTGTGATTTTATTTTAAAAAATTATTTTTCCCCCTCTTACAGTTTCCATTTACAACTTGTAGAAGCTTCTATGTTCCATAGATGGGACCCGTAGATACAACCTGCAACCCAAAAACTTCCATTTTTTCTTTTCCAAATTCTGAGGTGTTATATTGTTCGATTACATGGGGTGCCCATTTATGTTGTGTTTGATAGAGGGGCATAGTTCACCTCTTATTTTTAAAGTTCTATGCATGAGCAAACGAGTACCAAGCTTTAGTTGAGTACCGTTTTCCATCCTCAGACCAATGGTTAGTCTGAGCGGACTATTCAATTACTTGAGGATATGTTTCGGGCTTTTGTCATCGACTTTGGTGGTCATTGGGATCAACCCTACCTCTTGGGGAGTTTGCTTATAATAACAATTACCATTCTAGCATTCAGATGGAACCATTTGAGTCTTTGTATAGGAAGAGATGTATATATTCCATTGGATGGTTTGATTCATTTAGAGTTGTACCTTAGGGCACTGATTTGTTGAGAGACTCCATGGATAGGGTAAATTGATTTAGCAGCGCCTTGTGACCACATATTGTAGGCAGAAGAGCAATGCAGATATGAATGTCTAGGATGTGTCCTTTTCTATTGGTGAGCGGGTTTTGCTTAAGGTGTCGCCCACCAAGGGTGTGATGAGGTTTGGAAAGAAAGAAAAGCTCAGTTCGTGGTTCATTGGACCTTTTGAGATTTTGAAGAAGTGTAGAGAGGTAACGTATGGGTTGGCCTTGCCTCTGAGCCTTTCAGTTGTCCACCCTGTGTTTCATGTCTCGGTGTTTAAGAGATATCGCCATGATGATCCTCATGTGATTCAGTGGGACTCAATTTCTTTGGATCAAAGTTTATCCTTTGAGGAGGATCAGATTGCTATCTTAAATAGGCAGACTAGAAAGTTGAGATCCAATCATATTGACTCAGTGAAGGTGTAATGGAGACCTAAACCTGTTGAGGAGGAAACATGGGAAGTGGCATTTGACATGCATTAGAAATACCCTCAGCTTTCCCCCTTTCCCCTTCAAGTATCTTATTTTGCTTTACGTTCGAGGATGAACGCATGTTTAGTGGTTGATAGTGTAATGTTCCATGTCTTGTGAATTTACTTTGAATTTTGAATTGATCATTTTGACATTTCTCTTAGCGTTTTCATGCTTATTTTGTGTTTTGGGAATGATTGGTGTGGTCCCCGATCTGATCATGTGTGTTTTTTGTGATTTGACCCCTCTTGAGTTAAGAATTCATGATAGGGTTGACTTTGGTCAATATTTTGAGTTCTGAGTGTCGGATAATTTCATCAGTTTCATCGCGTCGGAATGTCGAGTTTGAGCTAGTAAGTTTTTCGAGGCCTTAGGTTATTTTTTTTTTCATTTGGGCGAGAAGTTGAGTTTTAAGCCTTAAGAGTGTTCTGGAAGGGTAATTCCTTCATTTGACCTATTTTTTGAAATCTATTTATTCCATTGAGTTTCAAAATGTCAAATTTAGTGGGTAGCATGTTGATTTTGTTTTTATGAAACTTCGAACGATTTCTCAGGGTTCATTCGGGGGCATTTTTCCTTGTGTTGAGTTGTTGGTTTTCAGTTTCTAG
Source organism: Solanum pinnatisectum (assembly GCA_035578085.1). NCBI lineage: Eukaryota > Viridiplantae > Streptophyta > Magnoliopsida > Solanales > Solanaceae > Solanum > Solanum pinnatisectum. The sequence goes on along the minus strand of CM069083.1, from coordinate 40,733,362 downwards.
TGCACGTCATTTAAACCTTTGCGATTGTGACCCTTAGGCTTGTGAGGGAGATGTCTCTTCTCCATGACCTTTGTGATCGTGGCACATAGGTTTGCAATCATGATGAACCCTTTTCCTTAGCCTTCACGATTGCGAGAGTTAGTGGCTCATGATCGGGATGACCATTTTTCACCTGGATTGAACCTAAATTTGGGATTCTTTCCATTTTCTCATTCCCACCAGTTTCAATCTTTGAGAGCTTTGGGGATGCGATTCTTGGCAGCATTTTTGTGTAAATTTGTGTGGGTAAGCTTTCTTTATCAATTTCTTGTTGATTCCATCAATTTTTATCATCCAAAACACTTTTTAAATCTTAATTTCAATATGGTTTTTGGGGGTTTTCCCCTAAGTTAGAAAATTGATATTTTCTTGATTTGTAGCTCCTTTATTGATCGATTAAAATGGATTTTTCAACCATGAATCTCTCTAGAGTTGTAGAACATGTTTTTCAACTAAAATATATTTTTTTACTCTTTCAGTTTTCGAAGTGATTGTTGAACTATTTTACCCCCAGTTTCTAATTGTATCAATGTAGGTATTATTGGACTCTTTTTGATGAATTTTATCCATTCTTGATGTTAGAGATTGTTTCAATGATTTTGTGGTTGAGGAAGTGCTCATTTTTGGTTTTTCGGTGATGTTTTGGCCTTCAAGGTAGGTTTGGCTATCCTTCTTTTAGACTATGATGAGTAATTAACCCTTTTTAGGAAGTTAAATATGAAATGAACGAGCAATAGTATGAATTTGAGGAGTTGGTAAGTGTTCACCTCCTTGTTTAGTTCGTATGATGCCTATTTGTGATGCTTAGCTTGTGTGATACCTTTAATTTTTGCTATAAACTTGTGATATTTGAGAAATTACCCGAGCAAGGGGCCGTGTGACCTATCTTTATTTTTTTCATTGAGGTGTCCGAGTTAGGGGCTTGAGTTGTTTTCTCAATACTTTAAAATGAAATAAATTGTTTCTAAGTGGTAAAGACTAATTTCAAATGCATTCCTCCACTATACCTATTATTTGGGGATGTGTTCCCTGACTTGCTGAGTTTAGGAACTTGATACTATTTGAAATTCTTGATGAACTTATTATGCATTTATGATGTACGTGTTGTGATTCATTCATCCTCATGCAACATATGATTGTTCATGAAAATGTGATAAAGTAGAGGTATACTCTCTTTTTAAGAAAGAAAATGTGACACCTTACTTAAAGACTTGATCACGAGCTAGGTCGCAAGTTAATACGATATTGAAATTATGAGATTGGTATATGAAGTGCGAGTCCCCCATGGGTCCTTGTTTGGAACCTAATGCTCGGAAAGGTGTATATGATAGGTTGTGCGTCGATCTTGGTTCCTTCACATCATTCAGTCATTTCATAATCACATTCCATCACATTGGCTAGTTTTGTTGTGGTGTGTTGTATGACTTGATTATATGTTAATTTGAGTAATATATATACCCTTTTGTGTTTACTTTATTAGCATTGTTATAATATAAATGGGCAGCACCGATGTCGGAATTAGGCTTTTCTGCGTGTATGTGAAAGCATTTCATAGTTTATTTCTCAAGTCTACTTAGTTTCTTATACTCAGTCAGTCTAACCTACTGAGTACACTTGGATTGTACTCACCCCCTACTTCTGTTATCCTTTTGATGCATAACCTAGTAAGGGTGATCTTCGTAGCGGCTGATTAGATCTAGGAGTTTCTTTCTTCTGGTGTTGTGGTAAGATCCTGCTTTTCAGATCGCCATTGATCTCCGTCTATCATTACAATCTTTAATTTCCTTTCGAAGACTTTAGATGTATTTCTAAATCTAGAAATGTATTAGATTCTCTTCATACAGAAGCTACTATGTTTTGGGAACCTCTTTGTTGTTTCTTATCGTTTGTGGCCTGACTTCCCTTTAGGAGTCTCGTATGAATTTTTCTTTTAGCTTACACTCCATTTGGGGGTTCTCGAGGTGTGTGCCATCATGACCTCATTTTGGATCATGACAAGAAATCTCTACACTTTTAAATATTTCATAATAGAGGTATAACATTTTCAATATTCATAAAAATTTCAATTTTGTATGACACATAAAATCTATACAATAAAATTTCAAAACCTTCATATTTATTCTGAACAAAAAAAACTTTTGTATGTCTAGAAAAAATATCCATAAATGTGATGCAACAACAATTGTCATCTTTAATCATTATTTATACAAGTCTCACAAAATAATAAGAGCTACTTCTAACAATATAAATACTCTAAAAACAGAAGAATAAATTTCTTCATATGTTTAGTTTAACACAAATTTCACACTTGAAAACTACTTGAGAATTGATAATAATAATACCTTGTGTACATTTTAAATAAGATAAATTAATTAAATTGTACAAGTCTAATATGTCACAAATGTATCACTCAAGTAAATATAAGCATTAACATTTTCATCTTTAAAAATATTAGTCACAAATAATTTATGCTTAAAATACTCAACACCCATAATAATATTTGTTGACATCTATCAAATTCAAATAGAACCTCCATTCAACTTTTTCTCATAATTCCACAAGGATCAAATTGCACGAATGGTAATATCATGTACCACCTCAAATAAAGTCAATATTTTCATATGTGAGCTTAATAAGAAGAACTTTTTCTTTCTAAGAACTTGGGTAGCTAGTTTTAGAATTTCCAACATATATAAAAAATATTCTTCTTCAATTTGGGTGTAGAACACAAAATAATTTTAGTTATCACAAGTGTGTCCAACAACATTAAAGGCTAAAACTCAATTTTTCACATTGACCACAAAATTCGCTTAAGAAATGGCCACAATATTTTATCATCCACTTAATCAAATTTAATTTTACTTAGCGAAATTATAATTTCTTCGAATCTTCTACTACATTGAGGTGTATAATGACTTAATTTGCCACACACAAAATAATAATCATAGTTGCCAAAAATATTTCCCCCATAGTCCCTTTTACTGTACCCAATAAGGGTCAGATAACTCCAGAACCAAAGACCTCACTAAATATTGATAAAAACTATTATCAAATAAGGTAGAGTATATGAAGATCCAACTTTCCTATGCTTTAGCTATTCAATTAAGTGATTTTCTTTTCTATCACCAAAATTAATAGTCTTGCACAAAATAAGATGACATACATTTTTAACATACAAGCTCATATTATTAAAGGATAGGTATTAAAGCATTGAAATTTAGATACAGTTCTTACACAAAACACATGAAGTGAAAGAATATTGATACCATCCATCTTCAATGCTCAATAAAATTTGATTCTAATGTTTTCATGAGAGTCTTTGTAATTGGTATTCTTCATAAAACCATAATATGTAAATATCTTTAAGATTGTTGGAAATCTTATGGAAAATATCTTCTTCATGAACACTTGTACGGAATTCATCAAAGCTTGAGGCATATCAGAAACTATCCTTAAGGATATTTCACTCGGTATAGGTATATCCTCAGGATTCAACAAGCTCTTTTAGTATAAAACTAGAAGTTAAAAACTAGAAAAGATTTGCCGAGGAAAACCTAGCACAAAAGGAAATAGGAACTAACTTTTTTTGTTTTTCTGCCTCTCAAAGATAAGTTGAAGAATTATATATATATATATATATATGCATGAAAATGGACATAAGGCTAACAATTTAGAACGTTCAAAAGTCAACTAACCGTAATGACAATATTAAGTAGAATCAATTGTCACTTCAAACAATTAAGCAAAACCATTTAAGGTTATTATGAGGAGAATAGATTGATTAGTGGGTATTAATCAAGTTTAGTTATCTAATCACAATAAAGATATCAAAAGGCATTAACAAGATATCAAGGAAAGAATCTACACACTAATTCTTTTGAGATATTAGAATCATATTTCTAACACTTTTTGCATATAAAACCACAATAGACTTGGACAAAACTTATAAATATTTTCGTTCTTTTTATTTTTGTAAAGAAGCCACAATGAGAAATACAAACACCTGGTGATACATTTTAATTGTTTTCAGAAGGTAAAAATATAAAGAAAGACAACATAATTATTGCTATGTTAAAATGAATTAAGAGATTACATGTACTACATGTAAGAATCTAAAACTTCATTGGGATATCATAGATTTTCACTTAAGATGTTTTAAATGTATCAGTAGTAAACACCTAAAGATATATTTTAGTGCCTTAGTAATCGCAAAACAATTTATTGAAGCTTGTCTAATTTTTGACTAATTAATGAATACTTTTTGATAGCTACATTAGCATTTTATATGAAAACTTTATTCAACAGTAATCTTGTTTCGGTTTACCATCATCCCTAACTTTTTTTCTTTAAAAAAAGAAGATAAAATTAATTTGTCACTTGGTTATCTTTTTTAGAAGCCAGTCATGTAGATATCAGTAGTTTAAATGAGTAATTATATAAATGTCAAACTAAATATAATTCAAAATTTAGTCAACTTGCTAAAAAAGATACAAGTAATTATAGATTACTCTTTTTGTCGAAAAAAGAAATGAGATAAAAACACCATCCATTACATTTGACACAAAAATAAAGGATAACAGACATGAATACTTAAACCACAAAAAAGGACTCAAAACATTAACTTAAATGAAAAACAAGTATTGATGAAGACGATAACAAAACTAAACAAACCAATAAAGCCCCAACCTATGGTCACTCATAAATCCAAAATCGAATCTCTTAGGTAAGTTACTCGACCTCTTGATCTTCATTGTCCTTCTCACACATCAAATCTTTAGTAACACTACTAGAACTCTTGCTAGATGATGGAATTGATGTATCATCTGTTGCAGCCAATCCAACATTCATATCCATGTTGACTCCATTTGATTGCACAAAATGGATAAAACAGTCTGCCTCAATAAGAAAGGGATCAGGTGTAGGTGCAGGTGAGAAACCATGTGGCACCGGCAACACTGTGGCTTGTTGTGATTTGTCAAAAGTAGATCGTGGATGGAGAAGATGTCTCTTTGAACGGGAATGGTAAAAACGTCCCTCACCGGGTAACACGGTGGGTGTGCATTTACGTTTGCCTAACCTACGATAAAGGTTAGGGATTTCATTATAGGGACAAAATATTTTTTGATGGGATTCACCTTTTTTCCATGTTCCTTGAGGCATGTGCTTACGTTGGTGCCCACCAAGCCCCTGACTTGAAGTGAACACCTCATCGCAGTACCTGCATTGAAAATACCAAATACCTGCAGGATTCGTTGCGAGGCCTTGATTAGCCATTTTGCTTGTTGATTGTTCTTGATGCCTTTTTCCTAAATGATTTATTTTTGGTGAATTTGATCATGAGTTGGTGAGGATATAAGAAATGCTCATTGAAATATATATATATATATATATATATATATATATAGGATCGAAACTTTCAAAATATGGTAACAATGCTTGCACAAATAAGGAAAAAAGTTTAATGTGTTGATTATGTTCAAAGGGTAATTTAAGGTATTTTTTTAAAAAACAACTCAGTGATGACCTGTTCTAGATTTTATAAACCCCAAATACAAGGTTTTCCCGCGTCGTCTTGTTTTTATCTATTTTGCTTATAAAACTCAAACAAAATTTTTCACTCTCAAATAAGATTTTTATTTACTTCTCATTGATTATTATTATTATTATTATTTTTGTTATTATTATTATTATTATTATGATTATTATTATTGTTGTTGTTGTTGTTGTTGTTGTTGTTGTTGTTATTATTATTTTTGTTGTTATTATTATTATTATTATTATTATTATTATGATTATTATTATTGTTGTTGTTGTTGTTGTTGTTGTTGTTGTTGTTATTATTATTTTTGTTGTTATTATTATTATTATTATTATTATTATTATTATTTTTGTTATTATGCACAAATGTAACCTATTATAGATTATTATTAATTTTTTATCAATGGAAAATAACATTAAATCTCACTTTCTTATACTTATCCTCAAATATTACCACGAATTCAAACGAAAGTATAGAACCACTATGCTAGATAATCACATTTTATTAATTTAGATATGACCTAGTGCACACAAAATAATTAATCTTAAAAGTTGACTTGTGAATAGTGAGTCATTTTTGTAAATTAACTAAATAGAATTCATCTAAAAATATGTTAATTTGTTTCTATTAAGGGGTTAAGGGTGTTAGAGATTCTATTTATTTTGATTTTCACTTTCAAAATGAAATGAAATATATTTAAACATACAAACTATTTGATTTTCTTTCAATTTAATTATTCTACTTTTTTCTTCACAGATGAAATACAAATTTGATGTATTTAAACACAAAATCATTAATTCAGTCAAATAAGAGCTACTATTAGAATTAACTTTTATATGTCAATATACGAACTAAGTAATATTTGCCAACATTATATTTAATATTTAAAATGTTTTTCAAATAAGGTATTTTTCACTATCCAAAGGAACACGAGAAAAAAATATTTTGTAAAAAGAGAAAAGACATAAAGTCACTACTAAAGTTGTCCCGGATTTTCAAAAGACACCTTAACTTTGCAACCATCCTTGTACCCCACTAAACAATTTTGAACAGATATTATTATATCATTTTTCGATCAGCCCTAGATTTTAAGAAGCAAGTGTGTTCACACATCAATCATTACATGACACGTGTTAATTTTATTATAAATGTAAATTTTTTTCATCCTAAGTTTTTTCTTTATCTTCTCTCTCTCTCTCTCTCTTATTTTTTTGACTTATTTTAATTTTGATTTCATCTTAATTTCACTTCATCGTCCATCTCCTACTTTCAAGTGATCCACCCCTCCATTTTCTTTCTTTTTCTTCACCTCCCACCCCCACGTCAAGTTGAACCCCTCTCCCATTTTTTTTTCTTTTTTTTTCTTCTTCTCTAGTCAAATTCTTTATTTCAGTGATTTTTTATATAAAAAAATCGTACTATTTTCTAGACTTTATTGAATTATTGATAACAAAACTAATTATTTTTGAGCAACTTATAAAAATGACTATATTTATAGGGTTATTAAAGTTCTATAGCTATAAGTATGATATTTATAAAAAATGACTACAATTTATGTTTTTTTCTAGCTGTATTATTGTATATGTTTTTAATTTTTCTATTTATACATTAATATAGTTTTAATTACAATTAACTAAATAAGTAAAATGTATTAATTGTACAAATTCAAATTGGTATCTTTATTTATAAAATTTTAAGTATTAATATATCAAGGATACAAGTATTTGTAAAAACTTAATGTATTAATATATTAAACAAGATAAAGTATAACAATTTAGCATATGAACACGATAATTTGAAAAATGAATACACTGTCGTTAAACAAAAAATGAATACACCAATATAGTATACATATGAATACATTGTTGTTAAACAAAAGATGGATACATTTGACAACTCAAAAACAAAAAAATGGAAAATAATAGAATGTCTAGGTAGCAAAGTGTGCAAGTATTCGGCTGTATAAAAAATTGAAAAAGCCAACATACGTCAATCTCTTTTTGGTCAAATTTTTCCTATAATACTTGAGGCTTGGTGTTAACTCATTTATTTATTAAAAAAATAGTATTAATGTATCCAATTATACTTGTATTGCCTAATCAACCTTTCAAATTGGATAGCTTACTTGTATATCTAAATATACTTGTATTCACAAATCACCATTTCAACTTGTGTTAATATTACAATAAAAGTATCTATGTGTATAAGTATTCTACTATATACAAATTTAACAATCACACAAACCTCATTCTCTTTTCGCATATATCCTTTTTGTACTTTTTTTTTGCAAAGCTAGTGAAGCAAATGACATTGTGTTGTCATTTTTATGTATGCTGTTTGAAATTAGCTATAGACACAATTCTCTCTCTAACTTTACTCTCTCTCTCTCTCTTCAACGGCAATCTCACCGGTAACGGCTAATTTTGACAGAGCTCAGGATGAGCTTCAACATTAATCGCTCTGCTCCGACGGCAAACAGACCGCCAGACCCACCAGACTTTACCAACTTCCCCACTCTTGCTACAAACTCCCAAATCTTTAACATCAACAAGACCCATTTTAACCAGATCGAAATTCCCACTTCTGGTAATATGCATTATAAGGGTGCTTTGGGAGGTAGAGTTCAAGGTTATGAGAAGAACAAGATTAAACTCCAACCAAGGAAGCATGAGATCCTCAAAGGGAAACCAGTGGTCGCGTTCACTAATTAACTTTTCTATTTATTGTGTAATAATAATTTTTCTATTTAATATTAACAACTTTTCTGATTATTTGTATATAATTAACTTTGCTATTTATTGTGTAGTTATATCCATATAACATAAAAAAAAAATAAACTGTAGCTATTTATTTTAAATGTATATTAATGTTTGCCATCTTTTGTAGTTTTTCCATTATTTTTCTAAGAAAATTTAAAAATTTGAAGGTATCATCAACTACTCCTTTTCATATAACTTCAAAATTAGAAATGATAATTTTAAAAGAATCAATGAATTCCCTGAAAATTGAAAGAACTTAATTAAAATCGAATTAAAAAAAACTATATGATACTTCCTAATCATCTTGAAATCTAATGGGTTTATCAAATTGTTCGAAATGAAGGAAAATATTTAGATAAAGTTTTAAAATTAAAGAGAGTAAAACTAATAGTAGTATAAGAAAGAAAGGTGAAGTTGTGGTAAAATGGTGACATTGAAAGTGAAAAGCTTCAATGGAGATGACAATGAATTTTTGAAGAAGAAATAAGAAAGAAAGATAAACAATAAAAAGGAAAAAAAATTAAAATAATAAGAAAAATAAGAAAATATATTTTTTAATAAAATACTTGTAAAAATAAAATTATATTAGTTATTTTAGGTTGCTCACTCTCTTTGAGAGAGTGCACACATTCTCTATTTTAGGTGGACAAAAAATGATGTAATAATATCAATTTAGGATTGTTTCGTGAGGTAATAGGACGCCTGCATAGTTAAGGTGTCTTTTTGAAAATTTGGAAAAAGTTTAGGTGTCACTATATGTCTTTTCTCTTGTAAAAACTATTTTGGTGATACCCAACACCCTAACAATTTTAGTTTTCATTGTAAGGGGTTAATTTTAAAATTTTGGAGGAAAGCATAGAGTTATAATTTTTAAATTGTTAAGATTTAGAATGACATACTTTCAAGTATTCGTTGGAATTTTAATTTGCATGAGCTGGTATTAGAGTTGATGTAACACCTCAGAATTTTTTTGAATTAAGACTCGAACCATCCTCCGTCGTGAGTAGGATTTTACCGAGGAATTTAAATTTTTTCCTAAGGGTTAAGGTCACTAGATGTAGCACCTTGTGTTCCAAAAAGAACTAGAGAGAGTTCATTCAAGTCATTCCTAAGTTCCTTTAAGTTTTGGGCCAACTTCAAACAACCAAAACTCTCAGTACAAGATGAGCCCATAAGATATCAAATGAAAGGGCTTTGAATTATCTTTCCAACGCCACAAAATTTGTTAAATTTCGAGATTGTATAAGGGAGATATGCCCGTTTGAAGTCGGGCTGTCTAAATAAGAAAAATTACCCGAAAATAGTAAGGAGTATTTTGATCTTTTCCTTACCCAATTAGATTTAAATGTTTTTAGTAAGGTTTTAGGAGTCTAAACTGATTAGAATCAGTTTCATTCATCCCCAATGCGTTTAGGGTTTAGAGAGAAGATTCACGAGGAGAAAAAGTTCAAAGTTTCAAGCGTTCGTTCAAGAAATTCAAGATTTCACCAAGAACGTAGTTCTTTGAGGTATGTAAGCTTCCATAGTGTTGGGTTTATTCACCCACATGCCAATCATGAGTTTCTTTTGTGAATCTATCCATAAATATTGAGCAATTTAATTTCTTGATAAGTGTTCTTGAAGTTTCCTTATCGGTTAAGTTTTGATGTAAGATTCTACTTGGATCAACTTCAAACGACGATATCTCCTAGAATATAAAGAATTACGTGGCCCATAACTTATCAAATTAAAGGTATTTGAATCTAATTTCCAACACCACCAATTTCGCGTCAATCCAATTTCTGAGTAAAAAGTTATGGCTATTTTAATAACCTGATACAATCCTGTTACGAATTAGCCGGCGGGAAAATATTAAAAAGCGTTGTTTTTGTCTTTTTACCTCCAAGAAAACCGTAAATGAATTTCTTGACTAGTAAAAGGCTAAAAAAAATTAGATTTTCATCTTTTAATCCATCATTCTCGTCTCTCTCAAACACTAAGGAAAAATCAAAGTAGAAGACTGCATTCAAGATTCTTTCAATCTTTTTCAAGATTCTTCTTCAAGGTAAGTCTTTCTCCAAGAATTTCATTCTTTTCAAGTCAAATACCTCCATACAATTATGAATCACTAATGAAAATCATAATTCTTGGCCAAAGAGATTTCAAGAAACTAATTCAAGAATCTGAAGAAAGGTTTTTCTTGATCGTTTACCTTCAAGCTAGGGTTTCAAGGCTTCTGATCAAGTTCTTCTTCAACATTCTTCAAGAACCTTGTTCTTCCAGGTATGTAAGGCTATCATAGTGTTAGACTAGTTTGTCCTCACGCCCTACATCTACTTTCAAATCAGTAAAAGATAAATCTAGGATTTTACCCCTAGACTTGAGTATTCTTGACATAAGTTCATTTGAGTTCTTGAGTTCAAGGTTCTTTTAAAAATTCTATTCCTAATTATTGAGTTTCTATATTTTTATTGAGATCCTTGAGTTGATTTGTTCATGTCGATAATTTAGCATGAACCCTATTTTGAGTTGTAAATCTTGAGAAGTTTTTCAAAGCCAACACTTGAGTTTTAAACTGAGTTCTGAGGAAGTAAGTATGCGAATGACAAGAGTTGTATACATGAGTTCCATATTGTTATTTAGACCCTTGAGTCGAGTCGTTCATGCCCATAAATTCCACATGAACTCCATCAGTGGAGTATCTTTGAGAGGGGTAATATCTTCAAGTTCTAAGTCTTGAGTATTGAGTTACTAATCATTTTGGGATTATATTCCTAATCATGAGGCTACTACACGTTACCCATGAAGGTCCTTGAGTTGAGTAGTTCATGCCCATAATTCCACATGAACCTTATGAGTCGAACAATCTTGAGATAAGAGGTATCATTGAGTCCTTAATTTAAGTAGTTTATGCCCATAATTCCGCATGAACCCTCCGAGTCGAGCATTCTTGAGATGAGTAGTATCATTGACTCTTTGAGTTTTGGAGTTGTTGAGTTCCAAGTATTGAGATCTAGGCATGACTATTGAAAACCTTGAATTGAGTCGTTCATGTCCATAATTCGGAATGAACCCTATTTTAAGAAGTCTTTTTACAAAATGTTTTAAAACTTGTTTTAAAGACTTGAGCACTAAGTTGAGGAAGAGTAGAGCTGAGTTCATTTTCTTTAAAATGATATATGGGAACTAAGTATTCCATAGAGTAAATGTTTTTACATTTAAGATGAGAGGAAACTGAGATTTCCAAAAGAGTTTTGAGCAGTTTGAGTACCATCTCTTTTAAGACAAATATTTTTGAGTAATAATCTCAAAACACAGAAAGAGTTATGTTTTTAAACATATGAGCTAGTTATATTTTGGGAGTAGTATTGAGCACCGATATAGGGGAGAGCTCAGACAACTCATGGCCCCCAAAGCCAATGTGGGTAGAAAGGGTTATACTTTTTAGATAATTCCTTAGTGTTTTTTAGCATAGACTAGTGGATCCACTTAGTTGAGAGGTTCTATAACCTGGCAAGGTATAGGACAGTTCTGGCAGAGTGGCCGAGACGGTGTATCATCACATAGCTCATAGTGATGGTTGTCGGTTAGCGAAACTCCCACAGAGTTATATTGTATTTTCATATACAAACTGAGTTATTATTGTATTCTTCAATACATTGAGTTCCTATCTATTATTTTAAAAGCTTTCCATATATCGCACCTTTTATTTTGGCTTTATCTTAAGTTGATCCTAAGTTGAGTATAATATCTTTGAGTTGAGTATCTAATCTTTGAGTTGAGTATCTTATTCTTGAGTTGAGTTTAGTTGGTTGAGTTGAGAAGAGGTAAGTATGTTTTCTTTTTATCAAGTTCAAGGTTATGTTTATGCTTTAGAATTTCCCTTACATGCTCGTATATTCCATGTACTGAGCCATTTGACTTGCATCGTTTCATGATGTAGATACATGTATTCACGATCATCAACAGACATTTCGTTGAGGTCATGTGATATTCCAGTCAGCTTTGGTGAGCCTTTTCATATTCTGGAGGACTTCACCTTTATCTTACGGTTTGTAGTTTGAGATATCGTGGGTCTTGTCCCAATATCCTTCTGTAATAATAGAGGCTTCATAGATAGACAAAATTGAGTAGTTTTCATTATGTATCTTCTTTGAGTTATTTTTTTCAAACTCTGAATTTATCTTTTGAGTAGTTTTCAGATATTTTTAAAGATTGAGTATTTGAGTTATTGAACTTAATCCAGTATTTAAGCTTTTGTATGCTTGAGTTAGTCTTCTGCTTGTAGTCAGCCAGGATAAGGGTTCGCTTGGGACCAACAATAGTTCTCAAGTGCCGGGCACGTCCAGGGTATATGCTCGGGTCGTGATAGTTGAAATAGTTGGATTTGATTTTATAAGCCTTATATAAAAGAATCTTATGTAAATACAAAAATAATAATTTGAAATACCTTTGGTCAAATTAATCTTCCATCTTTATGTGGATAGAGGAAAACCTATTATTTTCACCTAACAAAATATTAGTTTTAAAATATCATTCCTTTTGAACCCTTTACTTTATTGTTTGAACTTTAATTTGAGAATCAAATTGAATGTATAAAAGGAATAAAGATCTATAACTGAGAATGTTCTTTTGACCTAAGTGATTGCCTAAGGTAATAATTTGATTTATGCCTGATAATTTATCCTGGCTTTGCGCGGGCATAAATAATCTCATTAAGTTTTTGAACATCCTATCCAATATTGGACTGTTGTAAGAAAAAAAGAAATGAGATTTTAGTATACTGTGAGAACATTTCAACAGAAATTAAATGATTTGACATCATCACGTATATCAAGAATTGTAAATATATAATGAATAATTAAAAAATATATTGATATATAATCATTTTTATCTTTTCATACTTTGTCATAATATATTTTTTGTGGTATAATTGTCCTGTTAATATTGGGTGATATTTTTATGAAGTGATGAAGCTTCACTTTTTTTTATACATGAAAAATATAGAATTTTATAATTTTAAGGTTAGAATATACTCTTTGTGAAAAAAAAAAGTTGTGAAAGTTTTTGGAAGTCTATATAAGTTAAAAATAAGTTAAAATCGTTAAAAATTTACCACAACAACATAAACAATATTTTTAATAGACAATCTACTTGTCGAAGGAAAAACATTCAGCATTTTTCATTGTGGATCTACTAGTCTATGCTAAAAAGCACCAAGGAATCATCTAAAATGTATGACCCTTTTTCTACCCATGGTGGCAACATGGTTTATGGGGGCTGGGAGTTGTCTGAACTCTCCCCCATATCAGTACTTAATACTACTCCCAAAATATGATACTGGCTCTTATGTTTAAAAACATAACTCTGTGGTTTGAGATAATTACTCAAAAATTAGACCGAAGGCTCTCTTGGAAATCAGGGTTTCCTCTCTTGCTTAATTGTCAAAGCATTTACTCTTTACTGAAAACTATCTCAAAGGCTCTTTTAGAAATCTCTGTTTTCTTTCTTATTTAAATGTGAAAATATTTTACTCTTTGGGAATACATAGTCCCGATATAATCTTTTGAATAAATGAAACTTCTATATTTACTCTTTACTCAACTCAAAACTCATGTCTTAAAACAAAGTTAAAACATTTGTAAAAGACTTTTGGAAAACTCTATGAACTCATCTTGACTCGGTTCTTAACTTTCCTTGAATTTGAATTTATGGATTCAAGGATGGTGATTTGTGATAGGAAAGATCTCATGATGTTTAGGAGTGTTTTTGGATAGTTAAACATGAGAAACGATCAAGAAATCACTATCTGAAAGCAAGTCCGTGACGCGGAGATGCATTTAAATATTTGGTCGCGAAATAAATTTTGAAGCAGAACGGTCCGTGGATGTGGAGGAAAATTCTTTGAAATAGTGGGGAAAGTCCGCGATGAGGACTGGGCAACATATTTGCCTGACTTTTTCCTTTTTCATTTTCTAACCACAATTCACCGAAATTCGATTCCTTTTCTCAAATTCTCTTTAGATTCAGATACCTAGCACATGTACACCAGAATCTAACTCAAACAACTCTAATAATCGACACTATAATCTTAAGAAACTCCTCAATCTCACCCCAATTCAATAACAAAAGTAAATTCAAGAACACACATCAAGAACATTCAAACTTTCAACTTTTAGGACGAATTCACACTAAATTAAACATGTTTGACATGTGGGTGAATGAACCCAATGCTGTATGAACTCACATACCTCGTAGGGATCAATCCTTGACAAAATCTACAAGCAAAACCTTAAGAATATTGAACTTTGGCTCTTTCTCCTCTTGCATTCTTTCTCTAAAAACCCTAGCATGAAATCTTTTAATGCGTAAACTAACCAAATTCAGTTTAGACCCCTAAGTAATTACCAAAAACGAATTAATTTAATTGGGTAATGAAAAGACCATAATACCCTTCTAAAATCCGATTTTGACTTTCCTTATTTAGACAGTCCAACTTCAAATGGACATATCTCACTCATACGAATTCAAAACTGATCAAACTCAGTGGCGTTGGAAAGATAATTAAAAGATATTTCTTACGGTATCTTGTAGCACACCTAAGTCCTCCTGAGCTAGGAGTTATGGTCATTTGAAGTTTACCCAAAACTCATACTTGACTTAATTTTTTCAAATTTCCAGATTTTTCATTCTTTACAAAAATGACTCTTTCTAATTCTAGCTCTTTCTAGTTGGCGGGTGTTACAATCTCTCCCCTTTGGGAACATTCATCCTCGAATAAGATTACTCTTAGTAGGCAAAGGGTGTAGCATCTAACATTCAACTCAAACACCCAACAAGCAAATCTAACAGATCAAGGATATAAATTAAAGAGTACTAAGAAGATAATTAGTACCTTAATTTGGGACTTCTATGGATTCGAAGAGATGTGGATATCTATTCTTCATATCTTTCTCAGATTGCCAAGTAGCTTCCTCAACAAACTAGTTTCTCCAAAGAACTTTGACTGATGCTACCTCTTTTGTTCTCAACTTGTGAACTTGGCGATCTAGAATCTGAACAGGAATCTCCTCATAAGATAAGCTATCCTTGATTCCAATATCTTCAGTTGGTATGATCAATGAAGGATCACCCATACACTTTTTCAACATGGAGATGTGGAACACCGGATGAACTGCTGCTAACTCTTGTGGTAGCTCTAACTCATAAGCTACATTGCCAATCCTCTCGGATATTCCGTAAGGACCAATATACCGGGGACTAAGCTTTCCCTTCTTACCAAATCTCATAACACACTTCATGGGTGAAACTTTCAAGTAGACCCAATCATCTATTTCAAACTCTAAGTCCCTTCTCCTAACATCTGTGTAGGATTTCTGATGACTTTACGCTATTTTCAACCTCTCTTGAATAACTTTCACCTTCTCCATAGCTTGATGAACTAAGTCTGGTCCTATCAACCCAGTTTCACCAACTTCAAACCATCCAATAGGCGATCTGCATCTTCTCCCATAAAGAGCTTCATATGGAGCCATATGGATGCTAGAGTGCTAACTATTGTTATAAGAAAACTCAATGAGAGGTAGGTGATCATCCCAATTACCTTTGAAATCAATCACACAAGCCCTCAATATATCTTCTAAAGTTGGCATAATGCGCTCTGTTTGACCATCTATTTGTCGATGAAAAGCAGTACTCAAGTTCACCTTTGAAGCTAAGCCTTTCTGAAAAGATTTTGAGAACTCTGCAGTAAATTGTGCTCCTCTGTTTGAAATAATCGATATCGGAACCCCATGAAGTCTGACTACCTCTTGAATATACAACTTAGTAAATTCTTCTGCTGAATGGGTAGTCTTTATCGATAAAAAGTAGGCTGACTTGGTCATTCTATCAACAATCACCCAATTAGAATCAAGCTGCCTACGAGACCTTGGTAAACCTATGATGAAATCTATATTGATCATCTCCCACTTTAATTTCGAAAGTTCTATATTCTGAGCTATACCACCGGGTCTTTGGTGCTCTACTTTAACTTGTTGACAATTCGGGCACTTAGCAACAAACTCTGCAATGCCTTTCTTCATACTATTCCACCAATACACCTCTCTCAGGTCACGATACATCCTTTTGGAACACGGATGGATGGAATATCTGGAGCTATGAGCTTCCTCTATGATCCTCTCTTGGAGTTCATCCATCCTTAGTACACACAACCTACCTTGATACCTCAATACACCATATCCCCCTTATTCAAAAGCCATTACTTTTTGCTTATGAACATTGCCTTCAACTCAAGCAAAATAGGTCTTGGTCTTGCTTCTCTTTCACTTCTGACACCAATGATGATTCAACCCTATTCATCACCACTACTCCTCCTTCTCTAGAGTCCATTAATCAAACTCCTAATCGTGCAAGTCTGTGCACATCTTTTGCTAATTCTTTCTTATCTTCATCAAAATGGGTGGTACTACCCATAGATAACCTGCTCAATGCATCAACAACAACATTAGCCTTACCTAGGTTATATAGAATACTCCTGTCACAATAATTGAGTAATTCTAACCACCTCTTCTATCTAAGATTAAGCTCTTTCTGACTAAACACATACTGAAGGCTCTTGTGATCAGTGAATACATCAACATGAATACCATAAAAATAATGACACCATATTTTCAAAGAAAATACTACGACATCCAACTCTAAGTCATGGGTTGGGTAGTTCTTCTCTTTAACTTTCAATTGTCTGGAGGCATAAGCTATAACTTTGCCGTTCCGCATTAACACACAACCCAAAACAATTCTGCATGCATCACAATATACAACATAGCCTTGCGTACCTTCTGGTAAGGTCAATACTAGGCCAGTAGTAAACCTCTTTTTCAATTTCTAAAAGCTTTTCTCACAAGCTTCAGACCATTGAAACTTAACTGTTTTCTGAGTTAACTTAGTCAAAGGGGACGAAATAGATGAAAAGCCCTCCACGAACCTTCTATAATATCCAGAAAACCCCAAGAAACTCCTAATGTCACTTGGAGATGTGGGTCTAGGCCAATTCTATACTGCCTCTATTTTTTGAGTGTCAACTTTAATTCTATCACCGGAAACAATATGGCCTAAGAATGCCATAGACTTAAGACAAAACTCACACTTAGAGAACTTGGCATACAACTCTCTATCCTTTAGAGTTTGGAGAATTATTCTGAGATGGCTAGCATGGTCTTCCTCATTCCTCAAATAGATTAGGGGGAACCCATCGGTGGCCCCCTAAACTTGGCACGAAATTTCACTTAGACACCTCAACTGGACGATGTTCATTTTAGACACCTCAGGTAGGATTCCGTTGTGTCATTTTGACACTTTTCGCTGACATGGCATGGTAAGTGTAATGCACCCAAAATCAGCGCGTGAAGGGGCTCTTTTTCAGGCCAAAAAAAATAATATTTAAAAGGTTTTTACTATTCTTCTTCCTCATTCTCTCCTCCACCACACACCATCCATTTACCACCGCTGCCACCATCGCTATTAATACAATCAAATTAATTTTTTTATTTATTCAGTTCCGAAAATCACCACAACCATCGTCATCTTCTCATTCTTATTCTTTAGAAAATAGCACAAAAGAGATATAGAGTGTATGAAAAAAGACGATTTCCGATTCCACCTTTTTCGCCGGAAAAAATGGATATGAACACTCATATTTAATAATTTTTCTTTCTTTCTCTCCTTGTCTCCCTCCTCCTCCTCTCTTTCTCTCAAAACAACACTAAGATAGAAAGAAAAGAAGAATCTAAAACAATTTTAAAGAGCAAATTAAGAAAACAAATTAAGAAAATTGTTGGGTATAGTAGAGAAGACAACTACCATGGGGGGCAAGGGGGGGGGGAGGGGGGTTAAATTGATTTTTTAGAATAATATTTTTATTTTATTTACTAAATAGATTTTAAAATAATTTTTAACTTAAAATAACACATGTAATTATTTAATTCGTCGTTTGCCACATCATCAACAAGTGTATTACACTCTTCTTCAGCTTTTTTCTTATTGTAAAAAAAGTGTCAAAAGATATAACGGAACCCTACATGAGGTGTCTAAAATGAACATCGCACAGTTGAGGTGTCTATGTGAAATTTTGTGCCAAGTTTAGGGGGGTTCCCCCAATAGATTAGTATGTCATCAATGAATATGATAACAAACATATCTAAATAAGTCTTGAATTCTCTATTCATAAGGTTCATGAATGCTATAGGCACATTAGTTAAACCGAACGACATGACCAGGAACTCATAGTGACCATAACGGGTCCTGAATGTTGTCTTTGGAATATCACATTCCCTTACTCTTAACTGATGGTAGCCAGATTTGAGGTCTATCTTAGAGAAACAAGTGGTTCCCTGAAGTTGATCGAAAAGATCATCAATTATCAGAAGAGGATACTTATTCTTGATGGTAACCTTATTCAATTGATGGTAATCTATACACATCCTAAGGGAACCATCTTTCTTCCTCACAAACAAGACTAGAGCGCCCTAAGGTGAGACACTTGGTCGAATAAAACCTTTCTCAAGGAGATCTTTCAACTGCTCCTTTAACTCCTTTAATTCTGCTGGTGCATTCCTATATGACAGAATAGATATAGGACGATTATTTGGAAGAAGGTTTATACCGAAGTTTATTTCTCTCTCAGGAGAGACTCCGGGAAGATTATCTGGAAAGACTTCTGAAAAGTGTTTTACTATTGGAACTGACTGAACACTAGAGTCATTAACTCGGACTAATGATAGACACACCCCTTGGAAACTAACTTTCTTGCCTTAAGGTACGAAATAAAATGACCCTTAGGCATTGCTGAACTGCTCTTCCACTATATAACTGGCTCATTAGGAAACTGGAACTTGACTACTCGAGTTCTACAATCTATTGACGCATAACAGGCAAGAAGCCAGTCCATACCTAGAATGCCATCAAAATCTACCATAACTATCTCAACTAAGTCATCCATGGTACTCTTGTGATGGATGAAAATGGTACAATTACGATAGACTCTCTCTGCTATAACAGACTCACCAACAGGTGTAAAAACACTGAAGGGCTCAAGAAGTTGGTCAGGAAGAACATTAAAATTTATCGCAACATATGGAGTTACAAAGGATAAACTCGCTCTTGGATCTAGCAAAGCATGAACATTAAAGTTAAAGACTTGGATCATACCAGTGACAACATCTGGAAAATCCTCTTGCTCTTGGCGATTAGTGTTAACATACAAATAGTTTCCTCCTCCGCCTGCCCCTGAAGTAGCTACTCTAGATGCGGCTCTATCTGGTGGAGCAATTGAAGAAAAATGGGTTATATTGCCCCTATTACCATTACCATGCTTGTTCTTTGGACACTCTCTCATAAAATTACTATTTTGGCCACACTTGAAGCAACCAGTGGAGCCATCACGACACATCCCTGAGTGGTTCCTACCATACTTAGCATATGCAGGAGGCTTACTACCCCCCCTGTGCCATACTACCATGAGAATAGGCAGGTTTAGCTCTGAAATTCTGACTATTGTACTCACTTTTGTTCTTTGGTGCAGGTGCACTAGCAGATGATGGAGCAGGTCTCTTTTGTTTCTGGTTTAAGGATGACCGGTTGACATTAATCTTGTGCTGCCCGGACTCATTCCCTGATGTCTTAGCCATCTTATTCTTTAACTTTTCTCTATCCCTCAGCTTGTCCATCTCACCTTGTTGCACATGGATCATTAGCCTGCTATGTCCA
The DNA here is from genome assembly GCA_035578085.1 of Solanum pinnatisectum. Taxonomy (NCBI): domain Eukaryota; kingdom Viridiplantae; phylum Streptophyta; class Magnoliopsida; order Solanales; family Solanaceae; genus Solanum; species Solanum pinnatisectum. Next base: position 40,713,280 of record CM069083.1, on the reverse strand, counting down.
TATCCCCGATCAACATAGCTGCCTTACCTTCCTTTCTTGACAGGCAAGACAACCCAACAATGAATAAACTCATCATGCTCCTCATGTTAGCAACGATCTCAGGAGCATAGCGGGAAAATTGTGTGAACTTCAGAATGTACTCATGAACACTCAAAGAATCCTGCTTAAGAGTGAAAAACTCTCGTACCTTTGCTTCTCTCAGTTCTCGGGGGAAGAAATGCCCCAAGAAGGCCTCCTTAAAACAAGACCAACTCTTAGGTGGTACTCCATTAGCTCGGTTCTTCTTCCATTGGTCGAACCATATCCTAGCGACACCCTTCATTTGGTATGCAACTAGTTCCACCCTTTCAGGATCAATAACATGCATGATCTTAAAAACCTTCTGAAGTTCTTCAACAAAGTTTTCTAGATCCTCTGTAACACTTGAACCAGTGAAGCTTGGAGGGTTCATCCTTAAGAACTCACGGATCCTTGAAGTATCAGCCACTTCATGTTGATTCTCTCTCTGTTGCCTAGCTTGGTTGGTCACAACTTGGCTCAACATCTGGATAGCCTCATGGAACTCAGCATTGGTGACCTCTCCTTGGGGTTTCACTTCTAGTGCATTAGGTACTCCTGTTCCTGTGATTCAACATTTCTCCTAGTCGAACGACCTTTGACAACTCTTCGTGGAGGCATGATCAACTGAAAGATACGCGCAAGCACAAATTAGAGGAAACTTGTTAGAGATAAAACTGTAATGGACAAAATGAATATGAAAGAAGTGAGATAGTTCATAGGTGTTGCAGCCTCTTAATTATAGATGTGGCACGCTTCACACCGATAACTACGACTCTACAGACACAACTTCATAGACTCTCTAGGACTCTTGAGCTCTGTGCTCTGATAGCAAGTTTGTCATGCCTCGAGCCTACACCCTAGGCGGGATTGGCACTTGAGAACCATTGCTAGCCCTAAGCAAAACCTTGGCCTAACTTACTTACTCAGCAGAAGACTTTTACTCAACAAAGATAAATCTATGTAATAAGCTAGAATGTTATAAAAGAACATTCATCTGGCCAATACGACAAACTCAAGTCTCAACATAATAGAATGAAAATGAAAAGACTAAAGAACTAACATCTAACTGTCTATGAAGCCTCTAAACAACTGAGATGGATGTCGGGACAAGACCCACGATATCCTAATGAACAAAAATTATAAAGTAATGAAAAAGGGGATCATCCAGAAGCAAAGAGGCTCACCAATAACTCTGAAGCTCAAATAGTTCAATGATGCACTGGATGCTGATCATGGTTACCTAAATCCGCATCATAAAAAGATGCAGACCAACTGGCATCAGTACATTGAATATATGAGCGTGCAAGAGGAATACTAAAACAAGACATAAGCTTGAAAGGAACTGAAAGAACAAACCTGGTCTCAACTGAACTGAACTGAACTCATTTTAATATAAAGCAGTACAAATACATGTGTTATAAAGAAAAACTTTAAAATATAAATATCAACTCTGTGTATTTATAAATAGAATAGTAACTTTGTATATATGCAGAGATACAATATAAACTCTGGATGTATATAAAAATACAATTAACTTTGTATATATAATAATACAAAATACTTATGTGGGAATTTCTCTAGCCAACAACAATCACTTAAGAGCTATTGTGATGATACAACATTTTGCCTTACGCTGCCAGGGCCGTCCCATACCTTGCCAAGGGCAAAGAACCTGACTACTAAGTGGATCCACTAGTCTATGCTAAAAAGACTAAGGGATAATCTAAAAAGTATGACCCTTTTTCTACCCATGGTGGCTACATGATTTATGGGGGCTGGGAGTTGTCTGAACTCTCCCCCATATCGGTGCTCAATACTAGTCCCAAAATATGATACTAGCTCTTATGTTTAAAAAGATAACTCTGTTGTTTGAGATAATTACTCAAGAACTAGCTCGAAGGCTCTCTTGGAAATCAGTGTTTCCTCTCTTGCTTAATTGTGAAAGCATTTACTCTTTACTGAAAACTAGCTCAACGACTCTTTTGGAAATCTCAGTTTCCTCTCTTGTTTAAATGTGAAAATATTTTATTCTTTGGGAATACATAGTCCCGATATACTCTTTTGAAGAAATGAAACTTCAATCTTTACTCTTTACTCTACTCAAAACTCAAGTCTTAAAACAAAGTTAAAACATTTGTAAAAGACTTTTGAAAAACTCTATGAACTCATATTGACTTGGCTTTTAACTTTCCTTGAATTTGGTTCAAGGATGGTGATTTGTGATAGGAAAGATCTTATGATGTTTAGGAGTGTTTTTGGATAGTTAAACATAAGAAACGATCAAGAAATCATTGTCTAGAAGCAAGTCCGTGACACGAAGATGCATTTAAATATTTGGTCACGAAATAAATTTTGAGGCAGAATGGTCCGTGACCGCTCCGCGACACGGTGGAAAATTCTATGAAATAGTGGGGCAAGTCCGCGTCTTGCTCGATTTTTTCCTTCTTCATTTTCTACCCACAATTCTCCTAAATTCAATTCCTTTTCTCAAATTCTCTTTAGATTCAGATACCCAGCACATGTACACCAGAATCTAACTCAAACAACTCGAATAATCGACACTATAATCTCAAGAAATTCCTCAATCTCATCCCAATTCCAGAACGAAAATAAATTCAAGAATGCACATCAAGAACATTCAAACTTTCAACTTTTAGGACGAATTCACGCTGAATTAAACATGTTTGGTGCATGGGTGAATGAACCCAATGCCGTGTGAACTCTCATACCTCGTAGGGATTACCCCTTGACGAAATCCACAAGCCCAACCTTAAGAACGATGAACTTTGACTCTTTCTCCTCTTTTCTCCTCTTGGGTTCTTTCTCTAAAAACCCTAGCATGAAATATTTGAGTGTGTAAACTGACCAAATTCAGTTAGACCCTTAAGTAATTACCAAAAACGAATTAATTTAATTGGATAATGAAAAGACCATAATACCTTTCTAAAATCCGATTTTGACTTTCCTTATTTAGACAGTCCAACTTCAAATGGATATATCTCACTCATATGAGCTCAAAATTGAGCAAACTCAGCGGAGTTGGAAAGATAATTCAAAGATCTTTCTTACGGTATCTTGTAGCACACCTAACTCATCCTGAACTAGGAGTTATGCTCGTTTGAAGTTGACCCAAAACTCATACTTAACTTAATTTTTTCAAATTTCCAGATTTTTCATTCTTTCCAAAAATGACTCTTTGTAATTCTAGCTCTTTCTAGTTGCGGGGTGTTACACAACATGACTTCAAACAATGAGGAAATTACTAACCTTGTAATCCATATTAGTAGCTTTCAACAAGAAATTGTGTTTTTTAATTTCATAATACACGTTCTTTTAACCAAAATAACTCTAACTTAAAAAGCACTAAAGCAAACTTACCCTTCTTCTCCAATGTTTTTTGAAGTTTAACCTGTTTTACTACAATAGAAAAATACTTTAGAAACCTTTTGACCGGACAACTCCCTCCCTCTTCTCCCGTGCTTTTCTTTTTTGTTCTTGAATAAATTTATTTCATAGTCCTGTTTTCCTCTACAAAATAAAAAAAAAAATCATAGGATCCTTTTCTTGTTTAAACGCCCTATTTGTTCAATTTTTCTAAAGCCTACATGTAATTTTCAATTATTGTAAATCTACAATGAATGATTAAAAATATCTTGATATCTAATAACCTTTATATTTTACGTAATTTATCATCATATATGTTTGGTGATACAATTATTTTGTTAATATTGATTGATGTTTTTTAGAAGCTATGAAGCATCACTTTTTCTATTTCTTTTACATGAAAAATATATAATCTGAGAATAGTATGGTTAGAATATACTCCTTTATTGAAAATTTATTATGTGAAAGCTTTCAAAAATCAATAAAAGTTAAAACTGTTGAAAAATTTGCACCACAACAACAATTTTTTTTAAAAAAATTAGAGACATAATCTACTTGTCCAAGCCCAAATTTCACCACTTTTCGTTATTATACTTTGTTACTCAAACATAATTTATAGAAGGAGAAAGATAAATTTGAAATAACAGGAAAATAATATTTTAAAACCTTATTAGAAATTCATTCTTCATTATACGACTACTCTCAAGGCCCTTCTAGATACTTCATCTGTGTAACTTTACAACTTCTTCTAAAATATGTAGTTGTTGCATTATAATAGTAAAAATAGATCAAAATATTGAATTTTAGACCTATGTTAAAAAGATATTCTCGAACATAAAAAATTGGAAATGAATCTAACCTTCATAACTCAAACGCTCAGAAATGACTTGAGACATGAAGGGTAATATTGTAACACCCCGACTTTTCAAAACGTCTAAATTAACTCGTATCTTCGTGGAAAGATAAGGAGGGTGGGTAATAAATTAAGAATGATGTGGTATGTCATATTTTAATTGTTCAAGGGTTGTATCTCAAGTTTTGAAGTTAGGTAAGTGGCAAAATAAAAGTTGGCGAAAGTTATCGTAAGTTCCTTTTTAAAGATTTCTTTGAAATTTGGGTCAAATGTCTTGAATGTTTTCTACCAATATATAAAGAGTTAGAAGGCCCATCACCCATTAAATCGAAGGCCTACGAGTCTAGTTTGCAACGTATAAAATCCTGTATCCAACCGACATTGGAGTAAAAAGTTATGAGGGTTTTACTATGGACTGCCGGGGCAGAATCCGAGTCGGGTAAAAAATGTGGTATGTCGGTTTACTCAATGTTTTAAGCCATGAAAACATTTATTTTCACTTCCAAACCAGAGAGAAAGCTTAATAGAGGGTTCGTATGGAGTTCTTGCCTGATGAAGGTTAGTTTTTGACAATTTCTACCATTAAACGTTGCCCCCGTGCCTTGAAATGTGATCTCTACACATGGCAATCATTTTTCCCTTCTATTAACTGCATTTGGAGCTGGTTTTTGAAGATATAAATTTGTAGTTATTGGTGATTCTTCAAGGTTTAACCCTGGTTAACTAAGGTAATCATCTCGAGACTCTTTTATGATTGTTTTTATGAATTTCTACGGACATTTCGACAAGTTGGGGCAATATGGAAAATCTGCCAATTTAAGATTAATTATGAACTATTTATAAGTGTGTACCAGCTGTGTATATATAGTGTTTGCGAAACTTAGGACATAAGGAACAACTTTCATGAAGGAACTACGCACGTTCATTGGAAAGGTATGTTAAGGCTATTCCCTTCGTTCGACATGTTTCCTTAGAGGTAGTTAATGTTATTGATCTTGTAGATGTAATTGTGAGTGGTTGGCTGATTGAGTGGTTATAAACCCTTATTTTAGGGACTCATAATCTGTTAAGAATGACCCTAAGTTAGGAACGACTTGGAAATTATTCATATATATTGTTTATAGCTAAATTGCTCGCCTTTAGCTTATTCAATTGTTTGTTGTCTCCCGTGTGGCTATTGTGGTTTGTTGTTGAGCTATGAACTGCCTATGGGGGCTATGATGTTGTCAAGTAGGACTGTGTTATTTCCAAAGAGGGCTATGTGTTGCCCAAAGGGCTATATTGATGCCAAAGAGTGTTATGTGTTGCCTACGAGCTATTTTGACACCAGAGAGTGTTATGTGTTGGCTACAGGGTTATGTTGATGCAAAAGAGGGCTATGTGTAGCCCACAGAGCTATGATGTTGCCTAAGAGGGTTATGTGCTGCCTATGGAACTATATCGTTGCCAAAAAGGGCTATGTGACTTCTTACAAAGACAAGAGGCTACCGATAGGGGTATGTATATTGATTTGGCACCTTCCGAGCTTATGGGGGCCTAGGTAGGTGGTATGTTGTTTGTACCTGCTGAGCTTATGGGTGCTTGGTTAGGTTGATGTTTGATCATTTTTGTATTTTTTTTTAGATTCAGTAGCGGGTTAGCATGTTTATCTAAAATTTTGATTTCCTTACGTGACTGCTTTCGGTATATTATGATACTTGCTCACTTAGTCTATAGCCTTTTATATTCTGTACATTATTTTGTACTGACGCCCCATTGCCTTGGGGGAGCTGCATTCATACATATAGGTCCCGACAGATGATCCAGTAAACCTCCTCAGTAGCAAGATTGACTTCTATCTGATTGGCTAGCCCCTTTCCTCCGGAGCTACCAGAGTTGGGAGGTTTGTTACCTTTTATGGTATATATCTTTATGGGTAGGCTGGGGCCCTTTCATGCCAATCTTTACTATTCTTAGAGGCTTGTAGACTAGTGTGTAGGGTGTGTAGCTACGTTATGGCCATACTGGCCTAGTTTGTTGCTTTGCTGAAGTTTGTGAGCTGTTTCATGTATTGTCTTGATATATACCTGCTTTCAGTTTTGGTATAGATATCATGGGCCTCGACCACCCAATCAGGACTTCTGTGCTAGTTGGCTATTTATTTATATGATATCTTGGGAGTAGTTGTTTCTTTTATAGATCAGTTGACAGGGGCCTTGCCAGCCGAGGGCTTAGTTTTAAGCCAAGATATACTTGTTTGTTTTCTTGATTGCATGTGGCTGCCATGCTCTAGTAGCAAATGGTTCAGTAGGGTCGACTTGGGCTTGATTTTTGGCATTAGGAGCCAGTTGCGCCCCTCGAGTTTGGGGTGTGACAAATATATCCATATTAAAGACTGAACTTTTGTAGCTTATGTTATTAATTTTATTTAGAGTAGGTTTTGTTTCATATTCTTCAAATTAAGCATTCCAAAAAATAGTCTTAACTCACCCAAAAAATATTTATAATGGCAGAATGAGAAGTTAAAAAAGGAAAAAAAATATTAAAAGGACAAAAGTCTTGCCCAAGTGAGATCATATATATGTTAAATGAAAATAATAAATAAAATATTAAAGAGACAACAAATAGTGAAAAAAGCATACATTAAAGAGTGTAAAATATGAGATATCTGATGAAGATAACAAATTATTCTAACTAGAATAGGACCTATGTTTTGAAATAACATACCTCAAATAATTGACTAACACTTTAATAAGGATAATTTAAAAACCATAAATTATGGGCATACAAAGTCATTAACTCTTAGAGAAATTTCTCAAGAACAGAAAAACTCATCCTTATATGTGAAACAATGAAGATGTTGATGAAAAAATGAGAGATCCCATGAAGGGGCGACGATTTTATTTTTGACTCTATGACAACAATTGGGTTGAAATTGATGTTTAATTGTCTTGGAATGACACAACATAACTTCAATCAACAGAGAAAGTACCAACCTTATAATCCATAGTAGTAGCTTTTAACAACAATTTTTGTTTTTTTGTTCATAATACACATTCTTATAACTAAATTAACATCAACTAAAAAAAATCCAAAGCAGACTAACCCTTCTTCTCCCAAATTTGTTGAAGTTGAATCTATTTACTGTAATAGGATAATACTTTAAAGAACTTTTTACTATACAACTCTCTTCTTCTTATCTCATGCTTTTTTTCTTATTCTTGAATAAATTCATCCCACTTTTCACCATCAACAGTTTCATTCTCCTATGTTTTTTTTGTAGAAAACCATGACAACATCATAAGATCTTTTTTTTTCGTTTGTATGCCCTATTTCTTCAAATTCTCCAAAGCCTACATGTAACTTTCAGTTATTCCTGTTAAACTTTATTATGATGCCATTAAAAACTCTTGACGGTAGAATCATAAATTCAGAATTAAAAGATAAATGAAACATCAATCAATTTGAGTGTAAACATAAAGCAGTGGTACATTAGTTACTAACCTCCTTAAATTTAGATTCTTATAATTTTATTAGATGTGGCTTGTTGAAATCATATAGCTAGACAAATTAAAGTAAATGTTTATTACTTGAGAAAGAGAAAAGTAAAACACACTCATATTAGTACATCATTGCATACCCAAAATTTGATAATTTATATGACGCTCAATGGTACAACAATATAGCAGATTCAAACAAAATTTATGCACCTATAATCAATACATTAACCTAAGAAATTATAAAAAAAAAAACACAAATTTTAGTTAAGATCTATAATTGAGAATGTTCTTTTGATCTAAGTGATTGCTCAAGGTATTGAATTGATTAATGTTATAAATATAGAGTCATTCTTTGAAATGTATATGAAATATTTAATAAAAATTATAAATATAAACATCCACTAAGTTGTGAAAATATCATGACTTACCTCCAAAAGAGGTGGATATTTTGAATATTCTATATTTTATTTCTAAAGTAGTAAACTTTGAAATTTACTTAAAAAGTAGCAAATACACTAAAATATACTATTGAAGTAGTAAATCTGAAACTTGCTCCCAAGATTATGAATACTCTTAAATTTTCTTTTGAAGTTGTAAGCCTCCAAAAATTACCTTGAAAATAATAAGACTTTGAAAGTTACTCCTGATGAAGCTGAACTTATTATTCTTAAAATTACTTCTGAACTAGTAAAGACTCCAAAATTTACACTTTAAGTAGTTAGACTTTGAAAGTTACTCCCGATGTAGTATAACTTTGGATTTTACTCTCGAAGTTTAAAATTTTAATTTTTACTCACGATGTAGTGAAATATTGATTTTTACTCCCAAGATGATAAAACTTTATACGTTGCTTCCAAAGTAGTAGAATTTTAAAATTTACTCCTAAAGTAGTACAACTTTAATTTTTACTCTCAAAATGGTAAAACGATAAAATTTACTATCGAAATGTTATAACATTAAAATTTACTCCACAAGTAGTTCAATTTTAAAAGTTTCCGTCACTTTACTTTCAAGAAATTTTTAAATTTACTGCAGAAGTTGTAAAATCTTAATTTATACTCTCGTGTAGTAAACTTAAGTACTTTACTCCCGAGAGGTTCAACTTTAAATTTAAAGTAGTGAGAATATAAATTTAATTCTGAAGTAGTAAGACATTTATATTTTTTCTAGAAGTAGTAAAACACTAAAAATGTTTAAGAAATATTTTGAAGTAATGTCTTCTTGTGCTTAAGAAAAGTAATGAATCTAGTATGTCAGGCACATTCAAATATCTGGAAGTGAATGAAACATACCACAACTTACATTGTGAATATAGAATAACAAAGAATATGCATGTTATATTTGTGGTATAAAAAGTCAATGCAATATATACATATCGTACATAGGAACATCTTGAATAATGTTGCAAAATATGTTAATGGTGAATCTCCCTGAAGGCCTCCATTTATCTTTATGCTTTTATTAAAATCTTTTATTTTGTGGTGCAAGTTATTAACTAAAATTGGAACTCTTGATGAATTTCCAAAAGCAACATGTATCAGCTAAAATGAGAAATTTGTGAAATTCAATTGGTCTTGAAGTATCATATTTTTTTCGATTGATATATATATATATATATATATATATATATATATATATATATATATATATATATATCACTTGTCTATTCCCACCAAAACAAGTCAACCTCAGCTCAACTAGAACGAAAGAAATGTGGAAATATAACATGAGATCAAGACAAATGTGGAGAACTTGTTCATTCTAAATAATACCCAAAAACCTGATAGTCACATGTACAAGCCACTAATGAAAAATACAAAATTCGAAAGAAAAATGCAAGTCTTAAATGTCTTTGCTTCTCAAAACAAAGCATAATAAAAGGAAGAAGGGGCCCGTTGAGATGACAAACAGCTACCTCTCAAGTCCTTCAACGAGCCTCGAATGTCATGAGAAGAAGAAGGAGTAGATCACATGGGTTTGGGCTCAAAACCTACACAAGTGTAGAAGCAAGGGGACGTACCAACAACACAGTACCCAACAAGCAACCTAATAAACAAGGCATCTAGCTAGAATCGAATACGCTTACACTCCAACCAAACCTCCTCAAACTATAATCTGCATAGATATTGGCCCAACCTAGCAATTCTACAATACCGGGCTCACAAGGCCCAATATCTGCAGTTCAATTGTCACAAATCATCAATCAAATAAATCAAGTGAGTCAATCTCAAATTCAAGTAGTTCAGTCATACGCTACAAGTACATCAATCACATTTAGCGACAAAATCACGCAAAAGCATCAAAGGTATCAAGTCACAATAATCAATCTCTTGCCAAAACCATTTCTCAACAGCACAACATCACTAGGCGGAACCATTTTCATCCGCTTTATATCAAATCACTAGCCAGAACATTTTCCATCAGCTTTATAAACACTTGCCAGAAATGTCCTCAGCATAACCACACTCGTCGGCAAAGACCTTGGCATCATAATTCATCACAGTGTTCCACAATCAATGCACACAAGCAATATCATACCACACAGAAGAGACAAAAAATCATACATTTCAAGTCCAAATTAATACTTTTAAGCATTTCATCAATCAATCAACAAGGTCAGGATAAGGAAATTCACATTATCATGATTATCACATAACATTTTTCATTTCAACCCCTTTTTGTTCATTTAGATGTATCAAGTTGACAATTAAACCCTTCACCTCATCCCCATTATTCTCAACACACAAGCAATGAAGAAAGTACACAAATTCTACTAGAATACAAGGTTTAGGAGATCACTTGCCTTAAATCAATCAAATATCACTCCAAGAGTTGAGTCTTCCCCTTCTAAATCACTTCCAAATTCACATAATCTATATACAAACAAGTATTCACAATCATTTTTCAGAAACAATAATACCCACATCAATTCTCTTGAAAAGTGGATTAATCAATTCAAACCCCAATTTCAAAAAGAAGATTTGAATCCAAAATTTAATACTTTGATTAATAGCATTTCAAAGACACTTCATCCAATTTGAAGTGTCAATGATTGTTAATTAGTATATAACCCAACTAAATGAGTTGGGGTCGAATCCCACAAGGAGCGGTATGTGTTTAAGATTCAATAGGGAAGTACAAACATGTTCAAATCAGTCATAGGAATAAAAATGTACGAATAAAAACATCATTCAAATGAAGGGTGACACGAATGTCAAATGGGGGGTTTTGGTTTGAAATTATCAACTACAAATAGTAATAAATAAAACGAAATAACAATAATGAGATGGGTTCTTGGGATGTGATTTGATTATAGGCTAATATATACAAATGGGTAATTGTAACTTGTGGAAAATAGCTAAATATTAGTGAATAAGTGAGACTATAGAGGAGGTAAACTTTCTCTCGAACAGTTTACCCCAAATCAAGTCAATTTCTCTCAAACATCAACAAGCATGCAAAGTATGAACAACCTACACTTTAGTCCATTCACTCTCTCAAGCTGAATGTGTGGAAAAGGGTTTAGGATTCACTCTCTCGAGCTGAACCTATGATAACCCAATACCCACAGACCATCAATCAATAATCTTAGTTTTAAAACCTCTCTCTCGAGCAAGCAAAAAACACAAGGGTAGAACTACATTTGCAACTACAATTCTTAAATTAAACCACAATTAGTGATTGAAATCACTTCTAAATAGCATTTAAACTAACAATTAGCAATACCCATAAACTAAATCAGCCCATAATCACATATCACACCCCAAGAATTTGGGTTTTAACTAGACAATATAAAAAGATAAAAATCATTACCAAATTGAGTTTCCATCAACTGGGTAAGATTGATTTCATCTTTAAAATGGTCCAAGCTGAAGAATCTTTAAGACCCACTTCCAATTTCTCAAAAGTGAAAAACTTCAATACTTCAATTCTTTAAAGCTAAGGAAAACTAGAGAAAACTTGTCTCACAGTTCCAAACTTGATAAAAATTTATTCAAAAGAGTAATTGATCCTAAAATAAATGTTCAAAAATGTATTTATAGTCGCCAAAAATGTGCTGCGAACAGTCACTTGGCGAATTCAGTCGGGCTCGCCGAACCACTCGGCGATCCGCCATTTGGTCATTTCCATCGCCTCTCTGCCTTGGTCTTCAGCATCCTCAAGGTCTGTAACTTTGGGCGATCCAACACTGCATCGCGAAACCACTCAGTGATCCACCGATTGGTTCTTTCTCTCGCCGACTTGGTTCTTTCCTTTAGGGTTTGGCACACTGGAACCTTAGGCAGTCAAGTAGCCATTCGGCGACTCGCCAAGTGGACGTGGTGATCACCAGGCTTTATTTTCTTCATTATTTCAGCTTGCTTCGTTCCTTTTTACAAATCAGTGTCCTTGCTTTGTTCCTCAATCCATATACCTAGAAATCAAGGGTTTTACATCAGTTATTGGTACAAAATAAGCATTTGAGGACACTAAATCTATATAAATAAATCTCTAAATGGTCCAAATCTCAGACTCATCAACACCCCCAAATTAAGCTTTTGCTTGTCCTCAAGTAAAACTCAAGTTCAGCAGTTCAAAAATGATGTCTCAAACAGTGCTACACAGGACTCAATCATGAATGCACACAACAAGACTCAACTTACTCATGCAAGGATCAATTGTGCTCTCAAAGGTTCAAGTTGTGACACACCATTACCAAAGATTCTCAAGTTCACAATACTTGCTTCAAATGCAAGTTCAAGCTCAACAAAGGTACTCAAATGCCCTCACACAAAGATGATTCCATATTCACACACAATTATTCAACAATTTATAGCTCTGAAATCAAATACAACTCTCACACTCACAAAGATAAACACATGCATGACTTCACCTATAGGTTTGCCCTTATTTTCCAATCAACTTTCACTTTAGCTCACTCAAGATCAAAAAGGTCTTTTCAAGGCTTGTAACGGGGCTGAGTGAAAAGGTATGGTCATTTAGGCTCAGTGGCTGTTATCCTCAGGAAATATGGTATGAACAACACTTTCTTTCCTTTTCTTCAACATTTTCACTCATGCTTAAAATTCACCCAATTATTCACTTCTCATGGAATACCAGGCACCCCATTTCTTTTGCAACTTTAACAATTTTATTTCACAACTTTTGTAAGACCTCAAAAACCAGACCTAGAAAAAAATTGTAGAAACTTACCTGAAGCAGTAAACCACGACAAGTTTCACAGACCGTGATAGGGTCCATGGTCTGTCGACCTGCCCGTGGTCCTCCACATGGTCCGTGGGAGCATCTGTGAAGGCCAGCCAGAAAACCCTCAACCCTGAGCCTCCAGACCTTAGCTTAAGTGAGGAACACAGAGACCTTCATGGTCCGTGGTTCTTCTCACGGGCCATGGTAGGGCTCGTGGACCTAACCCTTAGAACCACGGGGCCATGTGAAGACCATGAGGACCTTCACGGTCCGTGGTCCCTTTCACGGTCCGTGAAGGTGGCCGTGGTCAGCCCCGTCATCAGTTTAAGTTAGGGGTCTTTTGGTATTTTCCTATTTCATTGGAACTCTAAACTACATCTTTTTAATCCTAAACTACGTGGTTTCGATTAGTTTTAGCCTAGAAACATGACTAGAACTTACTAAAGTCAGATCTTTCATCAAAACTTAGAAAATTAGAAGCAAAAAAAGAGAAAAGGTTGAGCAACCCTAGTTCAAGAACGCATCAAATTTCCTCCATTTCCAGCCCTGAAATCGAAGGATTTCTCCGTGGGATTCATTACCAAGTATGTGGAATTTCACTAGTGGGTTCCTTTCGCCCATTAGGTCCCTAGAATTCAATCAGATTCTTGATTCCCTATTATTAACTAGACCTAGGGTTTCTAGAACTCCAGCAGATTATCATGAATTAGTTATTTATATGTTTCAAATCAGATTATCATGTTATTACTTTGTTCTTGCATGAATTTCAGAATCCTAGCTTGGTAGTTCTTTAGTTCTTGAATTACATATGCTAGGTCAGATATTTCAATACCTCAGATATATATGCCTCAGTTTTCGAATGCATTACTTCCAGTACATTAATATGCATTCTCCGTTTGCATGTCAGTTTTGAGCTATCCAGTATATCACAAAAATTCAGTCATAATGTGTTAATAACTTAATCTATTGGGAGTAGCATAATACTGAGTTGGACTAGGGTCAGTCACCTATTAGTCCCAGAACTACGAGCCACGTAGGTTGGAAATCCCCTCTGTGGGAACCATTTTAGTGATCACGCCAGCATGCCTCTACACCTTTGGCTGGATGTATTGGGTCCTCTCGATGTGGCGTATACATCGGACTTCACATTTAGCTCATGTGGTTTTATTATCGGTTATTAGTAGCTCCCACAGTCCAGTCACACTCCATTGCATTGACCATATTTTAGTACAGTCAATATTCAGTCTCAGCATGTTATAAATTTAGTCATTGCATTCCGTTAGCTCAGTATTCATTATCTATATCATGTTCATATTATGCTCTTGCTTTATTGCTTGTTCAGTTATGTGTTTATTTCAGCTTTACTCTATCCTGCATGCTCAGTACCTTTCAACTACTAACACATACTCTGAGCTACATCTTCTCGTGATGTAGGTTCAGGTTCTCAGCATTAAGATCACGTTTAGATCGGTTTCCGACCTCTAGTAGTATCAGTGGTGAGTCCTCATTCTTCGAGGACAATAGTCATGTTATCTTTCAGTTTTCATTGTTTTAGTTTCAGTTTTTCTAGACTTAGCTGGGGCATGTCCCAACACTTCTAGTCAGTTAGAGACTATATTCAGACATAGTTAGATTCAGCTTAGTATTTGAGTTTGATGTTTCTTTTATATTAAACTCTCAAATTTGATATCCAGTTTTAGTATATGGGTATTTCTCATCATTTTAGATTTACTTATTACTAGCTTCTGCAATAGTTTTATTTCTCAGTTTATCTTTAGTATGCTCATGATTATGCCAGCAGGGTTAGCTTGGGGTTACTTGTGATCCTATGTCCAGTGTCCGCGTCTCGGGGGTAGCTTAGAGTGTGACAAACTTGGTATCAGAGCACTAGGTTTAAGTGTCCTAGGATGTCTGAAAAGCCATACTAAGTAGAGTCCTTTTCATGGGTGTGCAATGCACCACATCTAATGAGAGGGAGGCTATGAAGTGTATTAGGAAAATCTTCATTTTCTTATTACTCTTATCGTGCATGAGGTATGATCTAATTCCATTCTAACTCGATGTTCTACGTTTCAGTGATCATACCTTCTCGTAGAGCTAATTCCAGGAATGCAAAGGCTAGGAACGTGAACGCAACTCCTCTAGTCCCAAATCAAGAAGTTTTGAATACAGAATTTTGGAACGCCATTCAGATGTTGGCTTAGAGTGTGGCCAACCAAAATAAACAGCGGGCTCCAGTTTCGATAACTGCTAATATTGGGTCAGCGGCAGCCAGAGTGCAAGACTTTGTTAAGATGTATCCGCCAGAGTTCTTAAGGTCATAGGTTGTAGAAGATCCCCAAAAATTCATTGATGAGGTTAAGAAGATCTTTGAAGTGATGCAGGTAACTGGGAATGATCGAGTTGAGTTAGCATCTTACCAACTTAAGGATGTAGCTCATATCTGGTATACTTAGTGGAAGGAGAACATGGGCATAGATGAAGCTCCTATCTCTTGGGGATTACTTTAGTGAGACCTTCCTAGACAGGTTTTTCCTAAGAAAGCTAAGGGAGGCGAAAGCTCAGGAATTTATGAACTTAAGGCAAGGTAGCATGATAGTCCAAGAGTATAGGCTCAAGTTTACCCAACTCTCTAGGTATTCTCCTCACATGGTTGCTGATTCCAGGGCTCAGATGAATAAGTTTCTATATGGAGTGTGAGACTTGGTGAAGATAGAGTGTAGGAATGCTATGTTGCTGGGAGATATGAGCCTCTCTAGGCTTATGACTCATACTCAGCAGGCTAAGGGTGATAAGCTTAGGGAACAGGCCAAGGAGAATAAGAAGGCTAGGATCGAAAACTATGACTATTCTCAGTAGAAATCGGGTGGTGGAAATCGCTCGCAGGGTCAGCAGAAATTTTTAACTCCAGTACCTTCATCAACTAGTGTTCCATCCTCCAAGTTTAGATAAGATCAGAAAAGTAGGGCCTCAGGCTCTAAGTCTCAGGGGAGTGTTACATGTACCAAAATCTACCTAACTTGCCCTAAGTGTGGTAAGAACCATCCAAGCGAGTGCCTTGCAGGGAAGGAAGGATGCTTTGGGTTTGGTCAGTCTGGTTACAGGTTGAGGGATTGTCCTTCTAAACAAGGTCAATGAGGTAATAATGGTAGAGCTCAGTCAACAACTTCAGCAGCACCAGCAGGTCGCCTGACTCAGTAGGGTAACTCTTCTGGTATAAGTGGAGGACAACGCCAAAACAGGCTTTATGCTCTTCAGGCTCTCTAGGATCAGGAAGATTCTCCTGATGTAGTCACTGGTACATTACGAGTCTTTGATCTCGATGTTTATGCTTTGTTAGATCTAGGGGATACTCTTTCCTTTGTAACTCTTTTTATAGCAGTTAAGTTTGATGTTAGTCCAGAAACTCTCTCAGAACCTTTGTCAGTCTCTACTCTACTCGGTGACCCAGTTATAGCTAGACGGGTATACATAAATTGCCCTGTCACAGTCTCATAAAAAGTCACCTCAGCAGATCTTGTAGAGTTAGAAATGATAGACTTTGATATCATTCTAGGCATGGATTGGTTACATTCCTATTATGCCTGTCGATTGTAGAACTAGGATTGTTCATTTTCAGTTTTTGGATGAACCAATCTTAGAATGGAAGGGTAGTAGCTTAGCATCTATGGGTCGATTCATTTCTTACCTTAAGGACAGAAAAATGATCTCTAAGGGTTATCTCTATCATCTAGTTTGGGTTAAGGATTCAAGCTCCGAAACCCCAACTCTTGAGTTAGTTCTAATGGTTAATAAGTTTCCAGAAGATCTTCCCGAAGTTTCTCCCGAAAAGGAAATCAACTTTGGAATTGATCTCCTTCTACATACCCAGCCTATATCTATCCCTCCTTACCAAATGGCTCTAGCTGAGCTTAAGGAATTGAAAAGAGCAGTTGAAAGACCTTCTAGATAAGGGCTTCATCAGACCTAGTATTTTGCCATAGGGTGCACCGGTGTTGTTCGTGAAGAAGAAAGATGGTTCCTCAGGATGTGCATTAGGCAGTTGAACAAGGTCACAATTAAGAATAAGTATACCATCCCCAGGATTGATGAATTGTTTGACCAACTTCAGGGTGCTAGTCATTTCTTAAAGATAGACCTTAGATCAGGTTATTATTAGCTCAAGGTCAGAGATAGTGACATTCCTAAGACAACCTTCAGAACTCGGTTTGGTCACTATGGATTTGTAGTCATGTCATTTGGACTAACCAATGCTCCTACAGCTTTCATGGATTTAATGAACAGAGTGTTCAAGAAGTATTTGGACTTGTTCGTTATCGTCTTTATTGATAATATCCTCATTTACTCTAGGAATGAGGAAGAACAAGCGAGTCATTTGAGAGTTGTTTTTTAAACTCTCAAAGATTGCCAGTTATTCACAAAATTTAACAAGTGCGAGTTTTGGTTACAATCAATTGCTTTCCTTCGGCATATAGTATCCAGCAAAGGGATTCAGGTGGATTCCCAGAAAATAGATGCAGTGAAACAATGGACCAGACCTACCTCTCCTGCAGATATTAGAAGTTTCTTGGGTCTAGCGGGTTATTACAGAAGGTTCATGGAAGGATTTTCATCCATAGACTCACCATTGACTAGGTTGACTCAGAAGATGGTCAAATTTTAGTGGTCAGGTGACTGTGAGAAAAGCTTCACAAAATTGAAAACTAGGTTGACTACAACTCCTATTTTGACTCTACCAGAGGGTTCAGACAGATATGTGATTTATTGTGATACATCCAGGGTCAGCCTAGGTTGTGTGTTAATGCATTGAGGTAAGGTTATAGCCTATACTTCCAGACAACTTATGGTGCATGAGTAGCCTATCCAACTCATGACCTTGAGCTTGTAGCAATGGTGTTTGCACTCAAGATTTGGAGACACTACTTGTATGGTGTTCATGTAGATGTGTTCACAAATCATAAGATCCTCCAGTATGTGTTCACTTAGAAGGAGTTGAATCTTCGACAGAGAAGATGGTTGGAGTTCCTCAAGGATTATGACATGAGTGTGCATTACCATCCTGGTAAGGCAAATGTAGTTGCAGATGCCCTTAGAAGACTATCTATGGGTAGTGTAGCACATGTTGAGGAAAAAAGAATAGAGCTAGCAAAGGATGTTAACAGGCTTGCTTGTTTAGGATTTCATCTTATAAGCATATCAGATGGTGGTGTGACAGTTCAAAATGGATCAGAATCTTCATTGGTAGTGGAGGTTAAGGAAAAGCAAGACAGTGATCCGATATTGCTCGAACTCAAGGGTGCAGTCCATTAACACAGAGTTGAGGTTTTCTTCTAAGGGGGAGGTGGTGTGCTTTGCTATCAGGGCCGACTATGTGTTCCTAATGTGGGCAAGTTGAGGCAACAAATTCTTGCAGAAGCCCATAACTCCACATACTCTATTCATCCAAGCGCCACTAAGATGTACCGTGATCTGCAGTAAGTCTATTGGTGGAATGGTATGAAAAGAGATATAGCAGATTTTGTGGCTAAGTGCCCTAATTGCCAGCAAGTTAAGGTAGAACATCAGAAACTAGGAGGTATGACTCAAGAGATTGACATTCCTACTTGGAAGTGGGAAGTAATTAACATGTACTTCATTACTTGTTTACCTCGTACTCGCAAACAACATGACTCCATTTGGGTGATAGTTGACAGAGTTACTAAGTCTTCTTGCTTTTTGGCGGTCAAGACTACAAATTCAGCAGAGGACTACACCAAGCTTTACATTAATGACATAGTCAGATTGCATGAGGTTCCTTTGTCTATCATATCAGATAGAGGTCCTCAGTTTACCTCTCATTTCTGGAAGTTATTTCAGAAGGGTCTTGGTACTCAAGTTAACCTTAGCACAACATTCCATCCGCAGACAGATGGTCAGGCAAAGTGTACCATTCAGACCTTATAGGACATGTTGAGAGCTTGTATGATCAACTTCAAGGGTAGTTGGGATGATCACCTTACTCTTATTGAGTTCGCCTACAATAATAGCTACCATTCCAGCATTCAGATGGCCATTTATGAGGCATTATATGGGCGTAGATACAGATCTCCTATTGGTTGGTTTGAAGTAGGTGAAGGACCCTTGATAGGGCCAAATTCAATCCATTATGCCATGGATAAAGTGCAACTGATTAGAGATAGACTTAAGACTGCCCAGAGTCACCAGAAGTCTTATGCATATGTAAGGAGAAGGGAACTAGAGTGCCAAGTTGATGATTGGATTTTCTTGAAAGTCTCACCTATGAAAGGGGTGATGAGATTTGGTAAGAAAGGGAAGCTCAATCCTAGATATGTAGGCCCTTACACGATTCTGAAAAGGATTGGTAAGTGGCTTATGAGTTAGAGTTGCCAGTAGAATTAGCAGCAGTGCATCTAGTCTTTTACATTTCACTATTGAAGAAGTGTGTGGGTGATCCAACATCTGTAGTGCCATTAGAGAGTTTGGTTGTAAAAGATAGCCTTTCTTATAAGGAATACCAATGGAAATTCTTGATCGTCGGGTTAGAAGGTTGAGAAACAAAGAAGTCAGTCAAGGTTTGATGGAGGAGTCAGTCTATAGAGGGAGCTACTTGGGAAGTAGAAACAGCCATGAAAGCCAAGTATCCTCACTTTTTCCCTTCCGAATTCATTCCAGCTTGAGGTAATAGTTCCTCTTCAGTTTTTCAGTCATTCATGCATAAAATCAGTTTAGCATCATGTTTCTTCAGTTTGTACTTGCATTTTCACCGTATTTGCATGTTTTTTGAACTTAGTTCATTCAGAAATCAACTTCCAATGTTTAGTGGTAGGGTTGAAGCTCATCCCCTCAATTTCAGTTAGTTTAGTCTTTATTCAGGGACGAATGTTCCCTATGGGGATATATTGTAACACCGCGAAAACTAGGCCTAGAAAAAAATTGTAGAAACTTACCAGAAGCATTGAACCACAGCAGGGTTCACAGATCGTGATAGGGTCCACGGTCCGTCGACCTATTCGTGGTCTTGACATGGATCCCACCAGGCCCAAACATCAGACCACAGGACCTTTCACGGGCTGTGGTCTTGATGACGGACCGTAGGGGTGTCCATGGTCATTTAGGCAGTAGCCCCCTAGCCTGGCCCTTAGGCCCCCACACCTAAGTGAGGACCACAGGGACCTTCACGGTACGTGGTCCTCTACCCGGTCTATGGTCCTCCACATGGTTCGTGGGAGATTCCGTGAAAACCAGCCAGAAAACCCTCAGACCTGAGCCTTCCAGACCTCAGCCCAAGTGAGGACCACGGGGACCTTCACAGTCTGTAGTCCTCCACACGGGCCGTGATAGGGCTCGTGGACCTAACCCTCAGAACCACGGGACCAAGTGAAGACCACGAAGGCCTTCACGGTCCATGGTCTCTTTCACGGTTCGTGAAGGTGGCCGTGGTCAGCCCCATCAGCAATTTAAGTTAGGGGTCTTCTGGTCTTTTCCTATTTTGTTGGACCTTTAAACTACATTGTTTTAACCCGAAACTATGTGGTTTTGATTAGTTTTAGCCTAGAAACATAACTAGAACTTACCTAAGTCAGATCTTTCATCAAAACTTAGAAAATAAGAAGCGAAAGAGGAGAAAAGGTCGAGCAACCCTAGTTCAAGAACCCAACAAGTTTCCTCTAGTTCCAGCCTTAAAATCGAAGGATTTCTCCGGGAATTCATCACCAGGTATGTGGGATTTCACTAGTGGGTTCCTTTCTGTAATGACCCTTTCCAATTACCATATGCAAATAAATCATGAGATATTTTTATGCATATATTGTCCTCGTGCAAGTAAATAATGATAATAAAAAAATATTATCAACTTCCGAGTACCCAAACTAGTTGGGTTCATGCTTCATACGATCATTACAAACAAGTAGGAAATGTAACATATTACAAAACTTGGACTTACACACCTCAAATAAACCAAACATGTAGCCATACTTAGATTACAACCCATGGACATGATACGGATAGCCATCAAAATTACATGCAAATATACATCACAAAAATCGTGTATAAGTACCAAAATTTATACAAAATATAGATGCCTATATGCAAATGTGATCGTCTTAAAAGTTCTCAAAATTTCCATCTCCCATGGCCATCTTCATGCCTCCTCTCGATCAGCCCCTACGATAGAAACAACAATCGCTAAGCATATAGTTTAGTGGTGTAAAAACTATAGGTTCGGAGTCCTCAAAATTTACCAAACTGCCTTTTTCAAGTCAATGAGCAGATACTTGAAACATAATAAATAAATCAAGTAACAATATATAACGAGTATCAAGTTCGATATTCAAAGATACAAATGTCAAGAACTCTCATAGCATAATTTTCCAAGAGATTCAATAACAAGGATCACCCCATATATACCTCATGTCGTCACACCCGACACAAGCAAATACCAAGAATGGCCAACGCCCTGTATCAAGAAGGGTCACAACCCAATAATCAAGAGAACTAAGAACCATATTAAAAATGGCTTTCTAGTTCGTACTTAAAATGGACAACTTCCATTCTTAAGACGGACTACAAATCTAGAATCAAGATGGAAAATGATCCAAATCAAGAGGCATGCCAAGAGTGACAAAGTCACAGCCACAAGAAGGACAAGGTCCCAACAAGAGTGCCAAGTGATCAAACAATTCGTACAAGTGGGCGAGTTACACAAATGTCATACCAACACGACAATGCAAAGTGACAAGAGGTAACCAAGGTATCGAGATCAACTTTCAAATATATAGCAGTTAAAAGAGTGCAAGTACAAGTTTATACACAAACCTCAATACTTTAGTGTAGCAACAGTCCAACAAAACTGTGTGAGCTCAAACCGTAGACCAACCAACGTATCAAGGTCCTCAACTTGTTCACAAGTATATACAACCTTAAAAATATAATTAAATAACTTCTTTAATTCCTAATATCTCAAAAATGTCGAAATAAAACAAGATTATCATCACAAGTAAGCTCTGCCTGCACAGATACAACTAGGTTCCCAAAACAGTGATTCTGGCCAGTCTAGTACCCCATGTTGCAACTTAAATTTGAAAATGGAAACGGCAAAAATAGACTTTATAATCTTCATGAAAGATGTAGATACATCTCTTAATATTGAAAAGCAACAAGAATCACCTAAAAATAAATTTTTTATAAAAAGATATCATCGATGCACTAACAGTGGTTCATACAAGATTTCCAATTCCGAAATCTGGACAAAACTTGTCCTGTGTTGCGTCCCATATTTAAAATCCATAACAGCTAAATTAGACTTTCACATAAACATAAGAGTTGTAGAAATATGAATTATCTTTCCAAATCATATTTATTCACCCAAAACGGAGTTCTATAGAACGAGATATTCTCAGCGTAATACACACTACTCAGCTACAAAAACAGAGAAATCTGGACAGAACTTGTCCTTTGTTGCGTCCCATATTTCGAATCCCTAACAGCTAAATTAGAGTTTCACACAAACATAAGAGTTATAGTTATATGAATTATCTTTCCAAAACATATTGATTCACAGTAAACTAAGCTCTAGAGAACAAGATATACACAAATTACCAACCACTACCCAGCTCATAAATAGATTTCAACACTTACCAAAAAGCAGTGGGTGTATCGAATTCCAGCCAAAAGAACCAAGTTTTTCTCTTGTGATTTTGATGAACAAAAGGTTAATAAAGGTTCTAAGGTTCCAAGCCTTCAAGAGCCACAAAATTCACTAGAGAATTGTTAAAATATATCGCCACACAAAGTGATATTTATCACTTGGATAGTTATCCTTCAAGCTGCTCAAATAGTGTTGTGGGCTGCCCAAAATGCATACATATACACATATATCTATATATCCTTCACCTCCTTTTAAAAGTATACATAATTTTAATTATATTATTACATAAATACCCACATACAATCCCATAAATTATGATCCAATCTATGCTAAATGAGCTAGCAATTATCCTAAAATTTCAAGTTTCCAAAATGAAAATAAAACATATTGAAGTAGTTTAACGACGGTAAATCGATATACGACTCTTGCTAGCATTTAGGGGTGTTACACTTTCGCCCATTGGGTCCCTAGAATTCAGTCAGATGCTTGATTCCCTATTATTAACTAGACCTAGGGTTTCTAGAACTCCAGCAGATTATCATGAATTAGTTATTTATATATTCCAAATCAGATTATCATGTTATTACTTTGTTCTTGCATGAATTTCAGAACCCTAGCTTGGTAGTTCTTTAGTTCTTGAATTACATATGCTAGGTTAGATATTTCAACACTTCAGATATGTATGCCTTAGTTTTCGAATGCATTACTTTTAGTATATTAATGTGCATTCTCAGTTTGCATGTCAGTTTTGAGCTATCCAGTATATTACAAAAATTCAGTCATAATATGTTTATCACTCAATCTATTGGGAGTAGCATAATACCGAGTTGGACTAGGGTCAGTCACCCATATAGTCCCTGAACTACGAGCCACATAGGTTGTAAGTCCCCTCTGTGGGCACCATTTTAGTGATCACACCAGCATGCCTCTACACCTTTGACCGAGTGTATTGGATCCTCTTGATGGGGCATATACATCAGACTCCACATTTAGCTCATGTAGATTTATTATCAGTTATTAGTAGCTCCCACAGTCCATTCAGACTTCATTGCATTGACCATATTTCAGTACAGTCGGTATTCAGTCTCATCATGTTATAAATTTGGTCATCGCATTCAGTTAGCTCAGTATTCAGTATCTATGTTAAAATTATGCTCTTACTTTATTGCTTGTTCATTTATGTGTTTATTTCAGCTTTACTCTATCATGCATGCTCAGTACCTTTCAAATACTGACGCATACTCTGTGCTACATCTTCTTGTGATGTAAGTTCAGGTTCTCAGCATCCAGATCATACTTAGATCGGTTCCCGACCTCCAGTTCAGCAGCATTAGTGGTGAGTCCTCATTCTTCGAGGACAATAGTCATGTTATCTTTCAGTTTTCATTGTTTTAGTTTCAGTTTTGCTAGACTTAGTTGGGGTATGTCCCAGCACTTCTAATCAGTTAGAGGCTATATTCAGACATAGGTAGATTCAGCTTAGTATTTGAGTTTGATGTTTCTTTTGTATTAAACTCTTTGATTTGATATTCAGTTTTAGTATATGGGTATTCTCCATCATTTCAGATTTACTTATTAATAGCTTCCGCAACAATTTTATTTCTCAGTTTATATTTAGTATGCTTATTATGCCAGCAGAGTTAGCTTGTGGGGTCACTTTTGATCCTAGGTCCCGTGTCCGCGGTTTGGGGTGTGACAACTTTTTTTTGTTCTTTTTCTTTTTCATTCTTCTTTTCTTTTTCTCATTTTTTTATATGGAGGGGTTCCATATTTCTCAAAATCAGGGATCAAGGGGGACTTCATTGCACTTCTTAATTTACCTTCTCTTTTCACCACACCCCCAACTAGGCTTTTGGCCTAAGTTGGATATTCAAACAAACCACACTTCATAAGGATTATGGGTGAATGGGTAAGGAGGGGTTACAATTTCATTAAGTTTCTTCTATGAAAAGGATAAGGCTCAAAAAGGGTTTCAAGCAAAGTTCACACACTCACAAGATTGGCCACAAAAGAGGTATATTGTCAAATTGTTTCACTCTTAAAAATTGTTGCCTAAGATCATTTCAAGAGCTTGCATCACTTAGTCAACGGACCAACAGGGCAAATACTAGGTGTCATCACAAAAGGTTCACAGTAAGCTCATCACACAAGGCATTAGCACCAATATCAAACAAGACTCCACACTTTCGCTAATGAGCAATGTTTATCACAAGACACTCATTCGATATTCGGCTAGTCACAACGAGATGCAAAAAGTTCACATATTTTCTATGCAACTTCATTTGGTCTCATCATAGCCACACATCTATTTTTGTTCGATTAAGAGCACTATTCAAGTCATTGGTATGGATCATGACCGACACTCAAATTTGCACAAGAATAGCCACATTCAAACACAATAAGAGGTGGCAATTTTTTTAGAAAGGTCAAAAACCATTGGCATTCAAAATACGGAGCCACAAGCTCAAACATCCACAAAATAGTGTCAAAACACAATTCAAACACAAAAACCCACTATTTACAAAAATAATAATCACAAGAGGTAGGTATGGAAATACCTTATCCCACCACAAATAAAAAAGCAATTTGTCCTCAAATGTAACAAAATACTAAAAAGTCAATAAAATGACAGAGAGGGAGGTAAAGAAGGGTCCTGTCTACACAGTCTCTCCATATGTCGGGGCATCAGTGCCCAGTGTAGCATCAACAACACTCGATCCACTAGGGTCTTCCATAGACATCTCTGTCAGTGATGTCTAAATCACCGACTATACAATCATCTTCTTAAGGTCAGGCAGGTCTCCATAGATGGTGTTCTCTGCCTCCAACTCATCAACTACCACATCATCCATTAGCACGTCTCCAGTGGTGGCCGGAGGGATCTCAAAATAAGCTGGGCTATCCACA
Source organism: Solanum pinnatisectum (assembly GCA_035578085.1). NCBI lineage: Eukaryota > Viridiplantae > Streptophyta > Magnoliopsida > Solanales > Solanaceae > Solanum > Solanum pinnatisectum. Next base: position 40,687,764 of record CM069083.1, on the reverse strand, counting down.
TCATCTTTTGCCTCCAATAGTGAAGTGAAGTTAGTAGATTTCAAGTAGTCCACATCCTTTCTCATATCTACGACCTCGACTTTCGAAGCCGTCACCTCTGAAGTGGCTCCCTGTCGACTCTCACAAGTCTCTACTCTCGCAGTGAGAGTGTCAATAGATTCTCGGAGGGGCGTAAGTGCAGCTAGGATAGCACTCCTAATCCTTCAAGGTACAACAGCCTCCAATCGAGTAGCCATCACATCCGCAGAATGGGCTAAGTGCCCCATCTTAAGGATCATGGTCTTAGTGATCTTAGTGGGCTGGGAAGCAGCGGAAGAACTAGGAGTCTGGGAGGAAGTAGAAGTACCTGAAGGCCCGGAGGCTGGAGTAGGCAAAGATGCCTCTGCAGGTATAGAATCAACATCTACCTCTAGGGATGCATCCACTGGAGTTTTTCTCCTCTTGTTTGCCTCCTCCCGAGTGTACTCAGCCTCTATACGCCAGATGTTAGTGGAAGATGTAAGAATGACCTTGATATCCCTCTTCTCATCATGAGGAACTCCAGCATGTCGACACAACTCTGTAACCAAGATCGGGAATAGAAGGGATGTTTGATGTTGTTTGGCCCTCATGGCCATCTCCTGCTCAATAATCAATCCCAAGTTAAGCCTTTTCTTTGCTATGATCGACCCTAGACAGGCTGCCTTTGCATGGCAAAGAATAGACTCATTTTGTTTAGGCATAATGGAGCTGCTGATGAATTCGAACTGGTACCATACAACTACATTCAAGTCCTTCTTCTCTATCTGGACTCCCGCCTCAATCCACCTCGGAGTGGTATCATAAATAAGAAGGGGAAGCCAGCCCTTTAGGTCATCCAGGGACTTAGTTATCGCTAGAACCTCATTTTCATGTTCGAACCCTATGACTCTCTCAAAGACAGTGTTTATGTGATCGCTGCTACACCCAACTTCTTTTCCTTGCATCATGACAAACTTCACTGATCTGAAGGCACTGACTTCTTCTTTTCCTGAGGAACAATATCACCGTAAGCAGAATAGAACTCATGGACCCATGTGGGGATATATGGGCCTTAGGGCATGGTGAAGATATCAAATCTATGCCACCTGATTGTGTCCAATAATAGAGAGTACTTGCCCTCTAAGCCCTCTATGGACAACAACTTCTCTTCCAAAATCGTCCTCAGTCCCTCAACTTTTAATTTGTTCAGTAGCCGGGGAGCAGGACCCTATAATGATAGCACTGGGACCACAGTCGGTGCCTCAGCTGGCACTATAGTAGCTGGAGGAGGGGTGGCCTTTGGAACTCTCGATGAATCTGGGTGATACCTAGCACGAATCTCTGCCCGCTGGGATTGTAGAGGCTGATCCTCATCCGGCTCAAAAAATGCAGCCTAGGAGTCAAAGGACTCTCCCTCACTGCCGGAGTTATGCTCTGAAACCTCATATACGGGATTTTTTCCCTTGCCTTTTCCTCTTTTTGGAGGTTCCTTCCTTACCTTTTTAGAAGGGGTGGCTGCCCCCTCGTTGACGACTATGCACCGTGGTCTTTTTCAGGGGATCCATCTCTGCAAAAACATTGTAGAAAGTTAGAAACATTTCAAGAAAAATCACAAAGAATATAATCCAGACAGACTCACTAATCGATTTGCGAGTCGCCAAATCACTTTGGCGAGCCAGATCGAGTTCACCGAAAGGATTGGCCTAAAAAAATTCTAGAAAAATGACCTTGTTGGTGATGGGAAAGGCCTTTTGGTGAATCGCTGACATCTTTTGGCAAGCATATATTAGCTCACCGAAAATTACTGTGTATTTTAGGGGTTAGGGGATAGAGGCGCAGAAAGGGTGATCAAAGAAGACTTCGACGAGTCGCCGAGTGCACTCGGTGAACTCAGGCTTCTTGCCGAAAGTTATAGAACCAAAAGCATCAAAAATTATGAAATTAAAGGCGATCAAGGGGGTTTGGCGGCAGAACCCCCCGAGTGGTTCGACGAGCTTGACCCAGCTCACCAAACTACCTAATGTGCCTACTTTCTACCCAAACTTCCAAAATCAATCCCGCAGCCTCCTAAAACAAAATCAAACCATACACTTATTCAATTAGACTCAGACCCATAAGACCCATGCCACCGAGGTACTCAGACTTTCCTGATTTAGCCAAATTGGTCATTTGACGACTTAATCCCTTAAGAATGACGTCAAACACTCTATCATTGGGAAAAGCACGTCATTTAGCACAAATATGGGCTACTCAGACTTCACCTAACTAGACCCAACAAAAATTAAGCACAATCCAATAATTTTGATTAATTTTAAGGGAACGAAACTCGGGAAATTACAATTAGGCATTTTAGACATGATAATTAAATTAAAAAGCAGGCATGCAAGCACACAAATACGGATTCAGAGAGGCCTAGCACACTTCAAAATAATTTATAACAATATAATTGAGTTTAATCGTTAATTACAAATTTGGGGGTTCGTAAAACCAACCTTAGATGTCGTATATATGATTTGAAATGATAGGCGGCAAAGATTTCCAACTCCAAACACAAGATCGACGACTAGGAAGCGGTAACATGAAAAAATATGGGAAATATAGTGCGAATGTTCTTTTGTGAAGTTAAAAAGTGAGGAAATGTGAAAGAGTTTGAAATTTTAAACCTTTGGCCTTTTAAAAACCGTCTAATTCTCGCCCTTTCGACGTCATTATTTTTCTTCGCTGAATCACTCAGCGACACGCTGAGTATATACTTACCTCACTGAGTTTTACAGGACCTCCAGTTAACCTGGGTTCCAAACAGCAGACTAAGTCAGGATCGCTAACCTGTTCAGCGATCCGCCGACTAGTCCATGGGCCCGCTGAGTTTTATAGACTCTAATTTCAAAATTTCTTAAGTCCAACGATGGTCTAAGTCGGGCTCGCCGACTTCTTCACCAAGTCGCCAACTGGACATTTTACTCGTCAACCTACACTTTTCAAACACATTGTACACTTCAACCTGCACAATCAACACACGATTATTCCAAAAACAAAAAGAAAGCAATAAAACTTGGGTTGCCTCCCAAGAAGTGCCTTAGTTAACTCGTGGATCAACGTAAGTCCCCACTGAAACTTCACTCTTGGGGTGGAGATGAGACAACACATGACCTATTTGGGTCTCCAATAGTTGAATAGATATGGAATGGGAAGCAGTCATCTGATTCAACAGTGAGACATTCTCTTTTATCTCTTTCAACACTCTGTCATGTTCTTTGATTTTGTGGAGAATGAGTGAGAGTATCTCTTCTACTTGTCCACCTTCGTACTCCTTGGATTTTCTACGCTCATGAGGGGGAATGTACTTATCTTTCTCTTGGTACAGTACTTCTAATTCCATGATTTTTCTAGCCAAGAGATCCAACTGAGTCAACAGTGTGGCCAAGACCTGGTCCTTCTCTGTGTCATTGTTGGTCTTGGCCATGTGATCAAGGAGTTGGGCTACTATTGCATAGGGTAGTCGTGTGAGACCACCTGGAGAAATTTGGTCAGCCACTCCTCTGTTCTCAGGACCAAGACCTCTATAGAAGCATTCCAATATCATCTTATCTGGGATTCCATGAGTTAGGTATTGTAGTAATAATGTCTTAAATCTCAGCCACAACTCATGGAATGACTCACCCTCCAACTGCCTGAAACATAGGATGTTATCCCTAAGAATCATCATTTTCGAAGAAAGGGTAGCTCACTTGGTTACCGTTGCTACAAGACATGCTCCTTTCTTCTATACTAAACAACTAACATGCAAACTGTCACACCCCTAGCTACCCCCGAGACACAGACACAGGACCTAGGATTACAAGTGACCCCAAGCTAACCCTGTTGACATAATCATGGGCATACTAAAGATAAAGTGAGAAATAAAACTGTTGCGGAAGCTAAGAATAAGTAAATCTGAAATGATGGGGAATACCGATATACTAAAGTTGAATATCAAATCTGAGAGTTTAATACAAAAGAAACATCAAGCTCAAATACTAAGTTGAATCTGACTATGTCTAAATATAGCCTCTAACTAACTAGAAGTGCTGGGAAATGCCCCAGCTAATTCTAGCAAAACTGAAACTAAAGTATGAAAATAGAAAGATAGCATGACTATTGTCCACGAAAAATGAGGACACACCACTGATGTTGCTAAACTGGAGATCAGGAACTGATCTAAGGGTGATCTGTATGTTGAGAACCTGAACCTATATCACGAGAAGATATAGTGCAGAGTATGTGTCAGTACTTGAAAGGTACTGAGCATACAGGATAGAGTAAACTGAAATAAACACATAACTGAACAAGCAATAAAGTAAGAGCATAATCTGAACATGAAATAGATACTGAATACTAAGCTAACTGAATGCAATGACCAAATTTATAACATGTTGAGCCTGAATACTGACTATACTAAAATATGGTCAATGCAATAGAGTCTAACTAGACTGTGAGAGCTACTAATAACCGATAATAAAACCACATGAGCTAAATATGGAGTCCGATGTATACGCCCCATCGAGAGGACCCAATACACCCAACCAAAGGTGTAGAGGCATGTTAGCGTGATCACTAAAATGATGCCCATAGAGGGGACTTACAACCTACGTGGCTCGGACTGTATAGGTGACTGACCCGAGTCTAACTCGCTATTATGCTACTCCTAATAGATTAAATGATTAACACATTATGATTGAATTTCTATAATATACTAGATAGCTTAAACTGATATGCAAACTGACAATGCGCAATAATATACTGATAATGACACATTCAAGACTGAGGCATGTATATCTGAAAAACTGAAATATGACCTAGCATATGTAATTCAAGAACTAAAGAACTACCAAGCTAGGGTTATGAAATTCATGCAAAAAATAAAGTAATAACATGATAATCTGATTTGGAACATATAAATAACTAATTCATGATAATCTGCTGAAGTTCTAGAAACCCTAAGTCTAGTTAATAATAGGGAGTCAAGAATCTGACTGAATTCTAGGGATCTAATGGGTGAAAGGAACCCACTAGTGAAATCCCACATACCTGGTGAAGAATTCTACAGAGAAATCTTTCGACTTTGGGGCTGGAACTGATGGAACCTTGTTGCGTTCTTGAACTAGGGTTGCTCGACCTTTTCTTCTCTTTTGCTTTTAATTTTCTAAGTTTTGATGAAAGATCTGACTTAGGTAAGTTATTTTTAGGCTAAAAATAATCAAAACCACGTAGTTTAGGGTTAAAATGATGTAGTTTAGAGGTCCAACAAAATTGGAAAAGACTAAAAGACCCCTGAATTAAAGCTGCAGACGGACTGACCACGAACCGTGAAAGGGACTACGGACCGTGATTGTCCTCGTGGTCTTCACTTGGTCCTGTGGTTCTGAAGGCTTGGCCCACGAGCCACTACCATGACCTGTGTGGAGGACCACAAACCGTGAAGGTCCTCATGGTCCTCACTTGGGCTGCGGTCTGGAGGCTCAGGTCTAGGAGGCCTACTGGTTAGGCTTCACGTACACCCCCACGACCTGTGTGAAGGACCACGGACCATGAAGGTCCTCGTGGTCTTCACTTGGGTGTGGGGATTTAAGGGGCTGGCTAAGGAGGATACTGGTTCTATACGACGGACACCACCACGGCCTGTTGTCAAGACCACGGTCCGTGAAGGCGTCCATGGTCTGACATCTAGGCCTAGTAGAGTCTAACACTAGACCACGGGCAGGTCTACGGATCGTGGACCCTATCACGGTACATGAACCTTGCCGTGGTTCACTGCTTCAGGTAACTTTCTACAAAAAAATTCTAGGTCTGGTTTTCGAGGTGTTACAGTATCTCCCCCTTGGGATCATTCGTTCTCAAATGAAGACTAAACTAACTGAAATGGAGAGGATGAGCTGCAACCCTACCTCTAAACACTGGAAGCTGATTTCTGACTAAACTAAGTTCCAAAAACATTCAAATACGCTGAAAATGCAAGTACAAACTGAAGGAACATGATACTAAGACTGATTTCACACATGAATGACAGAAAAATTGAAGAGGAACTATTACCTTAAGCTGGAGTGGAATCAGAAGAAAAGAGGTGAGGATACTTGGATTTCATAGCTGTTTCTGCTTCCCAAGTAGCTCCCTCTACGGACTGACTCTTCCACAAAACCTTGACTAAAGAAACTTATTTGTTTATCAATCTTCTAACCTGACGATCAAGAATCTCAACCGGTACATCCTTATAAGAAAGACTATATTTTACTGCCACACTCTCTAATGGCATTATGGATGCTGGATCACCCACACACTTCTTCAGTAGTGAGATGTGAAAGACTAGATGCACTACTGCTAATTATGCTAGCAACTCTAACTCATAAGTCATTTTACCAATCCTTTGCAGAATCTTGTAAGGGCCTACATATATAGGACTGAGCTTCCCTTTCTTGCCAAATCTCATCACTCCTTTCATAGGTGATACTTTCAAGAAAACCCAATCATCAACTTGGAACTCTAGTTCCCTTCTTCTTACATGTGCATAAGACTTCTGGAAACTCTAGGTTGTCTTAAGTCTATCTCTAATGAGTTGCACTTTCTCCATAGCATAAAGGAATGAATCTAGCCCTATCAAGACTGCTTCACCTATTTCAAACCAACCAATAGGAGATTTGCATCTACGCCCATACAATGCCTCATAAGGGGCTATCTGAATGTTGGAATGATAGCTATTATTGTAGGCGAACTCTATACGAGGAAGGTGATCATCCCAACTACCCTTAAAGTCGATCACACAAGCTCTCAACATATCCTCTAAGGTCTGAATGGTACGCTCTGCCTGACCATCCGTCTGCGGGTGGAATGCTGAGCTAAGGTTAACTTGAGTACCAAGACCCTTCTGAAATAACTTCCAGAAATGAGGTAAACTGAGGACCTCTATATGAGATGATAGACAAAGGGACCCCATGCAAACTGACTATCTCATTAATGTAAATCTTGGCGTAGTTCTTTGCCGAATCTGTAGTCTTGACCACCAAAAAGAGAGAAGATTTAGTAACTCTATCAACTATCACCCAAATAGAGTCATGCTGTTTGTGAGTACGAGGTAAACGTGTGATGAAGTCTATGTTGATCACTTTCCACTTCCAAGTAGGAATGTCAATCTCTTGAGTCATACCTCCTGGTTTCTGATGTTATAGCTTAACTTACTGGTAATTAAGGCACTAAGCCATAAAATATGCTATATCTCTTTTCATACTATTCTACCAATAGACTTCCCGTAGATCACAGTACATCTTGGTGGCACCTGGATTAATAGAGTATCTAGAGTTATGGGCTTCTGCAAGAATCTTCTGCCTCAACTCGCCCACATTAGGAACACATAGTCGGCCCTGATAACGAAGCACACCATATCCCCCTTCGGAGAAAATCTCAACTCTCTGTTGATGGACTGCACCCTTGAGTTCGAGCAATATTGGATCACTATCTTGCTTTTCCTTAACCTCCACTACCAATAAAGATTCTGATCCATTTTGAACTTTCACACCACCATCTGATATGCTCATAAGACGAACTCCTAAATGAGCAAGCATGTGAACATCCTTTGCTAGCTCTTTGCTTTCTTCCTCAACATGTGCTACACTACCCATAGATAGTCTGCTAAGAGCATCTGCTACTACATTTGCCTTACCAAGATGGTAATGAACACTCATGTCATAATCCTTGAGGAACTCAAGCCATCTTCTCTAGCGAAGATTCAACTCCTTCTGGGTGAAAACATACTGGATGCTTTTATGATCTGTGAACACATCTACATGAACACCATACAAGTAGTGTCTCAAAATCTTGAGTGCAAACACCACTGCTGCAAGCTCGAGGTCATGAGTTGGATAATTCTTCTCATGCACCTTAAGTTGACTAGAAGCATAGGCTATAACGTTACCTCGCTACATTAACACACAACCTAGGCCGACCCTGGATGCATCACAGTAAATCACATATCCGTCTGAACCCTTTGGTAGAGTCAAAACTGGAGTTGTAGTCAACCTAGTTTTCAATTCTTCAAAGCTTTTCTCACAATCATCTGACCACTGAAATTTGACCATCTTCTGAGTCAACCTAGTCAATGGTGAGGTTATGGATGAAAATCCTTCCACAAACCTTCTGTACTAACCCGCTAGACCCAAGAAACTTCTGATATCTACAGGAGAGGTAGGTCTGGGACATTGTTTCACTGCCTCTATTTTCTGGGAATCCACTCGGATCCCTTCGCTGGATACTATATGCCCAAGGAAAGCAACTGATTGTAACCAAAATTCACACTTGTTAAATTTTGCGAATAACTGGCGATCTTTGAGAGTTTGTAGAACAACTCTCAAATGACTAGTATGTTATTTCTCATTCCTAGAGTATGGATATCATCAACAAAGACAATAACGAACAAGTCCAAATACTGCTTGAACACTCTGTTTATCAAATCCATGAAAGCTGCAAGAGCATTGGTTAGTCCAAATGACATAACTACAAATTAATAATGGCCATACCGATTTCTAAAGGCTGTCTTTGGAATGTCACTATCTCTAACCTTGAGCTGATGATAACCTGATCTGAGGTCTATCTTTGAGAAATGACTAGCACCTTGAAGTTGGTCAAACAAGTCATTAATCCTAGGGATGGGATACTTATTCTTGATTGTGACCTTGTTCAACTACCTATATTCAATGCACATCCTGAGTGAACCATCTTTCTTCTTCATAAACAACACTGGTGCACCCCATGACGAAATATTAGGTATGATGAAGCCCTTGTCTAGAAGGTCTTTCAACTGCTCTTTCAATTCCTTAAGTTTAGCTGGAGCCATTTGGTAAGGAGGGATAGATATAGACTGGGTATCTGGAAGGAGATCAATCTCAAAGTCGATTTCCCTTTCTAGAGAAACTCTGTGAAGATCTTCTAGAAACACTTCTAGAAACTTATTAACCACTAGAACTAACTTAAGAGTTGGGGTTTCGGAGCATGAATCCTTAGCCCGAACTAGATGATAGAGACAACCCTTAGAGATTATTTTTCTGGCCTTAAGGTAAGAAATGAATCAACCCATAAGCGCTAAGCTACTACCTTCCATTCTAAGCTTGGTTCGTCTGGAAACTGAAAATGATCAATCCTAGTTCTACAATCGACTGAGGCATAACATGAATGTAACCAATCCATGCCTAGAATGACATTGAAGTCTACCATTTCTAACTCTACAAGATATGATGAGGTGACTTTCTGAGAGACTGTGACAGGGCAATTTCTATATACCCGTTTAGCTATAACTGGGTCACTGACTGTAGTAGAGACTTAGAAAGGTTCTGAGAGATTTTTTGGACTAACATCAAACTTAACTGCTATAAAAGGAGTCACAAAGGAAAGAGTAGCCCCTGGATCTAACAAAGCATAAACATCGAGATCAAAGACTCGTAACGTACCAGTGACTACATCAGGAGAATCTTCCTAATCCTGACGAGCCTGAAGAGCATAGAGCCTGTTTTGGCGCTATCCACCACTTGTACCAGAAGAGTTACCCTACTGAGTCGGGTGACCTGCTGATGTTACTGAAGTTGTTGACTGAGCTCTACCATTATTACCTTATTGACACTGTTTAGAAGGGCAATCTCTCAACCTATGACTAGAATGACCATACCCAAAGCATCTTTCCTTCCCTGCAAGGCAGTCGCCCGGATAGTTCTTATCACACTTAGGGCAAGTTGGGTAGGTTTTGGTACCTGAAACACTTCCCGGAGACTTAGAGCTTGATGTCCTACTTTTCTGATCTTGTCTGAACTTGGAGGATGGAACACTAGCTGATGAAGGTGCTGGAGTTGAAAATTTTTGCTGACCCTGCGAGCAATTTCCACTACCCGATTTCTGCTGAGAATAGTCATAGTTTCCGGTCCTAGCCTTCTTGTTCTCCTTGGACTATTCCCTAAACTTATCACCCTCAACCTACTGAGCGTGAGTCATAAGCCTAGAGAGGCTCATATCTCCTAGCAATATAGCATTCCTACATTCTATGTTCACCAAGTCTAACACTTCATATAGAAACTTATTCATCTGAGCCCTGGAATCAACAAACATGTGAGGAGAATACCTGGAGAGTTGGGTAAACTTGAGCCCATACTCTTGGACTGTCATGCTACCTTGTCTTAAGTTCATAAATTCCTGAGCTTTTGGCTCCCTTAGCTCTCTTGGGAAAAACCTGTCCAGAAAGGTCTCACTAAAGCAATCCCAAGAGATATGAGCTGCATATGTACCCTTGTTCTCCTTCCACTGAGTATACCAAATATGAGCTACATCCTTAAGTTGGTAAGATGCTAACTCAACCCGATCATTCCCAGATACCTACATCACTTCAAAGATCTTCTTGACCTCATCGATAAATTTTTGGGGATCTTCTCCAACCTGCAATCCTAAGAACTCTGGTAGATTCATCCTAACAAAGTCTCGCACTCTGGCTGCAACTGACCCAATATTAGCATTTACCGGAACTAGAGCCTGCTAATTATTCTGGTTGGCCACACTCTAAGCCAACATCTAAATGGCATTTTGGAATTATGCATTCGAAACTTCTTGATCAGGGACTGGAGGAGCTGCATTTGCGTTCCTGTATTCTCATTCCTGGCGTTAGCTCTACAAGGAGGCATGATCACTGAAACGTAGAACGTTGAGTTAGAATAGAATTAGATCATACCTTACGCACAATAAGAGTAACAAGAAAATGAAGATTTTCCTAATACACTTTGTAGCCTCCCTCTCATTAGATGTGGTGCACTTCACACCCATGAAAAGGACTCTACTTAATACGGCTTTTCAGACATCCTAGGACACTTAAACCTAGTGCTCTAATACTAAGTTTGTCATTCCCCGAGCTACTCCTGAGACACGGACACAGGATCTAGGATCACAAGTGACCCCAAGCTAACCCTGCTGACATAATCATGAGCATAATAAAGATAAACTAAGAAATAAAACTATTGCGGAAGCTAATAATAAGTAAATTTGAAATGATGGGGAATATCCATATACTAAAACTGAATATCAAATCTGAGAGTTTAATACAAAACAAACATCAAACTCAAATACTAAGCAAAATCTGACTATGTCTGAATATAGCCTCTAATTGACTAGAAGTATTGGGACATGCCCCAGCTAAGTCTAGCAAAACTGAAACTAAAATATGAAAACTGAAAGATAACAAGACTATTGTCCTCGAAGAATGAGGACTCACCATTAATGCTGCTGAACTGTAGATCAGAAACCGATATAAGCGTGATCTTGATGCTAAGAACCTGAACCTACATCACGAGAAGATGTAGCGCAGAGTATACGTCAGTACTTGAAAGGTATTGAGCATGCATGAGAGAGTAAAGTTGAAATAAATATATACCTGAACAAGCAATAAAGCAAGAGCATAATCTGAACATGATATAAATATTATATACTGAGCTAACTGAATGCAATGACCAAATTTATAACATGTTGAGACAAAATACTGACTATTTTGAAATATGGTCAATGCAATGGAGTCTGACTAGATTATGGGAGCTACTAATAACCGATAGTAAAACCACATGAGCTAAATGTGGAATCCGATGTATACGCCCCATCGAGAGGACCCAATAAACTCGACCAAAGGTGTAGAAGCATACTGGCGTGATCACTAAAATGATGTCCACAAAGGGGACTTACAACCTACGTGGCTCGTAGTTCTGGGACTATATGGGTGACTAACCCTAGTCCAACTCGGTATTATGCTACTTCTAATAGATTAAATGATTAACACATTATGACTGAATTTCTGTAATATACTAGATAGCTCAAAACTGATATACAAACTGAGAATGCACAATAATATACTAATAATGACACATTCAAGACTGAGGCATGTATATCTGAAATACTGAAATATCTCACCTAACATATGTAATTCAAGAACTACCAAGCTAGGGTTCTGAAATTCATGCAAGAAACAAAGTAATAACATGATAATCTGATTTGGAACATATAAATAACTAATTCATGATAATCTGCTGAAGTTCTAGAAACTCTAGGTCTAGTTAATAATAGAAAATCAAGAATCTGACTGAATTCTAAGGACTTGATGGGCGAAAGGAACCACTAGTGAAATCCCACATACCTAGTGATGAATTCCATGGAGAAATCTTTTGATTTCGGGGCTGGAACTGATGGAATCTTGTTGCGTTCTTGAACTAGGGTTGCTCGACCTTTTCTCCTCATTTGCTTCTAATTTTCTAAGTTTTGATGAAAGCTATGACTTACGTAAGTTCTAGTTATGTTTGTAGGCTAAAACTAATCAAAACCATGTAGTTTAGGGTTAAAACGATGTAGTTTAGAGGTCCAACAAAATAGGAAAAGACTAAAAGACCACTGATTTAAAGCTGCAAATGGGCTGACCATGGCCCCTTTCACGGACCATGAAATGGACTACGGACCGTGAAGGCCCTCGTGGTCTTCATTTGGTCCTGTGGTTCTGAAGGCCTGGTCCACGAGCCACTACCACAGTTCGTGTGGAGGACCACAGACTGTGAAGGTTCCCATGGTCCTCACTTAGGCTTAGGTCTGGAGGCTCAGGTTTAGGAGGCCAACTGGTTAGGCTTCACGGATGCACCCACGACCTGTGTGAAGGACCACGGACCGTGAAGGTCCCCGTGGTCTTCACTTGGGCGTGGGGATCTAAGGGGCTGGCTAGGGAGGCTACTGGTTCTGTACAACAAACATCACCACGGCACGTTGTCAAGACCACGATTCGTGAAGGTGTCCGTGGTCTGGCATCTAGGCCTGGTGGAGTTTAACTCCAGACCACAGGCAGGTCTACGGATCGTGGACCAAGGCCTTGTCGTGGTTCACTACTTTAGGTAAATTTCTGCAAAAAAATTTCTAGGTATGGTTTTCAAGGTGTTACACAAACAAAAACTAATAGTAAATAGATTCAACTATGACTAACAAGAAAAAAATTCAACTTCACCAAACGAATCTTAAACAACACCACTCCCCGGCAGCGGCACCATTTTGATTAATAATGTTTCAAAGACATTTCATCTAATTATAAGCGTCAACAATCGTTAATCAGTATATAACCCAACTAAAGGAGTTGGGGTCAAATCCCACAGGGAGCGGTACATGTTTAAGATTCAATAGGGAAGTATGAACATGTTCAAATCAGTCATAGGAATAAAAATGTACTAATAAAAATATCGTTCAAATAAGGGGGGAACATGAATGTCATATGGGGGGTTATGGTTTGAAATTATCAACTACAAACAGCAATAAATAATACGAACTAACAATAATGAGACGGGTTCTTGGAATGTGATTCGATTATTGGTTAATATAGAGAAATGGGTAATTGCAACTACTCGAAAATAGCTAAATATTAGTGAGTAAGCTAGACTATAGAGGAGGTAAACTTTCTCTCGAGCATTTTACCCTGAATCAAGTCGTTTTCTCTCGAACATCAACAAGCATGCAAAATAAGAACAACCTACACTTTAGTCCATTCACTCTATCGAGCTAAATATGTGGAAAAGGATTTAGGATTCAATCTCTCGAGCTGAACCCATGACAACCCAATACCCACACACTATCAATCAATAATCTTAGTTTTAAAACCTCTCTCGAGCAGGCCAAAAACACAACGGTAGAACTGCATTTGCACCTACAATTCTTAAATTAAACCACAATTAGTGATTGAACTCACTTCTAAATAGCTTTTAAACTAACAACTAGCAATACCCATAAACTAAATCAGCCCATAATCACATAATCACACCCCAAGAATTTGGATTTTAGCTAGCATTATAAAAAGATAAAAATCGTTTCCAAATTGAGTTTCCATCAACTGGGTAAGATTGATTTTATCTTTACAATGGTCCAAGTTGAAGAATCTGAAAGACCCACTTCCAATTTCTCAAAAGTGAAAAACTTCAATTCTTCAAAGCTAAGGAAAACTAGAGAAAACTTGTCTCACAGTTCCAAACTTGATAAAAATTTGTTCTAAAGAGTAATTGATCCTAAAATAAATGTTCAAAAATGTATTTATAGTCGCCAAAAATGTGATGCGAAGAGTCACTCGGTGAAGTAAGTCGGGATCACCGAACCACTCGGTGATCCTCCCTTTGGTCATTTCCATCGCCTCTCTGCCTTGGCCTTCAGCATCCTCAAGGTCTGTAACTTTGGGCGATCCAACACTGTATCGCAGAACCACTCGACGATCCGTAGATTGCTCCTTTCTCTCACCGACTTGGTTCTTTCCTTTAGGGCTTGGCACACTGGAACTTTAGGCGGTCAAGTACCATTTAGCTAATCACCAAGTGGACTTGGCGATCACCAGGCTTGCTTTTCTTTATTATTTCAACTTACTTCGTTCCTTTTTGCAAATCAGTGTCCTTGCTTTGTTCCTCAATCCATATACCTATCAAGGGATTTACATCAGTTATTGGCACAAAATAAGTATTTGAGGACACTCAATCTATATAAATAAAGCTCTAAATGAGTCCAAATCTCGGACTCATCATATTTGAAAACATTACTCAAGGCTTTAGGAACTCATTGGGAAAGATCATTTCGAAAAAAGGCTTAAAAGGAATTTAAAATCTCTAATTTAGTTAAGAACTTGATTTCCTGAAAACCTCATCATTCACCAATCAAAATCTCATATTTTGATGTTAAAACCCATAAATAATCAAAGGGAAGTGAAGATTTAGGATTATAGAAGCTTACCCAAATGGTTTTGTACAAGTAAAGCTTTCGAAAACTGTCACCAAGGGTTCCCCAAGCTCAAAAATGGAAAATGGGGCTTAAACCCCAAAAATCGCAGGTCAAAACCACCTCTAATGTCGCTTAAGCAACCATACGTTTGTTTAAGTGAACCCTTCAAAAAGTGCGGCTCGCGCAAAAGTGTAGCCCTCTTTGATTTTGCAAAACTCACTTAAGCGAAGAGGCTCTTGCTTCTGTGCAAGTTGAAAAAACGACCAGCCTTCACAAAAGTGAGTTGAGCAGACACCAGCACACACAACCAGCTCTCAAAACATCGAAAGGACCCTCGAGATTTGTTCGGAATTCCATGCACACAAACCACATAATCAAATCAATTATACTCAATGTTAAGAACCCAATAGAACCGTCAAAATATGAATCTGAGGTCTCTTTGACCAAACATTTATGAAAACCACAAGAAACTAATTCAATGCCTAAAGAGGCTAAATTAAACTCAGGACCTCTCAAAAATCAACTAAGACTTTACCAGGGCATAAAATCATCCCCAAAATCCAACGGAACTCTCAAAATTTTGATCTGAGAATCCAAACTCTGAATGTTGACTAAAGTACATCCATAGGCTAAAATTCCACAATTTCACAACTCAGGAACTCTAATCATCAAAAAGACTCAGAATATAAAACCAATAACTCTCACCACTTAGATTTTACATTCTGAGACTGATGGAAGTAACGAAATTCCATTCCGATACTCAAAACTCCAAAAAAATGTCGAAAACCTCTTTCTTAACAACTTTGATTTTCAAACTCAAAACTTAACAAATTCACAGCTTTTAACTCAAAGTTCAACACTAAATTTTCAAAACTCAATCATAGAAGACTTAGGGTCAATATCGGGAGGCCAAAAATGGTAAATTCACAAACATTAAAAAAATGACAAATCAGGTCATTTAATTATCCACAACTAAAAACAATGTTCATCCTCGAACATAAAGCAAAGAAAAGTACCTAGAGATTCAAAAAGCTGAGGATATCTGGCACACATATCCGACTCTTTTTCCCAAGTCGCCTAACTGACTGAACGATGCTTCCACTACACCTTCAGTAAAGCAATCTCTTTGGTCCTAAGCTTTCGAACCTGCCTATCCAAAATGTCTATAGGCTCTTCCTCAAAATATAAGTCTGGACCCAACTCAACTGAATCAAGGGAAAGTACATAGGACTCATCCGGTTTGTACTTCCAAAGCATGGAAACATGAAACACGGGATGCACAACTGACAAGCTAGGTGGAAATGCCAAATTATAGGCCACATCTCCCACACGACTAAAATCTCAAAGGGTCCAATGAATCTAATACAAAGCTTTCCCTTCTTTCCGAACCTCATTACACCCTTTATGAGTGATACTAAAAGCCAAAAATGATCTCCCTCCATAAATACTAGAGCTCGAACTCTCCAATCTACATAAATCTTTTTCTGACTCTGGGTTGTCAACAATCTACTCATGGTCATATGAACCTGCTCAATAGCATCTCTAAGCAAGTTTGTATCTAATGAATCCAGCTTAGCTGAATTGAACCATCCGATAAGAGATCTATATTGTCTGCCAAACAATGTCTCAACCATCTGCATACTGGAATGATAATTGTTGTTGAAGGCAAACTCTACAAAGGTAAATGTTGATCCTATCTAGACCCAAAATCGATCACACAAGCTCAGAGCATGTCCTCCAACAACTAATCATCTGCTTGGACTGACTATTTGTCTGAGGGTGAAAAGTTGTACTCATATCTAACCAAGTACCCAAACCATATTGCAATACCTTCCAGAAATGGGAAGTACAAGGAACTTCAATCAGAGACAATAGAAATCGGGACTCCATGTAGTCACACAATCGATATAAAGCTCGCCTAACTTCTTTGTCATATACTTCACCTAAACTGGGATGAAATATGTGGACTTGGTCAACATATCAACAACTACCCAAATGTAGTCATAACCACCCATGGTAGTAGGTAGTCCACAATAAAGCCCATAGTGATCCGCCTCTACTTCCAAGTAGCAATAGGCATCCTCTGAGATATACCTCCAGGATATTGGTGCTCACACTTGACTTGTGGGTAAGTCAGACACCTCAAAAAAATCTGCAATATCCCTCTCCATACCACACCACCAATAATGTCGTCTCATATCATGATACATCTTTATCACACCCGTGTGGATGGAATATTGGGAAAAATGGACCTCCTCAAGAATTAGTCTAATCAACTCACCTACCTTATACACCCAATTTTTGCCTACAATCCGCAAGACATCATCAGAATCAAGAATATTCTCCTTGACTTTCCCTCTCTTCATGTTGTCTCTAATGAGACATAGTTTCTCTTCATCAAACTGACGGTCACGAATCTGCTCAACTAAGGAAGAACGAGCCTCAATAAAAGCAATCAAACCACCTGTCTTCTATGAAATCTATAATCGAACGAGACTACTGGCTAACCTCTAAACATATCTAGCCAATGTTCTATCCTCCACAGTAATAGCGGCAAGACTTCCCAAGCTAGAAGTATTCATATTCAAAGTTTTGGCCACCACATTGATCTTATCTGAATGATACAAAATGGTTATGTCATATTCCTTCAATAGCTCAAGCCATCTACATTGCCTCAAATTAAGATGCCTCTAACTAAAGATATACTAAAGACTCTAATAGTCCTTGAAAACCTCAAAATGAACCATATACAGATAATATCGCCATAGCTTAAGCACAAATACTATTGTTGACAACTCTAAGTCACTGGTATGGTAATTCCTCTCATGGTTCTTCAATTGTCTAGAGGCATAGTCAATCACCTTGCATTTCTGCATAATAACACCACCTAGTCTGACTCCAAAAGCATCATAGTACATGGTGAAGTCCACACCATTCTCGGTGAAGTCAAAACAAGAGTTGACGTCAACAAGGTCTTGAGCTTTTGAAAGCTCTCTTCACACTCATCAGACCACTGGAAACTCACACTCTACCGAGTCACTCTAGTCAAAGGGGATGCAATGGTAGAGAAGCTCTGAACAAATCATCAGTAATAGCCTGCAAGCTCTACAAAATTCTTGATCTTAGTAATCGATGTAGGTCTGGTCCAACCCCTCATTCAATCTTGGCTGGATCTACCCGAATTCCCTCCTCGGACATCACGTGTCTCGAAAATGCCACAAAATCAAGCCAAAACTCATACTTGAGAACTTGGCATAAAGTTTCTCTTCCCTCAATCTCTCTAGCACAATCCTCAAATGATGATCGTGATCCTTCTCAGTCTTGGAGTGTAACACCTAAAAAAAAAATCAAAACTAAGATTGAACAAGAGAGAAGGACAAACCACGGAAGGGTCCACGTGCTATGAAGAGGACCACGACCCGTCACCCTGCTCGTGGTTGTGCACCCAGCAAAAGGTGAAAGACCACGAACCACTAAACGGTCTATGGAGCTCCACAGGGGCAGTGAAGTGGCCCGTGAGAGGGACACATAACCACCATGGCTACTGTGAAGTGCCACGGACCACTAGATGGTCCGTGAAGCTTAACACGATCCGTGAAGTGGCTCGTGAAAAAGGCTTGACAGACTTTAAGGTTTGGGTCAACTTCAAACGATCATATCTTTCACTACAAAAAGATTTAGGTGGCCCAAAACCTATCAAATTAAAGGTCTTTGAGTCCTGTTTTCAACACCACCAAGTTTGCCTAATTTCGAACCCAGAATAAGAATTTATGCTCGTTTTAGTGAAGCTCTATCGGGTAGAGCATCTTCACAACCCACATGACGGGCCGTGGTGCTCATGACGGCCCGTGAAGCCTATCTTGAAGTCAATTTGTCACCTTTAAGTGAGGTTTCACCCCTAAAGTCACTAGTTAAGAACCACAGATGTCTAAACAGTCTGTGGAGCTTCACACGGACTATAAAGTTATCCGTGAAAGAAACTTGTCAGACTTAGTGTTTAGGGTCAACTTCAAACGGCCATATCTTTTAGTACAAATTGAATTAGGTGGCCCATGGCCTATCTAATTAAAGATCTCTAAGTCCTTTTTCAAACATCACCGAGTTGTTCTAATTCCAACCTACGAGTAAAAAGTCATGATCATTTTAGTGAAGCTAGTCGGGCAGGGCATCTTCACGAGCTACTAGAATGGGCCATCATGATCTTGTCGGCTCGTGAAGCCCCTCTTGAAGTCAGTTCGACAACATTTAAGTCAGGGTGGCATCGGTCTTTTCCCCGATGTGTTTGTACTTAACCTACATTGTTTGATGCTTAAACTACATCATTTTACTCAGTCTAAGCTTAGCAAACTAGTCACAAACTACTTAAAACTCTCATTCTCCTAAAATCACCTAATTTAGAATGAAAAGAAGAGAAAAGAGGTGATAGTTTTCCAAGAACAAGCAGAGGTCTTCTTTAAGTTCAACCCCAAAATTCAAAGGATTTCTTCGTAGATTTCATCACCATGTATGTGGGATTTCACTAGTGGATTCCTTTCATCCACTAGGTCCCTATAATTTAGTCAGTTCCTTAATTCCACATAACTTGTTTAGACCTAGGATTTGTAAAATCTTAGGAATTGCGGTGATTTGAGCTGCTATAGGATCCATAGTCTAAATAACATATTTTCTTAGAAACGTTGCTTAATTCCTTGTATAAAACTCAGAACCCTAGTTTGTGTAAATTCTCTTAGTTCATGAATTATACTTTCTAGATCAGTTAAACAGAAAATCATGCTCCAGATTTTGAATGTCACATTCTCAGTATATAAATGTTGCATTCTCAGTTAGCATATCAGTATATTGAGCTATTTAGTATTTAGTGCATTTTAGCTTTATATGTATTTAGTTGGGAGTAGACTTAGCACCGAGTTGGACTAGGGTTCAGCGTACCCTCATAGTCCCAGAACTACGTGCCCACGTAGGATAATAATTCCTCTTTGTTGGGCATCAGTATTAGTGATCATGCCACAGTCATGCCTTTATACCCCTGGCAAGGTATATTGGGTCCTCTTGATGGGGCATATACATCGAACTCCACGTTTAGCTCACATAGTTTATGTCGGTTAATAGTAGCTCCCACAATCAGACTCTCATTGCATTGACCATGTTTTCAGCATTCACATCAGTATACAGTTTAGCATAGTGGTTACATGATTAGTACTTGGTCATTGCATTTAGTTCAGCTTTTAGTTATATTTTAGTGCAGTCTTTTTCTATATTCAGTATTATATTATTCAGCTATATCATTGTTTAGCTTAGAATATCTATATCATGCATGCTCAGTACTTAGAAAGTACTGACGCATACTTTGCACTACATCGTTTCATGATATAGGTTCAGGCATTCAGCATCTAAATCATGCTTAGATCGATTTTCGATTCAACATCAACAGCTTCGGTGGTGAGTCCTCATACTTTGGAGGACAATAGACATGTTTTCCGTTTTAGTCTTTATATTAAGTTTTCAGATTTTATTAGCGTTAGTTGGGGGCATGTCCCAGCAACTAAACTTAATTAGAGGCTTTTCAGACATAATAGTAGATTCAGTTTGAGTTGTTAAGTGGTTGTTTCAGTTATCACTAAACTCCTATTATTTATATATATTCAAACTAGTTTGGTTTTTTCCCCTTTTCAGATATTTACCATTTTTAGCTTCCACGTAGTACATTTCTTACTTAGTTATTTTCAATATATTTTATATATGCTAGACTCAGGGTTATCTTGGGGTCACTCGTGATCCTGGGTCCTGTGTTACATCTAAAGGGTAGCCTCAAGGCGGGACATGGAGTACATCAAGATGCCATCAATGAAAATTATCACAAAGGAATCTAGATAAGGTCGGAAACTCTATGAATGTTGCAGAGGTGCTAGTCAAACTAAAAGACATTACGAGAAACTCATAGTGCCCATAAGGGGTCTTGAAGGCTGTCTTAGGGATATCTGAAGCCCTAATCTTCAGATGATGATCATAACCGGACCTCAAGTCAATCTTAGTAAAAAGAGATGCACCCTAAAACTGATCAAACAACTTATATACAGGAGGAAAGGGATGCTTATTCTTAACATTCACTTTGTTCAACTATTGATAATCAATACATGTCCTCATGGATCCATCCTTTTTCCTCACAAACAATACAGGAGCACCCTATGGAGATACACTAGGGTGAATAAACCACTTACTCAACAAATGTTGTAACTGGTCCTTCAATTCATTCAACTCCGTTGGAGTCATACGATAAGAAGTAATAGAGATGGGCTTTGTACCCGACTCCAAGTAAATGACAAAATCAATATCCCCATCGAGAAGAACACCCGGAAGATCCGTAGGAAAGACATCTACAAACTCTCGAACCACAAGCACATAATCCATGGGAGATGGCTCAACTCTAGTATCCTGAATGAAAGCCAATTAGGACAAACACCCTTTATCAACCAATCTCTGGGCTCTAATGAAAGATATAACTTTTCTAGGGTAATAACCACTAGAACCCGTCCACTCAATTCTCGAGACACCAAACATCGTTAAGGTCACAGTTTTAGCATAAAAATCAAGAACAACATAATAAAGAGAGAGTCAATCCATACCCAAGAAAATGTCAAAGTCTACCATCCACAAAAGGACAAATTCTACCCAAGTATCAAACCTGGCCAAAGAAATAAAACGGGATTGATACACTCGATCCACTACTAAGGATTCACCCATTGGTCTAGAAACATGAATTGGCACAAGCATGCAATCAGACATCATATAAAACCCAACGGCAAAATAGGTAGACATACATGAGAAAGTCGATCTCAAATCAAACAATACAAATGTATGTCGATGGCAAACATGGATGATACATGTGATCACAACATTAGAAGTCTCAGCCTCAAGCCTCTTTGGGAAAGCATAACACTGGCCCTCACGGCCTCCTACAGTCTGAGTAGAACCTCTACCTCCATCCTGCATAGCTGGATCACCCCTACCAGAAATCCTGTCAACTCTTCCTCGACCCCTAATCAAAGGCACTGAATCCCTAGCTAGAGCAGCTAAATAAGAATGCTAAGGTTCTAAATGAGTCTGAAGAGTAAGTTGTCACATCAGATTATCTAGATCCCCACAAGTAAAGAAACATCTCGGCACCAATAATTATTGCTCTAAACCAGACGAACTACTATGGCCACCTCAGCCAGAACCATAAGACTCGCAAGTTAACTGCCCAGTCTTAGCTGCTGGCATAGAAGCATGAACCGATCCACGGGGCTGAAAGGAACTACTACCTCTATGTGAACCTCTGCCTCTAGATGAGGAACCAGAACAAAATAACTTACCAGAAGAATAGGATCTCTTGGGCTCCCCAAACTTCTCTAAAACCATCAACTTTACCTCCTTAGCGGTGCTCACAATAGACTGGAAAGAAGCCTCTCTCTGTGGATGCTCTAAACACATAAAATCTTACAGAGAAAGTCAACCTTCTCATAAACCTACGAACTATATTTTCCTCATTCGGAACAATAGTCATAGCATGCCTAGAAAGCTCACAGAAATGAGCTTCATTCTCGGTTATAGACAAACTGCCCTGAGTCAAGCTCTCAAACCTTAATCGACTCTCCTCAGTCACGCTCCAAGGAATGAAGCGATTATGGAAGGCACTAAAGAACACATCCCACTCTGTCGGAGGAGATCCAAGTGGTCCAGACCTCAGAAAAGTCCTCCACCACTCTCTGGTGTGACTAGAAAGCTAGAGTGCAACAAACTGATTACACCATGAGCGTCCGCCATACTCACTGCCTCAAGTATCTCATGGCACAAAAGTCAAGAACTCACGAGCATCTTCTCTCTTACTATACTAAAACTGGGTGGTTTCATCTTCTGAAATCTCTCATAACACTGTTGATCAACCACTTTCAGAATAACCTCGGGAGTAATCCGTGCACCAATAGTTGATGCAGGAACCATTGGTGGCTAGCCACCTGAATGTGAATACTCAGAGTCTGTTGTTGACCTAGCGTTTACGCCCTACCCTCGTCTAACAACCATGTGTCGTACCTCTCGCACCACCTTGAGAGAAATTCTCCAGTACACCTAACATCCTCAAAAAAGTCTCCTGAAACAAAGGAGCTCCAAACTTGGGAGGAATCTGGTCCTCAACAACTTCAACGTATGGCTCAAAAGAAGCCTCTCTAGCCCTACCTCTGGATGGTACTGCTCCACGGACATGACCTGTAACCGGTACTACTCTACGAGCATGACCTCTAGCTCGGACCCTACCTCTACCCATATCTAGGGTCTCAACAACAGTCTATGGGACTTCCTCTGTTCTACCACCAAAAACAGAAGCTCTGATCCTCGGCATTTGCCAAAACAACATGTGGAAACTCAGCACTAGTGAAAGTAACCACAGAGGATAAGGAAGGATGAAGAAAGCTCCCTAACAATTTTTGTTGCCTCTTGAAGATAAGTACACCCATCTCCATACATATCCTCAAAAATCTACTTAGACTTGGCTCGTACACACGTGAGATCTAAAAACCTAAGGATTTGATACCATTTGTCACAACCCAAAAATGGGTGTGATGGCACTTGTCTATTCCCATCAAGACAAGTTAGCCTCAACTAAACGAGAATGAAAGAAATGTGTAAATATAAAGTGAGAACAAGACAAAGGCAGGAAACTTATTCATTTTAAATAACATCCTAAAACCTAGGTGTCACGTGTACAAGACACTAATGAAAAATACAAAATTCGAAAGAAAAATGCATGTCTTAAATGATTTTGCTTTAAAATAGAACAAAGAATAATAATAAGAAAAGGGGACCTGCCGGGATGAGAAATAGCTACCTCTCAAATCCTTCAATGAGCCTCGAATGTCAAGAGAAGAAGAAGAAGATCACACGGGTCCAGGCTTGGAACCTACACAAGTGTAGAAGCAAGGGGTGAGTACAAAGAACACGGTACCCAGTAAGCTACCTAATAAACAAGGCATCTATATAGAAATCGAACACCCCTTACACTCCAACCGAACCTCCTCAAACTACAACTTACGTAGAAATTAGCCCAACTTAGATATTCAACAATACACAGCTCACAAGGCCTAATATTCGCAGTTCAATAGTCACAAATCATCAGTCAAACAAATCAAGTCAATCTCAAAGTCAAGTATTTCAGCCATACACAACAAGTATATCAATCACAATTAACAAGCAAATCACGCAAATACATTAAAGGCATCAAGTCATAATAATCAATTTCTTGTCAGAACCGTTTCTCATTGGCATAATATCACTAGCCAAAGCCATTTTCCAACGGCTTTATATCAAATCACTAGCCATAATCATTTCACATCCGTCTTATAAACACTTTCTAGAAATGACCTCAGTGTAATCACACTCGCCGACAAAGACCTCGCCATCATAATTCATCATATGTCTCATCACGGTGTTCCACAATCAATGCACACAAGTAATGTCACACCACACGGAAGAGACAATGAATCATACATTTCAAGTCCACATTCATTCTTTCAAGCATTTCATCAATCAATCAACAAGAGTCATGATAAGGCTCAAATCACTCTCCAACACTAATTAAAAGAGTGAGCAATCATTGTTAATAAAAACTCAACAAAGAGTCGGGGTCGAATCCCACCGGGAATGATGTGTTGTTAAGAAACTATTAAATAATTAACAAGCAATTAATTCACTTTAAGTTGAAATAAAAAAAAATGGGTTGAGAAGTCCACAGACTTCAATAACAGCAATTCTGAAACTCAATTATCAAAATGGAAATAATTGATGATTCACAAAACTAAAGGTCTCTTGGGATGTGGGAATTAGTTATTGATTTTGCTTGGGGTATTTTACAGTTGCTCAATGTATCTAATTAATCACAAATAGGCTAAGTCATCATCAATTATGTTAATCTTCTTTCGATCTCAAAACATCCTTGTATAGAATCTCCTTTCAGTCTCATCTATATGTTATTTCTAAACAACTCAATACCTTACTATATTCTCTCTTTCAAGAATAGGGCAAATAGATCTGACCCATAACCTCTCTTTCAAGCAAGCCATAGACATCAAACCTATATTACTAGCATTGAACTAATTACCCACTCAAAGTAATCTCTTCCGAGCATTAACTGGAGATCAAAGCTAGAATTAAGTTGGCCTCCTCCATTCATGAATTAATCACACGACAATCAGTCAAATTTGTAACTAATAGTCATGAACACAGAAATTCAACAAACCCACTAAGTTAAATCAACACCCAACCCCATAATCACACCCCAAGAGTTTGGGATTTTAGCTAAACATTATGAAGTGTAAATAAATTAGACCTTGTATGAGAGTAGCCTTGGGTAGCATGAAATTGAATGTTTAATAGCAAACCCACTTCAAACCCCACTTCAATTTCTCAAATTCAAGTTTATATCTCAAAGATTAACCAATTAAACGTGTTTTGGCTCAATGGCAAATATTTATCTCTCTAGAAAATTCAGAGTGTTTCACTCAATTTTTTTCACACGTTTTTTCTCTCTCCTCTAGGCTATTTATAGTTTCCCAAAATTTTGCTCAAAAAGTAGTTTTGTGTCGTTTTCAGTGAAATTAGCTTATTTCCTCCACTGCATTCGGCGAATTGCCCTTCTTCCTTTGATCCGCCCTTTTCATGCTCCAAGCTTCATGTGTTTGAGTTTCACTAGGTGATCCTATTAGAGTTCGCTTTTGTGAATTTAGTTAATTGCCTAACTTTACTCCAATATCGCTCTTTTAACAGCCATCTTATTTGTCGGCACTGACAAATTTGGTGATATATGCTTATTTTGCCTTGTGTCTTTGGGCGAATCGCCCTTCTCGTATCCCATCGTTGACTAACCTTGAGGTATGACTTGATACACTATCAACTTAGGCTACGCCATGCTCATTTGGGATTAAATTATAGTGCTACTTAATTTGTTGTTTAATTGGCAAATCTGGGATACTTATCCCGAGTATAATAATGAGTATCGTGATAAGTTATTACTTCCTTTGGGTGGTACGGTAACCTTAGAATAAGTTATTTCGAGATAAAAAAAGTAAATGACAAAAATATTCCTTTAAACCTTTTTTATACATCACTTTTTCATATTCATGCAACTAATTTTTGAAAACAAATAAATTATTTTTAAAATTTATTATTGAATACAACAAACCAAAACTCAAAAAAAATATTTTAGCATAACTTATGGCATTTTATCTGGTGCATCAACTTACCTCTTAGGGTCGTCTGGTAGAGTGTATTAGGAAAAAAATACATGTATTAGCCTTGTGTATTACTAGTACCTTGTTTGATATTCTTTTTCAACCTTTGTATTGTGTATTAAGGTGTGCATTGCTAATACCATGGATTTCTAGGTATTAGCATTGCAATGATTTTAATGCATGCATTAATATGATAAAAGACTTAATTGTCCCTCGAAACATTTTTTGCATATTTTTCACCATAAAAGTGAAGGGTATATTTATAAATAATTTTTTTAATGCAATACATATTATTTTTAATGAATCAAACCAAACAATGCATTAAAATAATCTATATATAACTAATACAAGCATAACTAATACATGCATTGCTAATACAAATATTATTAATACATTATTCTTAATTTCTTATACACTCTACAAACGTCCCTCGGTAACTACTGTCATAATAACGTGAATTCAAACAAAGGTTCTAAAATAACTACTTGTAGTCATTTGTCTCTGTGGTTTCAAAAAGAAGTTGAAGGATAGCGCTGTTGAGGATGAGTAACACCATCGCCGTCGATTGTTGGCTTCTCAGTTCCGGCGTTTCCTCCTTTACATCCACTTCCAAGTTGTACTTTCCGGCCAATTTTTCTCGAACAGCACACTTTGGTAGCAACACAATTCGAGCTTCCGCCACCACAAACGGTTCAAGTAAGCAATTAATCTTTAATTTCATGAAATATTAGTGAAGCTTCCAAGGATTTTATTATCTGAAATGTGTTGATATTTGTTAATTTGAGATAGGTCTTTTGTTTTCGAATTGCAGGTGAAGGTGTTATTTACAACGCATTATCATGTGGAAGGAGAGCCTTACTATCTATGATTACCTTGCCTCTTGTTATGCCGTGTGAAAGAATTAACAGTAGTGTTGGTGCCATTGCTGCTGAGTACGTTCAAATGCTTTGCTTTTTAGAAATTTGTTTAGAGCTTTACTGCCCTTTCGGATTTCACTTTCTTGTAAAATGAATCCATTGAAGAGATCCAAATTGTGGTGTTAATTGTCAAGAAATCTGATAGACAAAGATAGGTAAAATTTGCAAATAAGCATATTGGTTAACATGTAGGTGTTGAAGACCATGTTCGACATTCAAAAGTTGAAGTGTTAAGTCCAGCACAATTCACATGTATTAATTACTTTATTTATGGATGATTCATATGTGCAAGTTCGATTTGAGAGTTCTCTCAAGTTGGGTTTTAGTAAACACACTTCTTTCTAGTGATTCTATATTTCTATGCTCCAATTAGATTATAAATTCTAAGCGAACATATGAGAGAATTTGGGTTTGAAAGAGGAAGGATTCTGCTCACATAAGGTGAATTTAGTTTATCATACTTCCACCAAGAGTGATTTTTTTTTTTTCCAAAATTCGTGATTATTGATTTCTTTATTGAAGGCACTTCACCAAATGTTCTTGAAGCATATAGTTTGGTGGTAGAAAGTTGAAATATGAAACATTTTGAGAGTCATCCATATGTGAAGATAGGTAGTTACTGCTTGGACTGAAAAAAAAGACATAGATTGATAAGCTTGATCACCTTTTTTGCTTTTATGTTAGCAGTGACAAGTTGGTAATAGTAAGATGAATGTGAGGAAGTAATTCTAAAGGGAGAGGTTCAGTTAATGTTGACCCTCTTTGATTTCACTTTCACAATTATGATCTCAACAAAATATGCTTGACAATGTAATTATTCGTTTCAAGTTATTTCTTTTAAGAAATGTAATTACTCCATATATTCCTAAAAGGGGCACTAACTTTCTTTTTGTTTTTGGCAGTGAGAGCTTTCGGTTAAGGGAAGAGATCAGGAAGGTATTATCCAAGGGCAAAGCTGCTGGTGTACTTCGCCTTGTATTCCATGATGCAGGAACTTTTGAAATTGATGAGAAAACTGGTAATACTTTGAAACACTTATTCCTTTCCCTACCAAGATCTCCCCCCCCCCTCCCCTCTACTTGCACAAAAAAAATAAAAAGAGGAAGAAAAAAGAAAACAGAAGAACACTGGTCCAAACATTAGCAGCTTTCAATTGCAAACTTTGTAAGCTATCACTTTTTCTTAGAATCTAAAGAGCTGGTCTAAAAGAGTTATAACATCATAAAATGCAGATGGAAATGCTTCTAACACTATTAACCTGCAAAACCTGTATATATCTTATTTTGTATTTATCCAAAAATAAAATAAATTTGTGCAGTATGCAAATGTACTTGAAAGAATAAATTGTTTGTCTTCCATTCCTGAATACATGATATCAACCTCAATTGTTCTTATATTAGGGGGTATGAATGGCTCTATAGTATATGAATTCGACAGACCCGAAAACAAAGGCCTTAAGAAATCTCTAAAGGTGAGCGATTTTATTATGTATAAGCTTTTGTTTTGTCACTCCATCATTTGTTTTGTTTTAACCATACTTGGGAACAGTCCGCAGATATTCTCATTTTAAATTTAGTTGTTTACCATTTCCAAAGACTGATGAACTCTCATATGGACTTCAACCGGCTAACATCTC
Source organism: Solanum pinnatisectum (assembly GCA_035578085.1). Taxonomy (NCBI): domain Eukaryota; kingdom Viridiplantae; phylum Streptophyta; class Magnoliopsida; order Solanales; family Solanaceae; genus Solanum; species Solanum pinnatisectum. The sequence goes on along the minus strand of CM069083.1, from coordinate 40,659,181 downwards.
GGTCCATGCATTGTTCTATAGATTCTGGACAAAGCGAAGAGTCAAATTGATCTTGTGCAATCAGGTAAACTGTCTCAGTCAATAAACTGCTGTTAGTTCCCTATCATTTTTGTTCCAGCATAACTTTTTTAATTGTTGGCTTTGTTCTCAGTCTCATGGGCTGATATAATAGCTTTGGCTGGAGCTGAAGCTGTTTCATTATGTGGTGGACCTAGTATGGGTGGACCTAGTATCCCCATTCAGTTGGGAAGAATCGATTCAATGTGAGGGCTTACCTTTTAGTTTATGATAATAGTTATGTTTTGTTAATATAAGATGTAGGTCCTGTAAATGTGGAGAGAAATTTGATTGCATCTATCTTTTTATTTATGCTGTATAGAAATGGGGATGCAAAGATTTAATAATTAGGATCATCTGAATCTCTTAAATTTAGCAATTGACAAGTAACTTACAATCTTAATTTAAGCCCTTTGTGGATAGTTCTTCTCATTCAAATTGATGTGGTTTTTCCATCTAAGCACCAGTAGCCAGAAACTTACCATGAGGAAACCCCTAATGCATGAAGAAACCATATTTCAATTGATTGTCGTAATTTTTATGCCTTATCTACATTCTCATAGTTGATTTTGACTTTGTAGGGTGCCGGATCCTGAAGGAAAACTTCCTGAAGAATCACTAGATGCCACTAGCTTGAAGCAATGTTTTGAAAGGAAAGGCTTCTCGTGAGTCTAATGACCATACTAAAATCTACTTGTTATTTTTATTTCATCTTCTGCTCTCTTTGTACTCCATGTTATACCATTCAATTAGCATTCTCATATTGTTGTGATGCCATTCATGTAATTTGACTAGGTTTATTTTTGCCAGTTGCTGTTAGCAAACAAATAGATAATCTTGTTTGTACTTTTCATGTTTCTTCTGCCTTGCTTTAGTGGATAACAAAAGACTTTTAAGTTTTAAGGGTTTCCCCTTCAATAGCTTCTTCAGATAAAGTAATGAGTCTTGCAATTCATAAAAACTTTTGCATCTTTCTTGGCATTTCTACGGTGTTCTTCACTTGCAACATTCTGTATTAATTTCCACTGATGTTGGATAAGCAGAGGCAGATCCTGGATTTGGAAGTTTTGGGTGCCTATGCAGCGTTAAGCTTTATCGATGTTTAAAAAGCAATAAGTATAATTTATCATCAATTATGTAAACATAGAAGAGCCTTGGCTCATTGGTCTGTTTGAGTTTTATTAGTGATCAAGGGCTGTATTTCTCAACTGTACCAATTGTTTTAACAATATAGGCTCACTATATTTGTCAAAAAAACTGATCAAGCTGGGCTTCGAACCGTTGCACCCCTATAATATTCTAACCAACATTCCAGGAAGCACTATTTGTCAGATTTGTGTGCTTTTTGATTAGAATATGTGTAGTCCTCGATGCAGCACACTAAAATTAGTTTTAAAAAGTGCACCAGGCTGGGTTCTAAGTCGCATCTCACGGGTAGAAAAACCTGACTCTCCAACACTGGCAACATGTGCCCTACTGTTATTCCAGGTGCCAAGATTAGTATTTATATACATTTTCTCACACATATATACAAAGTTTTAACCAAGATGTTAGGGTGTCGTGGCACCCCCACCCTTCTACATAGATCCACCCCCTGTGGGATATACATAAAACTGTTGCTTTCAGGTTAAGCACTTTGCCGATGAACTGGCTTTGTAGCATCAGTAATCCTTTTAAGTAATATTGAATGCAGTATAGACAAACATGCTGATAAACAACATATTTTGTCACTGTAGCTTGTGTGGATAAATAAGATTTGGTAATTCACATGGAGTAAACTTAGTCCTGTTCTCTTGTTTTCTGTGGAAGTGAACGACCATTAGTTCTGCTCTATTTCGTGACGCATGTGAAGTACTTCTGTATTTCTTCCGTTTCATATGCATCTTGTTTCTCTTTCTCCGGTGTTATAATCTTATACAATTCTAACATATTCTTACACTTTCCGAGAGCTGATTTTGGATTTTCTTTATAATTGTTTCCTTATCCTTCTGAGTTTCTATTGCATGGGTATGAGACTCTCATAGTTTAGCCCCTCCCATTTGCACAATGCATACAAATAATATTTATACAACATGTGTATCAAGAACGTGGCTTTGTTAGACAATTCAATTTAATGTACGCTGTGCTAACATTTGATGAAACAACTGTATACACTAATTCACATTTTCCTGTACCAATACGAATATAGCATATAGGTTATGGCGAATTGTTAACCTCCATGACATACACAATTTTTCTAAATCATGCATAAGGAGCATATTGCACAGCCAGTCTTTAGGAGTAACCATTTTGAACCTTAGACCTGTTGGTGTTATTCTAGGCAATATTAAGAAACTCATCTGAAATGATGGTTTTAGAGGAAGAAAAGGAGATTTATTATTTGATCGGTATCCTTCCAAATGGGTTTATCTTAAATGTATTCAAAATTTTCAATAGCTGGCCTTTCCCCATATATCTTTTTCTTTTTGAGGCAATCTATATTCAATATGCCACTACAGTGTCAGTCGTATGATATTTTGTGAGTGAATGCATGATCATGGCCAAAAGAGCAGATTTAATTGCTCCATAATCTTTCCCCTGCCTCGAGGTTATGGAATTTCAACTTAGCTGAACAAAATTCCATAACTCATATGATTTTTTGCCTCCTCTATTAGCTGCATCAGTTTGGTACTTTGGGTTTGAGAATTCATCGACTGACAGTTTAAAAACCTAAAAAGCCACTTCTCAGCTTGGTATTTTCAGAGAGCAACTATTGAAATATTTGGCTTTTGATAATCATGGTCAGTTGTCAGAGGTCTGAGCTGTCCAGGCTCTAACTCTAAAATTATGCGGTACAACCTCTTGCTCACCTATTCTTGGAAAGAAAAAGCTAGATCTGTTGATTATCGATGTTAAGATATCCCGCATAACCTCCATGGATTGTTCATTTTGTTGGCAGAACTCAGGAACTTGTTGCCTTGTCTGGCGCGCATACTCTGGGAAGTAAAGGGTTTGGGAATCCAACTGTCTTTGATAATGAATATTTCAAGATACTCATGGAGAAGCCATGGTTGTCCTCAGGTGACAAATGGCATTCATATGATATTAAATGGTTGCGTATATATATTTAATTCATTGAAACAAATAGCAAGCACACTGAATCATCAGAACCTATGAAGCAATGATGTTCTTATCTTTCTGAAATGGAAATCCGTGTACCTACTTGCCTAGAGTTTAGATGATTGTTGCAGAAAACTGTCAAGCAAGACTAGGCTCAGGATAATCTGAGCTGCAAATTGTTTATGCTTCAGTATTTATCTGGAATGATGACACTCTTTCTGATAATAGAAGACCCCTGTTTTTAGAAATTTATTCATATGATAATGGGAATCATAAAGCATAATTTCCTTTTTTAATGTCTTCAACCATATTGTAGTATTTTATTTCTCTTTCATCTGTACAGGCGGCATGACTAGTATGGTTGGACTTCCCTCTGATAGGGCACTTGTTGAAGACGATGAATGTGTAGGGTATGGTTTTCTTTGACCTTATGCTATTTAGATTCCTTTATTATGGTTTGGGACAATAACTTCTCCAATTTTATCCTGACAAAAGTTAATGAAGTAAACATACACCTCCGCTAGCGGAAAGGCAGAATTTTCAATTCACTAATCTAGTTTCAGTTCACAAGTTATAGAGCCGTCGCTCTCAGGATTGAACTTTTGTCTAGTAATGAATTCTTTCTTGAACAGATGGATATCAAAGTACGCTGAGGACCAGAGTTTATTTTTTGATGATTTCAAGAATGCCTATACCAAACTTGTGGACACTGGTGCAACTTGGAAGAAAGCATTGTAGTGCTTGAAATTAATCAGTAATACCTTGTCATAGCTGGTAACTTGTTTTGGTATATACAAAATTTGATGACCCGGCAACAAATGCACTCAAATGAAACTTTCTGGTTACACAGGCAGTCTAATGGAAAATTTGCAGCTGAAGTTGAGAAAATGAACAGAATACGGCTAGCAGTAAAAGATTTGAAGTCGAATGTGTTATAGAAAAGCTTAGCTCTATCTACCATCAACATTCCAACAAGTTGGTCCTATTCATTGATATACAACAGTTTGCACAATCCAGTACCTACCCTATCCCTACAGGAGCATAAGAAATGTTATGTTGTTACACTCTGATCTAAATAAATGTATAATAGGAAAAAGGAAGGAAATGCATATAAAAGTATACTGCAGCTTCATTTAGGTGTTCTTATCACTTAACTAGTCTCATGTTTTGACATTTGTTCTGATTCTTAGCTTTCTTGGGACAGAATTGATTCATCATCAGAGAAAAGTGATCACCCAAATATATGAGTTTGTGATTTTTAGAATCTGGGGATCTTATTGATATGTAAATTTGGCTTCTTCTTTTTTTTCCTACTTTATCTATTTTGATTCAAACTGGCAAAGGCAAAGAACCTGAATGCCCCGCCACTCCAATAATTATGAAATGAATTTGCTGTGTGGGCCGGGTGTATTGTGATTTGTAATTCCATACCAACAAATCAATTGTACAAGTAGACATATTTTTTTGGTTTGCTACATTAAAGCTCCAACTAAATTCAAATCGCGCACAGGTAAACATTGTTAGTTTTTGTTTGTTGGAGTTAATTTCTCAACTTGACGGAATGCCAAATATGCATGATAAACTGTGAAGAATGTTCCCCAATTAGCATTATTTACCTTGAATTTGTTTTAACTCGTAAAATATTGGAGTATATTTTCTTAATATTTTTGGGTAGAGAGAGATCGATTATTCCGCAAATATAAATAAATAAATGGATTTTTTTTGTTTAAAAGAAAGGATATAATGTTAACACGTGTTGTTAACATTGAAACAAACAAACGATTAACATGCAGCAGCTTAAGCTATAGCCTTAATTCATTCCCATGGAAGATTAATCCCTTAATCTAGATCAATCTCAATTAATCATTTCATTTACTGAAGAAATGGAAAAAACAAACAAAACAGGAAGGTAATTGTATATAATTATAATTTGCATGGGAAATGCAATGGGTTCTTCAAAAGCATCCTATACACAGATTCTTGTAGCATCTTCAATTGGATTAATTCTTGCTGCTGCTGTGCATTATCGTCTCAAGAAAATCCGTGATCAAAAAATTGTTCCTCGTACTAAAGTTAGTAATACTGGTCAGATCCTTAGGTTTGAGAGTTTTTCTCATTATGTAGGTAATTTTCATCTTCTTTATCTGTATATGTTGTCGTTGTTGCTATACAATATACCTATATGATCATTAACGAATATTTATGCAGCTAGACAAATGGGATTTAGTGACAAGAGGGAATGTCCACATTTGTGCAAATTATCAGCTGAGTACATAAGGAAATCAGAACGATGTGAAGAAGATATATACAACTTCTTTTCTAATGAACCAGATGCTGATTCTCTATTCATTAAGTTAGTTGAAGAATTTGAGAGATGTATCCTTAGTTACTTTGCATTTCATTGGACCCATGCTTCTCATATGATCAGTCAGGTCTGTTTAACAACATCCATCTTTAATTTCATATATATATATATATATATATATATATTATCTCAACTCCTCTTGATACATTATCTTTCAGATTTTGAGTGCTGATCATGCAGAGCCAAAAAAGAAGCTCAAAAATATTGTCATGGCTGCTACTAGGTATTACCACAATTATATATATCCAATTATCACTACACCAAAAATGAATTGTAGCACGCAATTATTAATTAATGACAATAGCTTGATTGTCGCTAAATATGCTTTTTAAGGAAATTACTAGTGACTTACATATTAAAACTCTTTGTAAATGCTGTTATAGGCTATAGCGACATTGAATCTAATGGCAATTAACTAATGTTGGTAAAGACTTTTTGCAATCCTTGTTAATGTGCATACTTATTGTTGTTAAAAGTTGTTTTTGTTGTAGTGTATTAGGATTATATTATATTTACTAATTTAAAAGAGGATTAAAATGATGTGAAGGGAACAAAGATTTGAAAGGGTGACGAAGAATCTGAAGGTTGCAAGAGTATTTACGACGTTAGTTGAGGAGATGAAAGCAATAGGGCTTGTCTCAGCAGATGATTCAGAGTGCACTGATGTGATGGTTCCAATGGCTCACAAAGATAGAAGCCCAGTCCTACTCTTTATGGGTGGTGGTATGGGAGCTGGTAAAAGCACTGTGCTCAAGGACATCCTCAAGGAGTAAGTATAATTCATTATATATGTACTCGACTAATTGCTCGTTAATTAATGATCTCTCTCTCTCTGTAGACCATTTTGGGCAGGAGCAGCAGCTAATGCAGTTGTAATAGAAGCAGACGCTTTCAAAGAATCAGATGTGATTTACAAAGCCCTTAGTTCCAGGGGACATCACAATGACATGCTTCAAACAGCTGAATTGGTACATCAGTCGTCAACAGATGCAGCATCATCGCTTCTTGTAACAGCACTTAATGAAGGGAGGGATGTCATAATGGATGGTACACTGTCATGGATACCCTTTGTGGTGCAAACTATAACCATGGCAAGAAATGTACACCGAAGACGTTACCGTATGGGTGTTGGATACAAAGTGGAGGATGATGGATCTGTAACTGAGAGCTATTGGGAACAGTTGAATGAAGAACAAGAGGCCACTGATGGAAATAGAAAGAGGAGACCATATAGAATAGAATTGGTTGGAGTTGTTTGTGATGCTTATTTAGCTGTCATTAGAGGAATAAGGTATTCTTTCTAGTTCTAGTCTATGTTGCTTGGACTCTTCAAAAATGTCAACGGGTGCGTGTCGGATTAGTGTGTTTTTGGAGAATCCGACACAGGTGCAGCATCGCAAGTGAAGAGTTTGCACAACTTAGGTTCTAGTATATATGGTGTAATTAATTTCTACTTGTGTTTTCACAGGAGAGCTATCATGTGTAGAAGAGCAGTAAGGGTGAATTCACAACTGAAATCACACAAGAGATTTGCAAGTGCATTCCATACATACTGTCACATAGTAGACAGTGCAAGATTGTACTCTACTAATGCATTGGAGGGCCCTCCTAAGGTACAATACAACCAAACAATTTCCTACAAAATATTTTCTTGCTTTTTTATTTCTTTCATTTGTCTCAACAATCTTATAATTTTCCTACCATATGGCTTGTTATTATAATACTAAATGGGATACTCCCTGTGAAGAATATTATTAAGTCATAAAATTGTGCTATCTCTAATAGCTTAAACTTTTAGATGAGATAGTCACACATTTCAACATGGTATCAGAGCAAGCAGATATCTTTAATATCGAATCTCACCGCCACTCATATTAAATAGAATTTCCACGTACTTGGTCCTGAAATCATCTCACCTCCATCCATATAAAAAAGAATTTCCACATGCTTGACTCTTGAAAAAATGAGGGGGTGTGTTAAGATTTTAGATGAGATGGCCACACACTTCAAACACTCCCTTCATTCGTGACACTATTTCCTTATTAGTGCGTTTCAAAAAGAATGACATATATATTTGAAAACATCTCAACTATAAGCTTCTCATTTTATCCTTAAGGAGAAGCTTTTATAGCTACCTAAATATTATGACATGTTTAAGACCACAAGTAATTTCAAAAGTCTTATAGCACAACAAATGCTATATATCACTACAACAAACGTCTTGCCGAGTCAAACTGTGTCACATAAATTGATTATAGTTGCTAACTCGTATAAATTGTAATTTTGATGTGGTTTATTGGAACAGATGATAGGGTGGAAGGAGAAAGAAAGGACATTATTAGTTGATCCAGATGAGATAAATGTACTGCAAATGGTTGGAAGGTTGAATGATGGAGCAAACTCCATCTATGAACTTTACAAGAATCCTCATCCAGCATTTCAAGCAGGCTCTGTTTGGAAAGATATTGTCTTGTCGCCTTCGAGGCTCAACATTCAGAAAGAACTCAAGTATTCTATTCAAAAAGTTGAAAGGATGAGAAGCTAGTTGAGTTCCTTCCTACTAGTTCTGATAAAACCGCAGATACATTAGTATTCCCACTATTCCAATTTATGTAACACCATTTGGATTTCGGGAATCAAACATTTTAATTTTGATAGTGAATTTTGGCATGTAATTGTAAGGTTTTTGAAATAAAACTTATATATATATGTATAATGAAACTATGCAAAAGGAACAATAAGTGTCCGATTTTCTTTCTTGTTCTTCTCATATTTTACTTTTGTTGTTGTTTTCTTGGCTCAAGTATGTGAGTTTTAGAGTCTTCCACTGTTGTTGAAATCAAAATCCAGTAAGGTTTGATTGAGACTCTAGATAGTGATTGATCGAATTGAATATAGACTTTGGCCGGATCCAAGAGAGAGTATAAGGCAAACATATACTATCGGAGCTCCACTGCTCCATATGGCTATCAATACCTTTTCTTTATCGTCTTCGTTTGGTTATCATATATTCACAAACATATTTAACTGTCAATAATCAAATCTAATGAGTTAAATCAAGATGTGTGTCCTTGACCTCATTCCAAATTGAAAACAGAACACTGATATCCATGCAAACTGCGACAAGATAATGCAGCTGGTTCTACTGTCACACATGCTGTACTTGAAATGCAGGATGAGTGTTACCAAATGCATTTTCTTTGCATATTTTCAACTCATTTATAACATTGATATATATACAAATAAAACATTCTCAATCAACTCCAACCTTTGTCATGGCTAATATGGCAAAAAATTCCTAGATAATTTTAATATACAGAAAACTAAAAGGTATGAAATCATTGCACATGTTTGTCAATCATCTACAACTGCCCTTACATGAACGACTACGTTTATGCTTCTTGCAAATGCTATCTTGGACCTGAGAGCCGAACAGCCGAAAGATAAGCATCGCTGTTGCAGTCTGATGGTGCAGAGGTGCCGGATGAAGTACCCTCGCCACTTAGTGATTTCAAATAACTTGAAAAAAGTCGTGACCCCATTTGAGAAGCAGTTGGCGGTGAAGGGACATGGGAGATCCCTTCCAGCATTTGCACAACCTTAGCCATGGATGGCCTGAGAGACATGTCATCCTGTATACACCACAGAGCAACTTTAATTGCTATGGAGACCCTTTCATCCTCTTCTTCAACTTTCAAGTTCCTATCGATAAGGTCTTCCAATTTCCCCTCTTCCATCATCCTAAAGGCGTATGAGGGAAAATGGGATTTCTCCGAACTTTGTGAAGGATCATAATTCTTCCTACCTCCAATTATCTCAAGCAAAACCATTCCATAACTAAAAACGTCACTTTTCTCTGATATGGCATAATTCGTTATCCATTCTGGTGCGAGATATCCTCTTGTACCCCTCATGGTTGTGAAAACATGGCTCTGCTCTCTGGTCATCAGCTTAGCGAGGCCAAAATCTGAGACCTTGGCAAGGAAATGATCATCGAGAAGCACATTTTCAGGTTTGATGTCACAATGTACGATTTTTACATCACAGTCCTCGTGGAGGTAAGCCAGGCCTTTTGCTGTGCCAAGTGCAATATTAAATCTTGTATCCCAGTCCAGCAAAAATTCCTTGTTCTTCTTAAAAAGCCATTTCTCTAAAGATCCATTTGCCATGTACTCATAAGCCAGAAGCCTGTGTGTTCCTTCAGCACAAAAACCTCTCAGTCTCACCAAATGAAGATGATGTATGCTGCCTATAATACTAACTTCTGCTCGAAATTCTTTCTTTCCCTGGCCAATGCCTTCCAATTTCTTCACAGCAAGTCTAGTCCCATCTGGAAGGACCCCTTGGTAAACTGAACCAAACCCTCCTTGACCAAGTTTTATTGAGAAGTTATTAGTTGCATTCTGAAGTTCTTTATAGCTAAAACGAATTGGCATCCCTGATAGGCCCTCCAAGAAATTGTCTTCTTCTGAACTCCCCTTTGCAGAATCAGGCATCTTGTTGTTCTTTCTCCTCTGATATCTGATACCTCCATAAATTAGGCCAAGAATGACAATAGCCGAAGAAATGACGATACCAAAGACAATAGGTAATCGTCCTTCCCACCTCCACCTCCACCACCGCTATCCCCATTCCCCTGGCTAGCTGATACTTTAATGTATGACTTAAAACCAGCTCCATTAACCGAACCTTGTAAACTTCCTATTTGATCAAACATAAAACAATTCCCTGAAGTGCTATCAAAGAACATAGCAGCACATGAGCAATTGCCAACGCAAGAAGCTTTGCAACCATTTAAATCAGTTTTAGCAGATGGAGAAACAAAACCAAGTGCAAAATAACCAAGACTATCCCCAGCATCTACAAGCTCCACATCTTTATTGCAAAACGAAGCAGTCTCAGGTTTGCAAGATGGAAGGGCTGATGGGCACTGACACTTGTTGCCACTATAACAAATGAAATATGGATCACAAGAGTCTGGTCTGCCGCATTCATCTTGTGGAATTCTTGTCCCCGAGTCAAGCTTCGATTCATCTTGAAGAATGCTAAAAGTAATGGAACCATCTTCTCCAAGAACAGCCAACCGAGTCGCATTTGGATTTTTATCATCAGGGAAAATGAACTGCCAGAGCAACACTCTCTTCTCACCATAAATTCTCCAAGCATTTCCATCAAGAATTGCTGAAGTGACACCTCCTCCAACTTGATTGATAGTCCTTCTATCATCTTTCCCCATAGCCCAATAAGGTTGTGGAGGCTGAAAACTTGCAGAAAGAACCATATCCCCAGACTTGAATTCAAGTGAATAACTCAAATTATTGTTGTTAGGAGTGCTTACAAGCTTCATTCCTTGAGTGAAATTCTGGTCTGACAGAAGTGTATCAACAGGATGTGTGAAGCTTTCCCAAACAACGCTACCATCTTTCCCAACCAAAATTAGATTCCCCGAATCCTTCAATTCCATGGCAGAAACTCCTTTATCTGCCGTATTCGTAGACCAAATTGTTGATTTTCCACTTTGCAAATTGGCATTTCCAGTATCATCAAAAACAAAGTAATCATTATTTCGAACAGGGGAATCTCTGTTAGCAGACCAAACGATGGTAGAGCTACTTACATGGATGACAACAAGAAGGAACAAGGTAACATCATTAGTAGGGTTAAATCCAAATGCAAATTTGGAGCTATTGGAAACAAGAATTAATCCATCGTTGTCTATCCAAGTCATTTGAGAGCCTTGAAACCCCAGATTCAGTCTGCCTTTATTCTGAACACTAGCTATACAAGTCTCAGGCAGAAAAAGGAAGATCATTACTAAATAAAGGGAAATCCAAGACCCCATAACCCAATTTGGAACAAGAACAATCTGAAAAAAAATTCACCAAAAACCTCAGATTCAAAAGGGGAAAAGTTGAATGAGAATTATGATAAGAAAGAAGGAAGGGAACTCATAAATGACATTGTCTATCACATTCACATGCGGTATGAAATTATGGTCCAAGAATCAAAAAACGTGAAAGTGAACAAGAACCCACAAGAGCAGAAGAACCAATAAGAATTCATTCAAGTCAAAGCTCTGAAAAATTTCATTTGAATGAAACAAGCAGAGAGGAAGACAGTCTACACATGAAGATAGCACGTATGCAAGAAGAGTGATGAACAGAAGAAGTAAGAAAAATGCATCTGTTTTTGTGCAAACGCAGGTTTTGTGTGTCTTTGTGGTGATATGAGATGAGAGAGAGAGAGAGAGAGAGAGAGAGAGAGAGAGAGAGGAAGAATACAAAAGGGGAAGAAAGGCAATGAATCTGTTTCGTGCTTATATCAAAAGAATTGGAGAGATCTGAGAAATGGGTAGAAATTGCAGGGCAACTACTATTACCTATAAAATATAAATTAAACTCATCATCATTTGCTTTAAATACATACAACTATGTAACCATTTTATTGTTGCATACATTAGTAATGCATAAGTATATTTCACTATGACCAATGAGAGTTGTGATGGAGTGACCAACAAGGAGGTCTCGGGTTTGAGCTGGAATTCCTCTGAATCTGGCTGTTAGAAGATTTTATCTTCAATGTGAGACTTTACAGCGTAAATTTAAATTTAATTATGCTCCAATGTGGTCACGAAATGGCGGAAAAAAAAAAAAGAGTATATTTCACTATGATGTATTTATTTTACTTCTATACAACAATTTTCTAGAGTTAATATCTCAGATGATCACTCAACTTTCAATAGTTCACTTAGAAAGTCACTCAACTTTCAATAGTTCAGTTAGAAAGTCACTCAACTATTAGTGTTTCACTTAGAAAGTCATTCAACTATTAATATTTTACTTAGAAAGTGACTAAATCAATTTAAATAATTTTTTCATTAAATTTTATTTTAAACTATTTTTAAAAGAAATAATAAAATATCTATTTCAATTATCTTATTGATCCGCTCTAGTTATTTAATTATAATTCGTCTGAAAAAACATACAGTAGTAACTGACCAAAAAAAGACACCTTTTCCGTTCTAGTAATTGTATAACTGGAATCAAATATGTTAAAAATTATCCAAAAAAAAAAAAGGCTGGAATTGATAAGAAGTAATACGCACAGTAGCAATCTTCTACTATCTTTTAAAAAGAAGGTAAAAACAAAAACTATATTTCAACAAAACTCAATAAAATAATTAAAATAAGCATCTTATTAATTTTTTTTTAAAAAAAATAGTTTAATTATTTTTTGTAATTTTACAAAATTTAATGAAAATTATTTAAATTGACTGAGTGAATCTCAAAGTGAAATATTGAGTTTCTAAGTGAAACATCAATAGTTCAGTCACTTTTGAGTTATAAAACAAAGTTGAGTGACTTTCTAAGTGAATTATTGAAAGTTGAGTGACCATATGAGATATTAACTCAAATTTTCTACCTATAATAATAATAATCACATTTATTATAACAACACACTCTTTATATAATAATCCCTCTATCACAACTATATTCAAATATTGTATAATAATATTCTATAAAATATATACTATGTTTAAAATAAAATATTAAAATTATCCACAATACTTATTATTAATGTCATGCACATAATAAATTATAAATACAAATATTTAAAAAATCAAGTGTCAAAAACACATCTAAATTATCTGCTCATTTTTTGAAATTTATATTTAAACTATTGAAAAATGTAAGTTTTTAGTTTGAGTTTGAAATTTCAACCTTGACAAGCCAACCTTTGGTCAAAATTATCGGTAGTATGACCTGCTTCATACGCAAATTTTTGCATCTTATATGCCTAAAGTTATTTTTGAAATAGCTAAACTTAAAAAAAAAAAAAAAAAATTTTGATCGGGATTTAAATGGTGGTCCCAAAATTGATAATGGTTTTTGAATTCATATAACATAAGCTTCATTAAAGATGAAAATGTTTCTTATCACGTTTTTTTTTTTAATTTTCAAAATTCAAACTCAAAACTCTAATCAAGAGATATAAATATCATATTTATCTCATCACAACTTCCAAGTATATCAACGAGACTATATCCACCAGTAAAAAGATTGCTTGAGAGTGATTATATTTACTAATTCTAACATGTTACTTGTTATTTTTTTTTAATTATCAATATATATCTTATGTAAGCATATTATTTATTAAGATTTAAAGTCATAAATAGAACATATTTTTAATACATGAAGTTGAATAAATTCAGAGGCATTCTCAAGCTGTCAATACATACATTAAAAAAAAAAATTGTTTACTCCTTAGTAGGTAGGACCAGTGTCACAGTCTGTTACAGATGGATAGTAGTAATTTGTAGGACTAATTAATGGAATAGTTTAATAGATAATATTCAGCTGCAAATCTAAAAATTAATTGGCAGATATTAATGCTGAGTTGCTGACTAGTGGTTGGGAGGTTGGGGATAATTAAATGTAGAGGATGAATGTGACCAAATTAACTACTAAAAGAGTCAACAAAGACTTTATAATCACATTTGTTATTTGTAGTACTTTTTTTACGGTTTGTATTGGATTGCAATTTGTAGTTATTTTTCGGCAATTTATATTGGGTTCTAATTTGTAAGTATATTTTCAATAGTTTATAATGGATTACAATTTATAGTACTTTTCCGACAGTTTATATTGGAATGAAATTTGTAGTACTTTTCTACCGTTTATATTATATTGCAGTTTGTAGTATTTTTCCTGCCGTTTATATTGGATTGCAATTTGTAGTACTTTTCGTGCAATTTTTTATTCCTCTTTATAACCCCGTTTATTATTTGGGAATTGTTTTGACAAGAAAATAATATACCTACACCATTTATTCACATAAGATAATATTAGTTAACCATAGTAAAATGATTTATTTAAATAAAAGTATATATTATTTAATCGTAACTAAATTATAAAAGTGAGTGAAAAAACTTTACATATTCAACAATTTGATATAAATATCAATCACGGATAATTTTATTCTTCGTATAGTGATTTAAACTTTTGTGAAGACAATCAGCAGTTTAATTTATTATAGTTATTGTTTTACAACAAAATATACATTTATCAAGGGGTGATGTATTAAGTTCCTTTAATTTCATACTTAATGTTTTCTCTAAAGATGATTGATAACTATTAACAAAAAAAACTCGCTCGTATTTTGATCTACTTAACCATAGAAGTACCAATTAGGAAAAAGATTCATTAACTGGGATTTGGTGCTACCAACCATCATCTAATAACTTGAGATCGAGAGAAGATAGTTAACTTGAGACTTTTGATGAATGAACAAATTAACTCGACACCCAAGTGCTTAAGAAGGACTTAGGTTGATATTCTCTTAATTGGGATGAGAGCCTTTAGGAGTGTCACGATCTGATTTTACATCCTAGGTGTGACTGACACTCCAGATCACGAATGACCCCAAGCGGACCCTCGGTACTGACATGCTGCTAATGAACTAGTCAGACATATTCATAAAAGGCGAGCACAAGCTGAAACATAATGAACTTGGCAATTGATTTAACATAATTCTGAATAAAATGATGGAAACATCCACCAAGCTAAGCAACTAATGTCTTAAATAAAACCTCTACTATCTAGAATCAAATAAATAACTTTGTTGTGATAGGGCCCCCAGCTACCTCAAAACAAATTACAAGAACTAACAATAAGCCTAACTACTAACTAATTCAAGAGGTCCCAAATGAGAGGACTCACCAATAGCTAACTGAAATGTTGCAACATGTCTAGCCACGAATCTGAGGACGAGCGTCTGAATCTACATCATAAAAGGATGAAGCGCAGAAAAAAGTATGTGGTCAGTACGTGAAATGTACTGAGTATGTAAGATGACATTAAGCATAATCGTAGAAACACTACTAAAAAACTACTAAAAAACGATGGAAGAAAAAGTGACGGACGGCGCGCTCCCAAAAGCGACGGACGACGTCGCTCCCAAAAGCAACAAACGGCGTCGCTCCCAAAAGTGACGGACTAAGCGACGCCGTCCGTCGCTTTTTAATTAAAATATATATATATTTTTTTAAAAGCGACGGACTGCATCGCCGAGTCCTTTGCTTTTTTTCGCGGAATTTTGCACCAACAATATATATAATAAATAATTAATTATTTTATATCGATAGAGACGCAGTCCGTCGCGTTTTATTAAAAATAATTATTTATTAATTTAAAAAAAGTCACTCCGTCCATTGCTTTTTATTAATTTTAATTGTTTAATTATTTTTTAAATTAGCAACGGACAACATCTTTATGTCCGTCGCTTCTTGGTCAAAACATCTGGTCAAATATTTTAAAAAAGCGACGGACAATATCTCTTTGTCCGTCGCTTTTTGGTCAAAATGTTGGTCAAACTTTTTTCAAAAAAAGCGACGGACATAGAGACTCTGTCCATCGCTTTGAGAAATATTTTGATTTATTTTTATTTAAATCGTCTTCCTGAGGATGGTTTTGTGTAAAATAAAAAACAAAAAAATTATAATACCGACTTCCGGATGTCGGTAAAATTAAATAGTATGTAATAAATTAATATTTTCAATTAACTTTAAATAAATCATCCTCCAAATGACGGTTTTATATAAGTTAAAAAATAATTTAATATAAAATACCGACCTCCCGATGTCAATATTATTTAATTAACATGATTGCTTTTTATTTATGTTAAAATTTAATGTGATACCGACCTCATGAGGTTGGTAGTTTTTATTAAATCTAATTACTTTTAATAAAAACGACATCCGGAGGTCAGTTTGTTTAAAATATTCCTATTAATCATAATTTTGCTATTGTGCATAATACTTAAATTTCATTTACACCAACAATTAATTGTTCAAAAAGTGTAACAATTTTGTATACTTTTATAAATAAAAAGTTAGAATTCGTGGAATAAATAAAAAAATATCTATAATCCATATTTAGAGTATGAAACTACGTTGATATGAATTAGGAGAAAATTATATATATACTTATATTTCTAGAGTAATGTACAAATTTATCAGTCCGTCGTCTAATCATGAACTTAATATCTCATCTCATGATGTAGAGGTGAAGAGCTAACATATAATCCATTCGAGTATGAAATGCGAGATAGTATTATTATATACATTCAATCTTGAATGGATGTCAAGTGTAGTGATCACCTCCTAATTATGATGACATGTAAAGGATATTTCATCGGAGTATGAAATACGTTGATTAATTATATACTCCTCGAATAGTTTAACAAATCAAGTCTTATATACTAGTGGTTCAGATATGAAATACATTATCAATTAAAGAAATATGTATGATCAATTCAAGGAGATTTATATATTAAATTTGATATTGATAAACTTTTGTTGATCAATAAAATTAAATTTATATAATTTATAAAATTAACTTGATCGACAAATTAAATTTATTAAATTAAACTTCTGTTGATGATGTGTAGTTAAATTATATATATATATATATATATATGTAATTTTAATTAATTAAATCAACCTAAATAAATTAAATTTATTAAAATTAAAACCCTAGGTCTAAGTGACAAGTCTCACTCCTCTCATCTCATCGGCGCCCCATCCCCACCCATCCCCGACTGGTGCCACACCAGCATCCTCGACCGGCGCCACGCCAGCATCCCCGATCGGCGCCAAGCCACCATCGCAGCAGCAGCGGCAGGTCGCGCGCAGCAGTAGAGGCAGCTTGCACCAGCCAGCAGCAGAAGGTCACGTCGGCGCCTCCATCTCGACTGGCGCCGCCTCCATCCCGACCCATTGCCCTTCTCCTTTAATTCAAGGTTAGGGTTTCATAATATTATTTTTAATTTCTTTCAATTTGAGTGTTGAATTTGTTAATTAGTGTATTCAATTAGTTTTTTATTGATTGTCAGTTAATTAGTAAGTGAATTATTTAGGGTTTTTGATTGTTAGTTTGAATTAGGGATTATTTGTTTGTTAGTTTGTGTTTGTTGATTGTGAATTGAAAATTTTAATGTTAGGGTTAGTTTGAATTAGGGTATCTTAGGATTTGTTTGTAATTTGGTATTTCTTGAGTTAATTAGTTTGATTTTGGAATTGTAAAATTAGATTGAATTAGGGTATTTAAGGAGTTGTTTGAATTTGGGTATTATTTGAGTTAGTTTGAATTATTATTGAGATTTTAGGACTAATAGTTTGAATTTGGGATTAGGAATAGCTAGCTAGTTTGAATTTAGGATTTTAGCACTAGTTAGATTTTGGGATTTTAGGACTAGTTTGAATTTGTGATTTTAAGACTAGTTTGAATTTTTGAATTTGTGATTTTAAGACTAGTTTGAATTTTGAATTTAGGACTAGTTTGAATTATTATTGAGATTTTAGGACTACTAATAGTTTGAATTTGGGATTTTAGCACTATAGTTTGGTTTTTGAATCTAGGAGTACTTCCAATTTGTGATTTTAAGACTAGTTTGAATTTGGAATTTAGGACTAATAGTTTGAATTATATTTGATATTTTAGGCTAATTAATAGTTTGAATTTGGGACACTAGCTAGCTAGTTTGAATTTGAAATTTTAGGGATTTGAATTACAACTTAATTAGAACTCATAATTAATTATAACTTGAATTTACTATAAATTGAACTTAATTAGGAATATGAACTTGAAATTAGAACTTGAAGTTATAAGGCAAACAAGCATTAAAACTGAGTAAATAATATAAGGCAAACAAAACGCTTAGATATAAGGCAAACAAAACGCTTAGATATAAGGCAAACAAGTATTAAAACTGAGTAAATAATTCAAGGCAAACAAGTATTAAAACTGAGCAAATAAACTGGGTAAAACTGAGCAAATAAATTGGGAAGTTCAAATATCTTGTAAATCCTACTCAGTATTCCCTCTCCCATTTAGTTTTATCATGTTTATTTATGGAGTAATTCCCTAATTCCCCAATTTTACTTTTTTTTTTAATCGTATCCCGTTCATCTCTTCCCCTTAATCTTTATTCTTAACAACTTCATCTTTAGCCACACCCTGGATATAAATCTACAACAAATTTATCCTATGTTTTAAGCGGACTATCAAGGCCAACCATCCTAGGAATTTACCGGCTAATCCATAGTTATAATAAATGAGTGTTGTCATTTTATCACTACCCTCCAAAAGAGGGAAAAACTGTTGATAACACGCGTCTAAAAGTCCAAAGATGACATTAATAATACATGTGACGATGGGGCCCAATGAGCACCCGACTTGTATTATTAAAGGAATCTTATCACTATGTCGGCCATCAATAATAGAGGCCACATAGAGTGTTTTACAACCGTTCTTTTATTTTCACTTTGCTTATATAAGAGTGGAAGAAGTAAGTAGAAAAACAGAGCGAAAAAATTAGAGAGTGAGACTTAAGAAAAAACCTGTTCCCAACCTCCAACCTTCTTCATGTTCCAAAAACCTCTGTTGTAAATTAAAGTTTGCGTAATATATGAAGTAATTCCCTAATTCCCCAATTTTTTTATTTTTTTTATTTTTTTATCGTATCCCGTTCATCTTTTCCCCTTAATCTTTATTCTTAACAACTTCATCTTTAGCCACACCCCGGATATAAATCTGGCAACAAATCCGTCCTATGTTTTAAGCGGACTATCAAGGCCAACTATCCTAGGAATTTACCGGCTAATCCATAGTTATTGTCAAGAAATTAAGAGGCTAACCATATACTGAGGATAATCATTTTTCACATTTACAATAATTTACATAGTACCAATATAATAAGCAAATAATAGTAATATAGAAAGATAAATAATAACATATTTTTTAGGGGATTTTGGGAAATTAACAACATAAGACTTACATGATAAATCGAGAGAGGTTTCCCTTTCGGGAACCCCTGAAGAACTTTGAAAAACTTGGTAACTTAGAACTCAAACACACTTATTTTATTTTTATTACGGAAACTTTAATTTACAACAGAGGTTTTTGGAACATGAAGAAGGTTGGAGGTTGGGAACAGGTTTTTTCTTAAGTCTCACTCTCTAATTTTTTCGCTCTGTTTTTCTACTTACTTCTTCCACTCTTATACAGGCAAAGTGAAAATAAAAGAACGGTTGTAAAACACTCTACGTGGCCTCTATTATTGATGGCCGACATAGTGATAAGATTCCTTTAATAATACAAGTCGGCTGCTCATTAGGCTCCATCGTCACATGTATTATTAATGTCATCTTTGGACTTTTAGACGCGTGTTATCAACAGTTTTTCCCTCTTTTGGAGGGTAGTGATAAAGTGACAACACTCATTTATTATTACAAGACCTTAGTGGGCATCCCCACCTCACACTCCTAATAATTTACATCTAATTCTTGCCACGTTGCATCTTATCTTCTTTCCATGTTGCATCTACTCTTATGATCTCTTGTCTTTGTCTTCGTGTGTCTTTTAAGTGTCTAAATGATGTAATGCTATAGTATCGAAACTCATGCCTGAATCATCTTCTGCATAAGGATCTTGTATCCTGAATATTATTTTCATCTGAACTTTCATGACTGTGATTACTGTCTTCTGAGTCTAGAGTTGACCCTTCATTGCTGGGCTTGTCTTTGTTAATAACATGTTTATATTGACTTTGGCTTCGAAAGAATCTTTCTAAAGTCTGTTTAATTATATCTTCTAGTTTTTCATTTTTTTTCTTTTTCAAGGCTGCTATTTTTCTTAATGAGTCATTTTGAAAAGATTTAGGTAATCTTCTTCGTGAGGAAGAAGACTCATCTTCTTCACTTTTTGGCAAAGTGACAGCCTTCAACGGGTTTGATAAGTCTTTACCGGCCACCGTTTGAAAAGGACTAGCTATATCTCTCTCTGATACAGTAGAGTTTTTAGCATTCAGAGGAGAATGCACACTCGTCTCATCCATTTTTAAGTGAGATAGAGAACTCATGTATTTCTTCTGAGTATTATCTATTCTTGGAGAGTATAAGCTCTGAAATGTTTCTAGTTGTTTCACAAGTCTCATATTTTCTTGAATAAGGATTTCATTTTTAGCATTGAGTCTCTTGAAACCTCAGTCATGGACGAACAATGGTCACAGAATATTATTTTATCTGAGTCTTTTTGGATATTGTATTGAGGTATTTGGTTTGGGCTTTGTCTAAGGGCTAATGAAATATAATAATTAGGCCCAAGTATTCCTCTCGCATAGTCTAAAGCTTCTGTAAAATTATTAAAACCTTTAAAGAGCGGGTTTTTTTATCCCATTTATAGAATCAACTACTTCTATCCAAGTTTGAAAAATACCTTTGGTTTTGCCATGTATGACTACATAATATTTAAATTTATTATCTTTATTTTTGTCTGAAAAGTATTGGCATAAAGAGTTAGCAGCAGCAATAAAATACTTAGTGTCTTGTTTATTATATGCAATCCATAAGTTATCTACTAAACATCTTTGTGGCTTTTCTAAAGTGCAGTCTGGAATTACTCTAAAAGATAAATTACTCTTGGGATATGAAATTAAATTAAACTTACCAAAATAAATTCTTTCCATTACATTGTTTACTGTACTTAGTGGTCGGAAATTTTGTCTTACTAATAATGTCTGAGCATAAGTATTTGGCTGGGCGATGCCCTTGCCTTTGTCTGCTGGCTGTTTGCCAGTTGGTCTCATGCTTGGTCTCATACTGAAATAAAAATTAGTTAGTTTTTAATTGTAGTCTACTTAGTTTATCTGCTAAATCATTATCTTTTCCTTTAACGTATTCAAAAACAATATTATTATATATAGATATTATATCTATAAAATTTAACCATCGTCTTTTACTGCTAGCTTTACTATTTATTTTTTCGTGAAATTTAACTATCGCTTCGCAGTCTGTTCTTACTAAGACTTCATTTTTGTTTAAAATATATAATTTAAAACTATTAAGTCCATATATTACAGCTAGTACTTCTGTGTCTATACTACTTATATTACCTTTTTCTTTATATTGTCTACTTTGGTATGCACAAATTTTTTCTTCATTTTTTGAACTGTATTTATTAGGCCTGGATTTTAAAATAGCACCCCATCCTAATTTACTTTCATCTGTTTGAACTATTAAATAATCTGATTTTAGAGGTATTTGTAGATCGGGTATATTTTTAACTTTGTCTTTAATTTGTTTGACTAATTTTATATCTTCTATATTAAAGTGTTTTCGGCCTTTGCTACCTGTTTTAGCATACGATGGTCCTACTATTTTTCCTATGTCTTGGATAAAGTTTCTAGCATAATTTACTAATCCTAAGAACTTTTGTAGTTCTTTTGTATTAGCTAATTTATCTGGCATTTCTAACACCTTTTTGGCTATATGTGGTTGTAATTTTACTTTTCCTTCTCCTAAAGTTACTCCTAAGAAGTCTATATGTGTCTTACATAGTTCCATTTTCTTCTTACTAATTATAATTCCGTATTTTACAAATAATCTAAAGATTGTCTGTAGGTGTCCCAAATGTTCTTGTATGTCTTTGCTAAATACTAGAATATCGTCTACGTATACTAATACTAAGTTCTTGTATTCTCCAAACATATCATCCATTTTTATTTGGAAGATGGGTGGAGCTGTCTTTAACCCAAAGGGCATAGCAAGCCATTCAAAATGGCCCTCTGGACAAGTAAAAGCCGTTCATTCTATGCTTTCTGGGTGCATTTTGACCTGCCAGTAACCTGACTTACAATCAAATTTACTAAAAATCTTTTTACCTTGTATTCTATTAATTAACTCATTCTTATCAGATAGTTTGTATGCATCTATTCTAGTATTATCATTTAATCTTTTATAATTTATTACCATGCGAGCTTTTCCTCGCACTTGTTCACTATGGTTTCAACCATAAATGTTGCTAATCTATGTCTGGATGTAGATCTTCTTATTACTTCTAATTTGAGTAGTTCTTTAATTTGTTTAGTAAATTCTTCCGTGTCTTCATTGTTTGCTTCTATTGTTGCTGTTTTTATAGTATACTCGGGGTTTATTATGTCTAATTTACACATAATTTTATTACTTCCCCAATGTATTAAGGGTTTCTCTCCTATTATTTCCATTTCGTCTAATAAAAAGAAAAGTAAAATTGGGGAATTAGGGAATTACTTCATAAATAAACATGATAAAACTAAATGAGAGAGGGAGTACTGAGTAGGATTTACGAGATATTTGAACTTCCCAGTTTATTTGCTCAGTTTTACCCAGTTTATTTACTCAGTTTTAATACTTGTTTGCCTTATATTATTTACTTAGTTTTAATACTTGTCTGCCTTATATTTAAGCGTTTATAGGGAGTACTGAGTAGGATTTACAAGATATTTGAACTTCCAAGTTTATTTGCTCAGTTATACCCTGTTTATTTGCTCAATTTTAATACTTGTTTGCCTTATATTATTTACTCAGTTTTAATACTTGTTTGCCTTATATTATTTACTCAGTTTTAATACTTGTTTGCCTTATATCTAAGCGTTTATATTTGGTATCAGAGCGAGAAGTTTTTGGGAAATATTAGTATATGAAAAGACATCCTTCATTTAGAAATATAAGATTTATATATTGAACATTATATAGAGAATATAATCTTAAAATAAAAGACAGTTAGAAAAAGAATATAATATTAAAACTATAGAAGATTTAGATAAAATATTAGATCCAAAATTTATTAGTAATACAAGGTGGGAAATAATAAGTTACGACAGTGATATAATTTGGTGTGAAAAGAGAATAAATTGGATAAATAGAAACTTAAAAAAGGAAGCAATTTTGTTAGGATAGTTAATGCAAGCTTTAATTAAAAAATATAGACAGTTAGATTAGTGGCTTCACGAGGAAAGAATTCATAAAAGCATACTAATTACTACAGAACGCGAAATTGAACAACAAATAATTTTGGAAAAACAACTAACATCGGAAGAATCAAAACAAAATATATGATATCTTAATAGAGAATTAAAATATACGGTACAACAAATTGAAAACTCTAAAATAAGAATAAAAAGATACGAAAAAAGACTTGAATATATACACTTCGGATAAATAGATGCCTCTCGAATATATTAAGAGAATAAGATTAAGATATAGTTGGCTGTACGAAGAAATACAATATAGATTTGAGCTTAGAAACACTCTAAAAATATTAATAGATTAATTAAATTGGACAGAAGAACAATTAGCTAAAGAAAAATCTAGAGCCTATCAAATATATTCATTAATAGAAATACCTATCTTATAGATTCACTAGTAGAACATAAAGATAATCTTACTAAAGAAATAATTAACATTAAATTAGATGTAAAATATACTACTAATAGGATAAAATACTATAAAAGGATTTGTCTAATTAGAAGTGCATTAGGATAGAAAACATAGATTCTTTAAGACATCTCGAATACTTAGACTTAAGAATACACCCTGACAAAAAATATAGATCTTTACACAAAAATAATATTTTAAAGTGTAATTTCTCTGAAGGAGAACATGTACTACACTCTGAAGATAAGCAATATAATACTTTAATAGACTTAACAATAAATCTTAGTGAAAAAATTCAGCAACAAGATAAAATTATAATAAAACTATTAGATGCAATAGACGTAGTACAAAATAAACAATTTAAAATATTAGATAAATTAGAAAAGAATTTCGACTTCTTAAAAGCACAAGAACTAGAAATAGATAAAAAAATTCAATACCTAAATACAAAATTTAATTTAGAAAAAATACCTACTAAAATAGAAATAGAAAAAATGGTAAAAACTATAATAAAAAAACCTAAAGATTTAGAAATCAAAAATACTCAAGTAGTAACGAAAATTATAGAACAAGTAGAAAAAATAATTATTGAAATTAGTCATTTAAAAGAAATAATTACAAGACTTGAAAAGATCTCACTCTCATGAGTGAAGAAGATATAAATTATAAAAAAAGCACTAGAATATACAACCAATTTCCATCAAGAGCCAATAGGATATTCTAGTCACATTCCCTCTAGCCAAACAGACAAAGTAATCCTAAAACAAAACAATACAATAATAACATTACTAATAGAATTAAACATAAAAATAGATAAAATATTAAAAGAAAAACAACCTAAACAAATTCATAAAAATACAGAAATAGATGAATTAATTACTCAACTTAAGAAAGTAGAAATAACACCTAAACAAGAAAAACACAAGTTAACTAGAAAACCTTAAAAATGAATTTTCTTTCAAATAGACGAACGATCCAAGAAAGTAGACCAAGTTTCTCAGAAAATTGAATAGGGAACGACTTGATTTCACGAATATTATCTAGAAGACCATCAACTATAGAAGAAAATCAACAATTAAATGAAATTATAGACGTAGATAGAGATTTACAAATCTTTCAACAAAATCAACTAAAATTATTAAATCCAAAAACATTATACAATGTAAAATATTTCTCTAGAGATAATCAATTATACAGACACTATAGAGAAGAACAGATATCAGCAATAGGAGACAATTTTGCAACTTTAAACTTGGTAAATCCAGCTTCCATAAAAACGATAAAAAATCCCAAACAAATGCTAATGCATATGGGACTAATAGTCATAGGAATAAAAGGACTAACTAGAAAAAATTTAGGATCTAAAGTTCTAATCGTTCTTTATGATGATCGTTGGTCAGATCTTAAAAAATCTATCATAGGATTAACAGAAGTAGATATGACTAGTAATGGCGGAATATTTTATATTAGCCCAGATTTTTTAATTAATCTAAAAGAATTTGGGAAACATATTAAAATAGGAATCCAGACAAAAGGATACGAAGAAATGAATAGTGGAAATAATTTATTAATGTGTGTAGGTTTCATAGGAAAAATGACCTTAAGTAGTAATACAAAATTCAAGCTTCAAGTAAATGATGTGGTAGAAGTAATGGGTAATAAAGGAATAAAACTAATCAAACCAATAAAAATAAACCCAGAAGAATACGCGGGACTAGAATGGAACTTAGATAAATTAAGCAATCCAAAGGTATTTGCTCCCGAGCAACATTTAATGTATACTAGCTCAAAAGGAGAAACATCAATTAGGTTTACAGACTATAATTATACTAGTAAAAAAGATTTAGATGACAATGAAACAAAAAGTACCATAGAAACAGAACAAGAAGAATTCATGAATATAGAACTAATACAAAAAGGGTACGAGGTAGAAAAAGCCACAGAAGAAGCAAAAAGACAATATCAAGAAAATAATATTATAGTTTTCAAGTGTAGAGGATGTAAGAAAGGTAAAATGGATATAATGGAAACAATAGAACATTTTAGAATATGTCTAGAAAGAAATGATAATTTAGCATATAGAAAAGACGAACTAGAATACATTAATGAAGAGAAACTAGATACTTTATCCATAACTAGTTATATAGAACTAATGGATGAAGCGACTAGTTCACACAGTGCTAGCCCTTTTCAAAGAACTACTGCAGCCCCAAGTGTTAGTTATAGTACAGGTAATTTGCCTAGATGGCCACGGATTGGACCTGACCAAGAAATAAAAAATAATATTAGACCAGCAGGAAAAAGAATGCCTATAGAATAACTTATTAGATTACAAGAAGAAGGAAATAAAGGAAAAATATTAAATATAGCTGCACATGATCCACAAATGTGGAATACAGTAATAGACTTATGGAAAGGAATAGTAGTAGTAGATTTTATTAAAATTTATCAAGAAACAGACGCTGAGACTATGTATAGATACTTAGAAACCTTTTTAGGAGAATCTTGTGAAGCACTATGGGAATCTTATAAACAAACCTATCCACAAGAATTTCAAGAACTAATCGAATTAGGACCAAATCCATATAATTTCACAAATAAAAGACATGTGTTATTAACGGGAGAAGACCGAAATAGTGGCTTAGTAACATCACAAAGAAATGCTGTAGTAAAATTAGAACAATTAAGTATATCCAATTGGATACACATAAAGAGTTTTCTTAAAGATTATTTTTACTATTGTACTATTAGTGGGAATACATTTAATGAAGAACTAGGTAAAAAATTATTTAACAAATTACCAGGAGCTTTGGGAAGAGAAATAGAAGAAAGATGGTATAAAAGAGAAGGAGTGGTGCAAAACCCTGCACTCCTATGGCCTATAGGACAAAGAATAAATCACATAATGGAAATACTAACAGAAAAGTGTACAAATATACAAATACAAAAGCAATTAAAACAAAATGAAATGAACTTTTGCAAGGCAATGATATATACCACCCAAAGTTATAGATAAATAACCTAGTAAAATAAGAAAATATAAAAGGAGAACAACCTATAACCAAAAACCTTATAGACATAAAAAATATTTTTCAAGGAAATCTTCAGCTAGAAAGTCATATTCAAATAGAGATAGACATGTTAGGAAATATAGAAATGAGAGGAATTATAAAAATAAATTAGAATGCTATACTTGTGGAAGTATAAAACACTTAGCAAATACATGCCCTAAGAGAAATAATCTGAAAACTAGAAACTCTCAGTTAATAGAAGGCTTTCAAGAAACCCTATTAAATGTAGATGAATATATGTCAGACACAGAAAGTATCACTACTAAAAAAACAGTGAATACCGACCTAAAAATACCGACCTCCGGAGGTCGGTATTCCCTGTAATTCCGACCTAAAACCGACATCCCAGCTTAGGTCGGAAAAAGCTTGGTCGCTATTCAATACCGACCTCCGGAGGTCGGTTTTTATTTTAAGTCGGAAAATTCATTAATTTATTTTCCGACTTCCGGATGTCGGTATTTGTTACTTTTTTTATTTTTAATATATAAATTCCGACCTCCGGAGGTCGGTATTTTTATTTTTGTATTTTTGAAATTCCGACCTCCGGAGGTTGGTAATTTTATTTTTGTATTTTTTAAATTCTGACCTCCAGAGGTCGGTATTTTTATTTTTATATTTTTCAAATTCCGACCTCCGGAGGTCGGTAATTTTATTTTTCTATTTTTTAAATTCCGACCTCCGGAGGTCGGTATTTTTATTCTTTTATTTTTCAAATTCCGACCTCCGGAGGTCGGTAATTTTATTTTTGTATTTTTAAAATTCCGACCTCCGGAGGTCGGTAATTTTATTTTTGTATTTTTAAAATTTTGACCTCCAGAGGTCGGTAATTTTATTTTTCTATTTTTTAAATTCCGACCTCCGGAGGTCGGTAATTTTATTTTTCTATTTTTCAAATTCCGACCTCCAGAGGTCGGTAATTTTATTTTTCTATTTTTAAAATTCCGACCTCCGGAGGTCGGTAATTTTATTTTTGTATTTTTAAAATTTTGACCTCCAGAGGTCGGTAATTTTATTTTTCTATTTTTTAAATTCCGACCTCCGGAGGTTGGTAATTTTATTTTTCTATTTTTTAAATTCCGACCTCCGGAGGTCGGTATTTTAATTTTTTTACTTTTGAAATTCCGACCTCCGGAGGTCGGTATTTTAATTTTTTTACTTTTGAAATTCCAACCTCCGGAGGTCGGTTTTTTGCTATAAAACTGGCAGCAAATTGCTGTAATTATAATTGCCCACCTACTTATATATTTCAAACCACATTATATATTTTAACTTGTTTAAATAACTTAACAACTTTTTAACTTTAACTACATTAGTTTTGACTTAATTCCAACAATTAAATTCACTAACTAAACCACATTATTTATTTTAACTTATTTAAACACCTTAACAACTTTTTAACTTTAACTACATTAGTTTTGATTAAATTCCAATAACTAAATTCACCAACTAAACGACATTATTTATTTTAACTTGTTTAAATAACTTAACAACTTTTTAACTTTAACTACATTAGTTTTGACTTAATTCCAACAATTAAATTCTCTAACTAAACGACATTATTTATTTTAACTTGTTTAAACACCTTAATAACTTTTTAACTTTAACTACATTAGTTTTGACTTAATTCCAACAAATAAATTCACTAACTAAACCACATTATATATTTTAACTTGTTTAAATAACTTAACAACTTTTTAACTTTAACTACATTAGTTTTGACTTAATTCCAACAATTAAATTCACTAACTAAACCACATTATTTATTTTAACTTATTTA
Source organism: Solanum pinnatisectum (assembly GCA_035578085.1). NCBI lineage: Eukaryota > Viridiplantae > Streptophyta > Magnoliopsida > Solanales > Solanaceae > Solanum > Solanum pinnatisectum. The sequence goes on along the minus strand of CM069083.1, from coordinate 40,630,559 downwards.
AACACCTTAACAACTTTTTAACTTTAACTACATTAGTTTTGATTAAATTCCAAAAACTAAATTCACCAACTAAACGACATTATTTATTTTAACTTGTTTAAATGACTTAACAACTTTTTAACTTTAACTACATTAGTTTTGACTTAATTCCAACAACTAAATTCACTAACTAAACGGCATTATTTATTTTAACTTGTTTAAATAACTTAACAACTTTTTAACTTTAACTACATTAGTTTTGATTTAATTCCAACAACTAAATTCGCCAGCTAAACGACATTATTTATTTTAACTTGTTTAAATAACTTAACAACTTTTTAACTTTAACTACATTAGTTTTGACTTAATTCCAACAACTAAATTCACTAACTAAATGACATTATTTATTTTAACTTATTTAAACACCTTAACAACTTTTTAACTTTAACTACATTAGTTTTGACTTAATTTCAACAACTAAATTCACTAACTAAACCACATTTTTTATTTTAACTTATTTAAACACCTTAACAACTTTTTAACTTTAACTACATTAGTTTTGATTTAATTCCAACAACTAAATCCACCAACTAAATGACATTATTTATTTTAACTTGTTTAATTAACTTAAAAACTTTTTAACTTTAACTACATTAGTTTTGATTAAATTCCAACAACTAAATTCACCAACTAAACCACATTATTTATTTTAACTTATTTAAACACCTTAACAACTTTTTAACTTTAACTACATTAGTTTTGATTAAATTCCAAAAACTAAATTCACCAACTAAACGACATTATTTATTTTAACTTGTTTAAATAACTTAACAACTTTTTAACTTTAACTACATTAGTTTTGACTTAATTCCAACAACTAAATTCACTAACTAAACGACATTATTTATTTTAACTTGTTTAAATAACTTAACAACTTTTTAACTTTAACTACATTAGTTTTGATTTAATTCCAACAACTAAATTCGCCAACTAAACGACATTATTTATTTTAACTTGTTTAAATAACTTAACAACTTTTTAACTTTAACTACATTAGTTCTGACTTAATTCCAACAACTAAATTCACTAACTAAACGACATTATTTATTTTAACTTATTTAAATACCTTAACAACTTTTTAACTTTAACTACATTAGTTTTGACTTAATTTCAACAACTAAATTCACTAACTAAACCACATTTTTTATTTTAACTTATTTAAACACCTTAACAACTTTTTAACTTTAACTACATTAGTTTTGACTTAATTCCAACAATTAAATTCACTAACTAAACCACATTATTTATTTTAACTTATTTAAAAACCTTAACAACTTTTTAACTTTAACTACACTAGTTTTGATTAAATTCCAAAAACTAAATTCACCAACTAGACGACATTATTTATTTTAACTTGTTTAAATAACTTAACAACTTTTTAACTTTAACTACATTAGTTTTGACTTAATTCCAACAATTAAATTCACTAACTAAACGGCATTATTTATTTTAACTTGTTTAAATAACTCAACAACTTTTTAACTTTAACTACATTAGTTTTGATTTAATTCCAACAACTAAATTCGCCAACTAAACGACAATATTTCTTTTAACTTGGTTAAATAACTTAACAACTTTTTAACTTTAACTACATTAGTTTTGACTTAATTCCAACGACTAAATTCACTAACTAAACCACATTATTTATTTTAACTTATTTAAACACCTTAACAACTTTTTAACTTAAACTACATTAGTTTTGATTTAATTCCAACAACTAAATCCACCAACTAAACGACATTATTTTTTTTAACTTATTTAAATAACTTAACAACTTTAACTAGTTTAGTTTTGACTTAATTCCAACAACTAAATCCTCCAACTAAACGACATTATTTATTTTAACTCATTTAAGCAACAAAACAACTTTTTAACTTTAAGTACATTAGTTTTGACTTAATTCCAACAACTAAATTCACTAACTAAAGCTAAGCATCAACACTAGATGGACACAAATCGATCTTGCAAGAAAATCAATTTTGTCATCAATAGGATCAACTAGTGTTGGTACTTATGCTTAACAAACACATTAAATTAAAGTTAAGTGTCAACACTAGATGGACACAAATCGATCTTGCAAGAAAATCAATTTTGTCATCAATAGGATCAACTAGTGTTGGTACTTAATTATGCTTAACAAACACATTATTCCTAAACTAAAGCTAAGCATCAACACTAGATGGATACAAATCGATCTTGCAAGAAAATCAATTTTGTCATCAATAGGATCAACTAGTGTTGGTACTTATGCTTAACAAAAACATTAAATTAAAGAAAATGAGTCGGATCCAGATGTGTGGGTTGAGGAAAGGGCCGAACGAACTTTTGTAAGTTATTTAATATGAATAATATATATTAATAGTGAATATATGATATGTATATATATTGATGTCAATTTTTATATTTAATATGCAGAATGACTTTCATCAGTACGTCGCTAAGAATCTAGATAGTTCGGTCCAATTGACACCTGAACTGTCCACCCAGATTTGGAAAGAAAAAGTGGTAGGGGGGACACACAAGGGTAGATGCTACGGTCTAGGCTCTCGAAATGATGTTAGATGACTCCAGTCAAGCTTAAAAGGTATTGGATCGTCACGTCAAGCCGATGCACTTGACGGTGTTCGAATTGTTGCTATGTCGGATCAAATAGCTAAACTTACAGCGACACTAGCAAAGTCGGAGTGGAGAAGAGTAGTTGAACAAGAAAGCATGAATGAGACCGTTCAGCAAATCAAAGAACAAGTGATGAACCTTGCTCGTCGACCTACTACTTCGGCTCCCGATGACACCGACGACGAGAGTGATAAGGATGATTATATAGATCTCACTCCCTAGTTTAGATCTCTGGACATTTATGAACTTCTTGAAACGAATTTTGAAAGACTTTATAATTCTTTAATTTATGATTTAGATACTTTTGAATGTTATTTTATGTTTTGTTTAGATTGTTTATAATTGTGTGTTTGATTGGGTTGAATAGTGTAGAATTGAATTGAATTGTATTTGCAGGTGTGCAGCAGAAACTGCCAGTTTGGGCTGGCAAAAATATTGCAGAAAAAGCAACGGACAGCGTTGCATTTTAGAAATAAAAAAAAATGAAAATTAAAATAAAGAGACGGAGTCCGTCGCTTTTATGAAAAAAAATTCAAAAAAAAAAGGCAAAAAGCGACGCAGTCAGTCCCTTTTTAGCGACGCAGTCCGTCGCTTTTTGAAAAGCTTTGAGCTAAAAAGCAACGGAAGTGACTGCATCGCTTTTCCATCGATTTTGACCAAAAAAGCGACGCAGTCCGTCGCTTTTTGCCGTCTTTTTTTGATAATTTTTTAGTAGTGAAATAATGCGATAACAAAAAAGAAACATTTTTGAAGTCGGTTTAAGTATCATTTTGTGAATTTGCTTTAAAATACATAAAGATGAGTCTATGCATACGATGTCATATCTGGAAATTTACAATGATAAGTTAAGAGTATAACAATGTGCTTTTACTGGGGAGTTTCTTACAACCGACATACCCCATGTGAGCTCATATGCACCAACTTACAATATCAGTTGGGGAGGACTGCCCTATATCTTTCCAGGAATAGAACATATCTATCTGATGTGGCCGTCCGTCAAAGTGACATACTCAAATCTTATTATGGAACGTGGTTAGAGGACTTGAGTTTTCTAAACCCACATCCTCTCGACACTAAATAATCCTCTCAAAGCAATATACTTATGAGTTACATGATAAGCACATATTTAAGTAAACTATATGTCTGTTTGAATATAGTGTGAGACAAAACTCAAATTTTTCTTTCTAAAATCATACTGAAATTTCTTTGTAAAAGATATCTTTCAAATCATGTTTATAAATTAAATTATGAGGAGACCACTGAAATTTGACTTTTTTCCATGTTAACTTGGTCAATGGGGAAGCAATAGATGAGAACCCCTCAACAAACATTTTATAGTAGTTTGCTAAACCCAAAAATATTAATTTATGATCTGGGCCAGTTCTTCACTCCCTCAAAAATATTAATTTATGATTTTTTTCCCTACCAACTTTTTCCATTAAAAATTTGGAAAAAATTGATTCATGTTATCTTCTCTATGTCGTTCTGAATTTATCGTATGTCCTTGAATGAACATTTCCCTACCAACTAGAGACCCTAGTTTATTTTCTTTTTGTTTATTTAAAGGAATCCATCGCCCTTTTTATTAATTATGATGAATTTGCAGGCAATAATTTCTGGATTAGAAGAAACTAACAAATAAATTTAAATATTTATTTGAAAAATAATTAAATTTATTTATTTTAACAAAAACAAAGATTACTCATAAGATGAATAAATAGAGAATATTATTTTAATATTGGACTCCTAAGTTTCCAAATAAATTGAGTACAAAAGACTTTACTAGGTAATTTCCTTAAGTAAGAATTGACTCCTTAGAAAAATGTTTGTTTGTTTTCTCTTTATAGGAATCAAGAGTTGCAAATATGCTATCGAGCCGTTAATATTTCTGAATAAATTTCAAATAATTAGAAGGGTGATATTACCTCAAACCAACCTATATTATTCTTATTTCATGAATCAAAGTAACATACACATTATGTGAATAAAAGATGTTACAAGCCTATTTGTATATGAGAAAATAACATGAGCCCTTTTCCATATATTATGAATAAAACAACGCATGCGACTCTTATAGGGGTACAAAATCGAACCGAAAATTGAATCAAACTGCAAATTGAGTCAAATCAAAAAAAAAAATCGATTAATGGTTTGATTTTGGAGACAAAAATCCGACTATACTTGGGTTGATTTGATTTTAACTAAAAAAAAGTCAACCTGGGCCAAACCAATCCGACATTATATATATAATTTTTAAAATTTATTTTATACACAAAAATATTTACTTTGATATAATTTCTAAATATTGCTTATACTTTTTCATATTTTTAATCTTTTTACATATTATTTCAAGTTTTTAAGACTCAAACTTTTGAATGATCCAATAAAGGTTGTAGTCTGTAGATATTAGTAATTCTAATAAAGCTCAAATCAAAATCAAATCAATACTAATGCTAACCAAAAAAATTAATTCAACACTAAAAATGACAATAATGTTGAATATTTGTTCTTTAGTTTTACATTGGTTTAAGAATTTAAAATACATAACCTAATTTGTTTTACAAAAATATTCAATAATATTGTAAAACTTAAGAACAAAGAACAATATAAAGATGAGACAAGAAGAATATAAGACAAGAGAAACAATATCATATAACTTTCTTTCTTTCAAGTATTCATCAAATCTTCAAGTGTATACAATATGAACCTTTATGCCTCTATTTATAGTGTAACATAGAGGCATACAAAAGGTTAGTCATAAACATGCCATTAACATAAATATAATGGCGAAGGTTATGGAAGTGAAATGTTACAAGAATAATGGTTATAAAGTTGGAGGTTATGGAGGTTATGGTTATCTTCACGATGGAGGAAAGTAATGGAGATAATGAGTGAGAGTAACTTCTTGATGTAGTGGACATCCACACTATAATAATTTATAACACTCCCCCTTGGATGTCCATAGATAATATGCCTCGTTAAAACCTTACTAGGAAAAAACCCCGTGGGAAAAAATCCTAGTGAAGGAAAAAGAGTACATATATCTTTTAATACGCTTTGAATGTTGCCTCATTAAAAACCTTATCAGGAAAACCCAATTGGGATAAAATCATGGTTGAGGAAAAGAGTACAACGCGTATTTTTCTCCCCCCTGATAAAAACTTTACTCGATATCTCGAAAACAATGCATTCCAATCTGGTATCACAACTTCTCAAATATTGATGTTGGCAATCTTTACTGAATAAGTTTACAAGATTATCACTTGAATGGATCTTTGAACGTCTATCTCACCATTTTGTTGAAGATCATGTGTGAAAAAGACTTTTGGTGAAATATACTTTGTCCGATCTCCCTCGATTGTATCCTCCCTTCAATTGAGCTATATATCATTTTCGTATATGGTGGCTGGAATATCCTTTTCAAAAGAAAATCACATATTTTCTGAATATTATAGATCATGATTCCAACCAAACACACTCACCACTTAATTCATAGATCAATATTATTTCTGCATAATTTGAAGAAGTCGTTACTAATGTGATTCTTTGAATTTCCAAGATATCGTTGTGTCCCTATATGTAAATAATAGTCCATTTGCGATCGAGCATTATGCAGATCAAAGAAATATTCTGCATCTACATAATCAAATCATTTCTGAGTCGGGATTGATCATTTCAATTTTATTGAAGCTCGTCTTTTCTTTTGAAAGAAAATCACGCATCTTCTATGTGGTGAGTCACTTGCTTTGTTAGTTTCTTGTCATAACTTGAATGATACTACGACAATCTTTTCACATAACTTTCGTTATGTATAACAAATAATCTTCTAGCATTTGCATAACCAGCAATCTGTAAGTGCACCAATTGCACTAATACATGACATTTAAATCATTTTCATGAGATCAAAAAGATTATTTCTCTGTGTTGAGATTAAGCAATCTCAGAACCATTGGGTACTCAATGGAATTGTTTTAAGACCTTTTAAATCATTCAAGAATTTTCATGTAACCTTCATCGTCTAGTTAGACATGATAATCAGTCATTATACATATTCAAGTATTTCATCTATTGCCAGACTGAAATAAGTCTCATTGCATTCACCACTGGAGAACATATCTCCATTTAATAATGTCAGGACTTCTGCGAAAACCCTTTATGCCCGAGGCACAAACAGTAATTTATATCTTACGATTATACTTTCACACAATGATTCATTTGTACCCCACTAACATATATTTTGATCTATGAACTATAAGTTCAAAAACATCACTTTTCTAAGTGAAACAAAATATACTTGAATAGTGCATTTTATTTGGCCAATCACTTATCTGTCCACATTATATGACATATTCGAATTTAAGATCATCGTAACCACTTATAGCATTGAGTGTTACTTCATATCAAAGATACCGTCGACGGTCATTTGACTCGATTCCAATACGACATAACTTATCGAGATCTCTTCATTTTTCATCATTTTAAGGTACCTGAACCTTTGCCAAGGTTTTATGAAGTGTTATGTCATAGTGCCCTTTCAAAGCACTTACCTCATTATCATGACCATTTTGATAATTTGCTCCTCTCCTTCCTTAAGGAGTTTTACGTTTGGAATCGATTGATCTATCGCTTCTGGCGTACCATAGACTCTGTCCTTCAAGGACTATTTATTGGAGCATTTGCAGCTTAATTAAAATATTGGGTTAGCAAATATATCTGGCAAATTATTTGCAACATTTTGCGAATGAATTATCTCTTGAACTTCAAATTCTTATTTTTTTAACGAGGATCTAGATAATTCACCCCACACATAATTTCAGCTGCTAAACATATCTCCTCCTAATGTTAGGAAATCTAACATTCACCCCCAACCTCATTTGGGGATCCATCTTTGTGCGTGGTGGAGAAATAAAATCATATGTGCACAGATCAAATTTTTAGATGGAAATTATTTGGTTCCTGACCCTAACCAATTGTGATGGGAGAACTTTGTTAACTTGATGCATACACGTTAAATAAATTCATCTCATACCAAATTTTATTTGAGAGATTTGTTCTCATAATCATTGGTCTAGCTATAATTTGAGGCATACAATTTCTGCTAAACCAACCAACATTATCAACATAATTTTATAGTTTGGAATTGTGCTCTTAATTTAACAATTCAAGCAAACAACCTTACAAAAACCAATTTGTAAGTTGACACAAATGCACATGTGACCATACCATAGATGCATCTATTAAATCATAACAGTGAAAGGTCCACATGGCAGGTGAACGGACCCATATTCACCTTTCTATATGTTCCAAATAATTTCAGGGGATACAATCTCAACCTTAGTTGATACAGTTATCATTTTGTCATGAGAACAAGCAACAAAAGAGAATCTTGAAGAATCTTTTATTTCTTCAAACATATTGCCAATTGAATTCTCAATTTCTTTTGCATCACTCTGAACCGGAATGGCCATCCGGTTATGCCAACTGATATTTATTCTAGTAAACTTTTAGTTAACTTTTGCATGTGATTCCTTCATCATGCTCATATTTTTATTCAACAAACAAGATAAAGACGGGTAACCTTTTGTGTAGTAATCTAAAGATTTTTAATCTTTCAATAATTTACAGTCTCAATATAATAATTTTCAATTCCTCCGAAACTTAAAAAGTTTCTTTTGAAACTTACTATAATCTCAATATTATGAACAATTTCATTCCGGGTAGTAACAAATCAGCTCTTTCGGAACTCTCAATTAATTTTGTGTACTACCATAAATTTCACAACACCATTTTTATGGTGACCATCTCCTTCAAGGAGAAAATTATTATTATTGTCATGGTTTAAATTATTGCATGCAAGACTTATTTCTTAACAATCAATGACAAATGTGTGTTGCCACACAACAACATTTATTTTGATCATGGCCAACCTTTATAGAAAAGATTTATTTCTTTCTTTTGTCCTCCAATAATTCATAATAAAACATACCACAATATTTGTGTAGTACTCAAAGTGTATGACCAATATGCCCATTTATGTCAAAATATTTCCTTTCAATCTCTCAAACCTCCCTTAGAGGTGAGATGTGACATGCATCCAACAATACATGAACATGTTCTTATCCATACGAACACAAGTCACATTTTCTTCAAGAAATGGACTATAACCATTTGTACATTTTCCATAAGTTTTTATTAGAAACTCATTATCATGCTTTGGCATTATTAAATTTATGTGATCACCTCAACATCACTTTAAGAGGTCACATGTACCAATTGTACTACCACTTTGTATTCCTTTATTTTGATGGAGGATTTACAAAACTTTTCAAATTGGGTTGCACCAACAACAATGTGCCCAATAACTTCTCATACCACTTTGATGGATAAAAATTACCTTTAACAATTACCTTCACATTTGAAGGACCATCTTAAGAAACAATGTGTCCAATAACCTTTTATACCACTTTAATGGACAAAATTAACTTTACATTTGAAGGAACATCTTAAGAACCCATAATGTTCTTCCTTTTAATTACCACAATGATGACCATTAACATTTTACCACACCCATATGGCCACATTCATACATTCAACCACTTGTCATTTTTCAGACATATTATGCACTGCTACCACATTCACATAAGAGAATGGAGCAAATCAATTGGGCGGATTTCATGACTTTTATTAAGAGCATATCAATTTGCTCAGTCATCATTACATCATCATTAGATTATGTTGGGACTTGAACCCAATGTCTTACCCATAAAAAAAAAAGGCATTTTAGGTCATTATTTATTTGTTGGGACCCAACCCAACATTTTATTATCATAATGCATCAGGACTCTCACCCGATTACCTTCTTGGTGCGATAGGACTTGAATCCTTCGTATTACCCTCAATCAATGACATAAATGCCAAATATAATAGGACTCACCATTGAGCCTTAAAAAAAATATTACCACTTTGTGATTAACATGTACAAATAAATATAGAACAAAATTGTCACTTTGTGTTTAACATGCATAATAAAATATAGAACAAAAAAAACACAATAAAAATATTCTCAACAAAGTATGTACTAATATCTTAAACTTGTCAAAACAGAGAGTTACATATTACATTATATTATATAATGTTTGGTGCATAATTATTAAGGTAGTGAATTACTGTTATAAATCAAAGAATCAATTGCACACTAAAAAAAAATAATTCCAATTACACTAAAATAAAACTGCTCACTACCACCACCCCTTTTTCAATTTCCATGTGAACTCAAAATATTTCACACACAAAACAAAATAAATTAAAAGCTTATGTAATAAACAAAATAGTGAGCATAACCATAAATAAAATATAAAATAAGTTTCACATACAAAAGAAAGTATATATAGTCATAGGTGAAAAAAAATGCACAGTAACAATAATATTAATCATTCACCTCGTTCACAAGTAAAATATAAAATAGATTCCACAATAATTTACCTTGTTCCCGAGAGAAAAATAAATACAATTATTTTACCTTCTTTTGTTTACTTTGCTTCAATCCTGCAATGGTAGAACATCGTGTTGATAACGTATTGTAAAACGTAAGAACAAAAGAACAATATAAATATAAGACAAGAAGAATATAAGACAAGAGAAACAATATCATATAACTTTCTTTCTTTCAAGTATTCACCAAATTTTCAAGTGTATACAACATGAACCTTTATGCCTCTATTTATAGTGTAACATAGAGGCATACAAAAGGTTAGTCATAAACATGACATTAACATACATATAATGGGGAAGGTTATGGAAGTGAAAGGTTACAAGAATAATGGTTATAAAGTTAGAGGTTATGGAGGTTATGGTTATCTTCATAATAGAGGAAAGTAATGGAGATAATGAGTGAGAGCAACTTTTTGGTGTAGTGGACATCCACACTATAATATTTTATAACAAATAATGTAATTAATACTTATTTTAGCATGATTTAGTACTTTTAAATTATGATAATTTTCATTATGACTTATTAATGTAATATTTATTTTATGTCATTTCATTATTATTTTTTGTTGAATATTTTACCGTCATCACCCATCTCATATTTTATGTTATTTTCTTAAAAAACACCTTAGTTATATCTTGGTAGGACTTAAAAAATATTTTGACATAAATTAGTTATATGTTTGTATGAATACTTTACCAAAAAATCCAAAAAAAACCCCGAAAATTCGAAAAATCCAAAAAATTAAAAAAAAAAACATAAGGTTGAAAAACATGAACTTATTAGTTTAATTTAGTTTATAAATTTAAAATCTAACACAAATAATTTAATTTGATATTTGAAAAATCCGAACTAATTCGACCATGTACACCATGGACTCTTATTGCTGTTCCAAAAAAATATAATTTTTGTGTAACTATATTGCCAAAACACTAAAAAGTTACATGTACGCCAATGCTAGTATCCGGTCCCTTCAAAATTGAAACAAAAGTAACCCAAAACAAAACAAAACAAAATATGTTAGTGTTCGATCTGCTTTTGGATCTGAACCATTCATTTCATCACGATGCATCTTCTTCTATTAATTTTTAATCTTAACATGGAAAGGATCACGGAATACATGGTCACCTTGATTCACACTTCAATATTATATTTTATATTTAATATGTAGTGTTGTGCCACCGAGAAGGGATTTGCCCATGATTTTACACTTTTTATTAATTTACTCACATTATTACATTCCCAATTGTTATCTATTGTCTTTGTTTTTTTCAATTTCTGTTGGTCTAGAAGGACTTTTGGTGAGGACCTCGAGGCTTTCAAGCTCATTTCGAGTTATCAATTTTGACTTAAAATGAAACTTAGGTGTGAGACTCATTTTTTATCGAAATGATCTCCGTTGAAAGTTTTGACATGTCTGTTAAATTCAGAATGTCAAATTTATTGAGGTAGCATAGTTCATTTGCGTTAAATGGAGTTTCGAACAAATCTCGAATCCCGGTAGGGGCATTTTGCTAATTCCCCGAAAATCAGTTTAATTTCCCAATTTGAGAACTGGATAAGTTGATCATTAGAGCTTTGTTTGGGTTGATTTTTGTTGCGTTGGGTTGGGAATTAATGGAGATACATACTGGGGCCTCGGGGCGGTGTGGGGGACTCGTATTAGAGGTAAATTCTTATCACAGAGACCTTTCCTTCCCTCTTTAATGGTGAATTATGTTTCTTGGTTTTGCATGAACTGCTTTAGCTTGTTTCCAATCTTAGATTGTGCCCATTTTTTGGGCACAAGTTCCTTGAGCTAAATGAGACCAACAGGCGGAGTCAATTTTATAATTCTCGGTGTGGGTCCCACAATGTCATTTGATTCATTTTTGGGCCCGTCTTTAATTATTACGATTTGGGTGTCAAAATGTCTATATTGAAGTTGTAATCTTTCATTTGATAGTGTGGCATCCATCGGAAGAAGTTCGAAAAGGGAAAGCTCTGGTATAGTCTATTTGGAGAGCGCGGGGTCATATTTGAGGTAGGTTGTCACTTACCTACCTTAGTTTGAGTTTGTGCTAGTGAATTCATGTTGATTAATTATTTTTGGGTTCGATTTATAGTTTGAATCATGTTTAGCAGTTAAAAGGCATGCCTTAGCCTTATTTTTGGATAGTTTTCGAAAATCGAGCATTCCTACTTTAGTTGCGTTAATTGTATCATGCCTCGTGGGTTTCGTTATTATTGATTGTATTGATTGTAGCTTGGTCTTGGCCTTAACTTAGGCTTAGGCTAGTGGTTGCCTTATACTTGCGATTTTGAGCCTTTTATGCCTTAGAAATATTCTGACATCGCTTAGGACGGCATAGCTCCATGTAGACTGATATAGCATACTTGGTTTTGATAGTATGAGTCTTTCGTTAGGCGACAACTCAGCTCTTGTAACCATTCATCCATAACTTCCCTTTGTTTCAGCCCCGATGTGTATTTTGGTGATTTCGAGCTATGTTGGCTATATTGGATCAGGTCTTGGATTTAGGACTGGAGTGGGTCCCTAGTGATTCTCACGATAATTTCTCTCTAAGGTGTATTTTCGTGTGAAGAAGAGCATGTGATTTGGAGATATATATTAGGAGTATACTAGCCATGATTTGAGGTCCGTGAGCATGATTACTAGTCGTAGTTCAAGGTTCGTGTGCATGCTTACTAACCATGGTTTGAGGTCTATGCGTATGTTTTCCTTAAGTTCGGGTACATTTCTAGTAGTCGAGTTTAAGTCCTTACATGATGGTTTTGCTGGGCTTGTCAGGATGCCTTCTCTACGGTTATAGTCCGGGAATGGCGGTTTCAGTTTTGGAATACTTCTAGTCTTAGCTATTCTTATCTTTAGCTCTTTTGTGTACGTACTCATCAAACTTATCGTGATTTGTTTGGGCTATTTACTTTAAGTTGCGCACAAGTGTACCTTCTGGGTTTATGGTGGGCTAGTTAGGTTATAGCTAGCTTCTTTACATTTAAGTTCCGTTTGTTTCTAGATTCGTGGGCTTTATAATTAGTCTTACGTTATCTCTTCCTCATATGACCTCTAGTTCTCTTTACTTTCTCATTTTTCATATTGTTTTTACTATCCAAACTCAGTTGACTATGATGCCTACTGGGTACCTGTTGTGTTTGGTACTCATGTCACACTCTGCATCTATTTTCTTGATGTAGATTCGAGCGCCAATAGACAACATTGGTTCAGGCCAGTAGCGGAGATCTTTGGAGATAGAGGGTGAGTTGATGGTGACCTAGTTTGATTTATCTCCATAAGTATATAGTTTTTTACTGGTCTTTCGTATTCGAAAAAAGTCTGTACTTTTTGGTCCATTTTTGGGACTTGTCCTCGTATAGTGGCTTTGTACTATCGTCTACCAACTTGTGGGATTAGACCTTGTACTCCTTTTTTTGTATATATTTGTAATGATCAAAATGTCATTTATATTTTTTAATAGAATTACTATTTTACCCCTCTCAATAGTTGCCTCGAGTCATTTCGGATCAGTTTGTGAAGTTGGTCTTGAAATTTGATTGAAAATATGTGATTTTGGGAAGTTGAGTTTTTTAAAGGCTTAAAGTGGTTGAAAATGGATTTTGGTAACAATCCAAGTTTTAGGTCGTCAGAATGGAACTTTGGCAGTTCCACTAGCTTCGGAATGTGGAATTTGATCTAAGAGGGTTGTCAGTTTAAGATTTGGAGTTGTTCTGTGGATTGGAGACCTTGAATTGGAAGTTTAAGTGAATTTATGTCTAGAGTTGACTTTTGTCAACATTTGAAGTTTAAACACTCAGATTGGATTTCTAACAGTTTTATTGGATTCGGGGGATGATTTTAGGCTTAGGTAAGGTCTTGGTTGATTTTTCGAAGGTTCTGAGGGTAGTTTGGTAGTTTGAGCATTAAGTTAGTTTGTTGCGATTTTCATGGGTTTCGGGACAAGGAGACCTCGGATTCGTGTTTTGATGGTTCCTTGAGTCCAGAATATCGAGTTTAGTTGAGTATTATATTTAGTTTATGTGTACGGGATTCCAAATGAATTTCGAGGGGCCATTGGATGAATTGTTATGCCTTGTGTGTTACTGAGTTGCTGGTGTTTGGTGACCCCGTGTTCGCGGGGCATTAGAGTTCAGACCTTTGCATTCATGGAGAAGCTCGCGCATTCACATAGGATTGGAGGTTTGGTCTCCCTGTTCGCGGAGGGGCTCTTGCGTTTGCCGAAAATTATTATGCCCTTGGTCCGCGTTTGTGGATGATCCTGAGTAGTGACTTATTTTTAAAAATTGGGATTTCTTCTCATTTCTTCCCTTTTTGAACCCTAGAAGCTTGGTAGAGGCGATTTTGAAAGACTTTTTTAAGAAACTTCGATTGGATAACATATTTCAACTCCCCCTCTTTATTATTCATTAATTGTTGCCATACTTTACCATCTAAATTGCTATTTTGGATTCAAACTTAGGGAGATTTTCAAGAACACAGAGTTCTAAGAAAAAAATGGTAATTTATAATTGATTTCAACTCCGTTTTAAATGATTTTCACAAGTGGTTTCCAAATTTTTTAGGTAACGCAAGTTTGTATGATCCAAATTTAAACCCTATTTTCATAATTGGGTCTTTTGGGTCAATTTGGCCTATTTCCTAAAATTCTTGATATGAGTGTTGTTAGTTTTGAAATTTTGCTGTGATTACTATTTGATTAGATTGTATTGAATTAAAGGCGCAACGAAGAGGGAAAACTCAAAATTGAGGCAAGTGGACTTCTTGACCTTTGTTAAGTATATAGAATCTTATATTTATTTATTGTTTGTGTCAGGGAGTAATGGAACTCGGTGATGGATTTGACTTGTTCATATTAAGTGATCCTAAGGTTGAAAATGGGTGATAAAAAGGTAACTTGATATATTGATGCATATGTGATGTGAATGACTTGAAAAGTTATATTGAACCAAGATTGATGATGTATCACGATTATATTGTTGGGAATTGTGTATTGATGTAGAAATTCCCATTTTTTCTTCATATGTGAGAACAGACTTATTTGCATTGGCTTTGAGGCATTGTTATGATAAGTGTCATATGGTTTGAGGAAGAATGATAAACCAAAGAAGATGTATCATTTCGAGTGGTGTGTTTCCGCGAAAGATATTATGATTCAAGGGTCGCGTCACACGGCGCAACGACTGCATGGACTAATAAGTTCCTCATGAGTCTCAGACTGAGAGACATTGGGTGTGTACCATTGGAATAAACATGCATCATTCTATATGACATCGCACCACATTGCATTGCACTTCATTTGATTTTCATTGATTTTGATTGTTGAGCTATTGTTGTGATTATGAGCTTGTGAAATATGTGAATGTTTGACTATTTGTGTTGAAGTGCAAGTTGTGATGTTCTATTCGTGCTCTGTTGTATTTGAGTGAGGACTATTAGGTTGGGTTGATATTATGTTGTAGGTTGTAGTTATGGAGGTTCGGTTGGATGAGATTGGAGTACTTGTGTTCTATATTGCTTACTTTGTGTTTAGTGGTTTACTTGTTGAGTATTGTGTTATTTGATACTCATTCCCTTGTTTCTACACTTGAGTAGGTTACGAGCTCAGATCTTCGTGATTAATCCCTCTTCTCTTCTACTCCCAAGGCTTGTTGTGGAGAGTTAGTGAAGTAGTTGCTTGTCACTTCAGCGGATTCCTCTTGCTCTTTATTTATGATTTTGTTTTATTCTAGAAACAAAGACTTCGAGACTTCTATTATCTTCAATTCTATTGTATTACATTAGAGGGTTGTACACATGACAACCAGATTTTGGGAGTTTATGTAAGTTGGTTTACTTATCCGCATTATGATATTTTGTTAGATTTTCATTCTTGTTTTATTTTTGTATCGTTAATATTTACATTTTCAATTGACTTGTTTAGGTGGGATAAGGCAAGTGTCATCACACCCATTTTTGGATCGTGACAAATATTATTGTTATTTCTCATTTTTGTTGTGTTCCTTTTATATTGTTTAAATTCCTCATTGGTTATTGTTTCTATCCAATATGCCTATTACTTGTCGTTTCGAGATATGTGTTGACCTACCTACTAGTGGATTATGGTAGGTGCTATCATAACTCGAGTTTTCAGATCGTAACTTTAACCCATCAACTTTCTTGGATTAATAGCATCATCATAGATTAATAATATAAGTACAATCATCAAATTCATAATCACCAAGATATTAGTCCTCAATATCATAAATAATATGGATTTCTTAAGACACATTTTTTTTTCTTAGATGTTAGTTGCCTATTGGTTGATGATGCTTGTTCAGCTTATGTAAAATCTACTCGTCTTGCCTAACATTTGGTTGTTTTCTTTCCTAATCCTCTTTTTTTACCAACTTGCAAGACTCTTAATTGATTCGAGGCATGGTCATAGATAACTTGGTTGGAATTGGAGCTCCGAAATTTTAAGTTACAAATGAGAGTTATATTCGTCTAACTCAAACTTATTTTTATGTATATTTGGATCTTTTAGAAAAAAATACTAACCAATCTACATTTCTACCACTCAACATTAAATATTTGGCATATTGTGTATCACTATTTCATAAGAAATGAAATGCTACTTATGTAATTACAAAGCTCAAGACTAGTGAGGTTATATCATTAATATGCCCACATGTATTTGATTTATAATATCAATAAATATTAACTACATCATGAGAAGTACTCATCGTTAGGGGTGTACAAAATGGAACCAAAAATCGAATCAAACTGCAAACCGAGTTAAACCGATAAAAAACCCGACTAGTAGTTTGGTATTGAAAAAAAAAAACCCCAACTATATATATTTGGGTTGGTTTGTTTTAACTAAAAAAATCAATCCGAAACCAAACCAACCCGAGACCAAACCAACCATACATAATATATAAAATTTAAAATTTTATTTTATACATAAAAACATTTACTTTGATATAATTTTTAAATATTTCTTATACTTTTTCATAGTTTTTATCTTTTAATATATTATTTCAAGTTTGAAACTTAGAATTCTGAATGGTCCAATAAAGATTATAGTTCACAAACGTTGGTAATTATAATAAAGCTTAAATCAAAATCAAATTAATACTAATGCAAAAAGAAAATCAATTCAATACTAAGAATGACAATAATATTGAATATTTGTTCTTTAGTTTTACATTGGTTTAGACAATTAAAATACATAATCTAATTTTAATTTCCTTTAATATTTAGTAATGTAACTAATACTTATTAAACATATTTTAACATGATTTAGTACTTTTAAATTATGATCATTTTCATTATGACTTGTTAATTTGCAATATTTGTTTTACGCGATTTCATTATTATTATTTTTGTTTAATATTTTAATGTCATTAATCATATCATATTTTGTGTTATTTTCTTAAGAAACACCTTAGATAGTTGTATTTTGGTAGGACTAAAGAAATATTTGAAGTACAAGTAAATTATATGTTTGTATGAATACTTTACCGAAAAAATCCGAAAAAACCCGAGGTTGAAAAGTCCGAGTTTTATTGGTTTGGTTTGGTTTATAAATTTAAAAATTCGACACAAATAGTTTGGTTTGATATTTGAAAAACCCGAACCAACCCGGTCATGTACACCCTACTCATCGTTATTGAACATTTCGTAACCCTAGTCCCACGTTGATATAATAATGTAACCATTATGATTTTATCCAATCCTAATGATACCTATTTTTATATACTATAGTTTTCTTTGCAGAAATAATTTAGAGCAAAATTTAGCTCTTGTGATGTATTGATGTAACATGATTTTTTAGATGTTTTAAATCCCACTCAAATGTCATTGTATTGTTATAACATTGATTGTATATCTCGTTTTGGGTTGTTCGAATATTTAAATTCGTTACTCAATATTGCCATGTCTTACCTATTGCTTTGAATATGTCTTTAGGGGAAAATAAAATAATAAGATCGCCATCAGAAAGTTTGATCACTCGACATTTCTCAAAAAGAGATTGAAACATATCTACAATTGAAAATTTAGGAGTAGATTAAACAAAATTCTTTGAAATATAGGAGATGGACACTACATAAAAAATAATCATTAGCGGCAATTAATTAATGGCAATAACTTAATTGCCTCAAAATATGTATTTTTAGCGGCAATTAGTACTCTTTGTATATGCCGCTAAAGCCTTTAGCGACATTGGTTCTAATGACACTTAACTAATGCCGGTAAAGACTTTAACACTTTTTATTAATGTCTATATTTATTGCTGCTAAAAGTTATTTTTGTTGTAGTGGGATGAATTTTAAGCTCATTCAAAGTCCGCTTTAAATAAAATTTGGATGAGATTTGAAAAAGAAATCTCATAAAAAAATCCTATAGAACTTTGTTTTTCTCCACTATGCATATATAAGTCAAATCAAGTAAAAATATGATGAACAGTTTTCTGAAAAAGTTTGATGAAAAATCTAAAGTCATCCCTAGATTCAACTTTCAATGACTCGTATAGCGCACTAAATTAGTACACTAGGAATTCATGTATCTTAACGACAGTTAAGGTCTGTGCCAGTTATGTAAGATATATTGCACATTAATTTAATAAGCTATAAGTGAAAAATATGGATTATAACATCATAAAATAGACTTATAACATCATAAAATAGACTACTTAGTACTAACTATTTTCTTTTTGAACTGACAAATATTTGAAAAACATCTGAAACTTATGATAAAAATAACTATTTTCTCTGTCTAACAATACTTGTCCATTATTGACTTTACACATTTCTTAAGAAATTATAAATAGAAGGGTAATTTTACTATATTGAAAAATGTAATAGAGAAATAACTATAATTAATGATAAGGGTAAATTAGGAACTAAGTGTAAAATTATTCATTTATTTCATAAAGTGGACAAGTATTGTTGAACATCCCAGAATAGTGGTGGACAATTATTGTTGGACGGAGGAAATAGTTAACAACTTTTTAAATAGTAATATGATGGTTTTTAAACAACTTAAAGTACATAATTTTCTCCGCATGAAATAATTCGAAGCATGGGACCACAAAAGAAGAAGTCTATAATACGTATATTGGTGCAAATGCGCACACACTAATACATGGGATCACAAAAGGTGATGCCAAATGACTATTTCTTTATTTTAATTTTCTTGGGATTATTTAATAAACATAGTAATAATATATATAGAATAATTAGCATTCTAGAACTACTGATTAATATAATAAAGCAACTATTAAGACTTTATAGTATTCTCGTATCTCGATAATCACAAAAGTTAGGCTAGTAGTCTGGAAATGAGAAAACAAGACAATTATAATAATTTAACAATGGAGAGTACTATGTTGTGTTAATTAAAAAATACATAAGGCAACCAACCAACATTAATTAACGTTATTCAAGATTAACATCATAGTGACAAGTGCATTCCGTCATTAATTGGAGTAGTCATATAAAATCCAGCTATGTGAAAGTTGAGGTTTTTTAAACCTTCATTTATAAAATATTACTTGCAAAATTTTAAATAATAATAATGTATATATTATTTTCCAACAATTAATGGATATATCCATAAACTAATTATGTGTGCTATACGAAATTTTGATACGAATTGTGACAATTGCACATCACAAATGTTCGACACTAGTTTGCAAAATTCATCAAGATAATCTGCCATTGCAATAAATCTGTCTTTCGGGTGAACACTGATCTGTGGTGAGCACAAAACTTTTGCCACAACCTCCGCTCTTCAAGTGAATATTTTGCGGTGAGCACTTTGTTTATGCCGAGTAAACCTTTCACTGTGTAATAACTTGCAAATCATACGGGGATATAAATCATACTAGGGAAGCCCAATGCGACATGCCCGACTTAAAAAGACATCCATCCAAACCAACAGAGCCATCTCGAAGGACCATCAAAATTTTACCAGAGTGTAGTTTTTGGCTTTTACTATCCTCTTTTTCAATTCTAAACAGGAAAAAAAATTATGATATGAATTTTTTTATGAACGAATTAATCATTATTTTTAGTTACTCTGAAAATCTTAATTGCTTCATTGATATCATTAGGGGTGTACATTGCCGGGTTGGTTCAGATTTTTCAAATATCAAACCAAACCATTTATGTCGGATTTTTAAATTTATAAACCAAATCAAACCAATAAAACTCAAATTTTTCAATCTCGGGTTTTTTCGGGTTTTTCCGGTAAAGTATTCATACAAACATATAATTTAATTGTACTTCAAATGTTTCTTTAGTCCTACCAAAATACAACTATCTAAGGTGTTTCTTAAGAAAATAACACAAAATATGATATGATTAATGACACTAAAATATCCAACAAAAAAGTGATAATAATGAAATCGCGTAAAAATAATACTGCAAATTAACAAGTCATAATGAAAATGATCATAATTTAAAAGTACTAAATCATGCTAAAATAAGTTTGATAAGTATTAGTTATATGACTAAATATTAAAGGAAATTAAAATTAGATTATGTATTTTAATTGTCTAAATCAATGTAAAACCAAAGAACAAATATTCAATGTTATTGTCATTCTTAGTGTTGAATTGATTTTCTTTTTGCATCAGTATTAATTTGATTTTGATTTAAGCTTTATTATAATTACCAACATTTGTGGACTATAATCTTTATTAAACCATTTAGAATTCTAAGTTTCAAACTTGAAATAATATATTAAAAGATAAAAACTATGAAAATGTATAAAAAATATTTAAAAATTATATCAAAGTAAATATTTTTAAGTATAAAATAAAATTTTAAAATTATATATATAATGCCGGGTTGGTTTATTTTAGTTAAAACCAAACCAACCCAAATATATAGTCGGGTTTTTTTTGTTAATACCAAACCAAGTCAAACCAAACCACTAGTTGAACTTTTTTTTTCCAATTTAACTCAATTTGCGATTTGATTCGATTTTGTACACCCCTGGATATCACTTAAATGATTGACCGTAAAGTAGTCTATTACAGTACTAATGTTTATGCAACACTAAAGGGAAGAAAGCAAATATATTGATATTCAACTTAATATATTGGTAAATGTTACTATCTCGTGGCAATATATATGATCAATATCTATTTTTGCACACTTCTTTAAAAGATATTAATAGTCTTAATTAACCTAATAATAATATTTGCCTAAACTAATATTTTAGCACACCCCTTAAAAATATTTTTATAGTCATAATTAACCTATTAATAATAATTTTAAAATGAATATTTGTATCTTCTTAAAAATATTATACTTAACATTCAACTAATTGAATCAATAAGGGTAACTAGTTTTAAAAATAATAACAAACTATCGAGATATTCACCAATTGGTTATCAATACTTATCATATTGTTTGAGTAGATATCATTTGACTTAGTCTTTTCCATAAGATTAGATTAAGTTGTTAATGTAGTTCCTTAGAATTAGTCAAGTTAGTTCCTTAGAATTAGTCAAGTTAGTTACATCTCATTGTATTTAACTTGAGGTTACTATTGAATAATTAATCTGTGAAATTTGCTTTGATTCTCAATCTCTTTATGGTTTCAGAGCCCCTCTAAAACTCTCACGAGTCTAATCCAATTTTTTTTCTTTTTTCCTTTCTTTATCTCTCTTTGTGTCCAACATGGTTGTTCCTACTACCACCACTGACATTGTTGCTGCAGTTTCGACTACCACTCATGTGGTACAGTTTAATCCAGCTGCCCAATTACCTATCAAACTGCAAGGTAACCTCAACTTTGCCACCTGGAAGGCCCAACTAGTGATGCTACTCAATGGACACAAGCTCCTTGGGCATCTCACCGGTGCCAAATTTGCTCCGCCAACCACTATCACAGAAACTGATGCTACCATCTCAAATCCTGAATATGAGATATGGTTTTGCCAAGACCAACTAATTCAACAGGCAATGATGGCATCAGTCGACCCCACCATTGCTCCCACTGTTGCAACAGCTCCTTCGGCAAAAATAGCATGGGACCTCCTTCATACAGCTTATGCAAATAGGAGTCACACTCGCATATTCAGCTTGCGAGATCAGTTGCAAAACATGAAAAAATCCTCCAAGACAGTTGCTACTTACCTCCAGGAGATCAGATCCATTGCTGATGCTCTCAAAGTAGCAGGCTCTCCGGTAGCTGATGATGAACTAGCAGTCAAAATCTTGAGTGGCCTAGGTCATGAATACCGTGAAATCACTGCTGCTATTAGAGCGCGCGACACAGCCCTAAGCTTTGAGGAACTGTTCTAAAAACTCACAGACCATGAACTCTTTCTCAAACATTAAGATATCGACAGGTCATCCTCCATCATCATGGCTGCCGTTGCACAACGGGGCAAACGATGAGTTTTATTTGATGAGCAAGAATTACAAAATTGAAAATTTTCTTTGTTGGAAAAGGGAAGGAAAAATTTATTCAGTACTAAGTCTAGGATTTTCAGATGAGGGTGACCTAAGCGACGATGCCATAGTTGACGAGAAACTTTGGTGGAGGTGAAGTGAGCGGAAGGTGAGATAGGATTCCTCTAGGGCCACTCATAGAGTCCTTGTTTATTCCGGCCTTTTACCAGTAGTCTCCGAGTTTTGAGATCCTTCACAAGAAAAGAATGTGGAAAAAATTCGATTGAGGTTAGATTGTCAGTGCAAAACTTAGCAACAGAGATAAGGTTCTTTTTAAAAGCTGGGGCACAAAGAGTGTTAGAGAGCATGAAAGAAGAGTCAAAAGCCTTAATTTGAGTGAAACCAGTGTGAGTAATGGGAATAGTTTTACCGTCACCCATGGACACTTCCATTGATAAAAAGTTGTATTACTGCATTTTTGTTGATCATTACACCAAATATACTTGGTTGTATACAATCAAAAACAAAAGTGAAGTCGCTTCAATTTTTGCACAATTTCATCCTTTAGTGGAAAACTTTTTTAAACACAAAATTGTCTCACTTTATACTGATGGAGGGGGTGAATTCACCGGTCTTAAACACTACCTTCGAAGCAATGGCATTAAACATTTAATCTCACCACCTACACACCTCAACGAGTTGCCATAGCTGAACGACGACATCATCACATTATCGAAACAGCTCGTACTCTTCTCAATGAAGCCAACCTACCATCAAAACTATGGTCCTTTGCCTGTCAACATGCTGTCTATCTCATAAATAGACTCCCTACACCTGGCCTAAACAATGATTCTCCTTATACAAAATTATTTGGCGAACCTCCAAAATACACTTCGCTAAAATTTTTTGGTTGTCTTTGTTATCCATGGCTTAAACCATATACACAAAATAAATTTCAGCCTAGATCTACACCCTGTGTCTACTTAGGAGTTTTTATTGTTCATCATGCACATCTCTATTTTGATCCAGTGCACTCAAAAATATTTGTCAGTCGTGATGTTCAATTTTGTGAAGATATTTTTCCTTTTACTCAAATGTTCTCACACTTGAAAAATAAGTTTTCCACGTTACAATGGGAAATCATCGAGTCCCAAGTCTGTAAGGATACTCATTTAGCAGACCAACACAAATTGGACTCCACTCTTGTTCCATTTCTTCCGCCAACCATTCAAATTCCCTTAACAGTCCCCTCTTGCTCAAACACTCCAGAGTCCACAATTGAAAGGCAACTACCAGTAGTCTCCACTTCACCAGGTATTATTCCTATCACTTCTCAAACTCCTTCCCTATTAACAATAACACCTCCAATATAACTCCCTCATTCACCGATTCCAGCCCTCCCCCATCAGCTTTAAATCGGCAGCAACCACTGCCTCCCTCATCAGCACTGCATCGTCAGCAAACACTGCCTCCTCTAGTCATTATGCCCCTTGCCGCAGCCCCTCTACCATCCGGTGTGGTCACACGGTCCAAAAATAATATATTCACACCAAGAAAACACTTCAATTTTTGGCTCACCTTTCTCTTACTCCAACTACCTTTAAGCAAGCCGTCAAGCACAATGAATGGAAGAATGCCATGGATATGGAATATGAAGCCTTAATGAAAAACCACACTTGGGAACTAGTACCAAAAGACCCGATACATAATGTTGTTGATTGTAAGTGGTTATTTCGCATTAAAAGACATGCTGATGGTTCTATTGACAGGTACAAGGCGCGATTAGTAGCCAAAGGTTTCACACAATGTCCAGGATTGGACTTTCATGAAACTTTCAGTCCAGTTGTTAAACCAACCACTGTCCGAATTGTTCTTTCCATTGCAATTCAAAATAACTGGAAAGTTCAGCAACTTGATGTGAACAATGCTTTTTTGCAAGGTAACTTACAAGAACAAGTATTCATGGCTCAGCCGAAAGGCTATGTCAACTCTGATTTTCCAAATCATGTATGCCGTCTCAAAAAAGCCATATATGGCCTAAAACAAGCTCCACGTGCCTGGTATGAAGCTCTAAAATCTCACTTGAATAAAATTGGGTTTGTCAAGTCTGAATCAGATGCTTCTCTGTTTATCTTCACATCTAACGCTGTAACAATGTATATTCTGGTGTATGTTGATGATATACTCATTACTGGAAATTACCCAACCTTGGTCGAACATGTAATCAACTCTCTGTCCTACAAGTTCTCCCTAAAGAACCTTGGTGAACTTAACTATTTTTCGGGAATCGAAGTCAAACATGTTCCAAATGGGATTGTCTTATCACAGTCCAGATACATACTTGAAATTCTCTCAGATGTGGATATGGCCGACTGTAAAGGAGTTATGACACCAATGTGCTCAACTTCATCACCCAAAGCAAGAGATGGTTCCCCTCCAGCAAATGCAACATTGTATCAACGCACTCTTGGTAAGTTACAATACCTATCATTCACGCGTCCGGATATTGCATTTGCAGTTAACAAACTCTCACAATGTATGCAATCACCAAGTTTGGAACACTGGAAGGCAGTAAAACGGGTTCTTCGATATCTCAAGGCATCATCAACATCATCTCTACAAATCTCTCGCCACTCTGATAATAATCTATATATGTACACTGATGCTGATTGGGTAGGTGATCCATGTGACAGAATTTCCACATCCGATTACATACTATTCTTAGGACCAAATCCTATTTGTTGGTCCTCTAAGAAGCAACAATCAGTTGCTCGCTCTTCTACTGAAGCAGAATACAAATCGATAGCCAATGCTCTCTCTGAAATTACTTGGGTTCACAATTTGTTAAATGAGTTACGATATCCAATCATGCAAACGCCAAGCATCTTTTGTGATAACATTGGTGTCTCATATCTCAGCAAAAACCCGGTCTTCCACACTAAGATGAAGCACATTGCAGTAGACTTTCATTACCTCCGCAACAGCGTCAACTCCGGTAGAGTGATAGTCAAATATCTTCCTGCCGCGGATCAAATTGCAGACACTCTCACAAAGCCGCTGCCCAAACCTGCTTTCCTTCGGTGTTTATCCAAGTTAGGCGTTGTTGCAACACACCTAACTTGAGGGGGTGTATTGAGATATTCACTAATTGGTTATCAATACTTATCATATTGTTAGAGTAGATATCATTTGACTTAGTCTTTTCCATAAGATTAGATTAAGTTGTTAATGTTGTTCCTTAGAATTAGTCAAGTTAGTTCCTTAGAATTAGTCAAGTTAGCTACATCTCATTGTATTTAACTTGAGGTTACTATTGAATAATAAATCTGTGAAATTTGCTTTGATTCTCAATCTCTTTACAAACGACTTTCTTATAACCAAAATGACTAATATATGAGATCCGAGCGAAAGGGCGGACAAGAGTACGGATTAATATAGGGCAGAGTCAGGTAAAGTCAAGGAGTTTATCTGAATTTTGTTAGATAAAAAATTATAATATTAATATATAATTAAAATTATTTTATGTATATATACTAGATGTTGAACTCTCTTTATTTCTTTGGGCAAAACATCTATACAACCTTTTTAACTTGTCCCAAATTTCATTTTGACATTTCAACTTAATCTTGTTCTTTTTTAATTATCCAATTCCATTTTTCATGTATCATTTAAACTCACCTAGCCTGGAGGATCACCCAGAACCCAAATAAACTATGGAGCAAAGTCCTAATAAGTAAATACTACAAGCCCAATACAAGCTCCAACTCACCAATCTATCCATTCAACATTTTATGTTTAAATTAATAATATATAAAAAATGGAGTTGGAGCCTGGAGGGTTAAAATGAAATAAGCTAAAGTTGAGATGGAGTGCTAAAATAAAATTTAGGACAAGTTAAAGAGGTTATGTATGTGTTTAACCATTTTTTATGTGCTTACTTCTTTATATAAATTTTGAACATCTTAAGGAAAATTCTGACTCCACAGTTACTCATTATACGTTAAAAAAATATATTGTAAAACAAGTATAAATAATAAATATCACATGCAGTAAATCAAACATGTTGATGTAGAGTATCAAACTCGAATTCATGAAATTCAAACAATAAATTCGTTTTTGGATCGATCTCTAATCATAGCTCATCCCAGTCACTTTAGAAGAGAACAATCTAGAAGAAGAGTCGCCTCCAAGTCATTCAAAACTACTTTACGGTTGTTTATTTATTGACCATAACAAATTTAAAATTAAAAGGAAAAATGAGAAAAGCTAAAAATGAACATTGATAAAAATTACTTAAAAAGAAAAGGCCATATTTGCTTAATTGACACTCATGCAATTGCTTGAGTTTCTCCAACACAAAATTCATAAACTGCCTTAAAGTAAGCAGTAGGTGAAAGCTGAAATTTTATTTAGTGCACTTTTGAACAATGTTGATCTCACAATAATTTCCAGCTCTGGGGGCAAACTCAGTAATTTTAAGTGGATGGGGTATAAATAAATGGAGTATACACTAATTTCAAAATGCAAATTAAAAGCCAGTGTTAAATGGTAGAGTCACTATTAAAAAAATACTATTTTTTCTCTAAAAAATGTTCAATTTATATTTTCACAAATATTTTGATTGAAGTAATAAGTAAAGAAAAAATGTCTAGTCATTATCACTACCCAAAGAAATCTTTAGCGGTAATTAATTAACGATAATAATTTAATTGTCGTTAAAATATGTATTTTTAGAGGCAATTAACAGTCTTTGTGAATGTCCTTAAAACTTATGACGACATTAGATTCAATTGCAATCCACTAATGCTGGTAAAGATTTTAGCATCTTTTGTTAATATGTATATTTATTGCCGCTAAAAACTTTTTCTTTTATAATGTATTCCTAGGATTTCAATGAAGACATGTTTTCCGTCATGCATTTTCTAGAGAACTGATTCGGTGAAAATGAATTGAAATAGAAAAAGCATGTTCTATAACATAAAGTTGTTATTAATTCTTGATGATAAAAACTCTATTTCTAACAGTGCGTTAGTTGGGTTAAGTAGGAATAGGGGCGGATCTACTTGGGGGGGTGGGGGTGCCATGCCACCCAAGAGCTTCGACGGAAACTCTATGTATATAGGTATATATATACACAGTCTATATATAAATAATAAACCCGCCACCCACAGTACCAAAGTACTTTGTGGTGCCCGTGGTAAAAGGCCAAATGTTTGAGCCTCAAGTCGATGGATCGAACCTGTTTTGACACTTTTTGACCTTTTTCTTTTTTTCTTTTTTACCATTATTTCAGATTATTTGCTACTTTCTTTATCTTTAAATAATTTTATAAGTATGAAATTTAGCCTAACTCATCCTACTCCTAACATTAGATATTATTTTTGTTATCTCTTGTATTTAAATTAGCAAACCAGAAATAATAAAAGATGAAAAGAAAATCACAAAGAACTATCCGAGTCCACAGAATCCACTGTGTGTCCTTAAGAAATTTAATCCCCTCAAGTACCCGAGGTTGCAGATTAATTCCTCCCAAGATAAAACGGATTAACCATTAAAGAAGTAGCGGTACCTCAAATTTTGATAATTTCAACGAACTCAAAATGACAGCAACGAATCACACACACAGACACTATCGATAGATTTTGTTTTGTAAGAAATGTATGCAAAAGAAGGGAAGAATTCGATGCAGAAAAAATGAGAGAAAACCTCTCTATTTATAGCCAACAAAGGGTAAAGGTCACAACCTTTCAGAAAGAAGACAACCTTTCAGAAAGAAAACAACCTTTCAGAAAGGTCTAGGGCTGGCAAGGGGACGGGGACGGGGACTGGGGGACGGGACGAAGGGGGACGGGACGGGACGGGGGACGGCGCTGGGGGGATTTTGGGGGGACCGGGATTGGGGGGACGAAAATACGTCCCGTCCCGTCCCACTATATATACGGGATGGGACGGGGTTTGGTGGGACGGGACGGGACGGGACGGGGGATTTTTTATTTTTTATATACTTATTTTTTTGTATTGAAATTACATGTTAATAAATAACATTTTTAGTTTATTTGGTTTTCTATACATTTTTAGTTAATAAATAATGCTTAAGTTTTCAAATTTCAAATTTCAAATTTGAGAAGTTCAAATTTGTATTTTAAATATTTTAAAGTAATTTAAATTTGAAATTTCAAATGTCAAATTTCTATTTTTAAATTAAGTATTTTAAAGTTAGTTTAGTATATAATATATACTAAACTAACTTTAAAATATGTATCTATATATTAAAATTAAAATGCAAGACCATAGTTTTATATACTTATTTTTTTGTATTGAAATTACATGTTAATAAATAACATTTTTAGTTTATTTGGTTTTCTATATATTTTTAGTTAATA
This sequence comes from Solanum pinnatisectum, assembly GCA_035578085.1. Classification (NCBI taxonomy): domain Eukaryota; kingdom Viridiplantae; phylum Streptophyta; class Magnoliopsida; order Solanales; family Solanaceae; genus Solanum; species Solanum pinnatisectum. The sequence continues at coordinate 40,601,627 of CM069083.1, read as the reverse complement.
AATAATGCTTAAGTTTTCAAATTTCAAATTTCAAATTTGAGAAGTTCAAATTTGTATTTTAAATATTTTAAAGTAATTTAAATTTGAAATTTCAAATGTCAAATTTCTATTTTTAAATTAAGTATTTTAAAGTTAGTTTAGTATATAATATATACTAAACTAACTTTAAAGTATGTATCTATAATTCTATATATTAAAATTAAAATGCAAGACCATAGTTGTATAAAAAAGACTTGAATAAAGCTTTCAAATTTATTCAATAAAATGTAATTGCAACTTAGAAATTAAAAGTTAGAACTTACAATTTACAAATATTAGCGGAGTAACTAATCTACGCAGCCACCTTCTAGGAAGGGTTCTGTTTCAATAAGTTCTCAAATGTAAAACTAATATTTGTTACAAATATTATATGAGTAACTAATTTACACAGCCACCTTCTAGGAAGGGTTCTGTTTCAATTAGTTCTCTGATGTAATCTAATATCTGTGTTTCTCCTTTAAAATTCAATTCTAATTGTCGAATCATATCGATGGTGACATCCTCCGGTGTTGGCAAACTTGCTAGAAACTCTTGTGACTCTAAGTTATCGTCAGTAGATTCAATGATCGTTTTAATCCAAGATTCTTGTTTGAAACTTATCTTTGGCAAATTATAATTCCTTCTCTCGGCGTTGACCCAGTCTCTAAATAAAAGCTATTGTTTCCAAACCGTCTTCCGCCAATGAATATCTATGATCGCCAATTTGAAACCTTGCCGCACTAAAAGCAAACCGATGCAATCATGAAGCTTGAATAGCTAGAACATCACGAACCATTTTGCTCAAAATTGGAAATGCAACGCTCCGCCTCCTCCACCATGCTAATAAATCTTCATTGCCATCTTCGTCTTCCAATGTTTCTAAAGATTGATTAAGATATTCTTCAAAATCATCACGGTTAGTAGAATTAAGACCAAGAAAACCTCGCATATAACTTGAAATTCGAGCTTTACTCTGAGGATTAGAAGTTTGACCAACTTCTCCTTGAGTATTTCCTGTAGTTTTATATTTTTCATACAAAAAATATGCTTCAACATTTAAGATAAACATACACAATTCACAAGTAGGACTTTCTTCCGGTAAAATTTCTAAAGTATCATAAAAAGTATCAACAAGTGCCTGCACACCTCGTAATTTATATTCAGGATGAAGTAAAGTAGCAGTTAAATAAATTTGAGGAATAGGAAAAAAATATTTTTAAAATTTTACAATCATACCTTCAATTGCAACTCTAAATTTTTCAATTTTTTTGTATTTAGAAAATTGAATTGAAATAGCACAAATATTTATTAATATTGATGAAATAGTAGGATAATAAATTTCAGAAAACATGGTTGTAGCATCATAAAAAAGTCTTAAAAATTCTATTAGTTCATTAGTTTGTTCCCAATCTTCTTCACAAATCCTATCTAATGGGTCAGCATTATGAGCATTAAACACCATTTGTATGGGATTTTTATATTCGTAAGCAACTGAAAGCATTTCGTAAAAAGAATTCCACCTTGTTTTAATATGTCTTGGAATTTTTCTTGGTGGCAAATCACAAAGTACACAACGCTCATTAAATTCCCTAATTCTAGCAACTCTATGAGCATAAAAAATCCAGGCAACAGCATATTCAATTTTCATACAACCACAATCAAATAATTCAACACCATCTTGTACAATTAAATTTAATACATGTGCAATACATCTAACATGAAAAGCATTATCATCAATTGGACATAATCTAGCTTTTAACATAGTAGCAGCGTTTGTATTATTAGATGCATTATCTAATGTGACAGACATTACTTTATCTATAAGCATGTAATAATCTAAAACACTCAAAATATTTGAAGCTAAATATGGACCAGTTTTTTTCTCTACACATTCTTTATAAGTTATGATTCTTTTTTGCAAATTCCAGTTATTATCAATCCAATGTGCTGTAATTGTTAAATAATCATGTCCATTAACACTACGACCCATGTCCGGTTATGGACACTCTACAATCTAATATGCTAAACATACAACGAAGATATTGACAATATTTACCTTGATGTTCAAAACATCGATTTAAAGATTTCTTGAAAATTCCTCTATAAGAAGGATTATAAGTTTGTTGAATATATTCAATAAAATCGGGATGTGAAGGAAAAGTATAAGGCAAACCACAAATAGAAACCATTTTAGCTAAATTTTTGCGATCTCTTTCCTTATTATATTTATGTTGTGTTAGTGGACCACCGGGGTTAGAAAGATCTAATGTTCCTTGAACCATGTTAGAAGCCCCTACTGATTCATTAACATTACTATCAAAATCATTAACTGGAATTCCTTTTTTCCTATCGGCTAATGCTTTAGCTTTTTTATATTCAATCGGCACATAAGATAACAAATGTCTATTTAAGCCCCCCGTCCCACCTTGACCCCTACCTTGTTTATGTTTAAAATGTTGTTTACACTTATTACAAATTGCAATAGAGTTTTCTTTATCTAAAGTCATAATTGCCACACAATAGAAGTTTTAGGGCGTTGATACTTCACCTTCTCCCTTGTAGGAGGTATAAGGGGTGAGCGTCTACAATTTTGCTCCGTTGAATTTGTAGTTTCAGTTGGAACTTCTGTCACCGAACTAGTAGGTGTTTCTTCTAAATCTTCTTCTAGATCAACTTCTACTTCTTCACCTAAATATTCATCAAGATTAGGATTAATATTTCCATAACGTCGTTCTAAACTTTCATGATCGAGTTGAACATTTGAATAAATATCATAAGAAGTATCATCAACATAAGTAGAATCATTTGTATTAAATCTAACTCTAGACATTGATTTAGAAGAAGTACCACCATAGTTACTCTTATTTTTTTCCTTACTACTTTTTTTATTAAAATTAAATAATTTACTAATGCCACTTGGTTCTTTCTCTTTTCCTTTACCGGTATCTTTTTTGCTAGAACTCATATTTAATTATATGTAAAGTGTAATATAAAAATAATAATAACACAAAAGTTAATGACAAAAAATAAAATATAAATATTATAAAACGAATGTACCAAAAGTCTGCGTTAATAGCAGACGTTATAACTGATTCTTGAAACTTGTAGTTTGTTGTAACTTGTAATTTGGAACTCCAATACTTGATAGCAAATATAATAATTATATATATTATAATATAATATGAAAATTTTGAATTGAAATATATGTATTATGATATAATATGAGACTTAAATGGAATAAAAAACTAAGATTTGAGATTGAGAGGATATAGAAAATAGATGAGAGAATAGATGATTTTGTAAGAAATAATAAGGGATAGAGGGGTATTTATAATATTAAAAGTGGGTTAAAGTGTATTTATGATAACTTGAGGGTTTAAAGTAAAATATTAAAAGTAGGGGGATGGTAGGGGGTGTTGGGGAAGTGAAAAAGTGGGATAAATCCATTGGGGGGGGCCCACTAGCCGTTGCCCAACGGATATAATTCAAAAAATTTTAAAAAAAAAAAAATCCATGAACCGGCGGTTCAACTGGCCGACGGGTCGGGCCGGGCGGTCGACGGACAAAAAGTGAACCGGCCACGACCGGTCCCTAACCGCATGTACCCTGACCGTGAATTAACCAGACCGGGTCCAGTGGCGGTTCTCGAACTGTCTCGGGCGGTCGGGCCGACCGATCCTTGCGACAACTAGAAAGGTCACAACACTTTGGAAAATGCATAACTTTTCAAACGGTCACAACTCTTCGGGAGAGTTCACAACCCTTCATTTCCTGTTCACACCTTTAAAACCCAACAATCCCCTACATGAATAGGGAATGGCTATTGTTAAAACATATGTATGAAAAATTGTCTGATTCGTAAGTAAAGGTTAATCGCATCTAGATAAGTAGGTTTCCCTTTAAACTTTCCGTAGTGAACATATATCGGATATACTCGGTCAATCGGTAGATTTGATATCTTTGAACCGTCGAGCTTTGGTGTATACCTAGACAACATAAGTCACACAATCAACCCTTGAACTGTTTTTGGTTCTCATTGTTTTGTTCGTTTCAGCCATGAACACATCTCGGTTAATAAGTGCTTAGAGAATTGGCCTTACCGGATTCTCCTTGAAGTGGCTTACACTTCACACTTACATAGGTGATTTTTAAATGTGTTATCCCATAGATACACTATTTGATATACCCTGTATCAAACTTAGAAACCATTAAAAAAGTCCTTATGCCTTTATCTTGGTTACTGAACATTGTCTCATCATGAGAATGGTTATAAAATAATTTTTGACAATGTTGAACCGTCATCTATGACTTTGTTTTATCTCCTTGAACCTAGATCTTGGGATCTCCAGTCTTCTAGGTAGAGTTACCGCCACGATGACTTGTTCTCGGCCATAATCCCATTCCCGTCGATGATTTCTCAACTCCTTCTCTAGTTAGGCCTTTTGTAAGTGGATCCGACACATTATCCTTTGACTTCACAAAGTCAATTGTGATAATTCCACTAGAGAGTAGTTGTCTAACAGAGTTATGTCTTCGTCTTATATGACGAGACTTTCCGTTATACATAACGCTTCCAGCCCTTCCTATTGCATCTTGACTATCGCAGTGTATGCATATAGGGGCCATTGGTTTGGGCCAATACGGAATATCTTCTAAGAAATTTCGGAGCCATTCAGCTTCTTCACCTGCCTTTTCTAAGGCGATAAATTCAGACTCCATTGTAGAGCGAGCTATACATGTTTGTTTGGATGATTTCCAAGATATTGCTCCTCCACCAATAGTGAAAACATATCCACTCGTGGATTTCGTTTAAGTTGACCCAGTAATCCAATTTGCATCACTATATCCTTCAAGAACTGCTGTATATTTGTTGTAATGCAAAGCATAGTTTTGAGTGTCTTCTAAGTACCCCAAAACTCTCTTCATTGCCAACCAATGATTTTGATTGGGATTACTTGTGTATCGACTTAGTTTACTTATAGCGCAAGCTATGTCTGGTCGTGTACAATTCATGACATACATCAAACTTCCCAATACTCTGGCATAATCCAATTGAGACTGACTTTCACCTTTACTCTTTGCAAGATTAAGGTTCACATCAATTGGGGTCTTTGCCTTTTTGAAATTCAAATACTTGAACATTTCAAGTACCTTTTGAATATAATGAGATTGAGACAATGCTAGACCGTTAGGAGTTTTGTGAATCTTAATTCCCAATATCAAATCGGCAACTCCTAGATCTTTCATATCAAATTTACTAGCTAGCATGCGCTTAGTAACTTTTATATTGGCAATGTCCTTGCTCATTATCAACATGTCATCCACATATAGGCATACAATAACTTCCTGATTCGGAGTGTCTTTAATGTAAACACATTTATCACACTCATTGATCTTAAATCCATTTGCCAACATGGTTTGATCAAACTTTGCATGCCATTGTTTTGGTGCTTGTTTTAGTCCATAAAGTGACTTAACAAGTTTGCATACTTTCTTTTCTTTACCAGGAACTATGAAGCCTTCAGGTTGTTCCATGTAGATCTCTTCCTCTAGCTCTCCATTTAAGAAAGAGGTTTTCACATCCATTTGATGGATTTCAAGACTGTATACTGCAGCTAGGGCAATTAACATCCGAATTAAAGTAATCCTAGTTACTGGCGAGTATGTGTCAAAATAATCAAGACCTTCTTTTTGTCTAAAGCCTTTGACAACAAGTCTTGCTTTATATTTGTCAATAGTTCCATCATCTTTCATCTTCTTTTTGAAGATCCATTTTGAACCCAAGGGTTTGTTCCCTAGAGGAAGATCAACCAACTCCCAGGTATGATTGCTTAAGATTGATTCAATCTCACTATTGACAGCCTCCTTCCAAGAGGTTGAGTCGCTAGACAACATCGCTTCCTTGAATGTTTGAGGCTCACTTTCAAGTAGGAATGTTACAAAATCAAATCCAAATGACGTAGCTGTCCTTTGACGTTTACTGCGCCTTGGACTCTCTTCATTGGTTTCATTATCTTTTGGTTCTTCTCGAGGTTGTTTAGACCCCCCACTAGATGACTCAAGTCTAGTTTTATACGGATAGATATGTTCAAAAAATTCAGCATTATCTGATTCTATTATCGTATTATCATGAATATCCGGATGTTCGGACTTATGAACCAAAAATCGACATGCCTTACTATTTGTGGCATATCCAATGAATACACAATCCACAGTCTTAGGCCCTATTTTCACTCTCTTAGGTATAGGAACCTGAACTTTGGCTAGACACCCCCACACTTTGAAATATTTCAAGTTGGGTTTTCTACCTTTCCATTTCTCATATGGAATAACATGTGTCTTTGTGTGAGGCACTCTATTGAGTATTCGATTTGCTGTAAGGATAGCTTCCCCCCACAAGTTTTGTGGTAAACCTGAACTTATAAGTAAGGCATTCATCATTTCCTTTAAAGTTCGGTTTTTCCGTTCCGCAATTCCATTAGATTGGGGAGAGTAAGGAGCAGTAGTTTGATGGATTATTCCATTTTCCAAACATATTTCTGCAAATGGAGATTCATATTCTCCACCTCTATCACTTCTGATCATTTTGATCTTTCTATCCAACTGATTTTCAACTTCAGTTTTATATTTCCTAAATACGTCTATTGCTTCATCCTTACCATTTAGCAAATAGACATAACAATATCTAGTGCAATCGTCAATAAAAGTTATGAAATACTTTTTTCCACCACGTGTTGGTGTTGACTTCATGTCACTAATATCAGTGTGAATCAGTTCTAAGGGATATGAATTCCTTTCAACAGATTTATAAGGATGCTTAGCATACTTAGATTCAACGCAAACTTGACATTTTGATTTATTGCACTCAAATTTAGGCAAAACATTTAAGTTAATCAATTTTCGCAAGGTTTTGTTATTAACGTGTCCCAAACGTTCATGCCATAAACATTTAGACTCAAGCAAGTAAGAAGAAGCAGAATTTTTATTCATATCAACTGCAATTACATTGAGTTTAAAGAGGCCCTCAGTGAGGTAACCTTTTCCTACATATATTTCATTCTTACTGACTACAACTTTATCAGAAACAAATACACATTTGAATCCGTTCTTAGTCAGAACTGGTATAGAAACTAAGTTCTTTCGCAATTCCGGAACATACGAGACCCTGTTCAAAGTCACCACCTTGCCCGATGTCATCTTTAAAAGGATTTTGCCAGTTCCTTCCACCTTTGCAACAGTGGAGTTTGCCATAAACAACTTCTCTTTTGTAGGTACTGGAGTATATGATGAAAATAATTCTTTGTTGGTACACACATGGCATGAGGCACCAGAATCTATCCACCACTCTCTTGGATTTTCAACCAAATTGCATTCTGAAAGCATTGCACAAAGATCGTCCATCTCTCCTTTGGATTCAGCCAAATTTGCTTGATCCTTCTTCTTGTCCTTCTTGGGACCCCGACATTCAGTAGCCTTAAGATCACGTTTGCCACAATTGAAGCAACTTCCATTGAACTTCTTCTTAGGAGGATTGTTCTTTGGACCAGATGCTTTCTTTCTTTTCTTTGATTTTGTGGGATCTTGTTCAACAATATTTAATCCAAATGTTGCTGAATTACCATGTGACCTCTTTTCTACGACCTTGTTATCCTCTTCAATTCTTAGCCTTACCATGAGATCTTCAACAGTCATCTCCTTGCGTTTATGTTTCAAGTAGTTTTTGAAGTCCTTCCACAATGGCGGTAACTTCTCAATAATGGCAGCCACTTGGAAAGCATCATTCACAACTAATCCTACATTAAAAATTATGTGAGTATTAAGAATAAACTTAATATTTTCAACATAGGTATTAAATAAATTTATACCTTCAGCAAGAAGATCATGGATTATGATCTGCAGTTCTTGAACTTGGGTGACGACGGTCTTACTGTCTATCATCTTATAGTCCAGAAACTTTGCCACAATGAACTTTTTTATTCCGGCATCCTCTGTTTTATACTTATTTTCTAAAGCATCCCAGAGTTCTTTTGAGGTTTTGACATTACTGTACACATTGTACAGATCATCCTGTAGGCCACTCAATATATAATTTTTACACAAGAAATCAGAATGTGTCCATGCTTCTGTTACCAAGAATTGTTCTTCAGACGGAGTTTCATCCGACATAACAGGAACGTTCTCATTAATGAACCTCTGCAGACTCAATGTAGTCAGATAGAAGAACATCTTTTGCTGCCATCTCGTGAAGTCGACTCCAGAAAACTTTGCAGGTTTCTCAGCCGGTGCTAAGGCAGCAGTTGAACGATTGGGTGCAACCGATGTTGTTGTAGAACTTACTGTTCCAACATTTGCTTGACTTGAATTAGTCTTTTTTTCTCACAAATGGCGTATAATTTTAGTATGTAAAATACTAACAGTAAAGAATAAATCCTTACAAAGACTGTTTCTGATGTAACGATAAAGTTTTTATGTTCTTTTAATCGTTAATCAAATGAATTTTAGAAATTCAAACAGAGTAGAAAACCATAAAGATTTTAATCTCCAGAAACCTCAAATAAAGAAACTTTTTAAATTTCTTAAGATTGTTATCTCTTGTATTTAAATTAGCAAACCAGAAATAATAAAAAATGAAAAGAAAATCACAAAGAACTATTCGAGTCCACAGAACCCACTGTGTGTCCTTAAGAAATTTAATCCCCTCAAGTACCCAAGGTTGCAGATTAATTCCTCCCAAGATAAAACGGATTAACCATTAAAGAAGTAGCGGTACCTCAAACTTTGATAATTTCAACGAACTCAAAATGACAGCAACGAATCACACACACAGACACTATCGATAGATTTTGTTTTGTAAGAAATGTATGCAAAAGAAGGGAAGAATTCGATGCAGAAAAAATGAGAGAAAACCTCTCTATTTATAGCCAACAAAGGGTAAAGGTCACAACCTTTCAGAAAGAAGACAACCTTTCAGAAAGAAAACAACCTTTCAGAAAGGTCACAACACTTTGGAAAATGCATAACTTTTCAAACGGTCACAACTCTTCGGGAGAGTTCACAACCCTTCATTTCCTGTTCACACCTTTAAAACCCAACAATTTTTTCTATCCTATATTAATTATTTACATTTTACTAAAAATAGTTATTAAAAATTATTTGTCAATTAACAAAATTAAACAACAATTTGTTAATTTTTTTTTCATTATCCAAACAATTAATTCGATCAAAGTTGGGGTATTTTTCAGACCCTTATCCCTTTTATTTATAATTTCGTAAAGAAGTAAAAGAAAAAGTTAATAGCTAATAGAAAGAGGTATAAATTGTTTTTCTCTCTTCTCAATAATTTCATAAACACTTAAATGCATCAAATATTCTCCAACAAGAAAATATAACAGAAAGATCATCAATAATTTTAACCAATAATTATATAACTTTTGGTACTATTTTCATGTAACCCAATATCGAAAATCATCCATAAACTCCTACATATATACATACTCTCTCAATTTATATGATATTTTTTTATTCTTGAAATTCAAGCTATGTGAAGTTTAATTAAAATATTAGAAAATAGTTATTATTATTACATTAACATGATAAGAATTGCAACTTATGTTTGTTCATAAATATTACATTCTCGCTAAGTTGTTCAACCAAAAACATTATTAGTTGTGATTCTTATCATGTTTATATAATTAAAAGAAAAAGGAACAAAAAAAAAAAATACACCGTATAGCTTGACGTTCAAGAACAAAAAATAACCTATAAATTAATGGAGAGAGTAAAATGAAAAAAAAAAATTGGTTAATTAAATTATATTTTGTTGATTGACAAGTAATTTTAAATAATTATTTATGTTTATCCTAAAAATAATACAATTGATTTGTATGAGAGATATCTTAAATTATCTTAGTTTAACTTTTTTTAAATACGTAATTATTTGACTTTAAATCAAAATTAATATTAATATATTTATCTTTATTTGATTTTTGACAAATGAACAGTATGAACCACCATAAATTTTTTGTAAACAACCTACAAGCACTTTTTAAAAAATTTATACATGTTGTTTATTCCTATTTTATTGATTGATTTGTCATATAAATCGAAAAGACAAGTAATTCGAATCAAACATAAAGTTAATTTAGGCGATGAGTCTATTTGACACCCAGAGACTCTAAATCCTGAATCCGCCTCTGAGTAGGAATTGATCATATATATATATAACAATGGAGTATATATCCCTCTAAATTTTCTTTTTAAAAAATTAAACATTATCTCCTCCAGCTTTGAACAAATGAGATCCTCCTTTGTTATGTATCCTATACAATATTAATTTTTTCCTTTCAATCAATTTCATTTACTAGTTTGTACGGTATATTTATATTAGATAATGTATATGTTACACTCCTTAATAAGTTGGTAAGAGTCTCTAATCACATGACGGTATTTTTTTTTGTTTGGTGTTCGGTATTTCATAAGAGTCCAATTAATCTAATTTCGTAGCTTCATTTGGGGAAAACACTTTCTATTAAAAATAATTTCATATTCAAAATTTAAATTCGAGACATGTAATTCAAGAAGGAGTAATCCTAGCTACTTGCATCATATTTTTTGGTGATTGATGATGCTAATTATTATTTTTAGAATAAAATGCAAAGTAGTTTCATTGAGTTTACCTTTCCATGCAACTTGCAAGTATTCCATTTGGGTCTAAATCATAGTTAAGGGAAGATTTCTTGTACTAGCTACATTATAGTGTTATTTTGCTTTAATACCATTTTAAAATCATATGTATAAAATTAAATTGAATATATTACTAGTCAAATCAATTTTAAGTAGCTATAACCAAAAAATATACAAAAATTACATAAATACGCATAGAATACAATTTTACTTGATTAAAATTCTTCCATCAACACAATATTTTAAGGGATCTTTTGTTACTCCATATTTCATAACCTTAACGAATTCACTCGAAATACAACGAGGTTCACATAAGTGACAACATATCACTTGTGTCCCACAAAATTCCCCCTAGACAAAACTCTCAAAACCCTTAAGACTACATTTTGAATGCTGATTAAATAAGAAGGAATGAACCTCTATTTATAGCGTCCTAAACATTTTCCTACAAGAAAGAAACTAGCCAAATATAAAGACTTTATGTTTTCCTTTTAGGAAAAGAAACCTATTTATGGTAAGAAACTCAGGGCAAATACTCAACATCAAGTTATAACACATTGGTTTTCATCCATTGCAATGCAGCTTGGAATAGACACGAGCATCAAATTGATAGAACTAAAATACACGATGAATGAGTACTTACTTATACATGAGCTATATATTGAATATACATTATGATACACTCAAAAAGCTGAATATATCTTAGCTATACATGAAGTATACACTAACATACTAACTATTCAATCTCAATTAATTCAAAATCACTTCTAAACAGTCCCAAATTTGAATATGAAATCCTCTAAATGTTTTGAACCTTTTATATATAATTCACTCGAAATAATTCAGTTTGTGATATGCCAACTTTTTTTAAAAAGAAACGCAGCAAATTGTAGTAGAAGAAGAAGCATCACCAGACGACGACGAATTAAGAAGAAAGAACAAAAAAAAGATGCCTTCAATTTTTTTTAAAAATTAATTAAAAATGAAAAAAATCACACCATATACATATTTAAGAGACAATATTACGGGTTTTAAACCTACTTTTAAAAAATTCTTACTTATAACAATTTAACTATGGGTTATAACATATCAATTAAATTTAACTTTATTTAAAAATCAATTAAATTTTACTTTATTAAATGATTAATCTTTTTATAATTTTATATTATTAATAATTTAATTATTTTGATTGTCGTTCCTTTTTTAAAATCAGTAATTATCAATTACACAATTTTCGGGATTTATATTGATTACAATTCCATGTTTACTGTTATACACCACACCACCACCCACTCACGTTAATCCCACCCCACGCCTATCCTATACAACACGCCACCAACCCACTAGCCCACCTTCATAAATAAAAAATTCATCTCTCTCAAACATAGTGCATTCCGTTTCTCATCTTCTTCATGTCGAAGAAAATTGTTCTAACGCCTCGAAAGAGTCCTCCACTAGTTGAAGCAACTTCTACGGATGAAGTACATGCTCCAACATTCAACATATTGACTCAAATCCTGCCGCCAAAAAATAATGAAATTCCGGCAAAGGCGGGTTCTTCTCAATCGAAGAATTAGATTACTCAAAAGTAGAAAAATAGTCAAGAAAAGAAAACGGTAAGTCCTGCAAATCAAAAGGAAAAAAAGAGGAAGGGTAAAATTGTAGAACCCATTTAGATTCGGATTTCGTAAGTGAGAGTAAAGAAAACGAAAAAAAAAAACAACAAATGTTGAAATTGGTCACTCCTCAAAACCATCAAGAAGAAGAACAACAACGAAGGAGGACTCAGAAATCTCAATATCCAAAAAAGGCAAAAAGAAGTGGTTAGGGTAAGTATTATATTTAATTTAATTTCAAATTATTCAAATTAGTGGGTTTTTTGTTATAAATATTATATCATGCAAATTTTTTTCCAGTGATTGTGGTTTGTACACATGTCTATTTGCTGAATACATCAATAATGGAGTTTTTGATATGCGTTCTGTTGATATCGATGCAAAGTACCATCGTCAAAGGTATGCCACAATCATATGACATTATGGAAAAATAAAGAATGATGATGGCGCGATCAGTGAGAGTGAAGTAACAAGAACTGTTGCTAGCAATTTTGGTGGACCTATAGCAAAAGAACATGCTCCGGATATCAGCAATTATCCTACACCAAGAGCACAGAGATCAAATTTGAGATAGTTGATTGCACCTTAGACTTTCTAGAATTACAAGTTTTTTCTAACTTTTGGATGATATTTTTGTGTTTGATACAGTTTTAAGTATTCGATGATATATAATATCCATTGTTTTCTTCTAGTCAGATACCAACTACATATGAATTATAGATTGTCTATTATAATTTCAAGATACTAGTTATATACAGACTGCATACCAATTGGATATACCATTCTAAAGATAAATTACATATTGAGTATAATAATTTTCGGGATAACAGTTATATACAAAATGCATACCAATTGGATTCAACATTTAGAGTTCATGATCTTATAGTGTCTTATTAACTGAAACAAAACGAATACCAATTTAGAGTTCATGAGCTAGCTCTGTCTTATAATTGGTATCCAAACTGTACAGTTGTGGCATCCAAATTCATACATGATTGATTTTTTACTTCATATTGTAACACAAAAAATAAAAAAATAAAAAATGAATGAAGTTGGTATCCAACTTGTATAAATACCTTGAAGAAATGATTATGTCAATGTAAAATAGTGATCAATGTATTTTGTAACAACCTCAATTACATCTTGTTTTATATTTATTCAAGTTGGACACCTTATGGATACCAAATTAATACTAATTGTACATTATATTGTCTTAAGAAGTGTGGACTAAGTATTTTATATTTTAAAGATGTATGAAGTTGGTATACAATCTGTATAAATACTATAAGAAACGAATCTAACAATTTAAATCATCGATCATTAAATTTTGCACCAACATCAATTACATCTTATTTTATTTTGGTTTAGAGTAGGACACTAGTTGAATACCAAATTAATACTCATGCTAACTATTAAATAATATCAGTAGCTATTAAGTTGCATACCAAATAGATGCCAAATGCATACCATAATTACCATATATAATGTTCACTAATATAAACAATACCTTATATATTAAACTGGCATGAATTTTATTTCCAACAGTATGCAATTGGTATGATTACTGAATGAATGTTGTATAAAACATGAACAATATATTAAACACTTAGCTGAAATACATTTGATATCAATTCTGTATATATTTGATATGCATTGTCAACAAATATTATTGGAAAACAATGAATACATTGTACCAATCAAAACAAAACATGAGTCTTAAAGATAAAATAAAATAAAACTTTTGTATCGTTTAAGCAAATAAACTATCGGTTTTTTGGCGCAGGATAATAAGTCTTCTTGTTGTGGCCCACTTGACAACATCTACTGCAAGTAACTTTAGACCTTTTGAATTGCACATCAGCAAATCCCTTCCAGCTTCAAGTTGCGGTCTTCCTATCGTTCTCTTTGAACTAGGCGACATCAATTTAGGCTCTGAAACAGAACTTGGTATATCCCATGTACTCTCGCATGGGAGAGATTCAACAGGGATCGCATATACATCTTCAAAATTCTTCAAGCTATAAAAAGGAGAGCAGTAATCTGTTTCATGCAGTCTTCTGTACCTAAGAATTGTCATTCCATGCCCGCATGATATCTCATCATTTCGAAATCTTCCGCAACTACATTTCTTGGTGTTTATGCATACTATATACCGCTTTGGTCCATCAACAACAACATGCAAATAAAGTGTTGATGGTATTACCTAACACACAAAAAAATTGGATATTAACATGCTGTTACAAAAGAAACAAGCCACAAAAAAGGTTTCAACTATATACAAAATGGATATCAAATTCATTCCAGCTACTTGTATAATGTACTGTTCATGTAAGTTGGCATTTTATACCAAATTCATTCAGTAATCATATCAACGGCATCATGAATACCTTTGGATATTAATGAAGAAAGGAAAAATCATACCCTCATATTGGTAGACAATGCAACACTTTTTTGGAGCTTAAGATCATATTTTTTTGTTAGCTCTGATCTAGTTTTTGCAGCCTCCTCGTTGTGCTTAGATGTTTGAATTGTTATCCTCATAAATTCAAGAAGTGAAATCACTGGCAACCTCCTTGCTAACCTATTAATATTATACAAAGAAATAATAAATATGTTGTATTTATATTCACTTTTCATACCAAGATAATATAATTCCATCCACAACTTCATTCTTCTCACACAAATTTATACACACTTGCCATTACTTATTCATACCAATATCATTCCAAACAGTCTACCAGAATTCATACCATAAAACATATTTCATAAAAAAAAAAAAGCATTCTGTCATACATAATACAAAAGAATAATAAATACGTTGTATATATATTCCAATTTCATACCAAACATAATACAATTTCATCCACAACTTCATTTTTATCACTCAAATTTTATAGACACTCGTCATTACTTATTCATACCAATATCATTCCAAACAATCTACCAGAATTCATACCATAAAACATATTTCATACATTTATTTTTTCACACACATTTCATAAATTTATAACGATGACATCATCACTATTTCATACACTATCACGAAAAAATATAATCAAATCATTCAAATATAAATACAAAATCGCCACTGTCATTGTGTTTACAGTATACAAATTACAAAAATCAGTTTACAAAAAACTCATAACATCATTTATTCAATTTTCACAGAAATTATTTTGTAATATGAAACAAACGAAGCTTCATAAAAAAAATCACAATTTAAATCTATTATACACAATCAAAATCCGAAAATTTCATTTTCAGTTTCATAGTTCTTAATTTTTTTTTACTGAAGTTGGAATAAAAATACAAATAATAAATCGCAATGAATACTAACCAGAAAGATCCCATCTACCACCATGTTTTATTAGTATCGATAAGAATCCATCCATTACCACAAAATAAAGATTTTTGAACCAAAAATATTTTGGAATTATTCGTGAATGACGACAATCACAGAAATTTTTTTTTGAGGGAGTGAGAAACGTTTGAATAAAAAAAAGAAAATCTGATTTTTGAATTAATTTTAACTGACTGAGTAAAAAAAGGAAAACAAATTGACAGAAAAAAAATTAGAGGGAGAGAGAAATGTTTGAAAATAAATAAAATCTGAATTTTGATTTAGTTATAATTGATTGAGTAAAAAAAGGAAACCAAATATTCTTATTTTGTTTTGAATCCCCCAAATTTATGACATTATTAATTATCCTTAATGTTATCCGTTTTTATTTTATTTTTATGATATTTTAAAAAAATGTTTTTTAGTATTATTTTAAAAATATATTTTTTTAATAAAATGTTACAACCTGAAATTTTTTATTGTTACAACTTGAAAGTTTTATTCTACTGCTATAACTTGAAAATGTTAGTCTAATAAATGTCATTTATAAAATTTTCACTTAAAAAATCATCTTGTTTTAAAAGGCGGGGTGTGAGGCGGGGACCTTTTATTTAGTATAGGCGAGGCTTAAGCCTTGAAACGAAACGTGGAGTGTAAGCCTTATGGATCTTTAAAATTTTAATTTACAATATATTGTATAGTAAAATAATAACACAAAATTATAAAAATACATCAATAGTTTGAAATAATTACAAAAATGATAAAGAAAACTCATAGAAAATAAAACTTCTAACATTATTATACAAATATAAATAATCTAATATCTTAACTTTCTAATAATAAAAGTATCATTATTTCTAAAAATATATTATTATCATACTATAAAATTTACTCCCCCCTTCAAAAAAACTCCATCATGAATATTGAATACAAATAAAATTACTTATAAATAGCTAAATAAAATATGAAAATTTTGAGGCACATGACAAAAACATGAATAGTATTTTTAAAAGAAATGTTACGTAATAACTAATATATATTCATCCTCACAATGTTAGCAAATAGTAAATATGCGACACTACAACTTGTTATTTGAGTTACTCTGAATCTTCTTATTCTATAGAGTAAAAAACTATTAACTATCATTCATTTATTCAAGAATTATGAGGTCAACAATGTTAAATAAAAAATTTAATACATAATTTGTGTAAGATCTGTTAGGTGAGCCCCAAACATTGGGCGTACAATCGGACGCGTAGGGTGTAAGTCTTAAAGAACTAAGCCTCACACTTGAGTCTCGAAGTATTTTGCTAGAGCCCAGCCCCAAGATGAATCCCAACAGAGTCTTTTAAAACACTGTCCAGAAGTTCTTAACTGGCTGAATAAATAGAAGGCCTCTTTTTTTGTAAATAAGTTTGACGAAGAGCCATAAGCATAATAATCCTTGAAAAATATACAAAATTCATATGCTAAAAATATATTTAGGTGGCAAATTTAGTTTTAGATTAAAGACTCTGGAATAATAACAGATGCCACGCACATATGTTGTTTGTCAAACATTAAATAACATATGATTTTGTATGAATATACAAGTTGCATAGAATGGGTAGAGTATAGTTGGGTTAAGTAAGAATTTGAAATATTATGTCCCCTTCTTTTATTCAACCAATTAGTTACCATCTTTGTGTTCATCTTAATACAATATAATAATAAAGATAAGGAGAACATAGAGTCAAAAAGCAAAATTTACCTTTTGTTAGTTATTTAATTTTTTTTGATGTGGAATATATATATATATATATATATATATATATATATATATATATATATATATATATATATAAATACTCTCTCTGTCCCTAATTACTTGTCCACTTTTTCTTTTTTAGTTGTCCCTAATTACTTGTCCATTTTGACAAATCAAGAAAGGACTAATTTTTTTTTAACTATTATACCCTCAATTAATTACTTTGAAAAAGATAGAACTTTTTGAAAACTTAAATTTTTTAATCAACCACTTCATAATTAATAGGGGCAAAATGGTAAAGTCACTATATCAATTATTGTTTTCTTAATAAGTGTGTCAATTCAAAAGTGGACAAGTAATTAAAGACAGAGGGAGTATTGCTTATAAGATATAGTAGTAACAACTAAAAGGCAAGGGGTTGAAAAGAGGAAAATTAAGCACAAGTTGGGTTAAATATTCAAATAACACCATTCAAATAACAAACAAATTCATACCTTGTGACTGAGATTTTGTGATGTGGGGTTTTCCATTTACAAATTCAATAACTTATGTAAGTCCAATATCAAATTGAGATTTACAAGTTATCTATTGTTTTTTTAAACAATATGATGTTTAATTTTTAGTAAGATAATAGTGAAACTTTGTAGGATAATTAATTTGTCACTGACAAATTTGGTAAGAGGTCTAATCATAGCATCATAGTTATTAAAATTGAAAGTAGGTTTCATCTTATAAAGGGTCAAGATCTTCAAACTTTGATTTAAAATTAAACATCTACTCTAATTTTGAATGAATAACATCCTCCCATATTATATCTTATGCAATATTTATTTTATTTTTGTCATTATCAATCTCATTTACTATTTTATATCATAAATTTTAAATGTATATGTGATAGATGATATATAAGTATATATTCCCCTCTAATTTTGCTTTAAAAATTAAACATCTCCTCCCAACTTTAAGCAAATGGCATCCTCCCTGTTATCCTATACAATATTAATTTTATCCTTGTCATATCAATATCATTTACTATTCTAAATTTATTTATTTAAATTACACTCTGTAAGTTGGCAAGAGGTCTAATCACGGGATGATAGTTATTACCTTGTCAGATTTATTGAGTTTACTAATCTTTAATTAAAGAGAAAACACATAAAAACACTACTAAAAAAAGGGCCAAACAGAGATGGAAAAAAGCGATGCAGTCCGTCACTTTTTTGGCCAAAAGCGATGGAAAAGCGACGCAGTCAATCTCGTCGCTTTTTGGCTCGACACTTTTCCAAAAGCGACGGACTGCGTCGCTTTTGTTTTTTTTTAAAAAATTTTTTTTTTGAAGAATGCGACGCTGTCCGTCGCTTTTTTTATTTTTATTTATTTTTTTAATTTTAAAAAAGAGACGAAGTCCATCGCTTTAATTAATTTTTAATTTTTTTAGAATCTTGAAAAGCGACGGACAATGAGCGCCGTCCGTCACTTTTTTGGAAATAAAAATTTGAAAAATCCAGAAAAACGACGAACAAAAGGACCCTGTCCGTCACTTTTCTGGGTTTTAAAAAAAATAAAATTAAAAAAAGCGACTAACTAAAGGACCCTGTCCGTCGCTTTTCTAGGTTTTAAAAAAAATAAATTCCAGAAAAGCGACGGACAAAACCACCCTGTCCGTCGCTTTTTCTGCAATTTTTTGCCTGCAAAAGCAATTCAATTCAGTTCAGCCCCAATCAAACACAAAACATTATAAAGAAGCTACACAAAAATATAAAACAACAAACTTAAATTAACATTCAAAAATTGTGATTTAAAGACTCATAAAGTCTTTCAAAATTCGTTTCAAAATTGCAAAAAATTCATTTCAAAATTATAAATAGTTCATAAAGACTATTTTATCAAGATTTCTAAAGTTCAACCTAATAATTAGTTCATAAATTCTATAAATAAAAATTTCTAAAGTTCACAACCTAAAGTTTTAAATCCTACAATAATTCAAGACTTCTAAAGTTCACAACTTAAAGTTCTAAAATCCCACAATAATTCAAGATTTCTAAAGTTTACTACCTAAAGTTCTAAAATCCTAAAATAATTCAAGATTTCTAAAGGTCACAACCTAAAGTTTTAAAATCCCACAATAATTCAAGTTCTCTAAAGTTCACAACTTAAAGTTCTAAAATCCTACAAAAATTCAAGTTTTCTATAATTCATAACTTAAAGTTCTAAAATTCTACAATAATTCAAGATTTCTAACGTTTCACAACCTAAAGTTCTAAAATCCTACAAAAATTCAAGTTCTCTAAAGTTCACAACTTAAAGTTCTAAAATCCTACAATAATTCAAGATTTCTAACGTTCACAATCTTATAAAATTCTACAAAAATTCAAGTTCTCTAAAGTTCACAACTTTAAGTTCTAAAATCCTACAATAATTCAAGATTTCTAAAGTTCACAACCTAAATTTCTAAAATCCTACAATAATTCAAGATTGTTAACGTTTACAATCTTATAAAGTTCTAAATACAATAATTCAAGATTTCTAAAGTTCACAACTTAAAGTTCTAAAACCCCACAATAATTCAAGATTTCTAAAGTTCACAACTTAAAGTTCTAAAACCCCACAATAATTCAAGATTTCTAAAGTTCACAATCTAAATTTCTAAAATCCTACAATAATTCAAGATCTCTAAAGTTTACAACCTAAAGTTTAAAATCCTACAATAATTCAAGACTTCTAAAGTTCACAACTTAAAGTTCTAAAATCCCACAATAATTCAAGATTTCTAAAGTTCACAACCTAAAGTTTTAAAATCTTAAAGTTCTAAAATCCTACAAAAATTCAAGTTCATATCTAATTTCTAGAATTTCTAAGTTCAAGAATATAATTCAAGTAACCCAATTTTCAACAACAATATTATACATATAAGCACAAATACAATGACAAATTGAAAAATTCAACTAATCTCTAACTTCTAGCTAGCTTCTAATTATTTGTTAGTTCTAACTTCTAATACTTAATTTATAATCATATTTAAAAATTCCCAATTTTTCTAACTTCAACTTTCAAACTTACTAAATTCAAGAACTTCTAAGTTGGAAAATTCAACTAATCTAATTTCAACTTTCATATACTATCCAATATTTTTCTAACTTCAAATTAATCTAACTTTCATATACAATTGAATGTTTTTCAAACTTCAAACGTCAAACATACTAAATTCAAGAATTTCAAAGTTGGAAATGCAACTAATCTAACTTCTACCTTTATAACTTCTAACTTCTAATTATTTGTTAGTTCTATCTTCTAATACTCAATTCACAATCATATTAAAAAAACCCCAATTTAGAAGAAAACCCTAAAACCAAAAATCCCTAATTCTCTACCTAACTAACAATAATCAAATATACAAATTAACAATTGAATAACACAATTCATCAAACTAAAACAATATACTAATTTATAACAAATCAAATATTACTAGAATTGAAAAAGACTAAAATTAAACCCTAACCTTAACAAGCTAAGGAAAAGAGGCACTGGGCATGACGGGTGGCAGCGCCGACGAGACTAATACTCAAGGAGAGAAGGGCGACGGCGGTGTGGGTGGCGTGGGGCAGCGGCGGCGGCGCAACAGTTTGGTTTTAGAGAGAAGGGAGAGAAGAGAGAGAAAGAGAGATGGGAATATGGGGGGGGGACCCACTTTTTGGTTCAACATAATTTAAAAAAAGCGACGGACAGCGTGTCTTTGTCCGTCGCTCTTTTAAAATATTTGACTTAAATGCGACGGACTAAGAGACACTGTCCGTCGCTTTTTAAAAATGTTTGACTAGATATTTTGACCAAAAAGCGACTGACTAAGAGATGCCGTTCGTCAGTTTTTTAAAAAACTAATTAATAAAATAAATTAAAAACGACAGACAACGTGGTTATTTTTTAATTTATAAATAATTATTTTTATTAAAAAGCGACGGACGACGTCTCTATATATATTAAATAAATAATTATATATATATATATATATAGCGCAAAAATCCGCAAAAACAAAAGCGACGGACTAAGAGATGCCGTCGGTCGCTTTTTGTAAAATAATTTTAAAAAAATTATTTTTATTAAAAAGCGACGGACAGTGTGGCAAATGACGTCGCTTTTTGGAGTGACGCAGTTCGTTGCTTTTCTGTCCATCATTTTTTGGTAGTTTTTTAGTAGTGAAACATCCCTAAACTTGGCAGCATAACTTACTTTAGCACCTAAATTACACAGGAGTTTAAATACCCCCCTTAATATCTTTCAACTGATTTGAACACCCCTTAAGGGATGACGTGACAGAGAGAGTGAGTGTACTCTCCTAAACACACGTGAAAAAGGGAAAAAAACTGATTTTTTTAAAGTCCTACACATGGTCTTTTTATATTGGCCAATTTATAACAAATACTTTAAATAGTTTTTGTTCATATATTAACTCTTTAAAAATATGTAAATTTTCTTATTTAGAGGTAAATGAAATTTGTGCATCCTTGTAACGACTTGATTTCGTCGTTAGGGAAAAACCAATGGGGAAAGAACTGGGGCCAGAAAACTTTCGAGTAGTAACTTGGAAATTCCTAGCCTAGTCCAGATTTGGATGAAATCGGAGTCATGAGGGGTCTAGGAAGTTTGGTAATGAATGGGATATCTAATTATGAGTTTGATCGCATGAGTGGATAGCTACGACGTTAAGGAACCCGTACGACTTTACGGAATTGAATTCGGGCGAGTAGAACTCCCGAAAATGATCTTAGCGTGAACGGGTATTTTCTGAGTGTCATAGGTTGAAGGTGTGTTGTGAAATGGGGGTTTGGAACTCTAATTCGACGTCTCTCCGCATGCCGCCAGCGGGATTAGTGCCGCCAGTCGTCGTGGCGGGGAAGGGGTCCGCCGTAGCGGGCCAATCGCGACTTAAGTTGG
Organism: Solanum pinnatisectum; assembly: GCA_035578085.1. Classification (NCBI taxonomy): domain Eukaryota; kingdom Viridiplantae; phylum Streptophyta; class Magnoliopsida; order Solanales; family Solanaceae; genus Solanum; species Solanum pinnatisectum. Next base: position 40,579,291 of record CM069083.1, on the reverse strand, counting down.
AAATAAACCCCAAAATGTTATTATTCAGCAAGTTTCATCCTTGAGAGCTAAGGGACGAACTAGGGAAAGTTCTTGACAGTTTTCCACCTCTTTTAGCACTAAAGGTAAGGATTTTACTCCCCTATTCCATTTTTCGATCCTTAGAACTTAGTTTCTTGGGTAATTATGGTTGGAGGAAGGTTTTGATCTGGGAATTATGTTGGAAAAAGCCCTAATTTGGATATTGGGATCATCGGTTTGGTCTTGGGTTATTGAGTTTGTTATAATCCGGGTAAATTAGACCTTATTGATACTCGCGTTATATTGATTGTTTGTCGACCAAGAACAATCGTAAAGAATCTAGAAGGGGAAGAATCAAGTTTCTTAGGAGGATTCAAGCTTTGTTCAAGGTAGGCGATGGTTGTGAATTCATATTGCTTCATTGTAATGCATGTATGTATGTGAATGAAGCCTATTTATCGCACCTAATGTAATTGAGTAACAACGACTGATTGTATGCCATGAATCAACACTTGATTGTATGATTATGAGAATGTACATTGTGATTGTGGCTTGTTGAATGGATCGGGTGTCACATTCCAACACACTAATTGGATTGAATGTCACGTACCGACATATATATTGGATTGGGTGTCACATTTCGACACAATAACTTGAATCGGGTGCCACATTTCGGTGCATATATGGAATCGGGTGTCATGTACGACACACTAATTGGGATCGGGTACCATGTTCCGGTACACTAACAGTTTGGATATAGGCATGAGAGGACCATTGAATTGTATTCCATGAGAGGACCATTGACTTGTCATGTATACTTGTTATTGAGAAAGTAGAATTGTACAATGCTTCGAAAATGATAACTGATATATATATATATATATATATATATATTTTGTATATGCGTGTTTTACCTTGTTGTGACTGCTTATATATATTTCGCTTAATGGAATAGCCGCATGATCCTACCAGTACACTGTGGTTGTGTACTAATATTGCACTTGCTTGCTCTTTGTTGAGTATAGGGCATCTTAAGGCAGCTATTGATAGTATAGTGACCCTTCCGAAATAATATAAGCCAATAACTCATGAGATTTTTATGCATATTTTGTCCTTACACTAGTAAAAATGACATAAAAAGAATATTACCAACTTTTGAGTACCCAAACTAGGTCGTTCATGCTTCACACAATCATTCAAAATTTAGTGGTAAATTTAATATATTACAAGACTTGGGCTTACACACCCCAAAAGAACAAAACATATAGCCATACTTATATTACAACCCATGGTGACATGATTAGATTATCCCTAAAAAATTCATGTAAATATACAACACATAGATCATGTATAAGTCCCAAGGTTTATACAAAATATAGATGCCTATATTCAAATGTGATCTTCCTTAAAGCTCTCAAAAACTCCATCTCCAATGGCCCGCTTCACTCCTCCTCTCGATCATTCCCTACGATAGAAACAACTATCGCTAAACATATAGCTTAGTGCTGTAAACACTATAGGTTCGGAGCCCTCAGATTCACCAAGCTACCTTTCTCAAGTCAATAGCAGCACAATTGAAACATAATAAATAAATCAAGTAATAATATATAAAGAGTATCAAGTTCGATATTTAAATATCCAAATGTCAAGAACGCTCATAACACCATTTTCCAAGAGATTCAATAACAAGGCTCGCCTAATATATACATCATGTCGTCACACCAAGCAAAAGCAGGTATCAAGAAGGGCCGACGCCCTGTATCTAGAAGGGTCAAAACCCAATAATCAAGAGAACCAAGAATAATATTAAAAATGACTTTCTAGTTCGTACTTAAAATGGACAACTTCCATTCTTAAGACGGACTAAAATTCCAGAGTCAAGATGGTAAATGATTTGAATCAAGAGGCATGCCAATAGTGACAAAGTCATTGCCATAAGAAGGACAAGGTCCCAACAAGAGTGCCAAGTGATCAAACAATCCGTACAAGTGGACGAGTTACACAAGTGTCTTTAATATCTTAAAGTATACCAACGCGACAATGCAAATTAACAAGAGGTAACCAAGGTACCAAGATAAGCTTTCAGATGTACCAACAGGTAAAAGGATTACAAGTACAAGTTTATACACAAACCTCAATACTTTAGCGTAGAAACAGTCAGACACAACTTTGCAAGTTCAAACCTTAGACCCACAAATGTATCAAGGTCCTCAACTTGTTCATGAGTATATATAACCTTAAAAATACATTTAAATAACTTTTTTAATTCCTAGTATCTCAATAATATCAAAGTAAAATAGGATTATCATCACAAGTAAGCTTAGCCTGTACAAATACGACCATGCTCCCAAAACAGTGATTCTGGCCAGCCTAATACCTCATGTTGCAACTTAGATTTGAAAATGAAAATGACAAAACTAGACTTTATAACCTTCATGAAAGATGTAGGTACATCTATTAATGTTGCAAAACAAGAATCACCGCAAAATATATTTTATAGAAAACACTAACAGTTGTCGAAACAGGATTTCTAATTTCGAACTCTGGATAGAACTTGTCCTATGTTGCGTCCCATATTTCGAATCCATAATAGCTAAATTAGAGTTTTACATAAACATAAGCATTGTACATATATGAATTAGATTTCCAAATCATATTTATTCATAATAATCCAAGTTCTATAAAACAAGTTATGCTTAAAATACTAAACACTACCCAGCTCAAAAATAGATTTTTCCACTTACCAAAGAGAAGGATATGTCTCGAATCCCAACCAAAAGGACAAAGTTTTCCTCTTGTGATTTTTAAGAACAATATGTTTAGATATGTTTCTATGGTTCTAAGACTTGAGGAAAACAAATTTACTAAAGGAGGTGTGAAAATATATAGTCACAAAAGTGATGTTTATCCCTTGTATAGCTGTCCCTCAAGGTGCTGCCCAAATAGTTGTGTGCTGCCCAAAATGCATACATATACACCTATATATATATATCCTCCACCTCCTTTTAAAGTTATACATAATTCTAATTAGACTATTACATAAACACTCCAATACAATCCCTTAAATTACGATCACAATTTATGTTATGTAAGTTAGCAATTATCACAACATTTCAAGTTACCAAAATGAGAGTAAACCATATTGTAGTAATTAAGCAATGGTAAATCGACATGTGACTCTTGGTTAGTATTTGGGGGTGTTACAACTCTCTCCCCCTTAAAGAAATTTCATCTTGAAATTTACCTTACACTAGTCCCGAAACAAGTGCGGATACTGGGTCCTCATGTCTTCTTCTCTCTCCCAGGTAGCTTTTTTTCCCGAATGGTTCCTCCAAAGTACCTTTACTAAGTGGATTTTCTTGTTTCTAAGTTGCTTCACTTCCCGAGCTTGAATTAAAATAGGTTCTTCATTATACTTCAAGTCAGGATTAACCTCAATAGATTCAACTGGAAGAATATGAGATGGATCAGAATGATATCTTCTGAGCATAGAAACATGGAAGACTTTATGAATCTTGTCAAACTCAAGTGGCAAAGCCAATTTATATGCAACTGGTCCAACCCTTTCAAGTATCTCATAAGGTCCAATAAATCGGGACTAAGTTTTCCTTTTTTGCCAAATCTCACAATCTTTTTCCATGGAGATACCTTTAAGAATACTTTATCTCCCACTTGATATCCAATGTCACGCCTTTTAAGATCAGTGTACGACTTTTGTCTATCCGAAGAAATCTTTAGACGGTCCTTGATAATTTTTACCTTGTCCTTTGTTTGTTGCACAATTTCTGGACCAATAAGTTTCCTATCACCAACTTCACTCCAACAAAGAGGGGTCTGATATTTCCTTCTGTCCAAGGCTTCATAGGGAGGCATTCCAATACTCTATTGATAACTCTTATTGTAAGCAAATTCTATCAAAGCCAAGTGTTTGTCCCAACTACCCTCAAACTCTATAATGCAAGCTCGAAGCATATCCTCTAAAATTTGTATCACCCTTTCCAACTGGCCATGTGTCTTAGGATAGAACTAAGTGCTAAATTTCAGCTTAGTACCCAAAGCTTCCTGCAAGCTACCCCAAAATCTAGATGTAAACCTTAGGTTTTGGTTAGATACTATAGATGTAGGGATCCCATGTAGTTTTACGATCTCATTAATGTACAATTCGGCTAAACACTCAAGTGAGTAATCCATCCTGATTACTAAGAAGTGAGCACTCTTGATTAGCCTGTCCACAATCACCCATATTGCATCATAATTTCTTTGGGTGCGAGGAAGTCTAGAAACAAAGTCCATAGTTATTCTCTCCCATTTCCATTATGGCATTGACAAGGGCTGTAGTAAACCAACTGGGACCTGATGTTCTGCCTTTACTTGTTGACAAACCAAACATTTAGAAATGAACTCTGCAATGTCTCTTTTCATACCATTCCACCAATAATTTTCTTTGATGGTCTGGTACATCTTTGTACCCCTAGGATGCATTGCATATGGTAAGGTATGTGCTTCACTCATTATCTCTCTCCTCAATTTGTCATCATTAGGGACATATAGTCTATCTTGATAAAATAAGACACCATCCTCTCTGTTAATGTAAAATCAAGTTTTTCCCCATTTTGAACTTCTCTTGTCAATTTTACAAGTTTCTCATCTATCTTTTGTGCTTCCTTCACCTGTTCAACTAATATTGGCTTTACTTGCAAATTAGCAATAACTGAACCATTTGAATCAGGTGTAAAACAAACATTCATGGCTCTTAACTCAAAAAGCAAGGGTAAAGGACTTAAAGAAATGCTTGCAAAGGATTTTCGACTTAAAGCATCTGCAACCACATTGGCTTTACCTGGATGATAATCAATCGTGCAGTCATAATCCTTGATGAGTTCAAGCCATCTACGTTGTCGAAGGTTTAGCTGCTTCTGAGTACCCAAGTACTTTAAGCTCTTGTGATCAGTGAATATATGACATTTCTCTCCATACAAATAATGCTGCCATATTTTTAAAGCAAACACTATAGCAGCAAGTTCAAGATCATGGGTAGGATAATTCAATTCATGCGGTTTTAATTTTTGAGAGGCATAAGAAATATCCTTTCTTGCGTCAAAATGCATTCAAGACCATTGTGAGAAGCATCGTTGTATACTACATACTCTTTCCCTTCAATTGGTAGAGTAAGTATAGGTGCTTGAGTCAACAAGGATTTGAGAGTTTCAAAGCTCTCTTGGCATTTGTCATTCCAATTAAACTTCACTTTCTTCTGCAGAGTTTAGTCAATGGAGAGGCGATAATGGAAAAGCCTTTCACAAATCTTCTGTAGTATCCTACTAAGCCTAAGAAACTTCTTACCTCAGTTTGACTTTTGGGAGATCTCCATTCAACAACTGCTTGTATCTTACTAGGATCCACCTTCACACCTTTGGCCGATACAACATGTCCCAGAAACGTCACTTCATCAAACCAAAATTCACACTTGGAAAGTTTAGCATAAAGTTCTTTCTCCTTCAAAATATGCAAAATAATCCGGAGGTGTTTATCATGGTCTTCACTACTTCAGTAAAATATTAAAATATCATCTATAAAAACAACCACAAACTGATCAAGATAAGGCTTGAATACTCGATTCATTAGATCCATGAATACCGCAGGAGCATTTGTCAACCCGAATGGCATCACCAAAAATTCATAATGACCATACCGAGTTCAAAAAGCAGTTTTAGGAATATCTTTCTCCCTAACACGTAGTTGGTGATATCCAGACCTTAAATCAATCTTTGAGAATACTTTAGCACCCTTCAGTTAGTCAAACAAATCACCGATCCTTGGTAGTGGATATATATTCTTGATTGTTATTCTGTTCAATTGTCTATAGTCAATACAAAGCCTAAGAGTACCATCCTTCTTCTTTATGAATAAAGCAGGGGCTCCCCAAGGAGAAACTCTAGGTCGAATAAAACCTTTGTCAAGAAGTTCTTACAATTGAGATGTCAATTCTCTTAATTCTGCCGGAGCCATTCTATAAGGAGTGATAGAAATAAGGGTAGATCCAGGAATAAGCTCGATTGGAAATTCAACCTCTCTTTCCGGGGGCAATCCATGGAGGTTTTCTAGGAAGACTTTTGGGAAATCACATACAAAAAGTATGCCCTTGATACAAGGACTCTCCAACTGTGTATCAACTATGTGAGCAAGGTGTGCCCCACAACCTTGACGCATCAACATTCTTGCCAAGGCCACATAAATAATACTAGATGTCAATGATCTTTCACCTTGTACAATGATGTGTGAAAATATCGGTTCTTTAAAAGTCACATGCTTAGACCTACAATCTACCATTGCATGATATTTATAAAGCCAATCCATTCCGATAATAACATCAAAATCCTTGAAGGGCATTTCAATTAAATCAGCAAGGAAAGACTAGGTTTTGAATCACGAAGGGACAATCTTGGTAAACTTAATTACACGCAACTTGATAACCCAAAGGACTTTCAACCAGCACATCAAAATTAAGTCTCACTGATTTCATATTTTTCGAAAGAACAAGTGATGAACAAAGATAGGAATGTGTAGAACCAGGATCAAACAATGTAAATACACATAAGCCAAATAAGTGAAATTTACCGACAACCATGTCTTTTCCATCTTGATCATCCCTCTGCCTCATAGCATAAGTGTGTGCAGTAGCCCTTGGTCCACTAGCTTTATTCACTCCACTTGCCCCTACTGCTTGGGTGTTTTTAGGTCTTACACCTTCATTAGTTTGAGGAGGATTAATAGAAGGCTTATGAATTGAGCCTTTAGTTCTCAAGGAAGGAGCATTATTAGGATTAGGACAATCCTTCACTTTATGATCAAAGCTCCCACAATTGAAACATGCACCAGAAGCTCTCCTGCAAGTACCATAATGATTCTTTCTACATTGTGGACAAGTGGGAACGCAGGGCTTGCCTTGGCCATAATTTGGAGTGCTAGCTGTAGAAAATTCTGATATGTTTTGCCTTTGTTGGGGCCTGTTAACACTACTAGCCTTAGAATCATCAAACCTTCCCATTTTGGATGGACCTCCAAAATATGGTCCAGGCTTTTGAAATTTGTTTTCATTTCGACTAGCTTCTTCCTTATCAAGTCGTTCCCAAGTAAAAGTAGTAGACACTAACTTACAAAAGTTCTCATGTTGCAGGATCGCCACATTCTTCCTAATGGAATCATTTAAACCATCATCAAATTTCCTACACTTGTCTTTTTCCTCTTTAATAATACCTCCTGCATAACGAGAGAAACTTCTGTTGGTACTCAGTAATAGACATGCCTCGTTGCCTTAAATTCAAAAATCCATTCTCTTTGCATCTCAATAAGCAGGTGGGACATACTTCATACGAAATTCCCTAAGAAAATCATCCCAAGTAAGAACATGATGTTTTACCTTGGCATTTGAAACACTTACCACCAACTGTAAGCATCTCTTTGTAATAGTGAAACATCATACTTAAATTTGGCAACATCTAAACACTCTAACTGCTCAAATACCCTCTCCATGTGCTCCAGCCATTGTTCAGCATCCGTGGGATCAACGGTGCCTTCAAACTCCACTCCACCCATTTTCCTCATTTTCTCAAAGTTAATCCTGTTGGGAACAAGCATCGCTTCAACCATGTGGTGGAAGAATTCAACCATTTGTTGAAAAGGAGGATTCATGGCTTGAATACCATGACTCATGTGAGGATGTGAACCAACTCTTACACCCTGATGGTTTCCCACTTCAGACCCACTAGTGTGGGGAACATATTGATCCGAGAAAGGTTCTCCAACCTTTTATAGTGCATGAGGTTGGGAAACAGAGGAACCCGAACCTTTACGAGCAGCTTCCATAGGTCAGTCAGAAGAAGAGGCCACAACTTAATGCCTTCAAAAGGGAAGATCACATTGCATTAGGGACATGTACATGATGCATGTGCACTCTACATGCGATAAAAATATTATAAACCATGTAAGTGAACAAATAGTCCAAATAAAACCTTTTTCGAAAGTGAACAAGTATACAAGTAATTCACAGTAAAAGTCCTAGAACCACAAACCTAAGCTCGGATACCAATACTTGTAGCGACCCTTCCAAAATAATATAAGCCAATAACTCATGACATAAAAAGAATATTACCAACTTTCAAGTACCCAAACTAGGTTGTTCATGCTTTACACAATCATTCAAAATTAGTGGTAAGTTTAATATATTACAAGACTTGGACTTACACACACCAAAAGAACAAACATGTAGCCATACTTATATTACAACCCATGGTGACATGATCAGATTAGCCCTCAAAATTTCATGTAAATATATGACACATAGAACATGTATAAGTCCCAAGGTTTATACAAAAATTAGATGCCTATATGCAAATGTGATCTTCCTTAAAACACTCAAAATCAACATCTCCAATGGCCCGCTTCACGCCTCCTCTCGATTATTCCCTACAATAGAAACAACTATCGCTAAGCATATAGCTTAGTGGTGTAAAAACTATAGGTTCGGAGCCTTCAGAGTCACCAAGCTACCTTTCTCATGTCATGAGCAACACAATTGAAACATAATAAATAAATCAAGTAACAATATATAAAGAGTATCAAGTTCGATATTTAATGATCCAAATGTCAATAACGCTCATAGCACCATTTTCCAAGAGATTCAATAACAAGGCTCGCCTAATATATACATCATGTCGTCACACCAAGCACAAGTAGATATCAAGAAGGGCCGACGCCCTGTATCAAGAAAGGTCAAAGCCTATAATCAAGAGAACCAAGAACCATATTAAAAATGACTTTCTAGTTTGTACTTAAAATGGACAACTTTCATTATTAAGAAGGACTAAAATTCCAGAGTCAAGATGATAAATAATCCGAATCAAGAGGCATGCCAATAGTGACAAAGTCATAGCCATAAGAAGGACAAGGTCCCAACAAGAGTGCCAAGTGATCAAACAATCCGTAAAAGTGAGCGAGTTACACAAGTGTCTTTAATATCTTCAAGTATACTAACGCGACAATGCAAAGTAATAAGAGGTAACCAAGGTACCAAGATAAGCTTTCAGATATACCAACAGGTAAAAAGATTACAAGTACAAGTTTATACACAAACCTCAATACTTTAGCATAGAAACAGTCCAACACAACTTCGCGAGTTCAAACCGTAGACCAACAAACGTATCAGGGTCCTCAACTTGTTCACGAGTATATACAACCTTAAAAACACAATTAAATAAATTCTTTAATTCCTAGTATCTCAATAATGTCGAAGTAAAATAGGATTATCATCACAAGTATGCTTAGCCTGTACAAAAACGACTATGCTCCCAAAACAGTGATTCTGGCCAGCCAAGTACCTCATATCGCAACTTAGATTTGAAAAGGAAAATGGCGAAACTAGACTTTATAACCTTCATGAAAGATGTAGGTACATCTCTTAAGGTTGAAAAAAAATAAGAATCACCAGAAAATATATTTTGTACAAAAAGATATATTCAAAACACTAAAAGTTGTCCATACAGGATTTCTAATTTCGAACTCTGGACAGAACTTGTCCTATGTTGTGTCCCATATAAGGAATCCATAACAACTAAATTAGAGTTTTACATAAACATAAGCGTTGTACATATACGAATTAGATTTCCAAATTATATTTATTCACTGTAAACGAAGTTTTATAAAACAAGTTATGCTTAAAATACTAAACACTACCCAGCTCAAAAATAGATTTTTCCACTTACCAAAGAGAAGGGTGTGTCTCGAATCCCAGCCAAAAGGACAAAGTTTTCCTCTTGTGATTTTGAAGAACAATCTGTTTAGATATGTTTCTAAGGTTCTAAGACTTGAGGAAAACGAATTTCCTAAAGGAGGTGTGAAAATATATAGTCACAAAAGTGATGTTTATCCCTTGTACAACTGTCCCTTAAGGTGCTGCCCAAATAGTGGTGTGCTGCCCGAAATGCATACATATACACCTATATATATATATATATATATATATCCTTCACCTTCTTTTAAAGTTATACATAATTCTAATTAGACTATTACATAAACACTCCAATACAATCCCTTAAATTACGATCACAATTTATATTAAGCAAGTTAGCAATTATCACAACATTTCAAGTTTCCAAATTGAGAGTAAAACATATTGTAGTAATTAAGTAACGGTAAATCGACATGTGACTCTTGGTTAGTATTTAGGGGTGTTACAGATAGACCTCTGCTAGGTGACTATTGAGCGTGACCGGAATCAAGGGTGAGCCAGTTCTTTCAGTCTGCCATGGATCTTTCTTGTTTAAGTCCACTCTTTTTGGACTCAAACTATTTGTTAAAGGTGTTTGTTTAGTTTCGAGGTTGTACCCTTTGTTCTTAGATTTGTCTTTAGTAGAGTTTGGTACAATAACTTTCAGGTTCTAAAGGTTGTTCTTCTGCATTAGTTTTGCTAGTTTATTTAAACCTTCAGATTTTATGGGAACTCTATATAATTTCTGTATTTAAACCTACTTTCGTATCTTTAAATACGTAGTATCTTGGTTAAGACTGCTTAGTTGGGTTGTAGTGATGGTTCTCCCACCGGGGGTGTTAGTGTGGGTGCCAATCACGACGGTTTGGGTCGTGACAAAACTGGTATCAGAGCCATAGGTTCATTGATCTCATTGTACCAAAATGAGTCTAGTAGAGTCTTATGGAATGGTACGAAGACGTCCGTACTTTTCTTCGAGAGACTATTGGACTTTAGGAAAAACTCACTTCTTTCTACTCATTTGTGCTATGACTTGAATCCAATTGGTATTTGGGTGATACAAATTGGTATCTTTCCTCCTTCACTCTATGATCTGAACTAGAGCAACAAAAGTGGTAACACCATCACTAGCAAGAGAGGATGTGTATAGACTATCGATAGTTGAATAGGGTCACCATTCGAAACAAGTATCTGTTGCCTCGGATACATGATCTTTTGACCAGTTGTAGATTTATCTAGGTTTGACTATCATCAGTTAAAGATTAGGCCTTAGGATATACCAAAAACGGCATTTAGGACCCGCTATGGGCACTATGAGTTTCTAGTTATGTCGTTTAGGTTAACAAATGCGCATGTAGCTTTCGTGAGTTTGATGAATGGCGTGTTCAAACCATTTCTTGATTCTTTTGTTATAGTATTTATTGATGACATTTTGGTTTATTTGAAAAGTAAGGAAGATCATGCCGACCATCTTTGTATTATTCTAGGTGTTCTTGGGAAACAAAAGTTGTATACAAAATTTTCTAAGTGTGAATTTTGGTTGACTTCGGTTGCCTTTTTGGGACATATAGTTTCAAGAGAAGAGGTAATGGTAGATCCCCAAGAGATTGAAGTAGTCTGAAATTGGTTCTGACCTAGTTCTGTGACTGGAATTAAGAGTTTTGTGGGGCTCGCTAGCTACTATCGTCTCTTGTGAAGGGATTAAGGTCAGATTTGCAGATTCAAGTTTATAGGTGACAACATTCAAAAAGTTTTGGTAAGGGACGACTAGATAATGAACACCATTACTTTGGAAATTGCATTTAGTATTATTGTCATAACATGTATGGGTTGTTTAGCGATTGATGAAATTAAGTTATGCCAATTGAGGTTAGAAGCTATACTACAAATTCATGGATTAATTGTATATAAAAGAGGGTCAGGATATGACTACTCCAATACAACGATGTTTACTTGGTTAAGTTATTAAGTATGTTGAAATTGTGAAGAACCTGGGCATATGAGGAGGAAATCAACAAGGCTGTGGAGGCTAGGGAAATGGTAATGCAAGTAGTGGAGCAGTACAGCCAGGCAAGGAGGTTGCCCGTCGAGATGACAAGGCTCAGTTTTAAGCCTTTTCAGGCAAGATCGAGATTGAGGCATCAGATTCAGTGATCATATGTACTATTTTTATCTGTTACTAGATGGCTACTGTTTGTTTGAATTTGAGTTCTAGTGGGATTTGATGCGGTTTGTGATGTACTTAATGCCCTTCCATGTTTCCACCCCAGTTGGAGAGTCTGTCATAGTCACCCATGTGTATTGTATTTGTCCTGTGTGTTTATGGATTTTCAGACTTGGGTTGATTTGGTTATGCTGGACATGAATGACTTGATATAATCTTAGGCATGACTTGGTTGTACCCTTATTATACTGAGCTTAATTGTAATACTAAGTCGGTAACTCCAGAGATCCCGGGTAGGGAAATGTTAGAGTGGGAAGGGGTGTACAAGCCTAAGCCAACTAAGATCATATCTTTCGTGCGGGCTGGGAAACTGTTGGGGCAGGGTTATTCAGCTTATTTAGGTCATATTCAGGAGATTAAGGTTGAGTCTCCCTTTATTGAGTCTATTCTTGTGGTGTCAAAATTTAGAGAAGTGTTTCCTATTGATTTGCCTGGTATGCCTCCGGATAGAGATATAAATTTCTGCATTGACTTGGAAACTGACACTCGCCCCATCTCCATTTCTCCTTATCAAATAGCTCTGGCAGAATTGAGAGAGCTTAAAGCTCAAATCCAGGAGTTTCTTGGTAAATGTTTCATCCATCCTAGTTTTTCCCCATAGGGTGGTCCTGTCTTGTTTGTTAAGAAGAAAGATGGTGGTATGAGGACTGGTGATTTTATTTTAAGACATAAATGAGTGGAGTGATACCGGAATGACAAACATATGGATAAAGAAGGTCCCATTGAGTATACTTGGGTGAAGGAAATTGAAGATTTTAGTAAGAAAGTGCATATAAAATTAGGTTGGTCCTTTGAATTTGATGGGTATACCTGAGTTTGAGGTGTCATGTCAATGAAAAGGTTGACTTCATAGTGATAGCCAGGGCTAACTGAGTGTAATGGCAGTAAGAGTTCGTGATGGATAGTGATAGAATGCAACTATATAATAAAATTATTGGTTAAGCAAATTTTGTATAGTAATTATGACTTGCGAGTATCTAAGGTTGTAGTTTTCTAATATTTGGTGAGTAACGTGGTTGTATGGAAAGTTTAAAGAGATGGTGGGACACCACCCGATTAGAATTTAAATGAGCTAGAGTCATAATGAAGAAAAAATAGTGGGATGTAGTACAACCTTTGGAGAGAGGCGAGAGCAAGAATATTTTGTTTGATTGCAAAGGCTAAAGAGGTATCTTTAGAGGGGTAGATAATTGGGTTCAGAGATGCATGATTTTATTCTTTTTGCTGTGTCTATGGTAATAGTGTCACAAGTCCGTCAGATTGATTAAAAACTATTGGAAAAGACTTGAGAAAGAAGTGTACAAACATTAGATTGAGTGTGATGATAAGTGCTTTGTTTTTGTTTTGAGTTTAATAATGAGTACGATTGAATTGTTAGCGAAAGATATTGTAAGATCGATGGAGATGCGATCCATGATAAGCAAAGATCCGTGAATTCATAAAAATCTTCAAAGGTATGAGCTAATGTTGATAGAATTGGGGATTGTATTATACAGTTGAATCTACAATTCAGATTTCTCATTGTAAGTCTGCATTAGTGGTGATATATTTTGTCAAGGTATGAATTTTCAAGGTGAGAAATGATCAATTGTATCAGGTATTGAGCATTTGAAAGGACTTACACCTAGGCTGAGTCATAAAGTCGATTACTGTTGATTGTTAAAGTACCTAAGAAATATTTTCATTTAAAAAGTGTTGGTTTAGAGTAAGGTAAATGGTCGAAGTAGTTATGATGGTTGTTAGTATTGAGAGTGTGGGCTTCAGTGGAAGGTTGTGAAGAGTTTGTGGAGTCAAGTGAATGGAAATGGCTGGTATCAACTCTTAAGAGGAAAACCTTTAGTGTTATTCGATAAATTCTTATGCGACCATCTATTTCATTTTGTACATGGTCGTGAGTATGAAGCACTAGCTATGCTTACATATGTTTTCACTTGTATGGGTGGATCCCTACTGGTGGATTAGGAGTACTGATCCCGCAATGTTTTCTTGGTTGAGTGAAATGATTGGGAAGATTTGGTTATTTTAGAGGACATATTTGGTGTTTTCTTGGAGTTGTTAAAGTATCTCAATAATTCTACATGTACTACCTTGCTTATGAGAGTTTATAGAAGAGCTACTATGCGTATTTATGGTTGTCCAAAAATCTTAACATTCATCTGGTCATCGAGGTCATGTATCGATTATGTGTGGTTGAATGTGGGGATCATTGGGTTTAATTCTACTGTTCTTAAGAGGTAATCTATAATTACTAAACCTAACATTTCGATAGTGTTGTTAGGGGGTTTGTATGCTTGGACATATCCCTCGATGAGAATGTGATGTCTAAAGATCAAATTTTTATAACTTAAGCTCATGGAAATTTATATTGTGAGAAGCAGATGTTGATAAGAACTATGAATATTTGAGTATTAGGAAAGTATGTTGGTTGGTTCAGGTCCACCTCTAATTGTAGCGAGTATTGATTTAGAATTTTATCATACTTATGTGAGAAAGGATTAGTCCTGATGATTGTGTCAAGGTCCTTGATAACATGTGGCAGACGTGTGTACGATCAACTTTGGTGGTTATTGAGAATAGCTTTTGTTGTTAGTTAAGTTTATGTACAACAATATTTATCATTCGAGCATTGAGATGACTTCATTGACGCACTGTATGGGAGGGGATGTAGGTCTCCCAGTGGTTGGTTTGATGCATTTGAGGCGGGACCCTTTGATGAGAATCCTTAGGGAATATGAAATTTATTCGGGAGATGTTCTAGCAGCTCAGAACAGGCATAAAGAGTATGCAGACCAGAAGTTCAGATATTTGGAGTTTATGAGGAAGAGCCTATAGCCATTCTAGATAGGGAAGCTTGCAAGTTAAGGTCAAAGGATATTGCATCTGTCAAAATCCAATGGAAGCATCGTTCGATTGAGGAAGCGACTTGGGAAATCGAGAAGAACATGCGAGAAAAGTATCCCCAACTGTTCGATGATTCAGATACTACTCTACCCTTACTCTAGCCAGTCTTTCTTAGTTAATCACTCAAGGACGAGTGATGGATAAATTGGTATTTGTTATAACGACCTGATTTCGTCATTCGGGAAAAACCAATGGGGAAAGAAATGGGGCCAGAAAATTTTTGAGTAGTAACTTGGGAATTCCTAGCCTAGTCCAGATTTGGATGAAATTGGAGTCAAGAGGAATATAGGAAATCTGGTAATGAAAGAGAGATCCAATTATGAATTTGATCACATGAGTGGATAGCTAAGACGTTAAGGAACCTATATGACTTTACGAAATTGAATTCGGGTGAGTAGAACTCCCGAAAATGATCTTAGCATGAAAGGGTATTTTCTGAGTGTCATAGGTTGAAGGTGTGTTGTGAAATAGGGGTTTGGAACTCTAATTCTGACGTTTTGTCTTCGTGCAAGCCGCTAGAGCGAGTTTGGTGCCGCCAGGGCGCAGTCGCTGCGGGATCGAGTCCGCCGTAGCGAGATAGTCGTGACTTAAGTCAGAAATAAACCCCAAAAACATTATTATTATGCAAGTTTAGTCCTTGAGATCTAAGGGATGAACAAGGGCAAGTTCTTAACAATTTTCCACCTTTTGTAGCACTAAAACGTAAGGATTTTACTCCCTTAATCCGTTTTTCGATCCATAGAACTTAGTTTCTTGGGTAATTATGGTTGGGGGAAGGTTTTGATCTGGGCATTATGGTGGAAAGAGCCCTAATTTGGATATTAGGATCATGGGTTATTAGGTTTGCTATAATCCGGGTAAAATAGACCTTAATTATTGATACTCGCGTTATATTGATTGTTTGTTGACCAAGAACAAGCGGAAATAATATGGAAGGGGAAGAATCAAGTTTCTTAAGAGGATTCAAGCTTTGTTTGAGGTAGGTGATGGTTGTGACTTCATGTTTTGCGTGATGTATGTTAGTAATTGCTTCATTTTAATGCATGTATGTATGTGAATGAAGCCTATTGATCGCACCTAATGTAATTGAGTAACAACGAATGATTGCATGCCATAAATCAACACTTGATTGTATGATTATGAGAATGTACATTGTGATTGTGATTGTGGTTTGTTGAATGGATCGGGTGTCACGTTCTGACACACTAATTGGGATCAGATGTCACGTACCGACATATATATTGGATCGGGCGTCACGTTCTGACACACTAACTTGGATCAGGTGCCACGTTTTGGCACACATATGGGATCGGGTGTCACGTCCGGCACATTAATTGGGATCGGGTACCATGTTCTGGTACACTAACAGTTTGGGTATGGGTTCCTTGAAAGGACCATTGAATTGGGTTCCATGAGAAAACCATTGACTTGTCATGTATACTTGTTATTGAGAATGTGGAATTGTACATTACTCCGAAAATGATAACTGATTACAAAATATATATATATATATATATATATATATATATATATTTTGTATATGCATGTTTTACCTTGTTGTGACTGCTTATATATATTTCGCTTACTGGAATAGCTGCGTAATCTTACCAGTACACTATGGTTGTGTACTGATACTGCACTTGCTTGTTCTTTGTTGAGTACAGGGAATCTTCAAGTGACTATTGAGCGTGACCGAATTCAAGGGTGAGCCAGTTCTTTCTGGCTGCCACGGATCTTTCTTGTTTAAGTCTAATCTTTTTGGACTTAGACTATTTGTTAAAGGTGTTTGTTTAGTTTCGGGGTTGTACTCCTTATTCTTAGACTTGTCGTTAGTAGAGTTTTGGTACAATGACTTCCAGGTTCTTCGAGTTGGTCTTCCGCATAAGTTTGGCTAGTTTATTTAAACCTTTGGAGTTTATGAGAATTCTATATAATTTCTGCATTTAAACCTGCTTCTGTATCTTTAAATGCGTAGTATCTTGGTTAAGGCTACTTAGTTGGGTTGTAGTAATGGTTCTCCCACCGGGGGATTAATGTGGGTGCCAATCACCAAGGTCTCGGTCGTGACAGTCCCCTTTTAATTTCTTTAATTTTTTTTCTTTTTATTTTGTTTCCTTCTTCAATTCACTTCTTTCTCCATTGAAATACCTTCTCCTCCATCTTCATCCCCCCCCCCCCCCCTCTTTCTTCACTACTTTTATTTCACTAGTACTTTACTAATCCATAAATTTTCTTGAATTTTGAGAGACCCATTTTGATTTATCGATCCATTCAAACATTTCTCATAGAATTTATATATTTTTATTACCAACTTTCTCATGTAATCTTCATTTCTTATTTGAGTTGTCAAGAATAAATTAGCTTTCAAAAAAATTCATTCTCCAAGAGTGAAAATTCATTCTCCGAGAGGGTAAATTTGTGGGGAGGGTTCGAAGTAGATAATCTGAATATTATAGTGAATTTTCATTTTTAAAGTTATTTAAAAATTTTGTAGAATAGTGAAGAAGAAGAAGAAGAAAAGAAAGTATTAAAGGTTGAAATGGTGAACAACAAGGAAGAAGAAAGAGAGAGAAGGGGGGGGGGGGTTATGTATTTATAAATTAATTAATTGATGTAATTAATTTTAAAAAATGTTTATGAAAATAATGGTGAATAAGTAAAAAAGAAATAAAAGTTAATGACGTGGTGCCTACACGGTTGTGATGTGGTGCTTACGTGGCTATGACGTGGCGGGTGAGAGTGGTGTTATAGTCTCAGGATGGAAAAAATCACTTCAAAGATGTTAAGGGGGATATTTAAACGCCCGTGTAGTTTAAGTGCTAAAGTAAGTTGTACTGCCAAGTTTAGGGAGGGCTTTTATGTATTTTCTCTTAATTAAACCTATGCAAGTATTCATTTTTTAAAATCATCTTTCTTAAAGTAATAATAAAGTAATTAATAAAGGGAGCTGTTTGAGGTTAAGAAAATAATGTCAAGTATGATCCTTTAATATCCTTTGTAGAGAAAGCTAATCAAATTTAAACTTTAAACTCAAAAAAGGAAACTACATATAATATGTGTCTGATTTTTATAGCAAAACTTCTAATTAACTGATTGCTTACTACTATTTTATAAATTTAAATAAGAAAATACTTACAAAAAAAGCATAATAAATAAAACATAACAAATAAAATTGCTACTTCTAAGAATGCTATCCCAAACATGACCTATAGCAACAATTTGAAAACCATTGTCATAGGCATCAAAATCGTTATAATAGATGATCTATTGCAATGAATTTGAACACATTACATCGGATTGTGTTGCAATAGGTCTGTTATAACTATTTTATCGATGGTTGGAGCCCGTTGCAATAGGCATTCTATCGCAGTGGTTACAGAAGTGTCCTATTGCCGTATATATTGCAGAAATTATTTTTTCCAAAAACATTACGATATTATGTTTTATATATGCAGCGATTGTTGAGGCTATAACAATGGTTATTTAGAGCTATATCAACCATTATTTGGAGCTATAACAATAATTATTTAGAGCTAATAGCAACACCTATTGAGCCTATATTGGAGGAGCTACTGCAACAATTATTTGAATGGTCTATTACAATAATTATTTACTTATAATATATTGTAACGATTCATTCCATCGTTACTAAAATATCTATGGTTAATGAATGTAATGATATGGCACTTGGGTCTAACTCAACCCCTAGAGCTAGCTCATGAGGGGAGGTTTGTCCAAGTCCATATAAGGAGACCAAAGTCCCATCCCTCTACCGATGTGGGACTTCTTAACACTCCCCGCACGCCCAGACCTCAACTGGAGCGTGAACACTTCTAAATGGGGGCCCAACATCGGCAAACAACAAATTGGGATGAGCCTGACTCTGATACCATGTGAAAACTGTGAGATAATGAGCTCATCAGTTCATTGATGAACTAGGCAAACTTGAATAGAAGAAAAGAGAGAGAATTTTATTAATGTTAACTGCATTCAACTTATAAAGTGTGATCCTCAACAAGTACTTTTATAGCTAGGATGTGTGATAAAAGACTAACTTTATTGCCAACTCATAGTGTTAGGCAATATGTGTTTAAAAACAATACTACTGATTTCAAGAAACTTTGTAGAAACACTAAGTTACCAAAGTTCAAATCAAGCAGTGAAGAACAAAAATTAATTAACACAAACTAAAATCTGTAAAAGGTACCAAAATCTATAATGAACATAACAGAAAGAAGATCAAGCCCACTGAATGCACAATATCCCCTTATGGATATTATTCCCCTCTAGTATCTGAGGTTTGAATTGGAATATACCCTCCCAGAATAGTATGATCTCAATCACCAGTGTATTGATAGCCAAAACTTTAGTGTCAGCGAGCCACTCAACGGCACTAAAGTACACGATTAAGTTTTGTTCTGAAGAAGAATTCAGAAATTTCGTAAGTAAAATCCGAGGAATCAAAGGTAGGAACTGGTTATGAAAGGTTGCAACCTTTCAGAAACCACACGACCATTTATTAAAGTTTGCAACCTTTCAAACGGTCCTGATTGTTCCTGAAAGTTGCAACCTTTCAGAACAGTCATCTCCAACGGTGGGAAATTCAAATAAAACAGGAAAGTGTTTTAAATTAAACGGGTCCTGCGAATCCGAGTTGGGTCGGAATGTTTCGGTTATTTAACTAAATAATTGAAATGTTTTGGCCATTTAATTTAATTTAATTAATTAAGTAAATAATTAAAACAAACTTTGTCCTTTTGATCTATCATTTTCCAAAGCTAAATCCAAGCCGAGCCGAGCGAGCGAGCGACGACAGCATGAGGGAGGTCCCTCTTTCCAACCCTTTTAACAACTAGTAGTAGTGTTTCTCTATTTAAACACTTCACTTTTTCTTTCTACCACCAATGAGGGAGAAATGCCTTTTCTTAAAGCATATAATCTTTTTCAATTCCCTTTTTCATCTTCCCTCCATTTCCCATTAAATTTTGCTATACCCAACAATCCCCCACATAAATGGGGAATGGTCATAACATAAAGGAATGCACAGACGAGTATGTACTTTACAAATAAGGATCAATTGCATTTGGATAAGTAGGTTTCCTCTTGGACTTTCCATAGTGAACATATATTGGATATACTCGGTCAATTGGTAGATGCGATATCTTTGAACCGTTGAGATTTGGTGTATACCTTGACAACCATATATCACACACAATTAACCCTTTACCGTTTATGGTCCTTACAATTGTGTTTGTTTGAGCCATAAACACCTCCTGGTGTCATGAGTGTATAATGAATAGGCTTTTGACAAAAAATCTCTTTGAAGCGTCTTACACTTCACACTCACATATGTGATTTCTAACTGTGTCATCTCGTAGATACACTATTTGGTCAAATCTGGCAAACTTAGCAAATCGTTAAAAACTTTAAGCTTTATTAACTCATTAACAAGCCTTACTGTTTTAACTCGTTCCTGCACATTGTCTTCATCATGAGAATGGATTGAGTTGATTGACAATGTCGAATTGTCAATCACAACTTTGTTTTTATCCTTGAATCTAGCTCTTGGGATCTCCAGTCTGCTAGATTGAGTTACTGCCATGATGACTTTTCCTAAGCCGTAAACCCATTCCCTTTGATGATCTTTCAACTGCCTCTCTTACTAAGCCTTTCGTTAGTGGATCTGACATATTATCGCTTGACTTCACATAGTCAATTGTTATAATTCCACTAGAGAGCAGTTGCCTTACAATATTATTTCTCCATCGTATATGACAATACTTCCCGTTGTACATGACGCTCCCTGCCCTACCTATTGCTTCTTAACTATCACAATGTATGAAAACAGGTCCCACAAGTTTGGGCCAGAATGGAATATCTTCTAAGAAATTCCGGAGCCATTCAACTTCTTCGCCAGCCTTATACAAGGCAATAAATTCAGATTCCATTATGGAGCAAGTGATATATGTCTGTTTGGATGATTTCCAAGAGACTGCTCCTCCACCAAGTGTAAAGACATAACCACTTGTGAATTTTACTTCATTTGACCCGGTGATCCAATTTGGATTACTATATCCTTCAGTCACGACAGGATATTTATTATAATGCAAAGCATAGTGTTGTGTATGTTTCAGATTACCCAACACACGTTTCATTGCCATCCAGTGAGTTTGATTAGGATTACTAGTGAACCGACTCAGCTTGCTAATAGCACATGCTATATCTGGTCGCGTACAATTCATAATATGCGTCAAACTTCCCAACACTCTGGCATATTCCAATTGAGAGTCACTTTCACCTTCATTCTTTTGAAATGTAAAGCTTTAATCAATTGGAGTTTTGACATCGTTGAAATTCAAGTACTTGAACTTATCCAATACTCTTTAAATATAATGAGATTGAGATAATACTAGTCCCTGAGGAGTTTTGAGAATCATGATCCCTAAGATCAAATCAACAACTCCTAAGTCCTTCATATTGAACTTGCTGGACAGTATGCGCTTAGTAGCATTTATATCGTTAATACCTGTACTCATTATTAACATGTCATCAACATACAAACAAATAATGACTTCATGATTCAGAACATTTTTAATGTAAACACACTTATCACATTCGTTAATCTTGAATCCATTTGCCAATAATTTTTGGTCAAATTTAGCATGCCATTGTTTGGGTGCTTGTTTGAGCCCATAAAGCGACTTCACAATCCTGCAATTTTCTCTTCTTTACCAGGAACTACAAACCCTTCATGTTGTTCCATGCAAATTTCTTCCTCCAACTCTCCATCTAAGAAGACTGTTTTTACATCAATTTGGTGGATTTTAAGGTCATGCACTGCCGCTAGTACTATTAACATCCTAATTGATGTTATCCTTGTTACTGGAGAGTATGTATCAAAGTAGTCCAGACCTTCTTTTTGTCTGTATCTTTTGACTACAAGTCTTGCCTTATATTTGTCAATAGTCCCATCGACTTTCATTTTCCTTTTAAAGATCCACTTTGATCATATAGGTTTATTTCCTAGAGGAAGATCAGCCAATTCCCAAGTATGCTTACTTAAAATTTATTCGATCTCACTATTGACTACATCTTTCCAATACGTTGACTCAAACAAAGACATAACAACTTCAAATTTTTTAGGCTCATTTTCAAGCAAGAATGCCACAAAATCTGGTACAAAAGAAGTGGATTTCCGTTGGTGATTACGACGCCTAGGATCCTCGTTAGGTAGTGTATTTTCAGTTGATTCTTCCCGTGGTCGTTTAGTTATTTCACTTGTCGACTCACATATAGTTTTATATGGATAAATGTGTTTAAAGAACTCAACGTTATCTGACTCAATTACCGTATTAACATGAATTTCAAGATTATCATAATTGTGAACCAAAAACCGACATGCCTTACTGTTCACAACATATCCAATAAATGCACAATCCACTGTTTTGGGTCCAATTTTCACCCTTTTGGGTAAAGAAACCTTTACCTTGACTAAACACCCCCACACTTTGAAGTATTTCAAGTTGGGTTTCCTTCCTTTACATAACTCATATGGAATTGATTGCGTTTTACTATACCCTATTGAGTATCTTGTTAGACTAAGGATGGTTTCCCCTATAGGTTTCGTAGTGAACCAGAACTAATTATCAAGGCATTCATCATTTCCTTTAATGTTCTGTTCTTTCGTTCTGCCAAAACATTTGACTGTGGTATAAAGGGTGTAGTAGTTTGATGAATAATATCATATTCCAAACATATGTCTGCAAAAGGAGATTCGTATTCTCCACACCTATCACTTCGAATCATTTTTATCTTTAGATTCAATTGATTTTCCACTTCATTTTTGTATTATTTAAATGCATCAATTGCTTCATCCTTACTATTAAGCAAATATACATAACAAAATCGAGTGCAATCGTCAATAAAAGTTATACAATACTTTTTCCCACCGTGAGATGGTATTGACTTCATATCACATATATCTGTGTGAATTAAGTATAAAGGTTTGAATTCCTGTCAACAGGCTTATAATGATGTTTAACAAACTTACATTCCACACATATTTCACATTTCGATTTATCACATTTGAATTCAGAAAATACTTCTAAAGTAATTAATTTTCGCAAGGCTTTGTAATTTACATGTCCCAAATAGGCATGCCATAAATCATTTGACTCCAATAAGTAAACAGAAGCAGAATTCTTATTAATACTGCCAACAACCATTACATTCAGTTTGAAGAGACCCTCAGTGAGGTAGCCCTTTCCTAAGAACATCTCATTCTTACTTATTACAACTTTGTCACTAACTAGGACACACTTAAACCAATTCTTAAATAGTAGTGCAACAGAAAATAAATTCTTTCTAATAGTTGGAACGTCCAGAACGTTGTTCAAGGTCAACACCTTGCTGAATGTCATTTTCAACATTACTTTTCCAGTTTATGCAATCCTTGTTGTTATTGTGTTCCCATGAACAAATCTTCATCGAACTCAGCAAGAGTATACGTTGCAAAGGCTTCTTTTGCAGAGCAAATATGTCGAGTGACACCTGAGGTCATCTGCATCTTCCATCTCTTCCACGATGTTTGGTTGACTTTTTCCTTTGTCCTTGTCCTTTCTTAGAGCACGACAATCATAAGACTTGTGACCAGCCTTACCACAGGTGTAACAGTTGCCCTTGAATTTCTTCTTGGCCTATTCTGACTTCTGTCCTTTGGACTTCTTTCTCTTCTTGCCTTTGGCAGGATCTTCTTCAACAATATTAACTCCCATTATTGTCAAATTCCCATGAGACTTCTTTTCAGCGGTCTTGTTATCTTCCTCGATTTTGAGCCGAATCACAGGATCTTTAAGCTTCATTTCCTTGCATTTGTGCTTTAAATAATTCTTGAAGTCATTCTGCGAATGAGGTAACTTCTCAATCATTGCAGCTACTTGAAAAGCTTCATTAACTACCATATCCTCAGAAATCAGATCATGCAAAATAAGTTGAAATTCCTGCATTTGTGATCCAACAGTTTTACTATCTGACATTTTATAGTCCAAAAACTTTGTGACCACAAACTTTTTCAAGCATGCATCTTCTGTATTATATTTCTTGTTGAGTGCATTCCACTATTCTTTCGAAGTTGTCATTGGACTATAGACATTATATAAGTCATCCTCTAAAGCATTGATTAACGTTTTAAAGACACTTCATCCAATTCTTAGTGTCAACGATTGCTAGTCACTATATAACCCAACTAAATGAGTTGGGGTCGAATCCCACAGGGAGCGGTACATGTTTAATATTCAATAGGAAAATGTGAATGTGGTCAAATCAGACATAGGAATAGACATTATCAAAAAAAAATATCATTCAAATCAAGGGTTGACAAGAATGTCAAATAAAGGGGATTTTGGTTTTACTTATCAACTACTACAGCAGCAAATAACACAAAAATAACAATAATGAGACGGGTTCTTGGGATGTGATTCGATTGTAGGCTAATGTAGACAAATGAGTAAATGCAACTATTAGAAAATAGCTAGATATTAGTGAGTAAGCTAGACTATAGAGGAGGTAAGCTTTCTCTCGAACAATTCACCCCGAATCAAGTCGATTTCTCTCGAACATTGACAAGCATGCAAAATAAGAACAACCTATGCCTTAATCCATTCACTCTTTTGAGCTGAATATGTAGAAAAGGGTTTAGGATTCACTCTCTCGAGCTAAACCCATGACAACCCAATACCCATAGACCATCAATCAATAATCTTAGTTTTAAAACCTCTCTCTCTCGCAAGCCAAAAACACAAGGGTAGAACTGCATTTGCAACTACAATTCTTAAATTAAACCATAATTAATGATTGAACTCACTTCTAAACAATATTTAGACTAACAATTAGCAATACCCATAAACTAAATAAGCCCATAATCATATAATCACACCCCAAGAATTGGGTTTTAGCTAGACATTATAAAAAGATAAAAATCATTACCAAACTGAGTCTCCATCAGCTGGGTAAGATTAATTTCGTCTTTACAAAGGTCCAAATTGAAAAATCTCAAAGACTCACTTCCAATTTTTCAAAAGTGAAAAAACATCAATTCTTTAAAGCTAAGAAAACACTTGTCTCCCAGTTCAAAACTTAGAAAATTCTGAACACCGGCACTGATTGATTTAAAGATTAGATAAAAAGATCTCAAACTAAATGATCAAAAGCACATTTATAGTCGCCAAAAATGTGTTTCGAAGATCCACTCGACGAAGTAAGTCGGGCTCGCCGATCCACTGGGTGATGCGCCCATTGGTCAATTCCATCGCTTTTCTGCCTTGGCCTTCAGCATCCTCTAGGTCTGTAACTTTGGGCGATCTAACACTGCATTGAGGAACTACTCGGCCATCCGCCGACTGCTTCTTTCTCTCGCCAACTTGGTTCTTTCCTTCAGAGCTTGGCATATTGGAACATAGGCGGTCAAATGGCCACTCGGTGACTCGTCAAATGGAATTGGCGATCACCAGGCTCTCTTTTGTTCCTTTTTTCAGCTCACTTTGTTCCTTTTTTCAACTTAGTGTCCTTGCTTTGCTCCTTAATCCAAAATCTTGAAAATCAAGGATTTTACATCAGTTATTGGCACAAAATAAGCATTTGAGGACACTAAACCTATACAAATAAAGCCCTAAATGATTCCAAACCTTCGACTCATCAAGCATTCATAATGTAGCCCTTACATAGGAAGTATGCCTGTTTCCATGCTTCAATAACCATGAACTTTTCTCTATCTGACATATCAGCAGTAGGCACATGAGTTTCTTCATAGGTAAATTTCTGTAGACCAAGAGTGGTAAACCAGAAAAACCCGTTGCTGCCATCCTTTGAAATTCATAGCAGAGAATTTTCCTGGTTTCTCTGCTAGTGGTACAACAGTTCAGATTGGTGTAGCAACAGCCACCATAACATTATCATTTGCCATTTTTGATAAACAAAAATCAATACAAATGACTCAGTAAGCAATAATTTATATTGCAAATTTAATAGGAGTATAAAACCACGAAGGTTTTTGTCTCCACTAGAAACACAGATTAACAAATAAATATTTTCCTTAAGATTGTTAGGCAATTTGTGTTTAAAAATAGTTCTACTTATTACAAGAAACTTTGCAGAAACACTAAGTTACAAAAGTTTAAATCAAGAAGTGAAAAAAAGAAATTAATTAACACAAACTAAAATCTCTAAAACGTACTAGAATCTGTAATGAACAGAACGGAAAGAAGATCAAGCCCACTGAATGCACAGTGTCCCCTTAAGGAAATTATTCCTCTCTAGTATCCGAGGTTTGAATTGAAATATATCCTCATAGGATAGAATGATCTCAATCACTAGTGTATTGATACCAAAAACTCTGGTGTCAGTGAGCCATGCAACGGCAGTAACGTACACGATTAAGTTTTGTGCAGAAGAAGAAGAAGAAGAATTCAGAAATTTCGTAAGTAAAAATCTGAGGAATCAAAGGTATTTATAGGCAAGAGGAACTGGTTTAGAAAGGTTGCAACCTTCTAGAAACCACACGACCATTTATGAAAGTTTGTAACCTTTCAAATGGTCATGGCTGTTCCTGAAAGTTGTAACCTTTCAGAATAGTCATTTCCAACAGTGGGAAATTCAAATAAAATGGGAAAGTGAACATTTCGGTTAATTAACTAAATAATTGAAAAACAAAAGTTGTCCAAAAAATAATTTCTAGATCATTTTCCAAAGCCGAAGCCGAAGACGAGCGATGACGATGCGAGGGAGGTCCCTCTATCCAACTCTTTTAACAACTAGTAGAAGTGTTTCTCTATTTAAACACTTCACTTTTTATTTTCACTACCAATGAGGGAGAAATGCCTTTTCTTAAAGCATAAGAGAATCTTTTTCAATTCCTCTTTTCGTCTTCCCTCCATTTTCCATTAACTCTTGCTATACCAAACACATAGTTGAGTAACATAATGAATGAGTTATTAATCAACTAATTGATTTATTTAACTAACTAATGGACAATGTAACAATGTTAACCAACTAATGAACAATGTTAACTAACTATTAACTAACTGATAATTTGAGCGAGATGCTCGTTATAGCAACCTTTGGGCAAGTATTTAAGTTTGAATTTTCCCGTTCTTATGTAATAAATTTCAAAATATTGTTCCAAAGCCCAAGAGGGGGTGCGGGGGTGCGGGGGGTGAGAGGTCAATTTTCTCAAGGTTTGAGTGAAAATTATTTTTTGAGGTAAGTATTTTCATGAACTTCTTCGTCCATTAATCTGTTAACACCTTTGAATCATTAGAGCTACGGTTAATGGTGAAATTATGGGTTAGAATCCTAGAAAATTTTGGGAAAAACCTCTAAGTATGTATTATATCACTTAGAATTGTTTCTTATTTGTAAACTAATGATTCCTAACATTAAATTGCTGTTCTAAAATATGTATGTGATGGTTAGAATTTTTGGATTTAATAAAGATGAGATTTTCAATAGAAAAATTGCTTTAAAAGGGATAATTAGGGTAGAAAATCCATTAATTTTGATAATTGTAGTATGGTAGAATTAATTGGTGAGGGTAATGATATAGACCATGAATAAGGGTATAAATAGTGGCTTTAAATTCTCAAAGCATTTATTTGAAGAGTAAATGATTAGCCACTCTTAAAATTGCTTATTTACTAGATATTAAACATTATGAGGCATGAAAGAGAGGAAATAACATCTATGGAGTAACTTTCTTGTTTCAAGATCTTCGATTGAGGTAGGCAATGATATGCTATATGATAGACTTAATTATTAACACATAGATACATCGTAGAGTTGATAGAGACAACATGATTAATATAAGTTTTATCATCATATTTATTTTATATATCCTCTACAACCTTGCAAACTAGAACTTTCCTATAAATCTTATAGCCATATCAATAGTAAAATCTCCAAAAGTTCTTTCATATTCCATGTGAATTTGACCATAACATAGTTGAGTTACTATTATTACAAATAACCACGTTAAATCATCTAACGGTGTATATTAAGCGTATTAAGTGTTAACATTATCACAGGGAATACAATGACATCGTTATACTATCAGTTTCTACTTGATTACTCATTCTATTCCATTACCATTTTATTTGTTTTGTTTGTAAGTCAGGTAACATAGAGGAACCTGACAAATAAATAACTGTTGAAAAACTCTACAAGGTGTTGTAACATTTCATAAATTGGAAGTTGAGATTGGAAAGGAAAAGTTTCATTTTTGGCACTGATACAGTTATCCATGAGTCTAACCTACGGACCATAGAAAGTCCTACGAGACCGTAGGAAGGAAGTCATAGGTCATGGTTTGAGATTTGAAATATGTAGAGTCCAGTAAGTTGACCTACGAAAGAATAGTACGGATCATAGGGTAGTCTATGGGCGGTAGGAAGTGCCCATATGGTGATCCCGAGAATTGATTTGAGACCTTAGGTCTACGAAAGGAGTTGACGAGTCATGATATGTTCTACAGATCATTGGATGGGTTTATAGGAGTGATCCAAACTTAGTGGAATTCTGGACTTAAACTTGGATTCTATGGATTGGCCATATGAGTCGTAGAAAAGACTATGACCCATAGGAATGTTCGTTGAAGTTGCCCAGGACTTTGAGTCCTAGTAAATGATTCTACGATTGACCATCGCTTGAAGTCGTAGGGTCTTTCAAAATTTTTTAATTAATGGTGTTTTGGTCTTTTCCTATCTAATTAACTCCTAAACTATGCCATTTTGACCCTATAACTACCTCTATAACCGTTTTACTCCTAATAGTAAGTCAAAATCCTCACATTCACTCAGTTCTCCCAAAATCTCTCAAGTCCTCTTCTCCAAATTCTCTCGAGAGCTCTCAAGGTGTAAGCTTGTGGCTAGCTTGGATTTCTCTACTAGTACCTTTGATTGTTGAGTCCTCATGCTGTGAGCACAAGACCATTGATGCTTTATTTCTGTTATTGTCTTTTTGTTTCAAACTTGTATGTGGTGTATGTGTTACATTCCAACCACTTTTGTGATGTTAGAAAGGCTATGTTAGATATAATTTAGTATTCTACACTTATGTTCAGATTCCTTTTATGATATGAGTCTTATGTTTCCTATTCTCTCTCTTGTTGTATTTCTTTTACGTCATACTTATTTCAAGTGGCTTGTTTAACTCTATCAGAATTCTATTTTCCATGTCATATGTAGGGTGTACTTTGGTTCCTGAGTCGTGACAAACTTGATATTCAGAGCATCAGGTTTTAGAAAAATCGTAGTATGTCTAACAAGCAACATCAAGTAGAGTCTTGTTCAGAAGTGCTGAACGCGCCACATTCATGAATAGGAGGCGACGAGGCATTTAGAAAACTTCACCTCTTTCACTACTCTAAAGTCGTGCCCTATAGTTTATCTTTATAAATGTCTTTCTCCTAACTCTTGTTCGATGCTTTCAAGATATGCCTCCTCTACGAGCTAACACAAGAAAGAATGTGGAGCCTGAGGTTCCTCAAGTACCGGTCGACCCCTTAGCCGCACAAGTGACTCATCCCAATTTTTTGCCACTTTTCAAGTATTGACTTAAGCTATGGAGGTTCAAGATAATAGGGAGACCATTGTTCCCATGAACCTAAATATGGGTATGGTGGCGATAAAGGTGAAGGGCCTTAAGTGGTCTATTTCGTATAGTTCGGGTGTAATTTTAATCCTTTTCCAAAAATACAATAATAACTCTTATTTGGAATATTATCTAACTGACAACCATCACTATGAGCTATGTGATGATACAACATCTTGCCCACACTGCCAGAAATGTCCTATACCTTGCCAAAGTATAAGACATCCATAACTAAGTCTGGCAGCGATACTCGTAATGGACCTACCGGACTGGCATCGACCGAAATCGGGTTCCAATTGGAGGAAAGGGATCGGAACCGGTAGTTTCGGAAATATAGTTGTATTCTGTCTCGGATCGGTACAATACCGGGACCGGACCGATAACCAGGATAATGACCATTTTTTTAAAAAATAATTAAATATTAAGATTAAAAAATTAGGAAAATTAATCAATTATAAAAACTTTTATACTTTTAAAGTTTGAAATTTAAACTTTTAAACTTTTAAAGTTCAAAATACAAACTTTTGAACTTTAAAAGGTTAAAAGTTTATATTCAAACTTTTAAGTTTAAAATTTTAAATTTCAAACTTTAAAAGTTTAAAAGTTTGAATTTCAAACTTTAAAAGTATGAAAGTTTAATTCAAACTTTAAAAGTTTAAAAGTTTAAATTTCAAACTTTATATGTTAAAAGTTTAAATTTCAAACTTTAAAAGTTTAAAAGTTTAAATTTCAAACTTTAAAAGTTAAAAGTTTAAATTTCAAACTTTAAAATTTTAAATTTCAAGCTTTAGAAGTTTAGAAGTATCTATTTTACAACTTTGTCATTTGAAAATTGAAAATATAATTAAAAAAGACTTTGTATTATAATTGAAGACAATAATAATAAAAAATTAAGGCGAATAGCTTATAGTTTTATTAATATTAATTAAATAGTAAAATTTGAGTTACAAAATATCAGTAGAGGATTAGAGGACCTAATCTACACAGCCACCTTCTAGGAAGGGTTTTGTTTTAATTAGAAATCGAATTATCATACTCATACTAATAGTTCATACTACCAAGCCAATCTTTTCTTAAATCATTTAAAATTTCTTTAGTAACCTGATCTGGAATTGGTTGATCGGCTAGTTCCTCCAATGTATCAATGCCGTTGTCACTAAAATCTTGCAACATTTCATCAATATCATTTTCAAATTTGGTAGGTAAAGTTGGATGCCCATAACTCCTTCTCTCGCCATGATACCTCCAAGCTATTTGCAGCTAATGAATATCTATGCTCTCCAATTTGAAATCTTGTTGCACTAAAAGCGCCTTCTGAAGCTACTGAAGATGCTTGAATAACTAACACATCTCGAGCCACCGGTTGAAGTTTTGGAAGTCTGTTGCCGCAATTGCTCCACCAATTTAGAATATCAGGTAAACCTTGTGAATCCTTAATAGTTTCCATATTTTGATTAATATATGCATCAAAATCATTTTTATCATTATGAGAAAGTTCAAGATAACCATACAACATTTCATCAAGATCATCTTCATTATATCTACACCTAGAACTTTCCGGTTCTTTATTACGCACTACATTTCTTCTATTAGAATCATACAAGTCATACAATATTCAAGCTTCACTTATACTATCTTTAACTTCTTGACAACTAGGTGTTTCAAAATCTTGAATATCTAAATTGAAATATATTTTATCAACCATTCGTGCTGCACCTACATCTTTGTAATGTGGGTTTAACAAACAAGCAGTTAAATAAATCTGAGGAATAGGAAAAAATATTTTTAAAATTTTTCAATCATCTTCTGAACAGAATCTTCAAATCTTGGATTATTTTTGAATTTATAAAATTTACTAGAATATCATAAATATTTGGTAAAACAGTGCAAATAGTTGGATAATAAAGTCCAGAAATTTGTTTTGTAGCTAAATAAAAAACTTTTAAGAATTCTATAAGTTCTTTTACTTCATTCAAATCATTTTCATCAAGTCTATAGTTCACATTTGAATGATGAGCATTCAAAATTATTTGTAAAGGTTTCCTATATTCATAAGCGACTTGAAGCATTTCAAATAAAGAATTCCTTCTAGTACATACTGATTTTTTGAATTTTTCTAGGTGGAAGATTAAATTCACTACAACGATTTTCAAATTCTCTACGTCTAGACTTAACTTGACATTTAAAAATAAAATGACATGTAGTTTCACATTTTATGCAACCATCATTATACATTGTTATACCATCTCTAACAATCAAATTATATATGTGTGCAACACAGCTAATATGAAAACCATCAATATAAATAGGCAAAGAGTCGGATTTAGTATTTCAACATCAGATGTATTATTAGAAGCATTATCTAAGGTGACACTAATTAATTTATCGCAAATTCCATAGTTTTGTAAAACATCTACAACAGTTTGAGCTATGTAACTACCGGTTTTATGCATTTCACAACATTTATAACCTAAAATTATTTTTTGCATAATCCAATTTTCATTGATACAATGTGCAGTAATAGTGAAATAATCATTACCATTTACACTACGACCCATATCAGAAGTAATATCTATTTTACAAGTATTATTGAAAATGTTGAGCTTGATAATCAACGATAGCCTTTTTAATTGTGTTTCTTGTAAACCCTTTAAAATGTGGATTATACACAATTTGATTATAATGAATAAAACTGAGATTTTCAACAAAACTAAAAGGCAAGCCAATAACAACAATTATTTTATGTAATTCTTCAAGATCTTTTTGTCTACTATATGAGTGTTGTGTACTAGGGCCAGAAACATTAGAAGGATTTAATTGTTCTTGGACCATATTAGAGCCCCTTACTCCTACAGTTGCACTAGGATGGGTGGTACCATTCTTTTTAGCTTCGGCTACAACTTTAGCATGCAAAAATTCATTTTTACAACATCCCATTAAATGATTACTCAAATGTCCCGTCCCACCCTGTTTTCCCACAATTTTATTCATTCTATGTTTACATTTATTACGAATAGCTTGTGTTTTATCTTTATTCTAAGTCATAAATTGCCACACAACTGATTTTTTAGCACGTTCTACCTTAGGCCTAGGATGTACGGGGGAATAGGAGCAGGACAACAAAAGGGAGCGGGACTGGGAGTAGTAGCCGTAATTGGCTCTGTTTCATCATCATCATCATCAACAGTATCAATATCATCATTAACATTATCATGTTCTACTCTTCATCTAATTCTTCATCAAAATTACCAAACCTTCTTTGTAAAGATTCATGAAAAGGATCTAATCCAATATTACTATCAATATTAAAAACAGTTTCACCAACATGCGTAAAATCTTCCATATTTATATTTACTTGTGCTACTTGTTTAGTTTTAGATTTAGAAGAACTATCGATTTATTTTTTATTTTTCTTGGAGTTTGAGGTAAATAAAGTAGTGATAAAATCATATATAGTTGTTTTACCTTTGCCAACATTTTTTTTACCGGAATCCATGTTAAATTATGAAAAGTGAGTAAATTATATATAATACGAAAATGTAATGCAAACAAATAAATAACTAAATAAGTAGAGACTAGAAACTAATTACGCACTTAATAAATAAATAATTAAATGCAAACAAATAAATAACTAAATAAGTTAATTATATATAATACGAAAATTGAATGTAAAAAAATGTGAGTAGGAACGGATGTACCAAATGTCTACTTAAAAAAGTAGATGTGTATGACCGAAAGACGAAAATTGATAGATAAAAGTTGAATTTTGTAGCACCAAAGACCAAACTAGTAATCCATAAAATCTTTCAAACTAATATAATTTGTAGTTTAAAAGAGAATAAGAGATTAGAGACTTGAGAGTTGAGAGAGTAGAAGATGAAGAATATTCGTGAGTAAAAATAATGAAAGATTAGGGGTATTTATAGGGTGAAATAGCCGTTGGGTGGGACCCAATACCTGTTACCCAACGGTCTACCAATGGCTTTATTACAATTTAATTTTTTTAAAAAAAAATCCTTGACTCGAACCGGACCACACCGATTTGGATCGGAACCAGAATCGACACTTTCTAGATTGGGACTAACGGTAGAACTCGATTTCCGTTCCAGTTCCCCTTCGTAGCGGACCTCATTGGAGCCTATCGAAATGGTATCATACCTGTAATAGACTAGGACGGAACGGTACCAGTAGCGGCACCTCCCAATTTTGCTGCCACACTTATCCTCAACTAAGTGGATCCACTAAGGTATGCTTAAAAAGCAATAAGGAATCATCTAAAAAGTATGACCTTTCCTACCCACGTTGGGTACATGAATTATGAAGACTTTGAGTTATTTGAACTTGTCCCCATATAGGTGCTCAATACTACTACCAAAATATAACTCAACTCATATATTTAAAAACATTTCCTCATCCTCAAACTTTGAGATTATTACTCAAAAGATTTCTGTTAAAAGAGATAGTACTCAAACTCCTCATGAGCTCATTTGGGAATCAAAATTTCCCCTCATTTTAAATGTAAAATCATTTACTCGTTGGGAATACTTAGTTCCCATACATTTATTTTGAAAAATGAAACTCAACTCTACTCATCCTCATACTCAAGTACTCAAGTCTTCAAAGAAGCTTTAAAAGATTGTAAAAGACTTCTCAAAATGACTCGAAAGAACTCTCAAGACTTTACTCTTAACCTTATCTTCAATTTGAATTATGAATACAAGGGTTATGATCCATGTTATGAAGGATATCTAGATTTTAGATGTAGTTTAGAGTAGTTAGAATAAAAAAGGAGTTGAAGGTACACTTCAAAAGAACTTAGATGGAGGAAATGAGTGAAAACAGGACGGGGGCAGGTAACCCTGGCGCACTGAGTGGCGCGGGGCACCAACCCCTAAAATTTAGAGGCAAATTTCTAGGGCACTGCTGGCGCGGCGCACCAGCCCTCTGCCTAGAAAACCTGACGAATTTTGTTTCTCATTTTCTGACCCTAATTCGCCTCAAATCAAATGGTTTCTTCCAAACCCTCTTAGATTCGTTTACCCAACTTAATTACATATAAATCTACTAAAAAAACCTCAAGAACAATACTCATTAACAAGATTCTCACCTCAAGAACTCAACAAAACATCATAATTGTAGAACTAAGAACAACACCTCAAGAATTTCATCAAGAACCTCAATATACTCAATCTCATGGATGAATTTGAGAGTGAAAACTCATGATTGGCGTGTGGATGAACGAACCCAACACTATGAAAATATACATACCTCGTTAGGATCAAATCCTTGGTGAAAACCCCTTGAGAATTGCAAGAAACCCTTGAGCGCTTGAATCTTTTCCTTTCTTTCTCCTCTTTTTTCTCTATTGAACTTCTCTCTAAAACCCTAAGCGTATTTAGTATTGTGAAAACTGACCCAAATCAGTTTAAACCCCTAAAATATTATTAAGAATGTTTAAAGCTGAAGGGAAAAGACCAAAATACCCCTAACTAATTTAGGTAAATTTCCGTAACTGCACATGCTGACTTCAAAAGGTAAAATATCTCCCTCGTCCGAACTCAAAATTTAGCAAACTCGGTGGCGCTGGAAAGATGATTCAAAGACCTTTCATTTGATATCTTATGGGCCACCTAGCTCATCAAATTATGGTTGTTTAAAGTTGACCCAAAACTCACAACTTAAGCTTTAGTTGAACAAATCTCAAATTAGCCCTTTCCAAATTAGTTCTTTCTAAATTTAGCTCTTTCTAAGGTCGAGGTGTTACAATATGCCCCCCTTGAGAACATTCGTCCTTGAATGAGATCACTCTAAGTAGACTAAGGGTGGTAACATCTAACACCCAACATGCCATTTAACACAACATAGTATATCAATTAAAAGAGTGTTTTACAAAAATCATTACCTTGATTTGGAATTCCGTCGGAAGGAAAGAGATGTGGGTATCCCTTCTTCATATCCTCCTCAGCCTCCCAAGTAGTTTCCTCAACAAAGTGATTCCTCTATAAGACTTTGAATGATGCTACCTTCTTGGTTCTCAACTTGCGAACCTAATAATCAAGTATCTTAACGAGAATCTCTTCATAAGATAGGCTTTCCTTAATACCAATATTCTTAGCTGGTATGATAAGTGAAGGATCTCCAGTACACTTCTTCAACATAGAAATGTGAAACACCTTTTGGGCTGTTGCTAATTCTGACGGTAGCTCCAACTCGTAGGATATATTACCAATCCTCTTGGATATCATGTAAGGACCAATATGCCGGGGACTAAGCTTCCCCTTCTCGCTAAACCTCATAGCACCCTTCATGGGTGAAACCTTAAAATAAATCCAATCATCCACTTCAAACTCCACGTCTCTTCTCCTAACATCAGTATAGGATTTCTGACAACTCTGGGTTGTTTTCAACCTTTCTTGAATGATCTTCATTCTCTCCATAGCTTGACGAACCAAGTCTGGTCATATCAACCCAGCCTCACCAACCTCAAACCATCTAATAGGAGATCCACATCTTCTGTTATCAAGAGCCTCATAAAGAGTCATCTAGATGCTAGAGTGATAACTGTTATTGTAAGTAAACCCGATGAGAGGTAAGTGATCATCCCAATTACCTTTGAAATAGATCACACACGCCCTCAACATAGCCTCTAAAGTCTGAATTGTGCACTCTGCTTGGCCATCAGTCTGAGGATGAAAATCATTACTCAAATTTACCTTGGAACCCAAACCTTTCTGGAAAGACTTGTAAAATTATGCAGTAAATTACACACCTCTATTCAAAATAGTGGATACCGGAACTCGATGAAGTCTTACTAGTTCTTGAATATAGAACCTGACATGATTTGAAAAGGTAGTCTTTACCGATAAGAAATGGGCTAATTTAGTCATTTGATCTACAATCACCCAAATTGAATCATGCTGCTTGCGAGACCATGGTAATCCAGTAATAAAATCCATATTGATCATTTTCCACTTCCATTCTAGATGATCTATGTTCTGAGCCACACCACTGTGCCTCTGGTGCTCTACATTGACTTGTTGCTAATTTGGGCACTTAGCAACAAACTCTGCAATACCTCTTCATACTACTCCACCAATAGACTTCTATCCAGTCACGATACATCTTTATGGAACTTGGATAGATAGAGTATATGAAGCTATGAGCTTCCTCCATGATCTTCTCTTGGAGCTCATCCATTTTTGGTACACACAATCTACCTTGATACCTCAATACACCATCTCTGCCTTGTTCAAAAGCCACCACTTTCTGCTTGTGAAAATTTTCCTTCAAGTCAAGCAAAACAGGGTTTTGGTCTTGTTTCTCTTTCACTTAGGACACTAGCAATGATTCCGCCCCATTCATCACCACAACTCTACCTTCATTGGAATCCATTAACCGGACTCCCAATCGTGTAAGTCTGTGCACATCCTTGCTAACTCTTTTTTGCCTTCCTTAACAAGGGTAGTACTTCCCATAGACCACCTGCACAAAGCATCAGCAACAACATTAGCTTTACTTGGGTGATAGAGAATACACATGTCATAATCCTTGAGTAATTCCAACCACCTCTTCTATCTGAGATAAAGCTCTTTCTGACTAAATACATACTGAAGACTTTTGTGATCGGTGAACACATCAACATGAGCACAATAGAGATAGTGACACCATATTTTCAAAGCAAACACTACAGTAGTCAACTCTAAATCATGGGTTTGGTAATTCTTCTTGTGTATCTTATGTTGTCTAGAGGCATAAACTATAACTTTGCCATTCAGCATCAATATAAAACCTAGTCAAATTCTAGATGCATTACAATATACAACAAAGCCTTATGTACCCTCCTATATGGTCAACACTGGGTAGTAGTCAACCACATTTTCAATTCTTGGAAGATTTTCTCATAAGCTTCAGACCATTGAAACTTTGTTGTCTTCTGATTTAACTTAGTCAACAGGGATGAAATAGATGAGAACCCCTCGACAAACCTCCTATAATAACCAGCCAATCCCAAGAAACTCCTAATATTAGTTGGAGATGTGGGTCTAGGCCAGTTCTACACTGCCTTAATCTTTTGAGTATCAACTCGAATCCCATCACCACAATTAATGTGGCCTAAAAATGCCACAGACTCAAGCCAAAACTCACATTTAGAGAATTTGGCATATAACTCTCTATCTTTGAGAGTTTAGAGAACTACTCTTAGGTGACTAGCACGATCCACCTCATTCTTTTAGTAAATTAGAATGTCATCAATGAATATGATAACGAACATATCAAGATAAGGCTTAAACACTACGTTCATAAGATCCATGAACGCTACATGAGTATATGTTAAACCAAAAGGCATAACTAGAAACTTATAATGACCATAGCGGGTCCTGAAAGCTGGCTTTGGAATATCACTCTCTCTTACTCTCAACTAATGATTGCCAGATCTGAGGTCTATCTTAGAAAAATAGGTGGCAGCGTGAAGTTGATCAAATAGATCATCAATCCTCGGAAGGGGATACTTATTCTTTATGGTAACCTTGTTCAATTGGTGGTTATCAATACACATCCTAAGTGAACCATCCTTCTTTCTCACAAATAAGACCTAAGCGCCCCAAGGTGAGACACTTGTTCGGATGAAGCCTTTATCAAGAAGGTCTTTCAACTGCTCTTTTAACTCTTTCAATTCACTTGGAGCCATTATATATGGTGGAATAGATATAGGACGAGTATAAGGAATAATATCTATACCGAAGTCTATTTCTCTCTCAAGAGAGACTCTAGGAAGATCATCTGGAAAGACCTTTGGAAACTCACTCACAACTGGAACTGACTGAATAGGTGGTGTCTCAACACTGGAGTCATTAACTCGAACTAAGTGGTAGATGCACCCATTGGAGACTAAGTTTCTGGCCTTAAGATATCAAATAAAACGACCCTTAGGCATTGCTGAACTACTTCTCCACTTAATAACTGGCTCATTAGGAAATTGGAACTCAACTACTTGAGTTCTACTATCAGCTGAGGCATAACAGGCGTGAAGCCAGTCCATACCTAGAATAACATCAAAGTCCACTATAGCTAGCTCAACTAAGTCTGCCATGTTGTCCTTGTGATAGACAGTATTGGTATAATCACAATAAACTCTCTCAGGTAGAATAGATTCACCAACCGGTGTGGAAACACTAAAGGGCTCAAGAAGTTGTTCGGTAATTATATCGAACCTCATAGCAATATATGGAGTCACAAAAGATAGACTCGCACCTGGATCTAGCAAAGCATATACATCAAAAGTAAAGACTTTGATCATAACAGTGACAACAACATGCAAATTCTCTTGCTCTTGGCGATTGGTGATAACATACAAACAGTTAGCTCCTTCGCCTGTCCCTAAAGTTGCTCCTGTAAGTGCATCTCTGTCTGGTGGAGCCACTGAAGAAGATTGGGCTCTATTTGCCCCGTTAAAACTACCCTACCTGTTCTTTGGGCACTCTCTCATGAAGTGACCATTCTGACCACGCTTGAAGCAACCAGTGGAGCCATCACGACACACTCCTGGGTGGTTTTTTACTTATGAATTGGGGATTTAAACTCATTTAGGTCTTAATATTCATAGTTTTAGTGTCCTCAATGCCTATCTTATGCTCTAAATTGATGTTAAGATGCTAATTTACAGGAATGAGGGCAAAAGATCAAGGAAAATACATTACAAGGCAAAAAATAGTAGAGAAGCTAAAAAGGTTGAAGAAAAGCAAGGCTGAAAATCGCCAAGACCACTCGGTGAACCACCAAGTGGTTTTCAACTCGCTAAAGTTACAGAAGGTGAATGGTAAAGAGTCAATTAAAGAAGGCGATTAAAGAGGACATTTGGCGCATCACCAACTTGGTCAGTGATTCTCGACATACTCCATCGATCGGTCCTAAAACTAAAAATCTAGAAGAGTATAAATGCAATTTTTAAAAAGGAGTAAAGGGAGTTCCAAAGTTTTGACGCAGTTCCCTTATATTCCAACTCTGGTTTTTTTTTATCCAAGACACTCTAAACATTGGTTTTAGTATTTTTGAGTAGAGATTTAGATTGGGTTTTGATTTGAACTAATTCCAAGCATAGTGGTGGAGAACATAGTTAGTAACATTTGCTTGCTTTTTATGATGTGTGGCTAAAACCCTCATTCTTTGGGGTGTGATTATGTGATTTAATGTTTCTATTAGCTTATGGGTGTTAGTATTTATTGATTTAATTGTTGATTTGATGTAGGTTTGATTGATAGTTGAGTTTTAATTCATGAATTGTAGTTGCAAATGAAATTCTAGTTTAGTATTCTAGGCTTTGTTTGAGAAAGAGCTTTTAGAGTTAAAACTATTAATTGATGATTGGGTTATCGTGGATTGAAATTGAGAAAGTGAGTCTAAATTTGATGCTACCAATCTAGCTCGAGAGAGTAGATTAATTGAGGTTTTGGGTTGTTCATAAGTGCTATGCTAGTTGAGGTTTGAGAGAACTCGCTTGATTCGTAATAGTTGATCAATAGATGGCTATTACATCTAAAGCCTAGCGTACCTACTAAGATTAAATGAGTTTTAGTAAATATTAACCACCCATTTAGCGAAATTGGCATTAAATCGATCACATCTCCAAGGATACCATTTTACTTGATTACCCCTTATTTTTGTAGTTGTTAATTGCTCACTCTTATCCCCCAATTAACACTAGTTGTCAAACCCAGTTATTTACGTTAATTATTTCAAACATATTTACTTCTACAAATGATTAGAACACTCCTTTCAGTTTCTTGTTTGGATGAGCTATGTGATGCTTTCTATGTCAGGTTTTTCCCTACCTCGAAGATGATGACATTGAGAGATAATATTCAGGGCTTCAAATGATTGGATAGGGAACCAATTCATGGGACGTGGTTGAGGTTTCAGAAGTTCTTGCTCCAATCTCCAACTCACGAACTCCCGAACAACGTGTTGTTACAATATCTCTATCGGAATCTAGATTCAGTCAACAAGGGTGTGGCTGATCAACTTGTCCAAGGAGGAATTATACAACAACCATTTGAAATAGAATTTACTATTCTTGATGGGATGATGAAGATTAATGTTCTTGGTATACTAGGGAAGATCAAGTGTCTCCTTTGAACTTCGAGCTGACAAAGGAAAACATTGAAAAAGACCAAGAGCAGGATGAACATATGGCCAAAATGATGACCCAAATGGATCTATTGTTGAAACATGTCATGGGTAGTGGTTCTAAGGCTGTGAATGTAGTTGGAGTTAGCTGAGTAAATCCTAATGAAGCGAAATTTGAAGCTATGTACAATGAAGAGGTACACTTCCTAGAAAATCAAGAAGGAGGTTTCCATCCAAATTATCCAAGGCAGGGTGGATACCAAGGTTCAAATTGAAAGGGTGATGAGAATTGGAGAGACTGTGATAGGGAATGAGGTGAACGTGGCACAAATTTGAGAGAGACGGGGACAAAGAGAGATATATGCCTCCCCATGAGCGTCAAAAGTGAAAAGAGCAGAGGGCTGATCCTAAAAACTTCCTCATTGAAGACATGCTGGCACACATTCTCAACAAAGTGGAAGGGTTGGACAAAGTGCTAAAGGAAATGAAATATCACGTCTCATCCCTGAACCAAATAGTAACTTCACATTTGGTATCGATTAAGCAGCTGGAAACACAAATGGGTCAATCTCAACTTATTTGAACCCATGACCAAAAGGAGGATGACTAAGTGATACCATGGTCAACCCAAATAATAAAGCTTGAAAGTGTATCTTTATCGTTCCATGACATTAAATAAGGCACTTCATGGGAAGCAACCCAGGTTTTTGAGTTTTTAATATTGTTGTTTGAATAATGGGTGTTAGATGTGCAGGTTGAAAATTCAAAATTTTGGGAAGAGGAGAAATTAGGCGAGCCAAGGCACCAATCGGTGACTCGCCGAACAAGTGGGCGAGCTCGATCTAGATCGCCATTTTGACTAACTAAATGGGTGAAGTTTCTGTAAGATTCGGTGAGCAAAAGCGCCATTTCGTACATCGCTGAATGGTTGGCGACATAAGTAGGTGTCGCCGACTAGCATGTGAACTGAAGGGTCATAAAGGCCTGAACTGTTTTTAAATTCAAAAACTTCCCTCATTTCATATTTTTCGACCTTTGCACTTTCAGAACCATATTTTAGATCTTAGTGCTTGTTATTTTTGTGTGAGGATCAATTTCTAGGAGGGGAGGATTTGTGTGTTTTTCACTTGCTGATTCGCTAGCCTAGCATTCTTTTATCTGATCTTGAGGTTGGTGATTTGAACTCTGATTTAAATTTTTAGTAGTTTCCTATGCTTGATCGTATCCTTGTTGAATTATTTGTGTTAGATTAGTTGTTTGCATGATTGTTATTAGTGTATTCCCGTGTCGTATCCTGTTTATTCTTATTTTAGCCAAATTGTGAAATCCCGTGTGTTAACTGTTTTAAATTATGGGCCTGGTGTGGGTGAATTCTGAGTAACCCCAATTGAACCGATCAACTGATTTTGCCTAATAATAGAGCGGGTGACATTATTCTTAAGGGCAAAAGACATCGATTGGTCAATTTTGGACAAATCAGGGGAAGTTTGAGTACCCTGATGTCACAAGTAGTATGGGTCTGGGCTTAATTGCATAGAATAGGTGTTTAATTTAATTCTCATGGGCCATGGGTTAGAAATTAGAGGTCGGTGTGAAAAATTCGTGTGAAAGACCTTTTGGCTAGCTTAGTTGAGCTCGCTGAATGGTTCGGCGGTTCGCCAAGTATCCCCTAGATCACCCTTTTATTCTACATAATTGTTGAAATGTTTCTGTAACATTATGTGATATGCCTATGGTCACCGAGTTCACTCGGCGACTCATCGAATGTCCTTTAGATTGCCTTTTCTAAGCCCCAAGTTTTAGAAATTATTCTGTAACATTTGGTGAGCTACTTCTAGCTCGCCAAATGGTGTCGGGGAATCACCAAAAGGCCCTAGATTTCACCGACTTGTGCTAAATTCTGAGAAATTTTATTCTGAAACATTTGGCTAGCCCGACTTGGCTCGCCGAATGGGATCGATGACTCACCGAATGATACGGCGAGTTTTGCAATGCATTTTCTAACTTTATTAGTTTTTCAAGTTGTTTATAACATATTGGATTATTCAACATTGTTTTGCAGGTATGGCTAGACCTAAGGTACCAGGAAGGAATCAACCACCCTACAAGTGTGCACGGGGCATTGTGATAAATAAAGGTGTTGCACCCATAAGGGCTACTCAAGCTAAACTTCCTCCGATTAGGGAGAAGAACACTAGAAGAGGCAAGGGGCTCATAGAGCAAAGTAAAGTTGAGGAGAGTTTCGACAGTATGTGAATCTATGCCACCCACCTCACTACTTCTGTGTTGGAAAGTAAGGGCAACTTGGGGGATAGATCTCTAGTCTCCATTTCGGAGTCGGAGGACGATAAAACTCTACAGTCAAGCAGAGCGAATCTACGCTCTAAGTCACTACATGATCCAGCTAGGATCCCAGTGCATCCTACACCTGTACCTCTTTCCCGGTCGTTGAATAGACTGAAGGATGCATGATTGAAAACCGTTCTTGAGAAGAAGAGATTGTTTACAGATGGAGTAGTAGAAAGATATCTGGAGGCTCCTATTGGTGTGGAACACTATCAAGTTCTACAAATTTGAGATCTTCATCGGGCGCCGAGGCTCATGCATTCCTTCTTTGGTGTGAGAGTTCGATGTCGTGTATGGGAAGTTGGTGCCGAAGGTGAAGAAGAAGGATAGTACATTTGCACTTGTTAACTATGTGGTGGTGCGCAACAGACGGGTTAAATACAAAAGCATCGACATTAATGAGGTGCTAGGGTGTACGATGAATGTAATCTACGTCTTAGTGGATCAGATAAAGAAGACAACCCTAGATGACTTGAATGGTTGGTTATATCCTCAAATCTTAGATATTACACTGCCATGGATTGAGGCAAAAGTACCGATAGAGAAGAAGGATCTGAACGTGGTTGTCAAGTCTTGGTTCGGGTTTATCAGCAACACTTTGACACCCTCATAGAATGAGTCTGTACTCAAGCATTAGAAGGTTGCTTTATTGGGCTACATCATGGACCGGGATAGACTAAATCTCGGTTTGACTATGCTGGCCATGAGGGCCAAGCAGAGTTAGACTTCTCTCTTGTTCCCTGTGTTGATCACAGAGTTGTACCGGCGTTCTAGGGTGACATTATTTGAGAAGACGGATGTGGAAGTGACTCCCACTTCCTCTACTGACATTCAGAGAATCAAGGCTGAGTACACCAGGGACGGGGCTGAGAGGTGGAGAGCTACACCGGTGGACACTTCCCCGGTGGTTGATGTAGAGATGTTGCAGATTGACACAATCCCTCTTACTCAGGCCAGTGAGCCTACAAGTACCCCT
Organism: Solanum pinnatisectum; assembly: GCA_035578085.1. Classification (NCBI taxonomy): domain Eukaryota; kingdom Viridiplantae; phylum Streptophyta; class Magnoliopsida; order Solanales; family Solanaceae; genus Solanum; species Solanum pinnatisectum. The sequence goes on along the minus strand of CM069083.1, from coordinate 40,535,314 downwards.
AGCACTTCCACTTCTGTCCCTTGTAGTTCTGCTACTTCTCCCCCCTCTCCTACTGCTGATGGTGGTTTTTTGCCACCATTGACCTAGGCCATGCTATTCAAGATAGGCCATCTGGCCCAATCTGCTGATGTTCGTATCTTTCGGGTTGAGGCATACTGATTGGCACATGGAGCTAGCTCCCAAACTTTAGAGGCCACTTCCTGGTGCATTGCTGGCGCGGCGTGCTAGCCCCCTACCCAGAAAACCCGACGAATTTTGTTTCTCATTTTGTGAACCTAATTCGCCTAAAATCGTATGGTTTCTTCCAGACCCTCTTAGATTTGTTTACCCAGCTTAATTACACGAAAATATACTTGAAGACCCTCAATAACAATATTCATTAACAAGATTCTCACCTCAAGAACTCAACCAAATATCATAATTCAAGAACTAAGAACAATACCTCAAGAATTTCATTAAGAACCTCAATATACTCAATCTCATGGATGAATTTGAAAGTGAGAACTCATGATTGCCGTGTGGGTGAACGAACCAAACACTTGAAAACTTACATACCTTATTTGGATCGAATCCTTGGCAAAAACCCCTCGAAGATTACAAGAAACCCTTGAGCACTTAAATCTTTTCCTTTTTTTTCTCTTCTTTTATCTCTTTTTGAACTTCTCTCTAAAACCCGAAGCGTATTTAGGATTGTGAAAACTAACCCAAATCAGTTTAGACCCTAAAATAATATTAAAACTGTTTAAAGCTAAAGGGGTAAGGAAAACGCCAAAATACCCCTCACTAATTCGGGTAAATTTCCTTAACTGGACATGCTGACTTCAAATAGGCATATTTACCTCATCCGAACTCGATATTTAGCAAACTTGGTGGCGTTGGAAAGAGAATTCAAAAACTTTCATTTGATATCTTATGGGCCACCTAACTCATCATGTACTGAAAGTTATGGTCGTTTGAAGTTGATCCAAAACTCACAACTTAAGCTTAACTTGAACAAATCTCAAGTTAGCCCTTTCCAAATTAGTTTTTTTTTTCTTTCTAAATTTAGCTCTTTATATGGCCGAGGTGTTTCAATTAGACTCTTGTTAGATGCCTTCAACAATAAAATCTCCACACACATTCACAAATTTGCAAAGATAGTCATAAGGGTCTTCATGTTTAAAACCTCTGAAACCCTTTCATTTTGATCAGCTATAACACTGGTTAGGTTACACTAAATATGACATTATTTGGAGCAGGAGATAGTCGAATTTCTCAAATCTTCTTGATGACAAATATTCATGTCATACATATATCTGCATCATTATCTTGCCCGTTGTGACTAGCATCATCACCGCCGTTTATACTCACTTCCCTACCTACCATTAGGACGCAACAACAATACCAAGTGTAAGTGTGTTCAACTACAAGCAAATGAGTACACAAATTAACTTCATAAATTGAATTCTTAGCTACCACTCCCTAGTAGCGGTGCCATTTTTTATAACACTCAAATTACTTTGAACACAATTAGAAGAGTAGGCGGTCGTTGTCAATAAAATTACCCAACTAAGAGTCGAGGTCAAATCCCACAAGGAGTGATGTAAGGATAAGAATTCAACGAGCAAATTAAGATGTGACTAATTCATTGTAGTGATTAGATCAAGTGGGTGGATTATTCTACAAAATTTAACAAGAAACTTTAGAATCAAGTATAACCAATTAACTAACGAAAATAGGGGTTTAGACTATTGAGATTGAATCTAGGGGTGTGGGATTTGCATTGCTATCAATTAGGGGTACAATTGCTTGCTCAGTAAATCTCAACAGCTATGGATAAGGTGAGTAATCATTAGCAACACTAATATGCTTTCGATCTCATTACATTAGTTCATAGAATATCACTTCGGTCTCATCTATGTAATTCACAAATCAACACATTACCTTGCTTTTGCAACTAGAATAAGACCTTAGCTGCACACATTGAGTTAATTACACACTCCTATTAGTATCTTTCAAACACCAATTGGAGAATTAGAGTAGGATTAAGTTGGCCACATTAACCCCTAAATTAAGTTCAAGCTAAACAACTCAAATCCATGGCTAAACAACAATAAAATAGAGAAAGAGAAGAGACCCACTGATTTAAATAAACACACAACCCCATAATCACACAGCCTAGAGTTGGGCTTTCAGCCACACGTCATAAACATCAAAGAAATTATACCTATGATGTTAGCAGCCATCAACATATGTAAGTTAAACAATAATCATCAACACCCACTTCAATTTCAACCTTTAATTGTCGATTACAATAGTTGAAAATAAACCCAAACTAAGAACAAAGACGAATACTCTATTTCTCAATGATAAAAAGTAAAAACTCTAAAAAAGATACACTTTCCCCTCTTCAAAGTTATTTATACTTTCTACAAAATTAACCGAAGATTTATTTTACATACCGATTGGCGACATTAGTCGGCTTCACCAAGCTTAATCGACGAATCACCATTGTACCCTTTAGTTCGCTCTCTCTTGGCTTCAGGATTTAGGTGTTTGAACCCAGTGGACAAAAGAGAAAAATTGATATAAGATAATACATGATGTCAAATTTCTCCCAATTTAACTTTCTTCCACTCCACGTGTCACGACCTTAAGTATACCCTAGGTGTATCATGGCGCATAGAATCTCAAAAGGCCTTACATAAGCCACTTAGAACACATCATACAAGATAATAGAAATAAGGTGATTAAGAGTAGAAATCATATATCATACAATAGTTCAACAAAATGGAAGTCTAACATAGTCTCAACAAGTCATCTAAACATCAAAACGAGTGGTTGAGACGTAACCCATATGCCACATACATCATCCAAAAACTAGAAAGACATAAAGCAGGTAAAAGTGTCCTGGCCCTCAGGACATGAAGATTCACCAACTCTTGAGTCCGGTAGAATGATCAACTAGCCATGAGTGTGGGAGGTAAGAGCATTGGCCTTACATCAATGAAATAATGCAGGCACAAGTATGCATTAATACCTGAAATGTACTAAGTCTGGGAAAATATTCATAAATAGACATGATGACATGGATAGTATAAACATGTAATGCATGACCAACATTTGAACATTTGAAAGCTTAAAGAAGCAACATCGTGTAAATCATAAGACATGGTTAGGGAATTTGAAATAAGAGACTTAAGAAAGCTTTGGAAAAGCATAATAGTTTTGTGGGATACTAGCTTTAACCGACAATAAAACTGTGAGAGCTATGTCATGGAATCTGGTATATCCCTCATACCCAAAGAAAGAGATTCTATTTGTCAAGGGAGAATCTGTACACATCATTTTTTTGCTAAAGAGGACCCACTAGATAGTTCATTTAAAATAATACCATGGGGGAACATAGTGAGGTACTATAGGTTGCTACTAGAAACTACCCTATTTGAGCCTCCACCTCAAAGACCTCTTGGTGCTAAGTAAAAATCCCATCAAAATAGATAAAGCTTAAATATCATTATTTCTTAGGAAAGTCAATGATCAATACCAAATTTAATCTGTAAGATCAAAACATAGAATAGCTCCTTAAATAATAATTCAAGAATAGGGGAGAAAACATTTGACCAATGTGAATCCATTTGTGAGAAATACCTTTAACAATCATGATCATATTTGTATTTGAGAAAACCTTTGACAACAACATGGATATTTTCATCTAAAATTCCCCTATCATCATTAACATCATTTTTGAGTGACATGCATAATCCTTCAAAATTCATAGTTCATAGGTTCGTGGGGTTTTCACAAGTTCATAGTAAAAAATCGTGGATCATGAAAGAGTTCAAAATCCCAATGGAACAGATAAAATTCACATATAATTATAGCATAGGAAATGTTATGATTAATACCAAATTCAATCTTATAGATCAAAATATAGAATAGCTCCTTAAATAATAATTCAAGCATAGGTGAGAAAAAATTTCACCAATGTGAATCCATATGTGAGAAATACCTTTAGCAATCATGATCATATTCGTATGTAAGAAAACCTTTCACAACAACATCAATACTTTCATCTAAAACCACTCATTCATCATAAACAACATTTTCATAAGACATGCATAATCCTTCAAAATTCATAGTTCATTGGTTCATGGCTTTTTCACAAGTTCATAGTTAAAAATCATGGATCATGAATGGGTTCGTATGATTTCATCTTACTATTTAGTAATTTTATTTAATCATGCAATAGAATATTAAAAACAACCGTTGAATCATAATTGAAAAGAACCCATGAAGAATTAAGAAGAACCCTAATTTGATCAATTACAATTGAGTTAAGAAATTGAAAACCTTGGGGACCTCATGTGGTAATGGACTCCATGAGTGACTACCCATTCACCTTGCTACTCAAAGCCCAAGATGAATAGTGAATTGAAGACCTAGGAGTGAACCCTAGCTTTTTCTTTTTTCTTAGGTTGTGAGAGAATTTTTGAGAATGAATTTGGTTGTGTTTCGGGGAAATAGGAGAATGGGTTTAAAGTGGGTAGATATAGGACTTAAAGGCTTTATATAGGGCTTAGGATAGAGCAAAACTGACATAGTATAGGGTTAAAACATTCAGGAAAAGACCCAAAAGACCATAAGAAATAACTGTCGGAATTGTCTATGGTTTGGACCTACCGCCCGTAGGACTTTCTACCGACCGTCCTGGTGAACCTTAGAAAAGTTCAGAAGCCTAAATGTTTTCTAACTTTTGATGAAACCTATCTAAGGCCCATAAGACTTCCTACTGTTTGTAGACTCCAATCGTATATATCAACTTGACCCTTAAAATTTCACTATGTCTGGGACCTTCCTACGAGACGTATCTATGACTTGTTGATGGTCTGTCCTGCTCACTCAAATAAAAGTTTAGAAACTTGATTTCTCAAATATTATTCTCTCCCTTTCTATGAGATTGGTCTACAACCGTAGAAAGTTCTACAAATCGTAGAATGGTCTCGTATACCCGAACCAGTAGCTACTATTGATTCAATCTTTTCCCTTTTTAAATTTGAGGTGCTACACCATGGAAGTAAGACTAGCAAATATTGTTGGGACTTCCTCCTAAAAGGGCAACTACTAAGTTGAATCTAAATATTCTAATAATAAGATCAAATCAATTCCTATTTGAAAAGAGGATTTCATCATACCTGGCTTTCCTAACCTTACAACAGGCACTAAGACTTTTCTTTGGTGGATTTCACCATCAATGAATTACTGGATTCCACCTTGTGTAACACCTCGGATCTAGAAATGAAGAAAATCCTTGTTTTCAGAAAATATGGTGCAAGTACCAATGGAACCACACACGGACCGTAGGTGGGACCATAGACTATGGGTGGGGTTTTGTTGTTAAGGCCCAAGTCTTAATAGTCTTTGATACCACCCACGGTCGACCAATACGGTCCAAGGTTTGACTTATGGACCGTAGGTATGGGTCAGCAACTAGTTAGAGGGAAATTGATGTTGGGTAAACTTCAGATGGTCATAACTATTAGCACAAAAGTAATTAGGTGGTCTATGACCCAAAAAATGATAGATAATTGAATCCTTGTTCTAACGCCACCGAGTTTTATAAAATCCCATCTCTAAGTAAAAAGTTATGCTTATTTTAGTGAAGCCCTGTCCAAAGAACCCAAACGACGGCCGGTAGGTCAAACGATGGACCGTCGTTCCTTCTATGGATGAGCTTCGTGAAAATTAAGTTACGGTTATTTTGATCCTTTCCCTTATGTGTTGGGCACCTAAACTATGTCGTTTAATCCCTAAACTAGTCATTTTACTCAGATTAAGCCTAATAACCTAGTCAGAACATAACCAAAACCTTTATTCATTAAAATTCATCAAACTATAGCAAAAAGAGAAGAACCAGTCAATCAAACCCTCTCCAAGAACACACCAAGTTTTCTTCAGTTCCAGTCTGGAAATTGAAAGATTTCTCTGTGAATTTTGTCACCAGGTATGTGGGATTTCACTAGTGGGCTCTTTTCATCCACTAGGTCCCTAGAATTCAGTCAGATTCTTGATTCCTTTTATCTTGTTTAGACCTAGGGTTTCTAAAACCTTAGATATTTGTTGTGAATTAGCCGTTTGAGTATTCCTCATCAGATTATCATGTTTACATAGAATCATTGCTTAGTTCTTTGCATGAAACTCACAACCCTAGCTGTGTAGATTCTTTTAGTTCACGAATTACACATGCTAGGTCAGTTAAACAGATATACATGCACCCATTTCAAACATCATATTACCAGTATATTTCAGCATGAACCCTATTTTGAGTTATAAATCATGATAACCTTTTTAAAGCCAACACTTGAGTTCTTAAACTGAGTTTTGAGAAAATAAAGATGAGTTTTGAGAAAGGATTTTTCTAAAACATGATTAGTATGACAATTGAGTATGCCATCTATGTATGAGCAGTATGGTATCTATATATACCATCAACGTTTATGTAGTATGACTTCCCGAATAATCAATGATCATATTATAATATGATTTTGAATTGTTTTTGAGAAAGAGTTTTCAAGTATGAGTATCTACATGTCAGTATTTTGAGCTATTCAATATTTCAGCCGTAATGTATCATATACATATTCCAATTGGGAGTAGGATTAGACCGAGTTGGACTAGGGTTCAGAATACCCTCATAGTCCCAGAACTACGTGCCCCCATAGGTTAAGTCCCTTTTGTTGGGCATCAGTTTTAGTGGTCACACCAGTCATGCCTCTATACCCCTGACAAGGTATAGTGGGTCCTCTCGATGGGGCGTATACATCGGGTTCCACTTTATCTCACGTGGTTTTATGTCGGTTACTAGTATCTCACATAGTCAGACTCTAGTGTATTTGACCAAGTTTTCAGTTTTACTTCAGTATTCAGTCTCATCATGTTCTGTACTTGGTCATTGCATTTAGTTAAGTTCTTTTCAGTATATATATAGCAGTATTCCCATCATGTTAAAATTGTATTATTGATCAGTTATGCTTTGTTCAGCCTATATGTTTGTTCAGGTTTTATCCTATCCTGCATGCTCAGTACCTTTCAAGTACTGATGCATACTCTGTGCTACATCTTTTCGTGATGTAGGTTCAGGTCCTCAGCGTCTAGATCACGCATAGATCGGTTCCCTATCTCCAGTTCAGCAGCTTCATTGGTGAGTCCTCATATTTTGAGGACAATAGACATACTTTACACTTTAGTATTTTTATTCAATTTTCAATTTTGCTAGAGATAGCTGGGGGCATGTCCCAGCAACTTTAGTCAGTTAGACGCTTTTTCAGACATAGTACTAGATTCATTTTTAGTTTCGAGTTTAATCCCCTAGTATTTATTAAACTCATTTTTTCTATTCAGATCAGTACTGGGTTTTCCAAAATTTTAGTTATCACTGTTTAAGCTTCTGCATAGTATATTTATTATACTTATGATATGACATCTTAGGGTTAACTTGGGATCACTCGTGATCCTAGGTCTCGTGTTTATGCCTAGGGGGTAGCCTCGGGCTGTGACACCATGATTTCCTAGTTTAGTCTTTATTTTTGCTCCGCACTCTTTCACTTTGTGTGATGAAATTGGAATCGACTTTGTTCATTTGATGGAACGTCATTGTGACGTTTCTTTGCTGATCTGATTTGACACTTGAGACTCAAACACTATTGGTTTCAACGATAAGTAGCATATTTGGTTATTTGCCTCTCTATATAGGTGACCATCAGTTAGGAGTTTTACACTCCTTTTAGTATTTTTGGACTTTTTTATCATTCATTCAACATTGCCTTATCTTTTTAGCCCTCATAACCGCAACTCACCAAAATATTATCAGAATAAAAAAAGTGGTATGAAAATAGGTATTAAAGATACTCATTCTTGAACTATATAGGCCTTAAATGAGTGTAAATCTACCAATCATCCTGCTTGGAGTATTGTATTGACTACCTTGGTGTGGACATTTTTCTACAATGGCCTTATTGCAATGATTTGGATATGCGATTCTTTAGTAGCCTTATTGTTCGCAGATTCAATGTCTGGTCACGCTACTTTATTACTATTCGCATATTTAAGATCTGGTCATGTTGAAATATTATTAATCTTAGAATCGATGTCTTTGCATTTGATCTTCATGCACAATCTATTTTTTGGGCCATTTTTCCTCACGGAGTGGATACATACCAGCTAGATCCTATTGGTTCTTTGGGAGGTGATCCGCAGTTCGAGGTCCAGGCTACACACTCTTTGGCTCATGATTCATGAGAAAATGTTCTCAGTAGTTGTAGCTATTCTGTGTACATGTCAGGCTTATGAGGGTCCATTTGGGTTTTTACTTAAACTTGCATGTGAGTGTACCTTTTGGGCTTATGGGGTCTAGTTAGGTTTTAGTTAGATATTTGTTTACTTCATTTCCCTTTTTTTCTACACTCATGTATATTTTTGTTAGATTTCCTCTTTTCATATTGCCTTTACTTTTCTTGCTGTAGTCAACTTATGATGCCTACTGAGTACCTGTTATTTTGATACTCATGATACAATCTATATCTGTTTTGTAATGCAGGTCCGACACTAGCTACCATCATTGAGTTCGAACCAACAGTTGACATGTTTGGAGATGAGGGTGAGCATTTGGCATCCTGGATCATACATGTCTCCATTTGTTTTATCTTAGTAGTCTTTTGTAATTTGAGATAAGCATGTCTGTTTTAGTCCACTTTTGGAACTTGTGCGCTCTTTGTTAGCAGCTCTATATTTGTGACTTCCAAGTTCTCGGAGGGATCATTTGATTTTGTATATATGATATGCTTCAACTTATTTCTTCTTCTAATTTTGTTAAATTGTATATTTTCACTTTGTTTCTACTTTTATACATGTTGCTTGTCATTTCGGATTTCCTTACCTACTCACTATAAAATATGCCTAAATAGTGGGCGTTTAAAAGCAACGGTTAGCTGTAACCTCCACAAATTACATTAAATAAAGGAGATTTTAGTAGATGATGGAAAATAAAAGTGAATAGTGGGAGTTTAAAACCCCGTCATCTAGAAAGAGAAAAATATAAGTGAATAGTCAGGGTTTAAACCCCCACTATTTGTAGATATAATATTTTATTTCAAAATATAAAATATGGTATGTATATTTTTATACTGTATTTTTATAAAATTAAAGTATTTTTCGTTACTGAAATAATGTACTAAATACAAATACAAATAAAAAAGAAGTGTCACCTCCATTCTTTATATTTTTATAATGTATTTTTAGTTACTGAAATACAAAATACAAAATACTTCTACACCTTTGGAAACATCACTCATTCCAAATTACTCTCAGTCCTAACTTCTCTCAGTGGAACACTTCTTTACACCACCGCTTCTCCGCCTCTTCTCCACTACTTAAGCTACCTCACAACTCTGTAAACTTCAGCTACTCACAAGATTCGAAATGGGATAGGCATTCTAAGGTAATGTTTTCCAATTCTCACCTCTTAGGAAAATGAATCTAACCCAGTTCATTGGATTTTCTCATCTCAATCTTCACAAATCTGAAAGTTTTGTACAAATTACTGGTTGTATTTACTAGATAAGTTTGTTTATTGGTTGTTTGTATAGATGCATGGAGGTAGAATTAGGTTAATTTGTTTTATTTTTCATGGATTAATAATTCAAAATTATCAAATTTGGACATGTATTTTGTGGTAGAATTAGGTTTATTTTGTTGTAATCTTGTTGTACTTTTCATGGTTTAGCTTTCAATGTTGGTATTTTCCAAATAATGAACTGGAAGACTCAAATCTCTTGAGCAACTTCGTTTGGCCAAAAAAATTGCTTAGTAAGAATGTAGGAGTGGTGGTAGAATCAATAGAGGGAACATATTGCCAAATTTATATTCCATTGATTGCTAAATGCTATTAAATCAGTTCTAGTTACTTAATTCTCTTTTTTGGTTTTCCATTTATGAACTTAATATGATCTTTGTGTACAAGTTGAAGTCCTACAAGTTACTAGGCTGTAGTTAATCACATAATATTCTGTCTCTTATTCAGTTGTTTGGTGTTTCATATATTCGAGAAGAAATATATGCATTACGTGAGAAAAGTGAATTGTAGCTATGTCACAACCCGAGCCTACACCCCGGATGTGACACAGCGTACAAGACCCTAAAAAGTCTCATACAAGCCTCATAGCATATTATCACATAAGATAATAGAAATAGTACTTAATTTAAAACTCTTTTAATCCATACAATCTAAAATATCATTTAAAAACAACGGAAGTCTACTTGTCTCACATGGCCATCTAAAAACATCTTTGAATCAAAAGTAGGGTCACGGCCCTTTACAATAGAAGTCTAACAAATGTCTAGTACAATTAAGAAAAGAAACAACAATGAAGCACTAGTCCTCGAATCCATGAGGACATACCACTAGCCTTGGAAGATCTCAATCCAAGCCCTTGAACTAGAGAGAATCAACTCACTTGCCGAAACCTACACATTTTAGAAAAATAGAAGAAATATGGGTTAGCACATTTAATGTACTAAGTATGATAGCCATGCAAAAATCATTCTTAAAAAGGACATTTTATTATTTGAAAATCATGCTATATGCCAATTTGAGAAAACTTCATGAACATAAGTAAAAGAGGCATAATATACAAGCATAATCATCATACAAGTCATTTCATCACATTAGAACTTTCACCTTAAGTAACCCTAAGCTATACTTGTGCAATGTATGAATAGTGTCCCATACCACCATCCATACTAAGTACCACTTTGAGGCCACCAAAAGTGAACTTACCATTCTTCCTTTTCATCTTTAGACAATACTCATACATAAGGAACATAAACATTTCATAAGTCATGACAAAGAAGTAACTCATAATACCATCCAAGTAAAGCATGCATCATCCCATTAAGCATATAAGTCAACATTCTTCATTAGCTTCATTAAGAGTACATTCATTCTTTAGACATTAAAACATTGGAGAATCACACCATAGCCCTCTCAAAGCCTACCCGTGCAATGCATGGATGGCATCCCATACTACCACCCACACTTCATAGAACTTCTCAAGCAACCATAGCACATATCTCTCATGATGGGAATAAGCGTTTAACCGACATAGACCATGTGAGCTTAACATGGAATCCTGTGTCTTTCCCCACTCCGTAAAGAGGTGGTCTACTTGCCTAAGGTAGGAGCGGTAACATTTTAGCTTAGGTGGATCCATTAGCTAATAACCTATGTGGGCACATAGTTCTAGGATAAGAAGGATGTTCATTGGAACCCTAACCTAACGTGGGGAGAGTTTCCATCTTACCATATATCCACTCGGTGCATAGCTTCCATTCCCATAGAGTAGTTCATTCAAATTAACATTATTGTACTTGAGTGGAATGCCGTTGGCCTATCGACCCAAGGTACATTATTACCCATGAAAGGAATGCCATAAGCCTATCAATTTATGGTACACTATTAAGATAGCTCATTGAATCCTTATGAAAGGAATGCCATAAGCCTATCGATTCAACGATTCAAGATTCATCATTACATTAGTCCATTGACTCTTTAGGAAAGGAGTGCCATAAGCCTATCAATTCAAGAGTCATCATTACATTAGTTCATTGGCTCATTATGAAAGGAATTCCATAAGCCTATCGATTCAAGACATAGCCTTAGAGCACATTCATTAGTCCTTTATGAAAGTAATGCCATAGGCCTATCTATTCATAATCATTAAGTCAAGACACATTCATTACACAATTAGAGGATGCCTAAGCCTACCAATTCAAGATACAACATTACATTTAAGAAACACTTGACATTCTATCACCATCATTCATAAGTGTTAATTGAGAATAAGCTTTTTGGACAACTTTTGGCTAGTTGGGGCAGCCTTGGGGTAAGGCTTTAGGGTCCCCCCTCAAGGACCCTTGGTTGGTCCTTGGGGGGTCGTACCTTGATGTTTAACCCCTCAACCTCTTAACCTCAGCTCGGGAACTCATTTAACAACTTCAAACCCCATATCAAACTCAATCACACACTCGTTAGGCTCTAGTTTCATTTACTAGTTTTCCAGGCCGCTATAAGCTACCTATACAAAAGTATCTATGAACTATAACAGGGCTTCAACATCCTCAACTATATCCATTTCGCACAAGCAAGAGACTCTAAATATAAAACAGTAGATAGATGTAGAGGTAATTACCAACTTTGTCTTTTTCTTCTTTTTGAGTAAGGCAAGTGGGGACTAGGATCAAGCAATTATAGATATCTTGCTAAATGACAGAAACTCAATTTTGTTAAAGTGCATCATTTAGGACCTCACACACTAAAATCAGACTCTTACAAGTACTAACAATTTCATCCAGTTTTAGTTCTTTACCCCTTGACAGCTACCATACCGATTTCCTTTGCAACCAAGATCTTTTTTCTGCTTCTTTTAGAGTGGGATAGGGAGGGATAAGATATATTTTTGGAGTCTGATATTTTGTCTTGACATTGTGACTTAGCCAATTCTTTCAACAATCATCGAGGGTTTGGATAGGATGGTTAGGATCCCTCCATAGAGATTTTGGATTTGAGTATTGGGAATGAAGAATCTTTCAGCAAACAACATGAATTCTGAATAGTCAAGCTGGTAAACTTTGGCTAGTTTAATTTGAAAAATTATATTTAGACAAGTAAATCTTATTTGTTTGAATTGTTTTCTTGATTTTCTCTGTTCTCTCGTTTGAGTTCACTCTTAATGCAACTTAACATAGGAGTGGAAATATTTTTCTTTGATCAATGAAACTAATACACTATTCAATTTTTCCAAAAACATTTAAAAGAAGTAGCAAAAAAGGGAAGAAAAGACAAAAACAAGAACTGTATTCAGAACATAGGATGTTGAAGGTTGGTGATTGGATGGAAAGGCAATCAATTATACGTTTGTATGTGAACATTTCTAAAAATGGATGTATTTTTACAACTAATTATGGTGATACTCATTATGAGCCAATTCTCTAATAATCCTATATGCACCAGAGAGTTATAACAGTCCGTTTTGATCTGTCTTTCTTGTAAGCTTGTGTTGTGTATTAAGCTTTATTTTTGGCCGTGACTTGACCAGAAATCGGGTTTGTTGTGTATTAAACTTGTTATTTAGTGTCTTGACATGTTGCCAAAGTAGTTTGTTTTCATAGCCATAAGAGCTATAATAATTTGAGAAGTCGTGAAGGTGAATAAATTGAGTTGTAAATGTTATACGGAATTTAATGTTAGTTCTTTGTATCTAAATCTACTACTCCCTCTGTCCCTAATTACTTGTCCACTTTTGAATTGACACACCTATTAAGAAAACAATAATTGACATAGTGAGTTTACCATTTTACCCCTATTAATTATGAAATGGTTGAATCAAAAACATAAAATTTTCAAGAAGTTCTACATTTTTTAAAGTAATTTATTGAGGGTATAACAGGTAAATAAAAATTGTTTTTTCTTGATTCGTCAAAATGGACAAGTAATTAGGGATAACTGAAAAAAAAATGAACAACAAATTAGGGACAGAGGGGGTATAACTGATGTACCTCTCCTTTTGTAACATATCGGTATAATTCCACAAGTGAAGTATAGGAAGGTAGGATGCATACAAACCTTATTTCTACGTTTGCACACATAGATTGTTTCTAATTAGACCATCGACTCAAAAGAATATAATCAAGACAAGATTGAAAGGTAAAAGATGATAACAAAACATCAAGATACATAGGGAAATGAAGTAATAGGTAGTAGTGAAAGTTAATACTACATGATTACTTACTAATACTACTAAATAAGAAGAAGATGAGAAGAGGAAATTGAACCCTACCTTTCCTATTTGAAAGTATGACAACAAGAACTTTGAAATCTTCATTACTCAGAATACTTCATGAGTTATGTGATCATAAAATTATCCATCATACTAATTAATACAACATAACCAACTATATATATATATATATATATCTCAGACTCTAGGCTTTATAGCAGAGCTATAATCATTATCATAAAATTTAGACCAAAGCATAATTTTTCCAGCTTTATAGCCGCGGGCAATTCTAGAAAAATCTTTCTAGCTTGAATCACGGTCCATTTATTCCAATAACTTATATGATTTTCTAGAATTTGCAGTCTGCAACAACTGCTTTTTCTCTGGTAGGGGATCTTGATCCAGTTACCAGAGTATCAAAAGCTATATCATGTGATCGTTATATATATAGTAGTCCCTCCGTTACAATTTGCTTGTCTGATTTTGATTTGACACGAAGTTTAAGAAAGTATATAAGTTTTTTGAATCTTGTGGTCTTAAACATGTTATATGGAAAAGTTTATACTAAATCATATATCATATATTACTAAAAGTGGAAGCTCCAAAGATGAAAAGTTAGACTACCATTTTACCCCTAGGCTAAATTAAACATCTAATTAATTAAATATTAAATGATAATATTTTAATTATAATAAATTGTTGGTTATTTACTATAAAGACAATGAAAGAATCATTATATTTATTTTAATAATATTTAACCTTTCAATTTTCCATGTGACTTTTAATGTTTCCGTGATTTTTCAGAAGCTCCAAATATGAAAAGTTAGATTCATTTTACACCTAGACCAAATTGAACATTCTAATCAAAAAAATATCAAACAATAATATTTTAATTATTATTTAAATTGTAGTTATTTATTATAAAGACAATGAAAGAATTATTATATTTATTTTACCCCTAGGCTAAATTAAACATTCTAATTAATTAAATATTAAATAATAATATTTTAATTATTATTTTGAATTGTTAGTTATTTATTATAAATATAATGAAAGAATCATTATATTAATATTAATAGTATTTGAGTTTTCAATTTTCCATGTGACTTTTTATGTTTTTGTAATTTTTCGGAAGATCGAAAGATGAAAAGTTAGATTCATTTTATACCTAGGCTAAATTGAGAATTCTAATTAACCAAATATTAAATAATAATATTTTAATTACTATTTGAATTGTTAGTTATTTATTATAAAGACAATGAAAGAATTGTTATATTTATTTTACCCCTATGCTAAATTAAACATTCTAACTAATTAAATATTAAATAATAATATTTTAATTATTATTTTGAATTGTTAGTTATTTATTATAAATATAATTAAAGAATCATTATATTTATATAAATAGTATTTGACCTTTCAATTTTTCATGTGACTTTTCATGTTTCCGTAGTTTTTCGGAAGCTCCAAAGATGAAAAGTTAGATTCATTTTAACCCTAGGCTAAATTAAACATTCTAATTAACCAAATATTAAATAATAATATTTTAATTATTATTTGAATTGTTAGTTATTTATTATAAAGAGGATGAAATAATTATTATATTTATTTTACCCCTAGGTTAAATTAAACATTCTAATTAATTAAATATTAAATAATAATATTTTAATTATTATTTTGAATTTTTAGTTATTTCTTATAAAGATAATGAAAAAATCATTATATTTATTTTAATAGTATTTGACCTTTCAATTTTCCACGTGACTTTTCATGTTTCCGTAATTTTTGTCATATAAATTTAACTTTTTCAAGAAAATTTTATTTACTACTTTGATAATTCTTGTGTGTAGAGCTCTAAACAGGTGAAATAATGTCACAATTTGTGGTTAAAGTTGTGAGATCACCTTATACAGTCATGAGAATAGAAAATAATAGAACTGTTGAAGCATCGGAGCTTGGTGTGTTAGTATTATACTTATTTGTAGTAATTAGAATTATAATAAGAATATTCTATCTCTCTTCATATAGTTGAATTGTTGTTTTGTTAGCAACTTGCTTTGATTTCAGATTTTTATTTTGTATTTTCAAATATTTCATTTTCATTAGAGACAAAAGCAGAAAAAAAATGCCTAATTCTCTTGCTAATGTGTATCTTTTTATTTTTTTTATTTTTTTTTATTTTGTTCGTTGTACTTATAATTTTACATATACATTACCTTTCATCTTTAAAAATGAATGTGATAAAACGTTTACTCTTTTTTAAAAAAAAAAGAAAAAGAAACAAGAAGGTGAAACATATAACATTTGATTAATGGTGGATAAGTTATGTATGAAGAGAAAATTAAATTCTATATAAAAATAGTAGTTATTTTCATAAATATCCCGATTTTCAAAATATAAATAATAAGAACTTTTACACCTTAGTTTTAAATATTTATAATTAACTAATTAGTTTAAAGTGCTTGTGGATAAAAAGAATAATATAATACTTTGAACACATTCATTATAATTATCAGGAAATTCAAAAGACAAAGTAAAAAAGTTGAAAGGTTTTGTTTTCATTTCATTAAAAGTTAATCTTACACCATTTTTGGTACAAAAAGAAAATAATCTCCTCTCAAGCTTTTAATTGAAGAAGTATTAATATTGCACTACGATTTGCAAAGGATTAATCTCATACAATCTTTTGATCTTCTAACATTATTCTATCAACAAAAAGGAACTTTTAACACTACCGGGAAATTTAATTTAGATAGTTGTTATCTTTTTCTTTTTGCTTTACAAGCTTATTTTTTGACTTATAAATCGAGTTTATTTCATTAACTTCTTATATTATTTTCTCAGTACATTCACTTGGAGGTCATGAATGGTGCGTCACAATTAGTAGTAAGACAAAGTAAGAAACCTCATAAGACATACTTAATAAAAAGGAACTCAAATCATATTTTTTAATAGTATTTATTTTTTAAAGAAATAATATACTCATTAATACGGGTTACACGCGCAAAGCACGTTCCCATAAACTAGTAATACCAAAAAAGGAAAGAGACATTTTTTAAAAATGGACTAGAAAAGAAAAGTAAGATGAACATATTGAAATGGAAGGTGCAGCTAATAACCAATCACATTGGGATCACTTTCCCTCTTTGATTAAAGTATGCCCATTCAAAACAAAAGCTGCATCTGATGCAAAGAATTAAACTACCTAGATTCAAAAGCAGACAATAAGCTAAATATTTCTTCCTTATTTTCTAACACTAGTTAGCTTTTCGATTCATCGGATATATTAGCTTAAGTTAGTTATTCTATATAATATAGTAATATCAGATATACGATATTAATTTGTATATCCATATAGGAAGATTCTATTAGTTAGTTCTCCAAGAAGTCCAACATTTCATTTTGATGTATTTCGAGGTGAATTCTGGATGACAATCTATGTGCTTGTCTCTGTCTCATTTTTTTTCTTAGTAAGATCTAGAAGTATAATACACTCTGAAGAAAATGGTAGATGTATTCCGAATATGTTTATAATTGTATTTCAAAGAAGTGGAGTGCAAATAGGCTGGACATATGGGAAGTGTTCAATACTTAAGAGCAAAACTCAGATTATGGATAATGTTCCACCTAGAGTTTTACGGGATCAGTGGACTTCTTATGTTGATTATCATTATAAAAAAGAAACACATGTATATATTTAATTGGTTGAACTAGTATGTGTAGTCATATATTTATTATTTTTCTAATTGAATTTCATGTATCTTTTTGTAAGGAAATGTGAAATACTGAAAATCGAAAGTCATTCCACACACAAGTGGATCCAAAGATAACTATAGAAGAAGGGCTGAAATTGTCTCGCCCCGAGACTACCCCCAAGACATGGACACGAGACTTTGGATCACGAGTAACCCCAAGCTAACCCTATTGGCGTATCATAAGCATACTAAGTTAACTGAAATAAGATAATTCTATGCGGAAGCTTAAAACATAACATAAAGGGAAAATGATGGGGAATACCCATTCTAAATATGATTATATAAAACTAAGTTTAATGACAACTGAAAGATCAAACTCAACTAAAATTGAATCTAACTTAATAAAAGCTTCTAACTGACTAAAGATGTTGGGACATGCCCCAAACTAACTTCTAGCAAAAACTAAAACTGAAATAGTAAAAATTGAAAGACAACATGTCAATTCGTCCTCAAAGAATAAGGACTCACCACTGATACTACTGAACTGGAGATCGGGAACCGATCTATGAATGATATCAATGCTGAGGACCTGAGCCGACATCACGAGAAGATGTAGCACAGATTATGTGTCAGTACTTGAAAGGTACTGAGCATGCATGATAAGATAAGATGAATAACATATACATAACTGAACAAAGCAATACGAGCAATGATATATTCTGAACATCAAGTAAATACTAAAATATACTGAATACTGAACTAACTGAATGCAATGACCAAGTACATGATATGCTGTGACTGAATACTGAATTGTAACTGATAACCTGGTGAATACACTAGAATCTAATTGTGGGAGCTATTGTTAATATACATAAAACCATGAGAGCTATCCATAGAGTCTGATATATCGCCCCATCGAGAGGACCCAATATACCTTGCCAAGGGTATAAAAGAATGACTGGCGTGATCACCAAATATGTTGCCCACAAAGGGGACTTATCCTATGAGGGAACATAGTTTTGGGACTATGAAGGTGACTGACCCTTAGTCCACTCAGTATTAAGTCTTCTCCCAACTACTTATGTAAGTAACATTATACTGAACTTTTGTAATACTAAATAGCTCAAAATACTGACATGCTAGCTGAAAATGCAACATTAATATACTGATAATGAGACATTCTTAACTAGAGCATGGATAATTGTTTAAACTAACCTAGTAAATGTAATTCATGAACTAAACGAATATACACAACTAGGGTTCTTAATTTCATGCAAAGAACTAAACAATAATTCCATGAAAACATGATAATCTGATTTGGATTAGTCTAACAGCTGAATCACAACAATATTCTGAAGTTCTAGAAATCGTACGTCTAAACATGATATAAAAAATCAAGAATCTAACTGAATTCTAGAGACCTAATGGGTGAAAGGAACCCACAAGTGAAATCCCACATACCTGGTGAAAAAATTCACGGAGAAATCTTTCAATTTCGGGGCTGAAGCTGAAGAAATCTTGTTGCATTCTTGGAGAGGGCTTGGTTGACTCTTTCTCCTTCTTTTCGTTCAACTTGATGAATTTTTGGAGAATGAGTTGACTAGGGTAAGTTCTAATTAAGTTACTAGGCTAAAACTTACTAAAACGACGTAGTTTAGGGGTCCAACGCATATGGAAAAGACCAAACGACCCCTGACTTAAAAGTTGTTGGGGCCAACTAATGGATGGACCGATGGACTGTCGATGGATCCACAATCCATCCTAGTCAACCATCGTTGGCTTCAGAGATGGTATCTGGGGGTCTTGATCCACGGACAAGGACCACGACCCGTGGTCTGACCTACTGTTTGTAAGTGGATTCTGGGAGCTGCAGGTGGCCATCCAAGGACCCCACCTACGGTGCGTGTGTCAACCTACAGTTTGTAAGTGGCACCGGTAACTTTTGAAATCTATATTTCTGGTTTGTCTAGAATATGGGGTGTTACATTATCTCTCCCTTGGGAACATTCTCCTCAAATGAAGACTAAATTAGCGAAATATGGAGGGAAAGAGATGCAAACCCTACCACTAAGTACTGGAAACTGAAATATGAGTGAACTAAGTTCCATGAACCTACAAATATGTTGAAAATGCAAGTATAACTGAAGGAGCATGATACTAAGACTGAATTATGCATGAGTAACTGAAAAATTTGAGAGGAACTATTACCTCAAGCTAGAATGGAATCGGAAGGAAATAGATGAGGATACTTGGTCTTCATGGCTGCTTCTGATTCCCAAGTAGCTCCCTCTACGAACTGACTCCTCCGCAAAACCTTCACTGACACGACTTCTTTATTTCTCAACCTTCGAACTTGATGATCAAGAATCTCAACTGGTTCATCATCATAAGTAAGACTATCCTTCACATCCACACTTTTCAATGGTACTATAGATGCGTGATCACCCACACACTTCTTCAACAATGAAATGTGAAAGACCGGATGCACCACTGCTAGTTCTGCTGGTAACTCTAGCTTATAAGCCACTTTTCCAATTCTTTTCAAAATCCTGTAAGGGACTACATATCTAGGACTGAGCGTCCCTTTCTAGCCAAATCTCATCACCTCCTTCATAAGTGACACCTTCAGGAAAACCCAATCATCAATTTGGAAATCCAAGTCCCTTCTCCTTACATCTTCATAGGACTTTTGGCTACTCTGGCTGTCTTAAGTCTATCTCTAGTTAGCTGAACTTTTTATATAGCATCATAAACCGAATCTAGCCCTATCAAGGCTACTTCACCTATTTTAGACCACCCAACTGGAGATCTATATTTGTGCCCATACAATGCCTCATAAGGGGCCATCTAAATGTTGAAATGGTAACTATTATTGTAGGCGAACTCTATAAGAGGAAGGTGATCATCCCAACTACCCTTGAAATCGATCATGCAAGCTCTTAACATGTCCTCTAAGGTCTTAATGGTACGCTCTGCCTGACTATTCGTCTATGGATGAAATATTGTGCTATGATTAACTTGGGTACCAAGACCTTTTTGAAATGACTTCTAGAAATGAGAGGTAAATTGAGGATCTCTATGTGAGAAGATAGACAAAATAACCCTATGCAACTAACTATCTTATTAATGTAAAGCTTGGCATAGGTCTCCACCGAATATGTAGTCATAACAACCAAAAAGTGTGCGAACTTAGTAACTCTGTCAACTATCACCCAAATGGAGTCATGCTGTCTGTGAGTATGAGGTAAACCTGTAATGAAGTCCATGTTTATCACTTCTCACTTCCAAGAGGAATTTTTATCTATTGACTCATACCCCATGGTTTCTGATGTTCTACCTTCACTTGCTGTCAATCAGGGCACTTAGCCACAAAATCTGCTATATCCCTCTTCATACCATTTAACCAAAAGACTTCTGACAGATCATGATATATCTTAGTGGTACCTGGATGAATAGAATACCTGGAGTGATGGGCTTTTGTAAGGATCTGCTATCTCAACTCGCCCACCTTAGGAACACATAAACGACCCTGATAACAAAGCACCCCATCTCCCCCTTAAGAGAAAACCTTAACTCTCTGTTGATGAACTCCATCCTTTAGTTAAAGCAATATAGAATCACTGTCTTGTTTTTCCTTAACCTCCGCTACCAATGAAGATTCTAACCCATTCTAAATTGTTACACTACCATCTAATATGCTCATAAGGCAAACTCCTAAGCGAGCAAGCCGGTGAACATCTTTCGCTAGTTTTTTTCTTTCTTTCTCAACATGTGCTACAGGACCTATAGATAGTTTGTTAAAAGCGTTTGGTACTACATGGCCTTACCAGGATAGTAAATCATATTCATACCATAGTCCTTGAGGAACTCAAACTATCTCCTCTAGAAAAGATTCAACTCTTTCTAGGTGAACACCTATTGAAGGCTCTTATGGTCTATGAACACATCTACGTGAACACCATACAAGTAATGTCTCAAAATATTTAGGGCAAATACTACGGCTGCAAGCTCGAGGTCATGAGTCGGATAGTTCTTCTCATGCATCTTAAGATGTCTAGAAGCATAAATTATAACCTTAGCTTGCTGCATCAACACACAACCTAGGCTGAATCTGGATGCATCACAATAGATCACATAACCATCTGAACCCTCTGGTAAAGTCAAAACAAGACTTGTAGTCTACCTAGTTTTTATTTATGAGAAACTCTTCTCACAGTCATCTAACTGCTGAAACTTAACCTTCTTCTGAGTCAACTTAGTCAATGGAGAAGCTATGAATTAAAATCCTTCTAAGAACCTTCTGTAATAACCAGCCAAAACCAAGAAACTTATGATATCTGTAGGAGAGGTAGGTTTGGGCCATTGTTTCACTGCCTCTATTTTTTAAGAATCCTCTTGGATCCCTTCACTAGACAAAATATGCCCAAAACAACAACGATTGCACAAAAACTCACATTTGCTAAACTTAGCGAATAACTAGAGATCTATGAGAGTCTGCAGGACAACCCTCAAATGAGTCACGTATTCTTCCTCATTCCTAGAGTAAATGAGGATATCATCAATAAAGAGGATAACGAACAAGTCCAAATACTGCTTGAACACCATGTTCATAAAATCCATGAAAGCTGCAGGAGCGTTGATTAGTCCACATGACATAACTAGAAATTCATAATGACCATACCAAGTTCTGAAGGTTTTTTTTCAGAATGTCACTATATCTGACTCTGAGCTGATGTTAATTGGATCTAAGGTCTATCTTGAAGAAATGACTAGCACCATGAAATTGGTCAAACAAGCCAACAATCTTGGGGATAGGGTACTTATTCTTGATTGTGACTTAGTTCAACTGCCGATAGTCAATGCACATCCTAAGAGAACCATCTTTCTTTTTCACGAACAACACTGGTACACCCTATGAAGAAATACTGGGTCTGATCAAGCCCTTATCTAGAAGTTCTTTCAACTGCTCTTTCAATTCCTTAAGCTCAACTGGAGCCATTCTGTAAGGAGGAATAGAAATAGGCTTGGTTTTCTGGAAGGAGATCAATTTGAAGTCGATTTCCCTTTCGGGAGGAACTTCAGGAAAATCTAATAGAAACAC
Organism: Solanum pinnatisectum; assembly: GCA_035578085.1. Classification (NCBI taxonomy): domain Eukaryota; kingdom Viridiplantae; phylum Streptophyta; class Magnoliopsida; order Solanales; family Solanaceae; genus Solanum; species Solanum pinnatisectum. Next base: position 40,512,707 of record CM069083.1, on the reverse strand, counting down.
TTCTGGAACTCATTAACTATTGGAAATGACCTAAGAGTTGGGGTTTCAGAGCTTGAATCATTAACCCAAACTAGACGATAGAGATAACCCTTAGAAATCATCTTTCTGGCCTTAAGGTAAGAAAAATCGACCCATAGGCACTAAGCTACTACGCTTCCATTCAAAGAATGGTTTGTCTGGAAACTGAAAATGAACAATCCTAGTTCTACAATCGACTGGGGCATAGCAGGAATGTAACCAATCAATGCATAGAATGATATTGAAGTCTACCATTTCTAACTTTACAAGATCTGCTGAGGTGACTTTTTAAGAGACCGTGATAGGGCAATTTTTGTATACCCATATAGCTATAACTAGATCACCAACTGGAGTAGAGACTGAGAAGGGTTCTAAGAGAGTTTCTAGACTAACATCAAAATTTACTGCTATATACGAAGTTACAAAGGAAAGAGTAACCCCTGGATCTAACAAAGCATAAACATCTAAATGAAAGACTCGCAACGTACTAGTAACCACATCAGGAGAATATTCTTGATCCTGGCAAGCCTGGATAGCGTACAACCTGTTCTGGCCCTGACCACCACCTGTGCCAGATGAAGTACCCTGCTGAGTCTGGTGACCTGCTAGTGCTGATGAAGTTGTAGACTAAGCCCTACCATTGTTACCTCGTTGACCCTGTTTAGAAGGAGGGCAATTTCTCATTCTATGACCAGTCTGACCACACCCAAATCATCCATCTTTTCAAACAAGACACTCACTCGGATTGTTCTTACCACACTTTGGACAAGTTGGGTAGGTCCTAGTAATGGAAACACGTCCCTAGGACTTAGAGCCTAATGACCTACCTTTCTGATATTGTCGAAACTTGGAGGATGGAACACTACTTGATAAAGGCGCTAGAGTTGAAGATTTTTATTGAAACTATGAGTGATTTCCACCACCTGATTGCTACTGAGAATACTCATAGTTGCCTGTCCTAGCCTTCTTATTATCCTTAGCATGTCCCTAAGCTTATCTCTCTCAACTTGCTGAGTATGAGTCATAAGCCTAGAGAAGTTCATATCTTCAAGGAATATAGCATTTATACACTATGTTTTCACCAAGTCAGATACCCCAAAATAGTAACTTACTCATTTGAGCCCTGAAATCAGAAATCATGTCTAGAGCATACCTAGAAAGTTGGGTGAACTTAAGTCCGTACTATTGGACTGTCATGGAACCTTGCCTCAAATTTATGAACTCCTGAGATTTTGCCTCTCTTAACTCCCTTGGAAATAACCTATCCAGAAAAGCTCCAGTAAAAAACACTCCCAAGTCACAAGGGCTACATTCTCACTCCTGTTTTCTTTCCACTGTGTAAACCATATGTGAGCCACATCCTTAACTTGGTAGGATGCCAACTCTACCCTATCATTTCATGTCACCTGCATTACTCCAATGTTTTTCTTGACCTCATCAATGAAATTTTGGGGATCCTCACCAACATGTGACCCTAGAAACATATCTAGGTTCATCCTAACAAAATCATAAAACCTAGCTGCCACTGATCCACAACCAGCATTTGCAGGAACTGGAACCTACTGATTGTTCTGTTTAGCTACACGCTAGGCCAACAGTTGAATGATGTTCTGAAACTCTGCATTTAAAACTTTTTGATTTGGGACTGAAGGATCAGCGTTAGCGTTGCATGGATTAGCTTTCTTGGGTAAGCTCTACGAGGAGGCATGATCTGAAAAAACATAATGATGGATTAGAAAGAGAGATCATACCAACGCACGATAAGAATATAAAGAAAGTGTAGTTTTCCTAAAACACTTCATAGCCTCCCCCTCATAAATGTGGCGTGCTTCACACTCATGAAAGGAACTCTACTTAGTGAAGATTTTCAGAAATCCTAGGACTCTTGAACCTAGTGCTCTGATACCAAGTTTGTCATTCCTCGAGGCTACCCTCAGGACGTGCACACGGGACTTAGGATCACGAGTGATCCCAAGCTAACCCTATTGGCATATCATAAGCATACTAAGATAACTCAAATAAAATAATTCTGTGTGGAATCTTAAAACATAACATAAAGGGGAAATGATAGGGAATACCCATTTTAAATCTGAATATATAAAATTGAGTTTAATGACAATTAAAAGATCAAACTTAACTAAAACTGAATCTAACTATTTCTGAATAAAGCCTCTAACTGACTAGAGCTAATGGGACATGCCCTAGCTAACTTCTAGCAAAAACTAAAATTGAAAGACAAAAAATAGAAAGATAACATGCGAATCATCCTCAAAGAATGAGAACTCACCACTGATTCTGCTGAACTAGAGAACGGGAATTGATCTATGTGATTTGAATGCTGAGGACCTAAACCTACATCACGAGAAGATGAAGCGCAGAGTATGTGTCAGTACTTGAAAGGTACTGAGTATGCAGGATATGATAAGCTGAATAACATATACATAACTGAACAAAGCAATATAAGCAATTATATTATCTAAACATGAAGTAAATACTAGAATATAATGAATACATAACTAATTGAATGCAATGACCAAGTTCATGACATGCTAAGATTGAATACTAAACTGTAGCTAATAACCTGGTCAATGCACTAGAATCTAACTGTGGGAGCTACTGTTAACCGATATAAAACCATGAGAGCTATTCGTGGAGTTCGATGTATCGCCCCATCGAGAGGAACCAATATACCTTGCGAAGGGTATAAAGGTATGACTGGCGTGATCACTAAATATGTTGCCTACAGAGGGGAATTATCCTTCGGGGGCATGTAGTTCTGGGACTAGGAGAGTGACTGACCCTTAGTCCACTCGGTATTAAGCCTACTCACAACTGATTATGTAAGTAACACATTATACTGCATTTCTATAATACTGACATACTTACTGAAAATGCAACATTAATGTACTGCTAATGAGACATTTTTAACTGAAACTTGGATAACTCTTTAAACTGACCGAGAAAGTGTAATTCATGAACTAAACGAATATATAGAACTAGGGTTCTGAATTTCATGCAAAGAACTAAGCAATAATTCCACGGAAACATGATAATCTGATTTGGATTAGTCTAAAAGTTGAATCACAACAATATTCTGAAGTTCTAGAAACCCTAAGTCTAAACATGATATACAAAATCAATAATATGACTAAATTCTAGGGACCTAATGGGTCAAAGGAACCCACTAGTGAAATCCCACATACCTGGTGAGAAAACTCATGGAGAAATCTTTCGATTTCGGGGCTGGAGCTGAAGAAAACTTGTTGCATTCTTGGAGAGGGCTTGATCGACTCTTTCTCCTTCTTTTCCTTCAACTTGATGATTTTTTGGAGAATGAGTTGACTGGGGTAAGTTCTAATTAAGTTACTAGGCTAAAATTGATTAAAACAACGTAGTTTAGGGGTTAAACAATACCGTTTAGTAGTCCAACGCATAAGGAATACACCAAGTGACCCCTGACTTAAAAGATGTCGGACGGACTAATCGACGGACCATCAATGGACCCACGGTTCATCCTGGTCGACCGTCATTGGCTTTAAAGATGGAATATGGGGGTCTCGATCCATGGACTAGGACCACGGCCTATGGTCTGACCTACGGTTCGGCCGTGAGTCGACCTTTACATGATTTTCTTTAGGATTCTGGGAGGGAGATGCAGGTGGCCATCCATGGACCCCACCTACGATCTGTGGGTCAACCTACGGTCCGTAGGTGGCATCGTTGGTGGAACCTACAACTTCTTAAATTTGCATTTCTGGTCTGCCTAGAATATGGGGTGTTACAGAAATGGTTAAAGCTTTTAGTTCATTTCATTTACTTTAGTTATTAAACTAACTTATTGTGTAATTATTTTTAATTAGTTAAGTTATCTAAGTTAACTATTTTGCTTATAGATGATTGAGACCGATCAAATATATGGACGAGCACAACTTTATCTTGCTACTCATAAGAATGCAAATGGAGCATATGTTAATGAAGTAGCAAAAGTTATATGCGTAAGTTTCTTAAGGGAAAATAGCACTCCAATTCCTCTGGTTGTTTCAAGTTTCTCTTTTCTACTGACAAGTTATACCTGAGATTCTTTGTTCATGTTTTAACTATTGCTAATATTTGTTCAAATCAGTTTGATGGTGTCTTGTTTAGTATAGTGTGTTGTCGATTTCAAATGGTTTAGAATCCTTGCTTGTGTAAATGGTTTGATCCTTTTATATTGTTTTAATCTTGTTCTTGTGTAGTATAAAAACAAGTTCTTCTTCTGATTTGATTTTAAAATTTAGGTTGCAGTTTCTGTCCATTTCACAACTATTTTAGTTTTACACTTATCTAAGATTTAATGTGTTAGTTCAATTATTCTATCTCGGTCTATGATGCTTTTGTGTTTCCTTTGTTACTTCCAGATCCCTTCTCCTTTTTATTCTTGTTGTTATCCAGAAGCTGTTAATTTATCCACTCGATCATGACTTGCTCACCTAGACACTTTGATTTTTCTTTAACAAATAATCAGCACTTAACTCTATAGGTGGATGTGCACACTAGTTGTACATGTGAGATGGTGATAGTCATAGAAATTTATTGATTTCTAATGCTGAAATGAATAATTTCTTCAAAAGGTTAAAGAGACATTGTTGAAATTTCTTATCATCCTTTCCATTCCCTTATTATTCTTAGTCTAGTAGCTGAAACAATGTCACTGGTGAAGCAAATTAAATTTTACATTGTAGCCAACACCAAACTTCTTATTTATGATACAAGAAGTAAAGAAGTTGACATGTTTATTTTCGTGCTGCTCCATGTTCAGCTACACTATATGGCTCTTTTCTTTGGGAATAATTGGTCTAGTGACAATACATTTCTCCATAACAGGTAGGTCCTTAATTAGATAGCTAAACATGTATTATATTTAGGTAATACATCTCTGTTCTCAATTACTTTTTAATATTTTGATAATGTATTTTGTGTATGTCCTAAATTCAGGAAAAAATTCAGCAAACTTTGAGTCAATGCACTGTAGATGAATCTATAGTATTGCCAGATGATGCAGTTGGTAAAGTGCTAGGAAGAGAGCACTCTGGAAGGGTAAGGTGTTTGGGATTAGGGGCTAGATTATTTAAACAAGAAAGACCTCGCTTCAGTGGTATGAATGCTTCAAGTGTTTTATGTTCAACCAATTGCCAAGCGAACTACAATAAATTGTTGAATGCTCACAACAAAAGCCAAACACACTATAAAGAAATGGGGAATAATCACAATCAAATGATGGCTGCTTTCAAGTCATATATGATAATGAAAGAAGGGACATTACCAGAACAATTTACGGGGTTATTTGCTTCTCCTCCTACAATGGTAAATATAACTTTTACATTCTCTCTTCCTTAATGACCTTGTTTGTATATCATATGTACTAATTTAGTTATAGTAATTTCCTTTGCACCCACAATTTGACAATGTTTGTTGCATTAGATAAAAAAGTCTTGATCATTTACTTGGTCCCCAAGGCCATTAAAGTATCTGATTTAATTACATGTTTATTAAATATCCTATCTTATTATAACCAATGGGATTAAAGAGGGTTCCTTGAAAAGAGGGTTCTTTAAAGAACTAAATGGGAAAGTCATCTAGAAGTTAGGTATGAGTGAAAATGCGCTCTTGGAATTTTCGTAAATTATGTATTGTTCGTTGTAAGTAATAAAATATGCTCAATGGTGTTTTAGAAATTGTTCGTGTTCTTAATACAGTTTTATAGGATTATTATTTGTAACCTTTAAACTTTTGTTGTTGAAAACTATGTTATTTTTTGGGTATTGGAGGTGCCATACTTGGGATTTTTTGAGGTTAGTGATTACAATTGTTTCCTGACAAGTGTGTGAAAGTCTTTGTTGATAGAACATTAGCAATAAGTGTTGGATAAGTATAAGAGGTATCAAACTACTTTTGGAAGAATGCAAAAAATCTAACAGTGTCTCAAGTTCTTACTAATTTTTGAGCTGACATTACTGAAGTTAATAGAAATATTTATGTTTCAAGGCTCAAGCTAGGGGAAGGTACAACTCTCTATCACGACCCAACCTATCGGGCCGTGTGGGCACCTACGTACTACCACCTAAGTAGGAGAACCCTCTTATCCCCATAATTAAAACCATGCGGAAAATTAAATAAAACAGAAATAAAATATACTAACGAAATTTTATAAAGAAGAACCTTTGACCTAATTTGGTTAAGATTTGTAAGATAATGAACATCCCCAAGGATCTAGTCTAAACAGGTACAAGAGCTTCTAGAGTACAAAATGGAAATAATAAATATAGACACAACTCCCACCATGCGGAAAGAAAGATAGAAGCTGCTGGAGATTTTCTTTGTCTTCACCTAATGAAACATCACCAACTTGCATCCAAACTATGTCAAAAGGCATAGCAAGAGTAGTATCAGTACAAAACATACATACTGGTAGGCATCATCAATCAACCCGACACCCACCACATAACATAAGAAACCAACTAGTAAGATCATGAAATAAACCACTCGCTTCTCCACATTTACCCTCTCTCGAAATACCTCCCAATTACACTAGTACCTTGACTACGAACCACCTTCTCGGTCAACCTACTTACTAGGTACTTGATCATAGCCTAACAATTCTATCACATAGAAAAGTCCCCAAATACCACCACAAGCATTTCAACTAATTGCTCACGTCATACCCTTACTTCTTTTTCACATTACCCAACCATGGTCACATAGTACACTACATCACGCTTTCTAACCACTAAACACAATTACCTTTCTCCAAGTGAAATCAACCTAAGCACTTACTCCACGTACACTACCTCCACTCCTTGCCATTACAACACATGACTCCTTCACTTGGACATTAATAATTCTTGAGATGCTGACTTCCCACCACCGTTTCACCTTTCATCAATATAATTATCAATTTTACTCAACATAGAAGAACAATCAAGCATAAGGACTTATGACCATAACACAACTCTGATAAGTACAACATCAATATCATTGTGAACCATGATTAATTTACATTATCCAGGTACACAATTATGACAAGTCGTTGGTCCTTTCATGGAAGCCAAACCCAAATAGTTAGCATACCAGAACGTGGTACCCGATCCAATGATTATGCCAGAACATGGCAACTGATCCCATAATTATGTCGGAACGTGGCAACCGATCTATGTTAGTTATGTCAAAATGAGGCAACCGATCCATTCAACACACCACAATAACAATCAGAAGTATATTCTCAAGTTCATACAATTTAGTCATGATTCACGGCATTCATCATTCATCTATCTCATTTACAACAAGTTTGATCCATAACGCAACATTCATATACATACATGTATCATAATGAAGCAAGAACAAACATACATCACACAATCATAGAATCACAACTATCACCTAACCCTAGATCATCATCTAAGCTTCTTCCTAGGATTTAATGATATTTTGTTTGGTGCACGAGGGCCTACACATAATTCTACCATTGATTTACATATATTACTCGGTGAACACAGATTATAACTACTCAATTCATAAAAATCTAGCCTACTGTAACATCTCGCAATTTGAAAGAACTAGGAAGAGTTAAAAATTGGAAATAGTCATTTTAGGAAAGAATGGAAAAATCTAGAAATTTGGTTATGTTAAGTATGGTTTTTGGTCAACTTTAAACGACCATAACTCCTAGCTCAGGATGAGTTATGTGTGCTTCCAGATACCATAGAAAATATTGTTGAATTATATTTCTAACGCCATCAAGTTTGTACAATTCTAAGTTCGTATAAGTGAGATATGCCCATTGGAAGTTGGGTTGTTTGGATAAGGAAAGTCTAATCCAGATTTTTAAAGGGTAGTTTGGTCTTTTCCTTGCTCAATTGTTTTATTTCATTTTTGGTAATTAAGTTAGGTTCTAATCAAAATTAGAGAGTTTACGCTTTTACCAAAATACACTAGGGCTTGGAGAAAAGAGAAAAGAGGAGAATGGAGAAGAAAAGTTCATAGTTCGTCGAATTCTTGGAGAATTTCGTGTGGATTTCGCCAAGGGTTAATCCCTACGAGATATGTGAGGATTTCATAATGTTGGGTTCATACACCCACATGCCAAACATGTTTATTTCAGCGTGAATTAATCCTAAAAGAGTTTGAAAGTTGATGTTCTTGATATGTATTCTTGAATTTGATGTCGTTCTTAAATTGGGCAAAGATTGAGAAGTTTCTAAGATCATTACATCAAATTATTGAGTTGGTTGGAGTTAGGTTCTTAGGTATATTTGTTGGGTATCTGTATCTAAAAAGAATTTGGGGAAAAAACCCAGTTTGGATGAATTGGGGTTGGAAAATGAAGAAGGAAATTAGTCGGGAAAATCTGGGCACTAGCTCCGCGTCGCAGACCTGCTCCCCAGATTTGGGAAAAACATCTTCATGTCGTGGAGTGGTCACAGACTATTCTGCTTCAAAAAGTATTTTCGCAACCAAAACTTTAAATACATCTCTGCATCGCAGACCTGCTTTCAGATAGTGATTTTTTTTATCGTTCTTCATGTTTAGCTATCTAAAAACACTCCTAAACATCATGAGATCTTTCCTATCACAAATCACAATCCTTGAATCCATAATTCAATTCAAGGAAAGTTAAAAGTCAAGTTTAGAAGTTAAGAAGCAAGTCAAGAGAAGTTCATTAAAGTTTTTCAAAAGTCTTTCACAAACGTTTTAACTTTGCTCTAAGACTTATGTTTTAAGTTAAGAAAAGAGTAAAGAGTTGATTTCATTTCTCCAAAAGTTATAAGGGAACTAAGTATTCCGAAGATTTTAAAATATTTTCACATTTGAACAAGAAAGGGAAACACCGATTTCCAAGAGAGCTTTCAAGCTAAGTTTTGAGTAATTATCTCAAACCAAAGGAAGAAGTTTTGTTTTAAAAACATATGAGCAGAGTATATTTTGGGAGTAGTATTGAGCACCGATATGGAGACGCGAGTTCATATTAACTCAAGTCTCCATAAACCATGTAGCCCTCATGGGTAGTGATTGATCATACTTTTCAGATGACTCCTTAAGTTGCTCTTTAGCATAGACTAGTGGATCCACTTAGTTAAGGCGTTCTATATAACGGCAAAGTATAGGATAGTTCTGGCAGTGTGGGCAAGACGCTGTATCACCACTTAGGCACATATTGGTGGTTGTCGTTAGAGAAACTCTCACAAAAACTATATTACTTTGATATATGAGTAAGGTTGAGTTTTTATGTCATATCTTTAACAAATTGAGTTGTTATTTACTATTCTAAATGCTTTGTATAAGTTACAATATTATTGTTGTTTTACACTGCATATTGAGTTGAGTTATTCATGATTTGAGTAAAGCCAAAGTAAGTGTTACTTTCAGATTCTTTTCAAGCTTAAGTTGTGTTTAGCATTCCAACTTGCATACTCGTACATTTAATGTACTAATACCAGTTGGCCTGCATCGTCTTATGATGCAGACACAGGTAACCATGATTAGCATCCAACGCCACGTTGATCATGTTGAGCACTCAGAGTCAGTTGGTGAGCCTCCTTGCTTTTTGAAGGGTCTTTTTCATAATTGTTTAGCTTTCAGTTGTTAGGATAATCAGGAGTCCTGTCCCAACATCCCTATTTGTGTTAGAGGCTTCATAGACAGTTAATCGTCAGTTGTCTTTACATTATTATTTCTTATGTTAAGACTTGAGTTGCTATTTTGGCCAAGTTGAATGTTTGACCTTTAAGCATTCTTAGTTATTTTATTAAATAGTTGAGTAAACTGCATTTGATCATTGTAATAATGCTTAGAGTCTTCTACTGAGTAAGTAAGCCAGGCTAAGGGTTCGCTTGGGGCTAGCGGTGGTTCTCAAGTACTAGTCCTGCCCAAGGTGTAGGCTCAGGTATGACAAACTTGTTATTAGAGAACATAATTCAGGAGTCCTAGGGAGTCTATGAAGTCATATTAGTAGAGTCCTAGTTATCTTTGTGAAGCGCGCCGCATTTATAATTAGGAGGCTGCTCACACGTAGGAAAAATTTCTCACTTCTTTCATACTCATTTCGTGCGTTAGAGTTTGATCTCTAAAATGTTTCTTCTAATTCGTGCTTAAGCATGTTTTAAGATAATCATGCTTCTGCGAAGAGCTATCCGAGGTCGTCCTGCAAGGAGAAACGTTGAGGAGCAAGAGGTACCTAATGCACCTAAAGTGCAACCCCAAAGAGAAGTTACTAATGCTGAGTTCAGAGAAGCAATAAAGATGTTAAGTCAAGTTGTGACTAACCAGGCTGGGCAAAAAAGAGGAGCTCGACAAGAAGAGGCTGACACTTTGAGGATTCGTGAGTTCTTGAGGATGAACCCTCCAAGTTTCTCTGGTTCAAGCACTACTAAGGATCCAGGAAACTTTATTGAGGAGCTGCAAAAGGTATTTGATGTCACGCACATTGTTGATACTGAAAAGATGTCACTAGGATTTGGTTCGATCAGTGAAAGAAGGGTAGACCTGAAGAAGCACCACCAGCGAGTTGAACATGTTTTGAGGAAGATTTCTTGGGGCGTTCCTTTCCCTGAGAACTGAAAGAGGCTAAGGTACAAGAGTTCCTTACCCTTAAGTAAGAGTAACTATGTGTTCATGAGTATGGGTTGAAGTTAACCCAACTATCCCAATATGCTCTGGAGATGGTTGCGGATATGAGGAGTATAATAAGTCTGTTTGTTGCTGGGTTGTCACGTCTATCAAGAAAAGAGGTCAGGGCAGCGATGCTAATTGGGGACATGGATATATCGAGGTTAATGGTATATGTGCAGCAAGTTGAGGAAGAAAAACTAAGAGATAGGGAAGAGTTTAGAAACAAGAAGGTTAAGACAGGGAATGAGTCCGGGCATCTATAAAAATTTTGTGAAATGTTCATCATTTGAGTAAAACAAAAGGGCCTGCTCCATCATCTGCTAGTGCACCTGCACCCAGAAACAAAGGTGAGTATAATAGTCAGAATTCCCAGCACTTCAGAGCTAGACTTGCACAGTCTCAGAGTAGTGTGGCATAAGGAAGTAATTGGGCTTATGCATGTGCTAAGTGTGGTAAAACCCACCCAGGTAGGTGTCGTGATGGCCAGAACGGTTGTTTCAAGTGTGGACAAGAGAATCACTTCATGAAAGAGTGCCCTAGGAACTGGCAAGGTAGTGAAAATAATGGTAGTAGGGCCCAATCTTCATTAGTTGCTCAACCAGATAGGGCTGCACATAGAAAAGCTACATCCGATACTGGCGGGTGAACAAACCACCTTTATGATATCACTAGTCGCCAAGAGCAAGGGAACTCTCCAGAAGTTGTCACTGGTATGATTAGTGTCTTAACTCTTGATGTTTATGCTTTGCAAGACCCAGAAGCAAGTTTATCTTTTATAACCCCTTATGTTGCAAATAGTTTTGATGTTCTTCCTGAGAAACTCTATGAACCCTTTTGTGTTTCTACACCTGCTAGGGAGTCTATTCTAGCTGATCGAGTATATCGCGATTGTGTCATTTCCGTCAATCACAAGGACACCATGGCAGATTTAGTCCAATTAGACATGGTAGATTTTGATGTCATTCTTGGTATAGACTGGCTTCATGCCTATTATGCCTCAGTTGATTGTAGTACTTGAGTTGTCAAGTTTCAGTTTCCAAATGAGTTAGTCTTAGAGTGGAAAAGTAGTTTAGTAGTGCCTAAGGGTCGTTTCATTTTGTACCTTAAGGCAAAAAAGTTAGTTTCCAAGGGGTGTGTCTATCACTTAGTCCGAGTTAATGACTCTAGTGTTGAGATACCTCCTATTTAGTCAGTTTTAGTAGTAAGAGAGTTTCGAGAAGTCTTTTCTGATAATCTTCCCAAAGTCCCTCCTGAGAGAGAAATACACTTCGGTATAGACATTCTTCCAGATTCTCGTCCTATATCTATTCCGCTTTATAGAATAGCACTAATAGAGTTGAAAGAGCTTAAAGAACAGTTGAAAAAACCTCCTTGATAAGGGCTTTATTCAACCAAGTGTCTCACCTTGGGGCGCTCCGGTCTTATTTGGCAGAAAGAAGGATGGTTCCCTTAGGATGTGTATAGATTACCGTCAGTTGAACAAGGTTACCATCAAGAACAAATATTCTTTCCCAAGGATTAATGATCTTTTCAATTAGCTTAAGGGTGCTACTAGTTTCTCTAAGATAGACCTCATATCAGGCTACCATCAGTTAAGAGTAAGGGAATGTGATATTCTAAAGAGATCTTTAGGGTGCTACTTGCATTCTGCCTCGCCTATCCCGCTCTAGGGCCACCTCCCTAGCGGTAGTTGGCCCGCTCTGGCGGGCCAATGGCCCAGAATTTCCTAAATTTTTGTTTCTCCTAAATAACGATGGTTCGGGTCATTACACTCTCCCTTCAAAAAATATTTGATTCCTCTCTTTTTATAAGATCCATAAAATGTTGGTAGGGTCATCGGTCCAAATTCTTTCTAATCCTTGTGGGATTACTTTATGAGCAACTTGCTAGTAGTTCTTTTTTTAGTTCTGACTTATGAGCCATACCCTGTATATTACAAAGATGCCTAGGAAGATAGATCATAACTCTGATGTTCTATGGTAGTGTAGGAAAATATGCTCTAAAAACTCTTCATAATGTTCATCCCCTACTTTCTCATAATTTACAGAGGAAGAATTTATCAATTATGTTGCCTAAGTCCCATTTAGGAAGAGAAGTGGAGTTTAAGTTTTCCATTTAATAAATGCAAAAGCTAATTGAAAAACAGAGAAATGATCCATTACGTTTTCTAGTAACATATCTACTTCGATTAGCTCCATTATTTTCTGGTAAAGTTTTATGGGTCAGGCACTGCTTGGTGTAACATTTTTGTAATTTTTTTTATTTTCTTTAACTTTATATCTTGAAAAGTTGGTGATCTATATTTACAAGTCCTATGGAATACAAGTATATTCTTCTATTTTGGATTTTGATCTAAGCTTTTAAGGCTTCATCTATTTCCTTTAATAACTAGATCTTGATCATAAAAGGAAATTGTTATGATGTTCGGATTTTGCTACATTCATCCATGTTTTGAGTTTGGATAAATTCACTTATTATGTATTTTCCTTTGTAGCCAGCTGATGCTAGGGACAATAATCGTAGTGAAACCCATTGAAGTTCCATAAATTGTTACAGATCCTTTCTTGAGTTTTGTTCTATTGATTTGAAATTTAATCAAGTTTTTGTAGTGATTTGAAGTTCAAGTAAGTTTTTGTAGTGATATGACGTTTCTTGTAATCGTAATGGTTGAAGCGAATGACATGTTTCAATTTAGTTTGTAAAACTAACAGTACATTTTATGGTATACTTTTGTGTTGAAATATTGTTTGACAATGATGTACATGTTAGTTAATTAATTTATTATTAATATCTAAACTTGAATATTCCTGGCAAATTTTATAAAAAGTTTTAATTTCATAAATTGCAGGGGTTTAAGCTCTTGTTAATTTTAATGTAAAATTCATTAATTGTTGGGGTTCTAACTCCCCCGAGTTCACAAATTGTTGGGGTTCTGACTCCTAGAATTTGAAATGCAGTGGGGTTCAAAACTCCCACTAGTAAACCCGTGCTAATCGTACCAGAGGTTGCCAAGAAACCCCCGTGACTTAACTGTGACACTTCTAATTGCAGGAGTTTATTCAACTGTCGTAAGACTAAATTGCGGGGGTTATTGACCATCATAGTATATAATTATAACCCCTAGAATTTGAGCCTCTTTTCGTAGTGACTGGTGGGTTATAGTAGGGGCAAGCATGACTCGAGAAATACAATTGTAACCCAGAAGAAGCTTAAATTCCTATATGGCTTGAAACATACTCCAAAATAATGACTTGAAAAGTTTGATTCATGTATCATTGAAAATGATTTAAAAATAAATAAGTTTGATAAGTGTCTACTAGCCATGTAGGTTGTAAGTCCCCTATGTGAGCATCATTTTAGTGATCACGCCAGCATGCCTCTACACCTTTGGCTAGGTGTATTGGGTCCTCTCGATGGGGCATATTGATCGGACTCCACATTTAGCTCATATGGTTTGATTATCAGTTATTAGTAGCTTCCCCAATTTAGTTAGATTTTATTGCATTGACCAATTATCAGTGCAGTAAGTATTCAGTTTCAATATGTTATAAATTGGTCATTGCATTCAGTTTGCTCAATAGTTAGTATCTATATCATGTTCACATTATATCATTGCTTTATTTCTTTGTTCAGTTATATGTTATTTCAGTTTTATTCTATCGTGCATGCTCAGTACCTTTCAAGTACTGATGTATACTCTGCGCTACATCTTCTTGTTATGTAGGTTTAGGTTCTCAGCATCCATATCACTCTTAGATCGATTCCCGATCTTCAGTTCAGCAGATTCAGTGCTGAGTCCTCATTCTTCGAGGACTAGTGACATGTTTATCTTTATCGCATTTAGTCTTTAGTTTCAATTTTGCTAGATCTAGTTGGGGCATGTCCCAACATATCTAGTTAGTTTAGAGGCTTATTTCAGACATAGTTAGATTCAACTTAGTTTTTCGAGTTTGATATTTCTTTGTATTGAAACTCTCAGATTTTATATATTCAGTTAGTATATGGATATTCCCCACAATTTCAGATTTACTTATGATTAGTTTCTGCATCAGCTTTATTTTTGAGTTTATTATCCTTAGTATGCTCATGTTATGCCAACAGGGTTAGCTCGGGTTCACCCGCGATCCTAGGTCTCGTGTCTGTGCCCAGGGGGTAGCCTCGGGGTGTGAAAAACTTGGTATCAGAGCCCTTGGTTTAAATGTCCTAGGATATCTGAAAAGCCGCACTAAGTACAGTCCTTTTCATGGGTGTGAAGTGCACCACATCTAATTAGAGGGAGGCTACAAAGTGTTTTAGGAAAAATCTTCATTTTTGTGTTACTCTTATCGTGCGTAAGGTATGATCAAATTTTATTCTAACTCAACATTCTACATTTCAGTGATCATGCCTCCTCGTAAAGCTAATACCAGGAATGCAAATGCATCTAGTCCCAAAACAAGAAGTCTCAAATGTTGAATTCATAAATATCATCCAGATGTTGGCTCAGAGTGTGGCTAACCAGAACAATCAGTGGGTTCAAGATCAAGTGAATGCAAATGTTGGATCAGTAGCAGCGAGGGTCCGTGACTTTGTTAGGATGAATTCGCTTGAGTTCTTAGGATTGCTGACTGGTGAGCATCCCCACAATTTCATGGATGAGATCAAGAATATCTTTGAGGTGATGCAGGTCACTGGGAATGATCGGTTTGAGTTGGCATCTTACCAGTTGAAAGATGTGGCTTATATCTTGTATAGTCATTAGAAAGAGAACAGGGGTATGGATGCCACTCCTATTACTTGGGATTGCTTCAGCGAAACCTTTCTAGACAAGTACTTCCCAAGATTGTTAAGGGAGGCAAAAGCTCAGGAATTCATGAACCTGAGACAAGGTAATATGATGGTCAAGAGTACAGGCTCAAGTTTTCCCAACTCTCTAGGTATGCTTTTCATATGGTTGCTGATTCCAGAGCTCAGATGAATAAGTTCTTGTATGGAGTGTCAGATTTGGTGAAAATGGAATGCATAAATGCTATGTTATTGGGAAATATGAACATCCCTAAGCTTGTGACTTATGCTCAGTAGGTTGAGGGTGATAAGCTTAGGGAACAGGCCAAGGAGAACAAGAAGGCTAGGACTAGGAATTATGATTATTCTAAATAGAAATCAGGTGATGGAAATCTCTCGCAGTATCAGCAGAAATTTTTAGCCCCAGCCCCTTCATCAGCTAGTGTTCCATCCTCCAAGAACAGGTATGATCAGAAAGGTAGGGCATCAGGCTATAAGTCTTAGGGAAGTGTTCTATGTACCAAAACCTACCTAACTTGCCTTAAGGGTCGTAGGAACCATCCGGATGATTGACTTGTAGGAAAGGAAGGATGCTTTGGTATGGTCAGTCTGGTCACAAGTTGAGGGATTGTCCTTCTAGACTGGGTTAAGGAGGCAATACTAATAGAACTCAGTCTACAACTTCAGCAGCACCAGCAGGTTGCCCGACTCAGTAGGGTAACTCATCTGGTACAAGTGGCGGTCAACGCCAGAACAAGTTGTATACTCTTCAAGCTCTCTAGGATCAGGACAAGTCTCCTAATGTAGTCACTGGTACGTTACGAGTCTTTAATCCTGATGTTTATGCTTTGTTGGATCTATGGGCTACTATTTCCTTTGTAACTCCATATATAACAGTCAAGTTTAGTGTTAGTCTAGAAACTCTCTCATAGCCCTTCTGAGTCTCTACTCCAGTCGGTGACCCAGTTATAGCTAGATGGGTATATAGAAATTGCCTTGTCACACTCTCCTAGAAAGTCACCTCAGCAGATCTTGTAGACTTAGAAATGGTAGACTTCGATGTCATTCTAGGCATGGATTGATTACATTCTTGTTATGCCTCAGTCGATTGTAGAATTATGATTGTTTGTTTTCAGTTTCCAGACAAACGAATCGTAGAATGGAAGGGTAGTAGCTTAGCTCCTATGGGTCAATTCATTTCTTACCTTAAGGCCAGAAAAATGATTTCTAAGGGGTATCTCTATCATCTAGTTTGGGTCAAGGATTCTAACTCCAAAAACCCAACTCTTGAGTCAGTTCCTGTAGTCAGTGAGTTTAGAGAAGTGTTTCCAAAAGATCTTCCCGGAGTTCCTCCCGAAAGGGAAATCGACTTAGGAATATATCTCCTTCCAGATACCTAGCCTATTTCTATTCCTCCTTACCTTATGGCTCCAGCAGAGCTTAAGGAATTAAAAGAGCAGTTGAAAGACTTTCTAGTTAAGGGCTTCATCAAACCTAGTGTTTCGCAATGGGGTGCACCAGTGTTGTTCGTGAAGAAAAAAGTTGGTTTTCGCAGAATGTGCATTGACTATAAGCAGTTGAACAAGGTCACAATTAAGAATAAGTAACCCATCCCCAAGATTGATGACTTGTTTGACCATCTTCAAGGTGCTAGCCATTTCTCAAATATAGACCTCAGATCCGGTTATCATCAACTCAGAGTCAAAGATAGTGATATTCCAAAAATAGCCTTTAAAACTTGGTATGGTCATTATGAATTCGTAGTTATGTCATTTGGACTAACCAATGCTCCTGTAACTTTCATGGATTTGATGAACAGAGTGTTAAAGAAATACTTGGACATATTCGTTATCGTCTTTACTAATGAAATCCTCATTTACTCTAGGAATGAGGAAGAAAATGCTAGTCATTTAAGGGCTATCCCGCAAACTCTCAATGATCGCCAATTATTCACTAAGTTTAGCAAATTTGAGTTTATGTTACAATCTCTTTCTTTCCTTGGGCATATAGTATCCAGCGAATGGATCCGAGTGGATTCTCATAAAATAGAAGCAGTGAAACAATGGCCCAGACCTACCTCTCCAATAGATATCAGAAGTTTCTTGGGTCTAGTGGGTTATTACAGAAGGTTTGTGGAAGGATTTTCATCTAAAGCATCTCCATTGACTAAGTTGACGCAGAAAAAGGTGAAGTTTCAGTGGTCAGATGATTGTGAGAAAAGCTTCGCATAACTGAAAACCTGGTTGACTACAACTCCCATTTTTACTCTACCATAGGGTTCAGACGACTATGTTATATATTGCGATGCATCCAGACTTGGCCTAGGTTGTGTGTTGATGCAGCGCAGGTTATAGCTTATGCTTCTAGACAGATTAAGGTGCATGAGAAGAATTATCCAACTCATGACCTCAAGCTTGCATCAATGGTGTTTGCACTCAAGATCTGGAGACACTACTTATATGGTGTTCATGTAGATGTGTTCACTAACCATAAGAGCCTTCAATATGTGTTCACCCAGAAAGTGTTGAATCTTTGCCAAAGAAGATGGCTTGAGTTCTTTAAGGATTATGATATGAGTGTGCATTACCATCCTGGTAAGGTGAATGTAGTAGTAGATGCTCTTAACAGACTATCTATGGGTAGTGTAGCCCATGTTGAGAAAGAAAGAAAAGAACTAGTGAAGGATGTTCACAGGCTTGCTCGCTTGGGAGTTCGCCTTATAAGCATATCAGATAATGGTGTTACAGTTTAGAATGGGTCAGAATCTTCTTTGGTAGTAGAGGTTAAGGAAAAGCAAGATAGTGATCCAATCTTGTTTGAACTTAAGGATGCAATCCACAATCAGAGGGTGGAGGTTTTCTCCGAAGGGGGAGATGGTGTACTTCGCTTCAGGGTAGATTGTGTGTTCCTAATTTAGGTGAATTGAGACAACATATTCTCGCAAAAACCTACAATTCCAGATATACTATTCATCCAAGCGCCACTAGGATGTACCGCGATCTGCGGGAAGTCTTTTGGTGGAATGGCATAAAGAGGGATATAGTAAACTTTGTGAGTAAGTGCCCCAACTACCAACAAGTGAAAGTAGAACATCAGAAACCAAGGGGTATGACTCAAGATATTGACATTCCTACTTGGAAGTGGGAAGTGATCAACATGGATTTCATTACAGGGTTACCTCGTACTCACAGTCAGCATGACTCAATTTGGGTGATTGTTGATGGAATGACTAAGTCTTCTCACTTTTTGGTGGTCAAAATTACAGATTCGACGGAGGACTATGCCAAGCTTTACATTAATGAGATAGTCAGGTTGCATGGGGTTCCTTTGTCTATCATTTCAGATAGAAGTCCTCAGTTTACCTCTCTTTTCTGGAAGTCATTTCAGAAAGGTCTTGGTACTCAGATTAAGCTTAGCACGTCATTTCATCCACAAATGGATGGTCAGGCAGAGCGTACCATTCAGACCTTAGAGGACATGTTGAGAGCTTGTGTGATCGACTTCAAGGGTAGTTGGGATGATCACATTCCTCTTATTGAGTTCACCTCTAATAATAGCTACCATTCCAGCATTTAGATGGCCCTTTATGAGGCATTGTATGGGCGTAGATGCAGATCTCCTGTTGGTTGGTTTGAAGTAGGTGAAGTAGCCTTGATAGGACCAGATTCACTCCATGATGCTATGGAGAAGGTGCAACTCATCAGAGATAGACTTAAGACTGCCTAGAGTAGCCAGAAGTCTTATGCAGATGTAAGGAGAAGGGAACTAGAGTTCCAAGCTGATGAGTGGGTTTACTTGAAGGTATCACCTATGAAAGGGGTGATGAGATTTGGCAAGAAAGGGATGCTCAGTCCTATATATATAGTCCTTTACAAGATTCTGAAAAGGAATGGTAAAGTGCCTTATGAGTTAGAGTTACCAGCAGAACTAGCAGCAGTGCGTCCTGTTTTCCACATCTCACTTTTGAAGAAGTGTGTATGTGATCCAGCATCCGTGGTGCCATTAGAGAGTATGGCCGTGAAAGATAGTCTTTCTTATGAGGATGTACAAGTTAAGATTTTTGATCGTCAGGTTAGAAGGTTGAGAAACAAAGAAGTCGCTTTAGTCAAGGTTTTGTGGAAGAGTTAGTGCGGAGAGGGAGCTACTTGGGAAGTAGAAGAAGCTATGAAGTCCAAGTATCCTCACCTTTTTCCTTCCAATTCCACTCCAACTTGAGGTAATAGTTCCTCATCATTTTTTCAGTCATTCTTGTGCATATTTAGTCTTAGTATTATGTTACTTCAGTTAGTATATGCATTTTTAGTGTATTTGCATGTTCTTGGAACTCAGTTCAGTTAGAAAATCAGTTTCCAGTGCTTAGTAGTAGGGTTTGTAGCTCTTACCCTCCCTATTCAGCTATTTTAGTCTTCATTCGAGGACGAATGTTCCCAAGGGGGAGATAATGTAACAACCCATATCTGAAAACAAAACTTGATGCAAATTTCCAGAGGTTGCAGGTGCAAACATCGGACCGTAGGGTGACCCACGGCCCATGTTGCTGGTCCGTGGTTCGTATTTGCAGCCATCCCCAACAATTCAGACAAAAGCCATTCTAAGGCATGACCTATAGACTGACATGATGGATCCTGGATCAATCGATGGATCATCGATCAGTTTGTAGGTCAAGGCCCTCATAACCTGGTCTCTAAGTCGATCAATGGAATGACATGATGGATTGTGAATCCATCGATGGATCATCTATCAGTCCGTAAGTCGAGACCCTCAGAACCTGGTCTCTGAAGTCATCAATGGACTGACAAGACGGATCTTAGATCCATCAATGGATCGTCGATCAGTCCGTAGGTCACTTCAGCTGATTTAAAGGCAGGGCTATTTTGGTCTTTTCCTTATGAATTGGACCCCTAAACTACGTCGTTTTAACCCTAAACTACATAGTTTTGGTTAGTTTTAGCCTAGAAACATAACTAGAACTTACCTAAGTCAATTCTTTAATCAAAACTTAGAAACTTAGAGTGTAAGAGGAGAAAAGAGGTCAAGAACCCTAGTTCAAGAACGCAGCAAGATTCCATCAGTTCCAGCCCCAAAATCGAAAGATTTCTTCGTGAAATTCATCACTAGGTATGTGAGATTTCACTAGTGGATTCCTTTCATCCATTGGGTCCCTATAATTCAGTCAGTTTCTTGATTCCTTTATTATGAACAAACCTAGAGTTTCTAGAATTTCAGAAAATTATCATGAATTACTTAGGTAAATTATCCAAATCAGTTTATCATGTTATTACTCAGTTTATTTCATGAACTTCAGAACCCTAGCTATGTATTTCTTTAGTTCTTGAATTACACATGTTAGGTCAGATATTTCAGTTATTCAGTTATACATGCCTTAGTTATTAATGCATCATTATCAAATTAATTGTTGCATTCTCAGTTTGCATGTTCAGTTTTGAGCTATCCAGTATTACAATATTTCAGTCATATGTGTTAACCAATTAATCTATTGGGAGTAGCATAATAGCGAGTTGGACTAGGGTCAGTCACCCATATAGTCCCAGAACTACCACATAGGTTGTAAGTCCCCTCTGTGGGCATCATTTTAGTGATCACGCCAACATGCCTCTACACCTTTGGTCGGGTTTATTGGGTCCTCTCGATGGAGCGTATACATCGGACTCCACATTTAGCTCATGTGGTTTTATTATTGATTATTAGTATCTCCCACAGTTTAATCAGATTCTATTGCATTGACCAATTATCAGTACAGTAAGTATTCAGTTTAAGCATGCTATAAATTGGTCATTGCATTCAGTTAGCTCAATATTCAGTAATTATATCACGTTCATATTATATCATTGCTTTATTTCTTTGTTCAGTTATATGTTATTTCAGCATTATTCTATCCAACATGCTCAGTACCTTTCAAGTAATGACACATACTCTGCGCTACATCTTCTTGTGATGTAGGTTTAGGTTCTCAGCATCTAGATCACGCTTAGATCGGTTCTCGATCTTTAGTTCAGCAATATCAGTGGTGAGTCCTCATTCTTCGAGGACTAGTGAAATGTTTATCTTTATTGCTTTTAGTATTTAGTTTCAGTTTTGCTAGATCTAGTTGAGGCATGCCCTAACATTTCTAGTCAGTTTAGAGGCTTATTTCAGACATAGTTAGATCCAACTTAGTCTTTCGAGTTTGATATTTCATTGTATTGAAACTCTCAGATTTTATATATTCAGTTAGTATATGTGTATTCCCCATCATTTCAGATTTACTTATGATTAGCTTCCACATCAGCTTTATTTTTCAGTTTATTATCCTTTGTATGCTCATATTATGCCAGCAGGGTTAGCTTGGGGTCACCTGTGATCCTAGGTCCCGTGTCCGCGCCCAGGGAGTAGCCTTCAGGTGTGACACACGTAATGATCACCTTTATCAAATTCAATACATAAGAAGTTTCATGACTTTTGCAATAAATGTGCATCCAATTACTTGTGCATAATATATATGATAAATCCAAAAAGACAAGCCAAATCAACTTGAAAGCTAGTATGACAACTCGTTCCACATTATTTAGTAATCAAAACTAGCTAAATCAACATTCTAGCTACTCTCAATTTTTCTATGTCAATAACAAAATCACAAGGTGATATCCAACTACTACTAATTGATATCTCAAGATTAATAATTAGGATAGCATAAAGGAAAAATAGTCTTTGTCATTATAGCAGAATGATAGGCTTACACCATCTATTGATGGGTTTATTGTGTTTCATCCACTTCAAGTACATTCATCATACGTATAAAAAAGTATTTCTAACATAATGATTCTTTAAAAGGTAATAGAATGAGCTAGAAGGAGTACATCTAAGAGGATATACTCTAACAAATTATTTCTCTAAGGTCAAAAGAATTTTTTATGCAAGTTTTTGTGTGTGTATATATATTAAACAAGAAAAAGTATAATTATCAAATAACATATCCAACAAACTCAAATAATATAAAGTATACCATATTTATAGACAAACTAAGCATAAACTACCACACATCCCTCATAATAAAGGCAACATAAAGGGTAAGTGTCTTTAAGTTGAAACTCATACATACATCATAAGTCACAGTTCCACCACCAATTACAGACTCCCAGAGCTTCACACTACATATGCCTCCAACTGTAGATATAATAGAAAGTACCCATGGTCGTGGTCCTTCTTTTAAGAAGGTTATTAGCTTACCTACAAGGTCCTGTGGCCAAAGTAACAACTTTTTATCATTTTGTCAAGTTAACCAAAAAGTTCACAAGAGTGGGACATCGATTAAAGTCATTAATCAACAAGTCTAATTATAGCATTACACTACAATGTCATGTACAAATTACCCATCGTTGTGACAAGGTTATTAGCTTACGTACAATGTCATGTGGACAAGGTAGCATATTTACATCATTTTGTAAAGTTAAGAAAAAAATTCATTAGAATGGAACTTCGATCAAGTAAGCCTTAAACAAGAAATTTAATTATGGGCAAAATAAAAATGAGAGAATGTCCATTTCATAAAAATGAATCCAACAAAAAAAAAGGTAAATCACTTTTTTCCTTTCTCTCATAAGAAATTTGAAACTCAAGCATCTTGTCGAACAACACAACACAACACAAAATATACAATAATTGTACAATACGCAAGTTGATTAACATTTTGTATGTCATACTATAGCTCAAAAATCAATAAGCAAAATAGATTTTACCTCCCCAATAAGCACAAAGATTAAGTGTCGTGTCCATCTAGCTTTAACTGCATCTGCCAACCATAAAATTTCCACTATTATTGTGATGCATGTATTCTATTGGTAAACATTGATAAAAAAAATTCAATTACTTGACATTTTTCACTTCCCAAGATTCAAATTACTTGCTTTCGAAGAATTATGAAGACGTATATACCTCGAGCTTCTTCCTTCTTCTTGTTTCCAGAGCACGACGGCCTCCAAAAAGGCTTCTTACCTGGAATTTTGGAAGAAGAAATACCAGTTAAATTACCACCGGCACTAGAATCTTCATGATTCACTACTAAAGGAATTAAAGCAAGTGTATATAAGTTCAATCCTTCCTATTTTAAAAGCATGCATAATTAAAGAAATAATGAAAACATATATACCTAAATTTTATGGCCGGTTCTTCTCTCAAAAGCTTTGGGGCCTCCCACGAAACTTCTTAGAGATATTTTCTAAGGCAGAAGCTCCACGAGATTCAGAAAATTTAGTGGGAGAGAGGCGTAATCCATAAGCAGAAGACTTCCTTGGTGGGCCTCTCTTCTTCTGTTGTTGGGGTTGATGGAAAATGATTTTTGGAGGAAACATGTAGGAGTTGGTTTGCTCTTGTTTGGTGGGTATGGGGTGGGGGTGAGGGTGCAGGTGCAACCATTCTTCCATGTCCATGTGGGGGTGGGGGTTGTTCTTGCTTTTGTTTGTGTATCAGTGGTGATTCTTGGAAATCCATAAGACAAAAAAAAAATTATCTTTTAGAAGGTGTTTTCACAGTTTGTTCTAGAGAAAACTTTGTTTAGAGGAAAGACAAAGAATGTTTAAAAATTTTAGGGTTATATCAATGATTTTATATTCAAGTTAGAGTTTGAAAAATACATTTTGAAACAAATTTTGAATTTTTTTCTTCAAATGAGGTGTTAATATCTGGTCAAATAATGACCAATTAAAATCTTTGATCGAAATAGTAACAAAATAAAAGTTGTGAAGTGTTCAAAATGGTTTGTATTGATCAAACACTAGTAATTATATCATTTAATATTTTTGATAAGCTTGATGACTCACATGAACCAATCAGAGTGAGGTAACCAATTTTTTTTTCACATGGATTATTTATTTAAAAATAGACGTTGAAAATCTATCAACAAATGAGTTGTTAATCTATAACACCTCAGAAAAAGAATGGTTGCATAGTTGACTACAAGTTCAAGTCTATGGGTCTTGCTTACGGATTGTATAAGGTTCTACAGTCCATAGAAGGGAGTTGTAGGAATGGTCTTAACTATTTTTGGAGATTTGGATCTCTGATGTTTTCTACGGACAACCGGAACAGTGTGTAGAAAGTTATATGGTCCATAGGAAGTGGTCGTAGAAGGGTTCATGATAATGCTCAAATGTCCTCTTTAAAACCAATTAAAAGGAAAAACGATTGCCGTTAATAAAAATACCCAACTAAAAGTCAGGGTGGAATCCCACAGGGAATGGTGTGTGGTCAAGAATTTAATTTTCTATGAAGTTGAAATAGCAAATGGGTGGAGAAACTTGCAAGTTTTAACAACACTAATTTAGATACCCCATTGACAATAATGAAATAATTGATGATTCACAAAACTAATTGACTCTAGGGGTGTGGTGATAGAATGTTGATTTCACTTGGGACATTGTAGAATTACTCGTTATAACTAATTAATCACAAATAAGCTAGGTTAGCATAATTGATTTTAATATTCTTTCGATCTCAAACCATCCTTGCATAGAATCGGCTTTCGATCTCATCTATGTGTTATCCTAAACAATCCAAAACCTAAGATCTGCAATTAAGTACAGTAAATTGCAGCTATTGAACATATTACCCACTTATATTGGTTTCTTTCAAGCACTAATGCTAGATAGAAACTAAAACTTAGTTGGCCACATTAATTTATTGATTAATCACTTGGCAATAAGTCAAATCTTTGATTAATAGCCATAAAGCAGAGCAATTTAACAAACCCACTAAATTACATCAACACCCAATCCCATAATCACACCCGAATAGTTTGGGGCTTTAGCCACACATTGCAAAGTGTAAATAGATTATACCTTGCATGAAATTAGCCATGGGTATCATGAAATTGAGCACATAATAGCAAACCCACATCATATTCAACCTCAAATTACTATATTCAAGTTCACAAATCTAAAAGAACTCAAAACTAAAAGTGTTCTCACTCTCTTAAAAATGGTTCTCTCTCTAAAATGTTCAGACTGGTTTTATCAATTTTTGCACACCTCTTTCTCTCTCCTCTAGGCTATTTATAGTTTCCTATAATTTTGCCAAAAAATTAACTCCACGTCTCATTTGACAATGTTAGCTAGAATATTCTATACCACACTAACCTGTCTTTTAATTGAATGATCAGTCATCAATAGTATCATAGTTGTTAGTTCAATTCTTCAATCCCAAATTTGTTAAATACCTACAATGATATCAGTTTTATGCTTGCACCAAGATTGCACAAAGCTTTAGAAAAGGTGCATGCACCAATGGTGCATGGTTGATGTTTGCATAATCAAGACACAGCTTACAATGCAAGTGTCTATGATCGTACAATAGTTTAGTAACCCAACCAAGGGTTGGGATCATTCCCAAGAGAGTGGTTTTGAGAATTAATAGAAAAATAAAAGTAGTTCGAACTAGTCGTAGCTAAAGACATTAACGATTAAAAACATTGTAAATTAAAGGGGGACACAAGAGTGTCAATTAACAATGGGGTTTTGTCACTAGTAAGTAAACATAGCAAAATAAATAAGGATTTCTAAGTAATGAGAGGGGATCCTTGGGATGTGACGGGAATACGGGTTAAGCTATATTATTGGGTATATGTTTTCGATAGAAGATTCATATAATAATTGTCACTAGGCTAAACATTAAGGGGGATAAGCTCTCTCTCGAGTAACTTACCCCGTTTCAAATGTGTTCCTCTCAGACACCCACTTGCCGCATGAAGACCAGCCTACGCCTTAACCCACTCAATCTTTCGAGCTGAGTGTGTGGGAATGAGACTAGGATTCACTCTCTCGAGCTAAACCTCATGTCGACCCACTCCCACCGGCCATCAATTTAGTATTTTTAGTTTTACGACCTCGCTCTCGAACAAGCAGAAAACACATAAATAAACTTGTATTTGGAACTACAAATTCATTAAATTCATCCACAACTACTAAACAAAATCACAATTAAACTACGATTAAACTATCAACAAGAAAGACCCAACAATTATCTTAACCCATATTCGCTAAATCACTTCCCAAGAATTGGGGTTTTAAGCCACACATGTATAAGAGATAGAAATTTATACCAAATTGAGCTCGCATTCAACTGGGTATGAAGATTTAACTCTTGATACAGACCAAAATGGAAGAATCCAAGAGACCCAAATCCAAATCTTGAAGATGAAACCCTTTATATCTTTAAGTCTTCAAAACCCACTAGTGTTTATAGTTTTCACAGATTTGTGCTGCAGTGGATCATTCAACGTCGTTAGTCGGAATCGCCGATCAACTCAGCAATTCAATTTTTGGTGTAGTTCATCGCCGTCTTGCACCAGCCTTCAGGATCAATGTGCTTGGGTCATTGGGTGACATGGTACTACTTCGCAGAACTTTTCGGTGATGCGCCGACTGCTTCTTTTTCTGTCGACTTGATCTTTTCCTTCAGGGCTCAGCACAATGTAACAAAAGGTGAAGTAAGACCCTTCGGTGACTCGACAAGAGAACTCGGTGATCCTCAGACCTTCATTTCTTCGTTCTTTTCAACCTTTTTGTTCCTTTTTGCGACGTAGTGTTCATGCTTTCCTTCAAATTTCAAATACCTGAAACTTAAGGGTTTTCATCAGATATTGAGATAAAATAAGCATTTGAGGACACAATTTCTATTAAAATATAACCCTAAATAAGTCCAATTTCTAGACTCATCAACACCCTCAACTTAAACTTTTTCTTGTCCTCAAGCAAACTCAAGTTCAGCTATTCAAAAAGGGTGTCTCGAACAGTGCTACACAAGACTCAATCATTAATACACATAAAATGACTCAATTTACTTATGGAAAGATCAAATGTGCACTCAAAGATTCAAGTTGTGACTCACCAATATCAAAGAACCTCATGCTCACAATACTTGCTTCAAATGCAAGTTCAAGCTTAACCAAAGTGTTCAAATGCCCTCACACAAGGAATGATTCCATATTCACACAATGGTTCACAATTTAAAGCTTCGGAATCAAATGCAACTCTCACTCTCACAAGGAAGAACACCATGCATGCTTTCACCTAGAGGTTTGCCCGTATTTTCCAATCAACATTTGTTTCAGCTCACTCAAGATCAAAAAGTCTTTTCAAGGCATGTAATGGGGCTGAGTGCAAAACTATGGTCATTTAGGCTCAGTGGCTTTCATCCTCATGAAATTTGGTCCTTACCCATGGTTTTGAAGAAAAATGGAACCCCTCCATATATAAAAAAAAAAAAAAGAGGAGAGGAAAGAGAAAGAAAAAGAAAAAGAATGAAAAAGAAAGTTGTGGAATAAAGTACAATAGAAACGGGGTTCCCAAACAACCCATTGAAAGTGAATAATAGGATGACTTATGAGCACTAAAGAGATGACTTATGAGCACTAAAGAGAATGGTCTTTAGTGCTCATAAGTCATCCTATTATTCACTTTCAATGGGTTGTTTGGGAACCCCGTTTCTATTGTACTTTATTCCACAACTTTCTTTTTCATTCTTTTTCTTTTTCTTTCTCTTTCCTCTCCTCTTTTTTTTTTTTATATATGGAGGGGTTCCATTTTTCTTCAAAACCATGGGTAAGGGTGACTTTCTTGCACTTCTTGATTTGCCTTTATCTTTACCACACCCCCAACTTAGGCTTTTGGCCTAAGTTAGCTATACAACTAACCACAACTTCATGAGGATTATGGGTGATGGATAAAGAAAGGTCATGATTTCATCAAGTTTCTTCCAAAGAAAGGTAAGGCTCAAGGGGTGTTCAAAAGTGGTTCACACACTCAGAAGGTTGGTCAAAAAAGAGGTATATGTCAATTGGTTCACACTCTTAGAAGTTGCCTAAGATCATATCAAGAGACAACATCACTTAGTTGACCAGACCAACGGGGAAAATTCTTGGATTTATCATGCATGGTTCAAAGTAAGCTCATCACACAAGGCATTGACACTATAGTCAAACAAGACTCCACACTTTCGCTAGTATGCAATGATCATCACAAGAGACTCAATTCGATACTAGGCTAGTCATAACGAGATGCAAAGAGATCACATATTGTCTATGCAACTTCCTTTGGACTCATTGTAGCCGCGCATTCATGTCCATTCGATTGAGAGTACTATCCAAATCATTGATATTGTTCGGAACTGAGACTGAAATTTTGCAAAAGAATAGCAACATTCAACATATGAGAGGTTGCAAAAATTTTCGGATGGGTCAAAATCATATTTGCAATTTAAAATAAAAAGATCCATAAGCTTAAAACTTAAACAAAAAGTAGTGTATAACACGAATTTAGCTCAAATCCCAATATATAAGCAAAACTAATATGCACAAAGGTGGGCCTCACCCTACAACAAACAAAAGTTATTTGTCCTCAAATGCGAACGAAAATATCCAAAAGTAAAATAAAGTAAGACACAGAGGGAGGTAAAGAGAGGATCATGTTTATGCAGTTGCTCCATCTGTCTGGGCATCAATATCTGGTGCAAAAGTCTGGACTCGGGCCTCTGTACCCGGTTCACCTCAAAAGGACCAGCAGTACCAGATCTACTAGGAGCCAGCAACATCTACCATGGCCTCATCTGTCTTAGTAAGGCCCTCATATCCTTGCCTTTATCTCCAGGTGGAGGTTCTTGTCTGCCCTTCTTTGGAGGATTTGATCTCCCTTCATTTATAGTGATACCCTGTACTATTTTCCGGGGTGGCACGACAATATTAGTCTTTACCATATCTTCAGGATGCTCAGACTTCTCCCTACTAGACTCAACAACATGCAAGCACAACCCCACAAGATTTAACTAATTTTAACGCACAAAAATATTGGATTTTAACAATATAAAACTACGGGCAAGATTTTCGAATTAAAATAGGCATTCAAGCAACTTAATCCTATCAGAGAGGCCCATCACACATTAACAAGATAGAATCATTTGCATAAGAGTTCAAATTCTCAAAAATACATTCAGGGTTTGGGAATCCAACCCTAGATGCCAAATATTAAAGACTAAAATACTAGGCAGCAAAGTAATCCCAATCCGAGCACAAATCAACTACTAAAATACTACTAGAAATGGAAAAATATAGAAACTAAAGTGCGGGTGTGAGCTTGTGAAGTTCAAAAGTGAGGGAACGGGAAGAGTTTGAAAGTTTAAACCTTTGACCTTTTCAAAACTGTCCATTTTTCGCCCATTCGACCACGTCCGAATGGCGGACTAGATCACGATCGTCGACCAGGTATGTGATTCACCAATAATTTCCTGGGCTTGCTGAGTTTTACAGACTCCACTTTGAAATTGTCTTGAGTCCAACGATGGTCCGCGTCGGGGTCACCGACCTCTTCGGCGATTCCCCGACTGGACCTCTAGTTAGCCAATCTACATTTTTCAAACACTTTCCATACTTTAACCTGCATGATCAACACACCATTATTTCTACAATAAACATAAGCAATAAAACTTTGGGTTGCCTCCCAAGAAGTGCCTTATTTATCATTGTGGCACGATGCCACTCCTCACTCAAGTTCCATTAGTAAGGTTTGCTTCATTTTCATAAGGCCACCCCTCTTTTGACTCTGGGTTGAGAGAAGATATCACTTGGTCCATTTGGGACCTTTGTCGTCATTCACACTCATTTTTACTGTTTCAACACACAAACAAGCAAACCAAAACTAGAAATTAAGTAAGTATAACTATAACTTACAAGAACAAAATTCAACTCAACTAAAAAATCTCAAGTTACACCACTCCCCAGCAGCGGCACCATTTTGATGTTTGCGTAATCAAGACACAACTTCCAATGCAAGTGTCTATGATCGTACAATAGTTTAGTAACCCAACCAAGGGTTGGGATCGTTCCCAAGAGAGTGGTTTTGAGAATTAATAGAAAAATAAAATTAGTTCTTACTAGTTGTAGCTAAAGACATTAACGATTAAAAACATTGTAAATTAACGGGGGACACAAGAGTGTCAATTAACAATGGGATTTTGTCAATAGTAGGTAACAACAACAAAATAAATAAGGATTTCTAAGTAATGAGAGGGGATCCTTGGTATGTGACGGGAATATAGGTTAAGCTAGATTATTGTGTACGTGCTTTCGATAGATGATTTATAGAATAATTGTGACTAGGAACTTCTTGGCGATGCGCCGACTGCTCCTTTTTCTGCCGACTTGATCCTTTCCTTCAGAGCTCAGTACACTGGAACAAAAGGCGAAGTAAGACCCTTCGGCGACTCTCCAAGTGGACTCGGCAATCCTCAGGCCTTCATTTCTTTGTTCTTTTCAGCCTCTTCATTTCTTTTTGCGACGTAGTGTCCATGCTTTCCTTCAAATTTCAAATACATGAAACTTAAGGGTTTTTATTAGATATTGAGATAAAATATGCATTTGAGGACAAAATTTCTATTAAAATATAGCCCTAAATGAGTCCAATTTGTGGACTCATCAATGGTATAGTGAATTCTCCCAGATCATCTCTTTTTAGGACTGCATTTTTTGTCTTGACGTCACTAAAAGTTTGCATTATTTCAATAGTTTCATAATTTGTCAACGGCTTTTTCATTAGTACACCTTCATGTACTTTGCATAACTCGGAATTTCGATCAGTGCATCTATATAAGAGATATTTACCTTCAAGTCATTCACTATCCCCAAAAACTTTGAAACTTCATTTTATCATCTTTCTTCCTATATCATTGAGGAAGTCGGGGAATTATCTTGATTGGAGGTTGAATAGTTGGAGCTATCACATTACCATCATTATTATTTGACTTGCATGAAAGAAAAGCATGATAAAAATGATCCCCGTCCAAAAATGTTGAATTATGCTGAATCTATAGTCTTGATGAGTTGAATGTGTTGGATCTAAATGTGACATAGTAAGAACTGATTTTACCTCATGACTTAAGTTAAAAACTTGAACTGGGTAATCTAATAATCTTATAATAAAACAAGGTGCCAAGAGTGTGTGAGGATAGTTGAATGTTCATACAGTATTGTGCCAATCTAGAACTTGCCCCGTTGGTCCTGCTAGAATAATCTAGGCTAGAAGTTGGGAAGTGATCATAGGCCACTGTTCAAATTAGTCCACTTAAGCCTAAAATTATTTAACCAAATGGTAGCATTATTCCCTTTGGATCCAAATATTTGAGCCTAAAATTGACCATTTCTTTTGATTAACCTAGCTCACCTTCCCTTAAAATATTGTCTTGGCCCCGGTCCCTCATTGGAAATGTGCACCTTGACTTAGGCGAAAAACCTAAGTTGAGGTGGTTGAGTTAAAAGTGACATTGATCTTAGCCCTGGTCTGACGTCGGATATTGTGCACCTCAACTAATGCAAAATGCCTAAGTTGAGGGTGGCTATGAAAGAGGAAACCAAATGAAAAAAGGGTATGAAAAGAGTTGTTCGTTGAAAAGAGAAAAAAAAGAAAGAGGATGTGACTTTGTACAAAAAGAATCAAAAGAAAAGTGTTGAAAGAAATAAAACAAAATGAAGTGAAAGAAAAAGAAAAAGAACAAAGTGAGAAATAAGAGTCATAAAGTCAAAAGTCACAACCATGTTGCAAAGAGTTAAGGGACAGAAAAAGATGCCAAAAATAGGTCAAGGAAGAGGTAAATAGCCATTGTAATGTCAAGGAGAGCAGAAAGTCACTAAAAAGTGCCCAAATGTACCACACCTAACCTTGAGCCTACGTTACAAGCTAAGAAAGTCCTATAGTGATCCTAGCAACTAGTTTGGAGAGTCTAAAAAGTGAAAATAAGGGCAAGCCTATGGTATTGAGCACTAACTGTACGTGAAGTCACTTTTGAGCGTGACTGTTGAATGAATCCTAAAATTCCCAAATACATATCTTTTGTGTGAAAAGGATTTCGTTTGAAGTGAGGGCACTAGTGACATTGTCGAAAAGTTGGTACCTTGGTGATTATCAAAAAGTGTATGTTGTGGTGTCTGTTGGTCTATCTTTGTCATATCTTGATCCGCATGAGTTAGCTTGTTGAGTCTAAGAGAAAAGATTTGCACTGAGAAAGTGGGATGGATTGAAATAGCCATGTGATTTCTTGAGTTTTTATGCCTGCTTCTACACAAGTGTCATTTAGAGTTTAGTGTGTCGCTTGACGACAAACAACGAATTTAAGTTGAGGGTGTTGATAGATCGTGAGTTTACGGTATTTTTCATACATTTCACTTAAGAGTTGTGTGTGTCTAGGGCCATTTTGTATTAGAATTGATGTGTTTGTGTTATAATTGCAGGAAATAGGCTTGGACGAGGTTGAGAGAGACAGCAGCTGGAATTCTGCGGAAGGAGCCACCTACGGAAGTGACCTACAGACCATAGGTCTAGTCACACTCCGTAGGTAGGTAGCATGGATGGAGTATCATGGAAGTCTTGACCAAGTGTGGAACTACGGAGGTCATTGATGGAGCATAGGTTGACCCACGGGCCGTCCTGCACATCTATCATTTGTATTAGAGATTTTGAGTTCTAGTAACTTATGAAAAGTTCTAAGTGTGGAGCCATGTAAAGGGACAACCTATGGTCCATGGTGCACAACCGTCGTTTGCATCTGGACATTAAAAGTTCCAACCTCTGTGGAAAAATTCTATGTCCTAAGCTACGGAAGGGACCTACAGACCATAGGTCGATCCACCGTCTGTAGGTCAGTCTCGTCGATTGAAGCCACGTCCAATAGTTTTATTTCCTTATTTCGTTTCCTTTTTGTTTAGGAAAATGTTTTCTATAAATAGGGTATGTAAACCTCATATTTGGGGGTTAGACATTATTGTTAACTTTAGTTCTTGGTATTTTTTGGGAATTAACTTGCAAACTCTAGCAATTTGATTTCCTAATTTCAGTTTATAAAGATTCTTGCTTTGAATTTCAATTGGATATTACAGGTTTCTTCTACACATTACGTAAGTTCATGAATTCTTCTTCTAAAAATATGAATTGTGTTCTTGCTAGCATGGGTAACTAAATCCACAACTAGGGTTGTGGGAACCATGAACGATTAACAAAGTATGAATAGTAACTAAGTAATTTTTGAATAGTGTTGTTGTATGCATTGATAATTCTTTCATTTAGAAGTCTTTTTAACGGTGGTCAATGTTAGAACTCGCCTTGTTGCTACTTTCTAGACCAAGGAGGTAGTTAATAAGAAAAGAATTATCAACATAGATTTGGTGTGATACTATCTAATAGTCTAATGTCAATTGGTGCGAGGGTGAAAAATAAGCCATACATTGATGTGATGTCTAATATGAAGTAAAGGTAAGGGTTAGTAAATTATACACACGTAGTCAGACCAAGGTGCGGGGTGAAATTCTCTATTTGGCGGACCAAGCACTTAGGGATACATAACTTACCACTTTACATGTGATACACTAGGAAAGGATTACTATTACTAGGATTACCACATTATGAGCTTATGGGGAACACATACACCCTAGTTTCTTTCTCTCATTGATAACAACTAAAGTTCGAATCTTGCTCACTTGCTCTCTAAACCACAATCAGTTTTTTGTCACACAACCCACCCTTTTTACTTACTTGTCTCAGAAATATGTTGACTAAATGAATATAATCATAACTTAAAGTTAAGTCTAAACCATATTCCTCGTGGGATCGACCCAAACCTACATGTTGGGTTCTTTATTTGACAACGATCGCTTATATTTCTTTAGGGAGGTGTAATTTGAGCATATCAAATTTTGGCGCCACTGCCGGGGAATAAGGCGTTTAGAGTACGTTTAACTACATTATTGAACTTTAGTCAATTATTTCATAATTTTATGTTTTCTTTTGTTTTTGTTTTCTTCAAGTTTCTGCTATAGTGTATGCCAAGTACACGGAGTCGAGGCAAACCACTGACCCCATACGATCCAGAGTTAAGCAAAACTTTGAGAAAGATGAATAATCAAGGGGTCCGTTATCACCCAATCATTAAGGAGCCTGAGGACCAAGTAATTAATGAGAATGTTCAGATTTAGGGTGATAATCTACTTGGAGATGTGTTGAGGGTACAGGCTCCACCTGAACCATGTCTGTGTGATAATTACAGGGTCAAATTCAACACTGTCGAATCTAAAGGATCCATTGCTCTCCCTTCTCTACCACAAGGGCATACATTTGTGGTGACTAGCAGTTTGATGTAGATGATTACAGTGAGGGGTTTATTTTCTGGTATGGCTTCAGAAGATCTGTATGGCCACATGGCCAAGTTGAGGAGTGTTTGCCAGAGTTGTGTGGGAAGATCGGACTTGGACATGAACGTCATAGGGTTAAGAGTCTTCCCTCTATCATTGATCGGTGATGCTACTGTATGGTTTTTTGAGCTTCCATACAACTCAATTCATACATGGGACCAATTGCACAAGGTGTTGTAAGAGACACGAGGGTAGGTGTTTGACCAGTAGAGAGGGTTGCTTTAGTTATGGTGAGAGTGGCCACAAGATGAAAGATTGTCCAAAGACAAAGGCTACAAGAAGAAAGGGTAAGCAAGTTGCCTCTAGTGGTATAGATACGAAGCCTCAAAAGAAGAATAGGTTTTATGCTCTCCAATATAAAGAAGATCAAGAGTGACCTCCTTATGTTTCTAGAGGTATGTGTTTTATGCTTTAGTAATTTACGGATTTCTTGTCTTTTGTGACTTGTTATGTTGGACTTTGAAGTTGTCTTTAGTCTGAACAATGTTCAGAAGATTTGTATAGGCTTACTCCCAAGGGGGAGATGGTGTGCCTATCTAGAAAGGTTATTGTATGGTTATCCGTTGCCATGATTTCATAATATGCATGTTCATGAAAATGCTTAGGTTTTGATAGAAATGACTTATATGCATTGTCTTGCCTCATGTTGTATTGCATTGGAGTAGAGTTGCATATAGACTTCATGAGATGAATTAATGAGCATGCCTTAGTTTGGAGTTGAAAGATTCCTCCTTGAATAAATGCTTTTTGAGAGTAAATTGCATTTTAGGCTCCATGAGTGTGTGTTGAGCATGTTTTAGTTAGGAGATGGTAGTTCCTCCTTGAAAATGAGTAAATTTAGAATTTCGTGCATTTTGGGTTATTAAAAGTAGTTCCTACTCCCTTGTGTTGCATTGAATATGTTTAGCTTGGAGTTGAAGTTTTCTTCCTTGGTTATGTGCATTTAGATAAGTTGCATGCATGATGGCATGCTAGTTTAGAGTTATGACTTTAAGAAGTGTTTAGAATCGTCATTTGAGGATGAATGATCCCAAGGGGGAGATATTGTAATACCTCGGAAACTAGTAAACTAAACTAGAGAGTTCTAGAGCTTCGTGTTAGGGTTTGATATGACAGGTAGAGTCGTAAAATGACTTTTCGTACTTAGAATGAAGTTTTAGGGTTAGGGCGTCAAGGTACGACCCCCCAAGGACCAACCAAGGGGCCCTTTAGGAGGACCCCAAAGCAGACCAAAAGCTGTCCAAAAAAGTGGCCTCCCACAAAGGGCATCCACGAGCTATGGATAGACCCATGCCAAGGGTTTGTGGGTCAAGGCCTAAACTCACCTGAAACTTTCAGACCCAGACCCTCATCCATGAGTGACCAGTACGGTCCATAGACCCACCCACGGTCCGTGGGTGTGGTCTCTTGGGTGGGGCAGATTAGTAGCAAAATTATTTTAAGTTAGGGGCTTGGGGGTTAATTGATAATTTGTTAGGGGTTAAGTGAGGTCGGTTAGTTAGTTATTAAACCACCTATATAATTCTAATAGACCCCTAAACTAAGGCAATTAAATAATTCTTCCAAGACCCCAAATTCTCTTAAGAAATTCTCTCTCTAGAAGTGAAGAAGAAGAAGAGAAGGAAGCTAGGGAAGATTTCTTCCATTGTTTCAAGCTTCTGTGAGGGCTTTGAATAGAGGTATGTTATCTTATTCATCTATGGTTTATTCCACCCATAAAGCCCCCTCCCCCCCTAGATTTCCCCCGATTGTGAAGACAAAAACCCAATTTTAGCTAGGGTTTCTTCCTACATTGTGGGTAGTTGTGAAGTATGATTCCAATCAGGTGGATAATACTTAATTATGATTGAGTTAGCATTTAATTATGATATTATGATGAATTTATGTGTTTTCTATTGTTAACCCTAGACTAATTGATGAATTTGATATTGTGTGGGTTTATGCCATGAAAGGTGAAATTGAAGATTAATAGGTGATCTTCTAGAATTAATATCATGTGTAGTAATTGTTCAAGGTTAGGAACATATAGATATGAATTGAACTAGACATTATTGTATATGATATATCATAACTAGTAAAATTGAAATTGAACCTTTATGATTAATTATGACTAGAATCACCTACTAATGAAGGATGTGATTAGAATACCTTGAAATCTACGTATAAAGATGATTGTAAGAAGTAAAGCTTGAGAATAAGGCTTGTAGTCATCAATGTTAGGGCTTTGAGAGTAAAGCTAATATGATCTGATCTTGTTGTGTATTGTTGAAAGCATGTTCTCATTTACACACTTAGGCATAAATATGCTAGGAGATATAATGTTCTCTCACATATAAGGATTCTAGGTTGAAAAGCTAATCACCTAAAATGAATCAAAGCATTATTAGACTAGAATATCTTGAAGTTGTGATCTATGACCCCCTAATGTATAGCTTGACTTGGTAAGATATGACCAAGATTGGTAACTTAGGATTGAGGTTCTATACTCTCCTAATGGTAGATTAACTTAGCATTGTAAGATGCATTTCATGGTAGCTTGAGTTAGGGATAGCCATGGTAGCCTAGGATTAAGGATCTATACTCTCCTAAGGGTAACTTGAACTAGCATTTTTAGGATGCCTTCATGATAGCATGACTTGGTTTGGCCAAGACCATTTCATGGTAGCTTATGATTGAGGAATAATACTCTACTAAGGGTAGCTTAGGATTGAGGAATCATATTCTCCTAAAGGTAGCTTAGGATTGAGGAATCATACTCTCCTTAGGGTAGCTTACATTAGCATCTTAGTGTGCTTGTAAGGGTAGCATGACTTAGTTGGTCTAAGACTATTTCATGGTAGCTAGGATGGAACACTTGTACCCTTCCTAGAATAGCTCAGACTTCCATGATAGTATGCCTTCCAAGATAGTTAGTTTAGCTTAACATAGTTATGTTAGCAAGATGACTTGTTTGGTCTAGCCTATTAAGGTGCTATTCCTTGGTAGGCTTGAATTGAAAAATAGAATTCATTCATGTGTTGTGACTAGTCTTGTACTAAATAGAGAAGTACCTTAAATGCCTAATGGCAAATATAAAGGAAGGACTAGTCCCCAACTAGCGAGCATTCATGATATCCTAATGTGGTACTTAGTATGAGTAGTATTAAGGGATGCTATTCATGCATTGCACAAGTATGACTTAAAGCTAATTATGAAGTGTTCTCTTATATAGTGTAGTCTTAGCTTGGGTTGTTTATATAGTTGCCTTCCATGATATGATTGACTAAAGGTGATAGTTCCCTTGTCTAAATGAAGCAAGCTAAAGAATGAGACCAAATGAATGGTAGGTATGCATATGGTGACTTCAAGGTTAGGCTTAGTGTGAATGGTATTATGGGATGCCCTTCATGCATTGCACAAGTGTACTTTGAGGTTACTTAGAAGTATAGTGCTCTTAGTATATGAAATTTTAGGTCTTGACTATGCTTATAGACTATGATTAAGATGACCAAAAAGGGATGCTTAGCTTGGATGGTATTATGGGATGCTATTCGTGCGTTGCACAAGTATGCTTTGATGTTACTTCAGAGTAGTCCTATTATAGTACAAAAGACTAGTAGTTGAATAATGCTTATATGATGCTTATGTTGGAGACTTTGCTTATTATTTTGATAGTGTCTCTTATGCTTATAATTGATGTTTCATGAAGTATTTCATATGATTTTGGATTATGTCTTATATTGACTAACCCTTATCTTATGCTCATATGATTATGCTAGCTAACATATTTAGTACATTTTGTATTAACGTATACTTTGGCTACATTCTCATCAAATGTAGGGTTTGGAGATTTGAGTTCCAATCTTGAAGCTGTGTTTCTAAGGATCAAAGGAGTTGAAGATTTTTGTGAGTCCTCATAGCTTCGAGGACAAAATCCACATTTTCCTTTATGTCTTTTATTTCATATTTTGAGACTATTGTATGGGCTATGTCCCAAGAGTTTTAATCTAAAGTCGTATCAGATGGTTTGAGACAAAAATGTAGTAAAGACTTCCGCTTTCTTTATAAAAGACTTCGATTGTATGGATAAGAGTTTTTTAAATTTCTTTAATTTTCTATTATCTTATGTTCTGATATGCTAAGAACTTGTATGAGACCTCTTTGGGGTCAAGAACACTATTTACATCTAGGGTGTACCCCTAGGTCGTGACACCAACTTAGAGCAATGCCTCATAAATTTGATGTCTGAGTACAATCTTGGTGAAATTTTTGAGGGCTTCCTTAAAAACTTTGTCCCTGTTTCAACTTTAACAACCACTGATATTCAATCTTATAGCAACAATCTCCTTTGTTAAATTTTTGGATACCTCCTCAAAAATTTTTACCTAGTTTCCATTTTCAAATATGGGAAAGCTTACAGGAAATAGGACCAAGCCGTTGTTGCACCTACGTATATCGTTGAAGCGGGAATCAGGTGAAACATAGGTCCAACATATTGTGACTTGAACAGAGAATGAACTCAAACTATGGATGCTCTAGTAAGAGGTGACTAAGAGTAGGCTATATTTCAAAGTAGACCGGTGGCCCGAGTTGGACAAAATGCGGGGTAGAGACAATAAACGACATTGGACAACCACAAACCAACTACCCATTTACTACACCAACAAAATATGGTGAGTTTATGATGAAACAACTGCGGATAACCATGTAATTGATCTTGTCCTAATGCATAATATTCAGCTTTTGGCAGAAATCATGACATGATACAATGACAATGTATATATAATCAAACAAATAATAAGTACAAATAGCAAATAATCAACAAAATATACAACATATAATGAATAACATAATAAAAGTAAAATCTCCTCAATTTGAAAAAATGAACCCATAATGGTTAGAACTTTTATATTCTCAGTGGAGTCACCATTCTATTCACATCCTTTAAAAGACGCAACGTCGCGGTGACTTTAAAAAAAAAAATTACTAGGGAAAGAGAGTCGCCACCTTATTTTAGGAAAAACTAGGAAATCAATTAATTAATTAACTTAAAATAATGTCTATGGCACCAATAGATTCTAGCTAAAGTTCAAGTAATTTCGAAAGGAAGATATTAGACATCCTTCAAATTCCACTAACCATGGTTTCGAACTGAACCAATTTTTCAAATTGAGGGGGAGATAAAAAAAAATATAAGTATAATAAACATGCAATATTCACAAATAATAAAACAAAACAATAATATAAGAAACGACCTAAGGTTGGCCTAACGTCTATAATATATACAGAATAATGAAATTTTAGAAGCTTCCTCGAAAACCAACTCTAGGTACCTGTAAAGACACTTAGTAAAAGTGTTTGTATGAATAAATATGAATAAAAATAAATGAATCAAATAATAGCTTAAATAAAGCCTATGTTATTAACATGGGAGTCTTTGAAAATCGACGATGATTTCATCATTGGCGAATTGTTTATAAATTGAAACTAAACTTATGTCTTTTAAAGTAGGGAGGCCTCCAAAACTGATGGAAATATTTTATTCATTGGCCAATTTAAATATGTAACTAGTTAATATCATAATAATGTTAACAACAAAAATAATACATAACTCACTCAACAAGAGTAACTAAACAAACTCATAAAAAATCACGAATATTTTGATTGGTCAACTAATAACATAACATTATTACAAGAATGAAATAATTAATGAAAAATCAATAAACAGTGAGTAAAGGGAGTAAACATTGATATAAAAATAGAGAAACCAATAAATACAACGACCACACATATTTTAATATATAAATTTAAAATCTGAAAATTTAAACAAGAGATAGTGAACAAACAAACAAAAGAAAAGGAATTATGACAATCTAACTAATAGGTGTATCCCATCTAATAAAAAATATAAAACCAATACCCAATTATGATGAGCGAAAACAGATTATAAATATAAACTAACAGAGTTCTAAACCTATTAACATGGAAACAACCATTAATATAATTAAAGTGAACATCACAAACAATAAACAAAGAGATACATACATCATGAAGTAAAATAGAGCAACAATTAAATTACTGAATGTTAAACAACCAACCAATTTTAGAAAATGAAAACAGAGATATAAATATTAATCAACATTAAGAACAAAATTAAAGGGTCAGATTTGGATTCTCACCATTGTTTGGCGTTGTGAAGTTGTTGTTATAGCGTCTTGCTCCGATGATGGACTTTGAATGAGCTGTTTGAATTTGCTAGTTGCAGCAATTGTGTCGTTGACTTCTGGTTTGCTGGATTTGGAGGAATACGTGCAAAACAACCAAAATCGAAACGGGAAAGGGGAAGGCAGAGACTGACAGTTATTTTAATTTTTCTCTGGTTCATCGGAGTCTTAAGCTCCTCGACTGATTAATTGAGCAAACAAAGGGGAAAGAGGGATGGAGTTTTAGTCGGAGCACTGCTAGTGGGCTCCAGTGAGGTGTTGTAGGAAAGTGGTTAATAGGGGTTTGTCTAGATGCTGGTAACAGCGTGAAACAAAAGAAAGCTAATAGATAAAGAGAACTATGGGTTTTTGTTTTTTCGAAGCTTCGCCAAATTCTGGGGTGGTGATAGCCAAAAAAGGAAGTGAGGAAGAGGAAGTTTGATCAGTGGGGTTTGTTTAGTGGTGACTAGTCGGAGCTCTGGCGAATTTATCACCAGAGAAATAGAATGAATAGTAGAAACAAATCTGAAACTTGAAACTCAAATTCTAAAATTTTAGCCACCATTCCCTAACTTAATGACTAAGCAATTGCTTAAATAAAAAATTGAAAACTAGTGTAGTACAATATCATTACCTTAATACTGTGGGCCAAAACCACTAGTTAATAAAATCTCTGTGTATGCAAATCTTATTTATATTTAACTATATTTCTAGATTGTGCTAAAAACATCAAAATGAATATTAATAAAAGTAACAAATAAAAATGAATATTAACAAATGTTACAAATAAAATGAATGATATGTGAAAATGCAATTTAATAGAAATATGATTTAATCTACTAACACAATATTCCCAACATATTCAACCGATTGCGACCAGAATAATGTAAACAAAATTATCAACAAATTTCATTAAAATTGCAAAACATGTATTTTGAACTATTTAACTAATGAAATACTTAATAATATTAACTTTAAAAATATGAGACAAAAATTTGGTGTCAACACCCCTCTTGAGGCATGCCCACTTGAGACTCCACACAAGAGTGCTCCACTGGCATAGCCTGTCAAGGGGCCTTTTATCTCAGCCTCTTGTACTTTTGTTTACATTGTTATGAGGACACTACTTTACATTTTTTGGTGGGGTGAGGGCCTTTGATTCGATATTACCCTTTTTGATTGTATTTTATTATTTTGAGTGTTAAATAATTGTAGTACTTCACATTTGTTTATATTATTGTGCTCTTTTGGTAAAAGACATCTCTTATTGTTATTTCGTTCTCTCTTGATTTTGAAACCCCCCATGAGTTTAAAATCGTGAAATTCTTGGAGTTTTCATTGATAACAATTTGAGCATCTATTGTGTTCAATATCAATGTCTTGAGTAGTACTCATGATGAGCATGGTGTATAGTGTTGGTGTTGTGTAAATGAAATTGATGTGGTTGAACTTTTTAGCGATCTTTTTGAATCTTTTGTTGACTAGCTGCATTTTGATGTTATCCTTGCAATGAATATCATACGTACGCTTTTGATCTTTTAGGGATGTGCTAAATGAGTTTATTTCGAAGTGTCATGTGGGGTGAGGTCTTACTCAAAAGCATGTATGTGGTGTCCTAGAATTTGCCTTGTTAGTCCAGTTGTTTGAATCTTGATGAATGTGAGACATGATCTTGCGCAACATTTCAAAGACGGAACCCAATTTTCCATAATCCTTTGTGACTACCTTCTGAGGGTGTGCATCCATTTTGGCGCCATTTGAGCCTAACCTATTTGTCGGCAAAAAACCAAAAGAAAGCCACTTGAACCAAATTATCCCTACCTTCTCACCAAAAATCATTTTAAAGCATTGTTGTGTTTGAACAACAAACAAAGGGCAAAAGCCTATGTTGGGGTGTGGAAAGGAAGGAGGAATGAAAGCCAAGTTAAGGGCAAAGAAAGATGAAATCAGACTCAACATTGGAAAGTTGCTACAAAAAAAAGGAACCTCTCGTTATAAAAAAATAAAGCAGAAGTCATTTTGATGGAAATGCTTTTGAAAAACAAAAACGAAAAAGAAAAAGAGAAGTGAATGAAATAAAGGTGATTTCAAATAATTTAGTGAAAGTCAAAGTTTGAAGTCTCAAATGAAAAATAGAAGGAAAAGAACATGAGAAGAGGTGATGATTATTGCAATAATGATTTGAAAAGGTAAATTCACCAATTCAAATTGATTATACCTTAACCCTCAACTCCATTACAAGCCTAAAAGACCCTTCAGATCTTGCATGAGCTAGGTTATATGATGATTGCAAAATATGGGCTAATATATGAAACAAAGCTTGCATGTGTTTCACTTATGAGAGATCAGTGAAAGTTGCGTTGATTCCTTACACTTTTGTTGATTTGCTTTTTGAGAGCATGGAATTGTTCTTGATTTGAGGGCACTTGAATGCATATGTTTAAACATGTTCATGCATTAGACAAAAAGCTAAAGTGAGCTTGAGTTTGTGTTAAGACTAGCTAGTCATCATTTGAAACATTTTGATTGTGATTGAGGGTAGCATGTTATTGAGAGTAGTCTTGCAATGAAACTTGCATGTTCGCTTTTATTGAGTAGTGCTATAGATACCCTTATTGAGCTTATTGTGTTCTTGTTTTACTTGAAGACAAGCAAAAGTTTAAGTTGGGGGCGTTGATGTGTGGTATATTTGCACTTATTTAAGGTCTATTTAGCTCAATAATTAGGGTCCTCAACACCTAATTTAACCCTATTCTGATAAAATGTTGATGATTTGTAGCTATGAAGGTAATATGACAAGGCAAGGATTGATGTTTGAAATAATGGTCAAAAAT
This sequence comes from Solanum pinnatisectum, assembly GCA_035578085.1. Lineage (NCBI taxonomy): Eukaryota > Viridiplantae > Streptophyta > Magnoliopsida > Solanales > Solanaceae > Solanum > Solanum pinnatisectum. Next base: position 40,469,046 of record CM069083.1, on the reverse strand, counting down.
GAAAAAGAAAGTGCAAACTATACATTGTTGATCGATTAACAAGAAGGTCGGATAGCCAACTGAGCACAACCTCACCCAAAATGATAATGCATAGCACTTTTGTCTATCAAATCAGGTCAACGGACTCCAGTAAAGAAGGTGATCTGCCGAATAAGAAAGGCGGCCTTGAAGAACATTGCCCAAAATGATAGTGTCAAAAGAAAATATTGAATGCTCGAGAGGCAAACCAAGGTGGAACTTGGCAATGCGCCGAACTTGAAAGACTGGGCTTATCGAGTCCGCCAACTGAGGTTCAAACACTTGAAGTCTGTATCATCAAATGGCAAGCTAAGGAACATGTTATTGAGAGCCAGAATAATATCACCGATTGAGTTGTGCAGTGGATTTTTGGGCCCGATTTTGGGAAATTATAAATAGCCCAAAAAAGAGAGAAAGTAGAGGAGGAGTATCAAAAGAGAATATTAGAGTGTGTGAATAGTTTAGAGAGAGAACACTTTATCTTTAAAGAACATTTTTCTATCTTTTGGGTTTTACACTGTGTTTGAAATTGAGAAATTGAAGTTAAATCTAAAGTGGGTTTACTTGTAATTGCTTAAATTCATGCTACCCATGAGTGCTTTTATAGAAGGTATAATCTCTTTAATTTTTTTGATGGGTGGTTAAAACCCCAAGATCTAGGGGTTCGATGTTGATTTAATGTAGTGGGTATTGTGCTATGCTCTGTTTTTTTTACTGTTCATATATGAATTTGATCTAATTATCATGGGGTGAACTTATGAGCTAACGTTTTAAACTTAACTCCTTCTTTTGATTTCTGGCTGATTCTCAGAAGAGATTAATTGGAGTTGGTAATTAATCTGATACTAGCAATTTAGGTTTGATTTCTGGAACTTGCTTGAAAATAGAGGTATGGGTTGGATTTATTTGCCATGTTCTTGGTAAAAAGAATAGAGTAAGGCATTGAGTTGTTAGGTTGACATTTCGATGTGAACAAAAGGAGATTCTATGCATAGATGCTTTGAGATCGAAAGATGATTAGTATCAATGAAGATGACTTTGCCTATTCATGAATGTTCATCACTATAGAGCAACACAGTTACCATATGTGATATTGATTTCCAATACCCGCACCCCTAGATGGCTTGTTAACTCTTGAATTCTTCAATACTTTAGTTTAGTTGCAATAATTGACAACAAAAGCTTTATATTAAATCAGTAGAATTATCCACCCACTTGTTCTTACTATTGCAAATGAGTGATTTTAAAGTCCAAATTTCTTGATAGGTCCATGATATACTATTCTCTATGAGATTCGATCCCGACTCTTCGTTGAGTTTTTTTATTGACTACGACTGCTATCCCTTTTAATTGATTTTAAGTAGGACATTTGAGAGTTATCATATATGAGAAAACCTTTCACAATTACATCAATAATTTACTCTCAAAGCATCCTCAAATCATTTACATCAACTTCATAAAAACATGCATATCTTCATAAATTCATCTTTCATAGTTCATAAGCTTCATCATGTCTTCATAGTATAATATCATGGATCATGAATGGGTTCAATTGAATTCAACTTAAAATCATGTAATTACTTCTATTCATGCATAAAAAATAGAAAACAATCATTTGAATCATAATTGAAAGAACCCATGAAGATTGAATAAAACGCTAACTTTGAATTGAGAATCTTACTTTTAAAACTTGAAGATTTTAGGAACCCTATAGAGTGAAGGACTCCATATGTGAATACTAACATACTTAAGTGATGAATGCCCAAAAGCTATGGTGAATTGAGAATCTTGAAGTGAAACCCTAGCTTCTTCTTCCTTAGCCTTAGAGAGGATTTTGGGGGGTGATCTTAGAGAGGATTTTGGAGGAGAATTTAGGAATTAGGTGAATGATATAGAATGCATAGTTTTAGGACTTAAATCATTTATATAGGTCTTGAAATGGGGGTTAAAATGACATAGCTTAAGTACCAAAAACATAGGAGAAAGACCAAAATGACCCTAACTTAAAAACTGTTGAAGTGACTTATATAGTAGGCTACACGGACTGTTTAGAGCTCCACGGTCCGTGAAGCCAACTTCCCATGTGGCCCTTTTCAGGGCTACCTTTAACGGCCAGCCCACTACCTCTAAACGGCCAGTGGTACCCTAACTTGACTGTTTAGTGTTCCGTGAAGGGTCCTTGTCCATTTGTAAGCTTGTGGACTTATCCGTTAACTCACTTTTACCTTTCTTAAAGTCTGAGGTGTTACACCAGCAAGCAACCTACTAAAGAAAGAAACTTGGTAGAAATCAAATACTCCTTCCATCCCAACAGAACCTTCTCAAACTACAACTTGCATAAAAATCAGTCCAACCTAATAGTTCTACAATATACGGCTCAAAAGACTCAATAATCAAAGTCCAACAGTTACAATTCAACATTCAAAACATGAATCAAGTAAGTCAATCTCAAGTGTCAAGTAGATCACTCAAAAGTAATACGTGCATCAATACAAGTTAACAAGTAAGTCAAATAAAAGCATCAACATGCATCAAATCATAATAATCAAACTCTTCCCAGAATCATTTCTCATTGGCTTTATGTCATATCAGTAGTCGAAACCATTTCCCATCAGCTTTGTATCACTAGCCGAAACCATTTCTCATTGGCTTTAAATCATATTACTAGCTAGAAAAATTTCCCATCAACTTTATATCATATCACTAACCGAAATCATTTCCCATCGACTTTGTATCACTAGTCGGAATGATTTCTATTGACTTTATTTCATGTCACTAGTCAGAACCATTTTCCATTAGTTTTGTCTCATATGTCTAATCACGGTATACAACAATCAATGCACATAAGCAAGGTCACATCATAAGAAAAAGAAAATAATTCAAGCAATTCTAGTCTACATTCATGCTATCAAGAATTTCATCAATCAATGAAATAGGGGACATCACAATGGTATTCACAAGCATTATGATCAACACATAAGCTTTTCATTTAACCACTTTTTATTAATTAAGCTTAATCAAGTGGAATAATGAATCCCTTACCTCATTCGCATTACTTCCAACACATAAACAATGAAGGAAATACATGAATTCTATTAGATTACAAGGTGTAGGAGATCACTTATCTTAATTCAACCAACAAGTCACTCCAAGAGTTAAGTCTTCCCCTTCTAACCAATTTCTAAATCCACACAATTTATATCAATCAAGTATTCCCAATTAATTTCTGGAAACAATAATACCCACATAAATTTCTTTGAAAAATGGGTCAATCAACTCAAAACCTAATTCAAAAAATAAGGTTTGAATCCAAAAATCAAAACTTGAAAATGTTACTAAAGGCCTTAAGAACTCATTGGTGAAAACTATTTCGAAAATGGACTCAAAATCAATTCACAATTTCCATTTTAGTTTTTTTTTTTTTTTTCCAAATTAACAAAAACTTCCCTCACCCACTTAATGGATCAAGTCCATCTACTAAAAGTAGTAGTATTTCAAGATAACCTTACAAAAAATTATAGTAGAGATAGCACATTATCTCAATCTAAAACAAGAAGTCAAGGTACATCAAAACTGTAGGTTGTTTTCAAGGTCCTTTCCATAGAGATGGACTTGTAGTTTTTTTGTTCTTCTGAAGTATGGGAATTCAAGTATGTCCATATTATATTCCCCTTGCTTCGACATGTAGTTTTTGAGGTGTAGAGAACCACTTTGTGTATGTGAATTTCACTCCATAGTTTGCTAATCTATCAACGTCATGAGTACCTTCTCTATAAGTATGTTGAATGGTAGTAACTTCAAAATTTTGTATCACCCTCTTATTATGTTTGATATCATCCCAAATTCTCCATGGAAGTTTAGAAGTATCAGTAATCCATTGGACAAGTAGCAAAGAATCAATCTCGACTTCAACCTTCATGATGTTAATAAAGCAACACCATTCTAGTCCCTATAACATAGCATTAGTTTCATCTTGATTATTGGATACTTCACCCAGATTGATGGCATAGGCCGCAATCAACATTCCCTTTTCATCTTTGACACTACCTCCACCACCACCAGGGCCTGTATTGCCCCTGAAACTCCAATCAGAATTTAGTTTTAAGAAGCCATGTCCAGGTTTTCTCTAATTTATCGCCATAATACATCATAGAGTTTTTTCAACTTAAATAAATGGTTATCACTTTGAATTGGTTGTGAATAATGAGGTTTCATTTTTCGGATGCAAGAATGATAATAGGCTTATGGTTTATCTACCTGTCCTCATATCTACTCTTACATCTAGCCATCCTAATCTGCCAGACAATAATTGAAGGGATCGCTTGGAGGGCTAGATTCAGGATAGGGTTATACCCCTCCTTAATCCACCACTAAATAAATATTTGTCTCATATTGACGATATTAAATAGAATAGCAAAAAGGCTAAAAAAAATATTTCCATACTTTCCTACAAACATCACCATTATGAAAGAGATGCCTTTCACTCTCTTCAGCATATTTCACACAACATGAAAATCTGGAAGGTAAGTGTATAACAAATTTTGTAACATTGGTATCCACAACTGTTTTCCCTCTCAAAAGCCTCCAAATTAAGAAAGAAATTTTGAGGGGCATGTGTTTGTGCTAGGTCATATTATCAATAAGAGATGACTTATGAGGAATTCTAATATTGTTCCAAGACGATTTGCAAGTGGATTCCCCATCAGTGGTACCAAGCCATATAGGTTTGACTTTTAATAGAGGAGAATGAAGCTTAATACTTCATACATTATTAGCCACGTCAATAGGCAAATTCTATAATAGCTTCCGGTAATTCCATGTACCATCAACAATGAAACATTTAACAAGGATGTTAATAGAATTAGAGCCAATGGTGTGATAAGCTAAGTGGCCCATATCTGATTAAATATCCCACCAAAAACTAGCATTTTCGGAGTTCAATCTCCAAAAAATCAAATGATTAGCCTTATCTTAAATTTTCCACATCTCCAAAAAATCATCTGATCCGCCAACAATGTGAATGTGTATAGCTTAATTTCAAGCCATAGGGTGAATCATTCTACCATATTTTCCCTTAACAAAATCAGACCAAAGTGAATCTTTGGATCTAAAATTCCATTGAAAGGTACGATTTCCTTACTTTTTTTATGGTTGGCTAAAACATCAACATCTAGGGGGTGCTCAAATGGGGTTGAGTGTTGATTTAATGTAGTGGGTATTGTGCTATGCTCTGTTTTATTATTGTTCATGCATGAATTTGGTCTTATTACCATGATATTAAATTAAGGGTTAAGGTTGCAAACTTAATTCCTACTTCCGATCTCCGGTTGATGCTCGAAATAAATTAATTAGAATGGGTAGTTAGTTCAATACTAGAAATTTAGGTTGGATGTTTGTATGTCATGACCCAAGGGTATCCCCTAGATGTAACAAGGTGTACATAATCCCGCGAGACCTCATACAAGCCACTTAGTATATCATAACATAAAGTAATAGAAAATGGTGCAGAAATTTAAAACATTTCATTACAATCAAAGTCTTTATAAAACTAGCGGAAGTCTAATACCATAGTCTCAAACCATCTAAAACAACATGAATAAAGTCTTGGTACGCAACCCATACAGTAGTCCAAAACATAAAGAAAGAAATAAGAGAAAAGGGTGATCACATCCTCGGGCACAATGAGGACTCACCAAATCTTCACTTCCTTTATCAACAAGGAAGCTAGCCACGAGTGTGAGAGTCTATGTAACCGGACCCTACATTTGATAAGAATGTAGGCAAGAGTATGCGTTAGTACAATCATGTACTAAATATGATGGCTAGCATAAAAAACATAAATATAAGCATTAGTCAACATATGACATAAGGCATAAGCATAATCAAGACATAATAAACATCATAATGAGAGAGAAATACTTCCTTAAGTAACCTACTTAACCTTAGTCAAGACTTGGGTCATCCACCTCTAGTCAAGCTTACATCATGAAAGGACTATCTAGCAACAGTCCAAGTCAAACATCTTCATAACATAATCATATCATTCATACTTACTTTTAAAGACACGGGGATTTGACTCATTGCCTAACTTACAAAGGCTAATTGGTATTCACCTCTTGCCTTACTTACCTTAAGATCATGCGTACTCACTTCCATAAACATATCACATGACACGGGTTCTCACCTCCACATCATTTCATAAGGAGTATGGGTACTCGCCCCATGTCATTCATCATATTAGGAAAATAGGGAATCACCTCTTCTTCAATTATAAGGAGTATAGGAAATCACCACATATCCTTCAATATAGAGGTCAAGGGTAGTCGCCTCTAGCCTCATCATTCATTTAGCATTTTAGTTGTCACGACCTGAGCCTACACCCTAGAAGTGGCCGACACTCGAGAACCATTATTGGTCCCCAAGTGAACCCTCATCCTGGCTGACTATAAGAAGAAGACTAACTCCAACATACAAAGCTTAAAAATGAATAAATTCATTGAACTCAATTTACAAATCTTTAAATCAAATGAATAACTCCGAATAATATTAATATATTCAACTCGCCAGAAAATAGGCAACTTAAGACTTTAAAAATTTAACAAAATAAATTAACAGACTTCTGAAACTCTAATGTCTATCTATGAAGTCTCTAAATAACAAATATGGAACTTGGGACAAGACCCGCGACATCCTCACTAGACTGGAAGTAAATGGAATCCTCCGAAAGCAAGGAGGCTCACCATAGCTAACTCGAACTCTATGTGGTATCAACGAAACTGCTTTTGATGGCCCCGAATACCTGTATCTGCATCATGAAATGATGCAGGCCCAATGGCTCAATACATGGAATGTACGAGCATGTAAGGGTAATTCTAAAACATAAACATAAGCTTGAACTTGATAAAAAAGAAACATACTTACCTATTCTCAAATCACTCAACTTAAGAATAAGATACTCAACTCAAATATTAGATACTTAACTCAAAGATTAGATACTCAACTCAAAGATATGGTATTCAACTCAAAGGTACTCAACTCAAGATAAAGCAACAATAAAAGATGCGATATATGGAAAACTTTTAAAACAATAGATAGCAACTCAATGTATTGAAGAACACAATAACAACTCAATTTTTATATAATAAAATATAATATAACTATGTGGGAGTTTCTCTAACCAACACCCATCATTATGAGCTATGTGGTGATACACCATCTCGCCCATGCTGCCAGAACTATCCCATATCTTGTGGGGGTATAGAACCTCTCAACTAAGTGGATCCACTAGTTTATGCGAAAAAGCATTAAGGAATCATCTAAAAAGTATGACCCTTTCTACCCACCTTGGCTACATGGTTTATGGGGGCTGTGAGTTGTATGAACTCTCCCCCTATATCGACGCTCAATACTACTCCCAAAATATACTCAGCTCGTATGTTTAAAAACATAACTCTTTCAGTGGTTTGAGATTATTACTCAAAAATGTTTCTCTAAAAAGAGACATTACTCAAACTGCTCAGAACTCTTGGAAATCTCAGTTTTCTCCTCTTTTAATAGTGCAACATTTACTCTAGGGACTACTTAGTTCCCATATATCATTTTAAAGACAATGAACTCGACTCTACTTTTTCTCAACTCAAGTGCTCAAGTCTTAAAACAAGTTTAGGAAAATTTATAAAAAGACTTCTCAGAATAAAGTTCATGCCGAATTATGGACGTGAATAACTTAATTCGAGGTTTTCAATAATCATACATAGGACTCAATACTTGAGACTCAACAACTCAGAACTCAAGAACTTCAATTGTAATACTCGTTTGAAGAATACTCAACTCAGAGGGTTCATGCAGAATTATGGGCATGAGCTACTCAACTTAAGGACTCAATGATACTGCTCGTCTCCAGATTGCTCGACTTATAGGGTTCATATGGAATTATGGATGTAAACATCTCAACTTAAGGACTCGATAAGTAATATGTAATAGTCCCATGATTAGGAATAAAATCTAAAAAGGGATTAGGAACTCAATAATCAAGACTTAGAATGTGAAGATACTACTTCTTTCAAAGATGCTCAATTTATGAAGGTCATGCGAAATTTATAGGCTCATATGACTCGACTCAAGGATATAAATAAGAATATGGAACTCATGTATCTGACTCTTCTCATTCTCATACTCATTTCCTCAAAACTTAGCTCAAATTGATAGTTGATCTCAAAGGATTCACAATTAAAGCCAAATTGATGATAAAGTAGACTCATGAATACATTCTCTTAACTCTCATAGTCACTTGCTCGAGTCTTGAATCAAGTCATTAGAAATTGTAGAAGACTCCTCAAAAAGACTCAACGGGACATTCTCAAAATGTTCGAAAGAACTCTCAACACATAACTTTTAACTCTATCTTGAATTATAATTATGAATTCAAGGTTATGATTTATGTTATGAATGATTTCTAGGTGTTTAGAAGTAGTTTAGAGTGTTTAGAATCAAAAGGGGGTGAAGGTACACTTTAAAAGAACTCAAACGGAGCAACGGACTGCAAACTGGACGAAGCAGGCGACCCTGGTGCACTAAGTAGCATGGGGCGCCAGCCCCTAAACTACAAAACATGATTTGTGGTGCAATGGCTGGTACGGCACGCCAGGCCCCAACCTAGAAAACCGACGAATATCTTTTCTCGTTTTCGAACCTTAACTCACCTAGAATCGAACGGTTTCTTCCCTGATCACTTAGAATCGATTACTCAAAATAAGTACACTCTAATATACTCAATAAAGCCCTCAAAACACTCACTCTCATCTTAAAAATTCATCAAAACCTCATGAAAACAAGATTTAGAATGAATTTCAAGAACACTTATCAAGAACTCTAATCTTTTAACTTCAAGAATGAAATTGTGCTGAAAAATAACATGATTGCCATGTGGGTGAACAAACCCAACACTATGGAATAATACATAACTCTTAGGAATTAAACCCATGTCGAAAATCTGCAACAAAACTCAAGAGCCTTGACAAACACTTTGATCCTCTCCTCTTTTCTCTTCTTTTCTCTTCTTGAACTCTCAACTAAAACTCTAAGCATATATTAGGATTATAAAACTGAAGCTAATCAGATTAGACCCCTAAAACACTACTAAAAATGACTTAAATCTAATTGTGTAAGGAAAAGACCAAAATACCCCTTACTATTTTCGGGTAACTTTCCTTAATTGGACAGCCTGACTTCAGAACGGCATATCTCTCTTATCCAACCTCGAAACTTAGCAACATCGGTGAAGTTGGAAGGATAATTCAAACACCTTTTATTTTCCATCTCACAGCACACCTAAATCATCCTGTACTGAGAATTATGGTCGTTTGAACTTGACCCAAATCTTATAAGAACTTAGGAATGACTTGAACGAATTCCCTTTAATTATTTTTGGAACTCAAGGTGCTATATCTAGTGACCTTAACACTTAAGAAAATTTAAATTTCTTGGTAAAAACTTACTACTACGAAGGATGGTTCAAGTCTTAGCTCAAAAATTTTATGGGTGTTACAATATCTCCCCCTTGGGATCATTCTCCCTCGAATGATGACTAGACTGGTTATAGAATAGGGTTACTCTTACTAAGGTCTGAGTCTAATGGTATTCTCTTACTATATTCATGCTTAACCAAAATCCTTAGGTTCGGGTTCTATATCTCTCTGTAGGGAATCTCATCCTAAGACTATTACTTTTTACCACCACATTGGTCTCATATCAAGAACCACCTAATGTTTTGCAACACCACATTCGAGTTGAGTACTCTACCAACTCCATGGAATCCTATTAACTAACTCCTTCGAAACCAAATAAGAGCTCTTATTTAACTATTTCTCATCGTAAAACCTCATCCTCCTCTTCCTGCTCATTTATGCCCTAAGATAGAATTATCACACCATCACTATCATGATAAGAATATCAACCTCCTCTTTCTAACATCACTCCATTACTAAAAGGTCCTCCGAAGGACATCTCCCATACTCTTTGGAACTCATACTATCTTACTCTCAAACACTTGACTTGATTTCTCATCTTGTCATCTCCCCCTTAGGTCTAAAGCTGACACTTGAAAGCTATAGACCTATTCCATCATCTCAAACTGGTCTACATCCTCTTTTACTCTAACACTCGGGAGAAGTTTATCTCATGCCTACCAAACTCTCTATAAGAGGTACTAAGACCTCTTTCTAAGGTGTTTCTCTTAACCTTTTCTAATAACATACCCTCTCGGTACACCTCTTAATGCTCTTGTTACTCTTGTGACTTAGCCAAACTTCACTGTCCTTATCTAATGGTTAGGGTCTCTCACTTGTACTACTCACATTCATTGCATCAACCATCTCTATTCCTCACGTTCTCTATGGCAAGTCTACATATCAAATCTCAAGACGAACATCGTCACTCTCATGTTGCTATTATTTTGATCATGACACTCATCTCAAATTCAAGCTTAATGTTTATTACTAAACCCGAATATCAATATGATTGCTCACTTACTATACTATACCTCATTACTTGACCAGTTCTATAACCTTCTGAACATCATGATCATCTCAAACAAACATAATCTTAGCTTAGATCTATCACTTCATGAATACTCTGTGCTTCTATTCAACACATATATTTAGCTTCCTCTAACATGAGGGCACATCGACATCAACTCTATTCTGGTAAAAAGATATACTCTATCTCATCTTCACTAGCAAAGCTTACTCTACCTCTTATCATGAGATCTTCACAACTCATCACTTCTTAGACTACCCATAAGGGAAAACTCCTCATCAATAACTTACTGGGTGCATGACTATAATAACATAGCCTGCCTCATCACTATCTTCCTTTCTTGGATTAGTAAACCTCTACATACTTTCCTCTAACTCCAGGCTCTTTCACTACTACTACTCATGATATCGTAACTCATGCAACTGTTTCGAGTGAAAATACTACCCAAGCTCTAAACATACTTCCTCATAAGGATCTTAGCTGAAATAAGGCTTAAGGAAAAGAGTACAACTTTATTTTAGCTCAAATGCACAATTATATGAATAGGAAGGCATTACTTTGAAACTCAACACTTAGCTCACTCAAGGGCTTCTCTAAAGCCCATATGAAGTCTCATGACTTCCTCAAGACTCTTGCTAAGAACAACTCATTGATAATGACTGGATTTCCTTTTCAACCTCCTCTAGTATGATGGGGAGTTGAATGGATCTGAGAAACACACGAGTATGAATAAATCTCTACGACATATCTCTATTACACGATTAAGAGTATGAAGGAAGGGAAACTTTTCCTAAATGTCTGTAGTTGCTTATTTATAGAAGTGGGGCCCTCACAACCATAAACAAGATCCTACTTGACACGGCTTCATAGACACCCTAAGACACTTGAGCTCTGTGCTCTCACAACCATAAAACTTTCCTAAGTGTTGGGTTCGTTCACCCACACTCCAATCATGTTATTTTTCAGCACAATTTTATTCTTGAAATTAAAATATTAGAGTTCTTGATGAGTTCTTGATAAGTGTTCTTGAAGTTCATTCTAAATCTTAGAAGAGCATAGGAATAACTTGAGTGAATTCCCTTTAATTCTTTTTGTAACTCAAGGTGCTATATCTAGTGACCTTAACACTTAAGAAATTTTAATTCCTCGATAAAAAATTACTCACTACAAAGGATGGTTCAAGTCTTAGCTCAAAAATTTTTCGGGGTGTTACATTAGTCTAGATTCATTTTAGGTGAGAAATCCTTTCAACCTAGAATCATTTATGTGAGTAAACCTTTCACATTCATACATCTATAATTAAGCAATTCATGTGAGAAATATCCCTTCTCAACAATAACATCAATTACTAACAATTCACAACATAAGATTTACTCTCAAAGCCCTAGATATCATGATCATCATCTAAGATTCATTCTCAAGCAATTCTAATCATATTTCATCAATCTTATAAGGCCAAGCCTAAACCCACAAAGTTTCCCTTCATGAAATCAACCCAATTACATCAATTCTAGGTCAAATCATGGAATACACATAGGTACATGTATTTTCATTCTAAAAACATGTAAGCCTATCAATTCAATCCTAAACAATCATAATCCACTCAATTGGATCAACATTCATAATAACCCACAACATTGGAAGAAACCCTAGCTAGAATTGGGGAATTCTTCATCAATTGGGGATATTCTAGGGAACTCCATGGGAGAAAGGATCACATGGATGAAAATCCATCATACTTTGATTACAAGCCCCCACAAGCTTGAATATTGGAGACTTGAACTTGACCTAGCTTCAATTTCTTCTTTCTTCTTCCAACTTCTAGAGAGATATTTTTTTATAGGAGTTTTGAGAATTCTTTTGGGATTTGAGAGAATGGCTTAATTAAGGGGTTTTGGAGATTAAAAATGCCTCTATAGGTGGTCTAGGTGAAGTCAAAACTAAACCACTTAATTCCAATTAAATCCGGAAAAGACCCTTAAGACTTCAACTTAATAGTCCTAAAGGCCCACCCAACGAGACCATGTCAATGGATCGTGGATAGACTGGTCAAACATGGTTCCTCATGTCGGACTTGATTTTTGGGCCTTGGACGTACGACCCCCAACCACGGGCCATGGACCCATCAACGGGGGGTGGGTCCTGGCCGTGGTTCATTGCCTTAGACAGTCCATAGGGTGTCCATAAATAAGGCTCACCTACGGGGCTTGGGTCCTACCACAGAGCGTGGTTGGCCCTCGTCAGTGACACCTGGAAGTTCTAACCATTCGCTAAGCTTTCCTCTTTTGAATCTGGGGTGTTACATTATCTCCCCCTTGGGATCATTCATCCTCGAATGTGATACGAAGCATGTTTCTAAACGAAAAGACTTAAGACTAGCAGCTCATCATACATGCAACTCATCTAAATGCACCCAACTAAGGAGGAACTTCATCTCCAAGCTAAAAATACTCAATGCACCATAAGGAAGTAGGAACTACATCTAACAACCCAATATGCATGAAATTTCAGATTTCTTACATTTAAGGAGGAACTACCATACCCAAACATAAAAGCATGCTCAACACAATCTCATGGAACCTAAATGCAATCAACACTCAAAGCACATATTCAAGGAGGAAATCTCCACTCTAAGTCAAGACATTTTCAATAATTCACCTCATGAAGTCTATAGGCAACTCATACTCAATGAACAAAAACATGAGGAAAATAATTCACATAAGTTGTTTTCATTTAAAACTTAGACTTTTTCATGAACATGCAATTTTTAAGGAAATCATGGAAACACATAAACACACATGACTTCAAACATAAGCAAACCAAGAGGAACTCATTACCTGAAGCTATAATAGGAGGGAAAAGGTGAGGATAACGGGACTTCATATCGGCCTTCGCCTCCCAAGTAGCACCCTCAACTAAGTGGTTTACTTCCTTGTTCCTCAATCTTTTAATTTGCCAGTCTAGAATCTCAATCGGAACTTCTTCATAAAAAAGATTTTCATCAACTCCCAACTCTTCAAGGGAAACTATGGATGTTGGATCTCCAACACACTTTTAAAGCATAGAGACATGGAAAAAGGGATGCACCATTGCCAAATCATTTGGCAAATCAAGTTCATACGCAACCTTACCAATACATCTCAAGATTTGATATAGGCCCATGTATCGGGGCTTAAGCTTCCCCTTCTTTCCAAATCTCATCACACCCTTCATGGGTGAGATTTTCAAATAGACCCAATCACTAACCTGAAACTGTAGGTCTCTTCTTCTAACATCGGCATAGGACTTTTGTCGGCGTTGGATGGTTCTCAACCTCTCTCTACTCAGCCGGACTTTCTTCATAGCCTCATAAACTTATTCGAGCCCAATCAAAGCAACTTCACCCATTTCAAACTAGCCTATAGGAGATATACACCTCCTACCATAAAAAGCTTCAAAGGGGGTCATACCAATACTATAATAGTAGCTATTATTATAAGCGAACTCTATTAACCGAAATTGATCATCCCAACTTCCCATGAAATTAATGAAACACGCTCTCAATATATCCTCTAAAGTTTGAATTGTTGGCTCTGCTTGCCCATCCGTTTGTGGTTGGAAAGTTGTGCTAAGCTTAACCTTAGTGCCAAGTTCCTTTTGAAATGACTTCTAAAACTGGGAAGTAAATTAGGTGCCATGATTGGAAATAATGGACAAAGGCACTCCATGTAGCCTTACCATCTCTCTCAAATAAAACTTGGCATAATCCTTCACTGAATAAGAAACCTTGACGAGAAGAAAATATGTTGATTTTGTCATCTAATCTACACCACCCAAATAGAGTCATGTTGTCGCTGGGTGCGAGGCAAACCAACTATAAATTCCATATTCATGTCTTCCCACTTCCAAGTAGGAATGCTAATATTTTGAGATAAACCCCCAGGTTTCTGATGCTTAACCTCTACTTGTTGGCAATCCAGACATTTGGCCACAAATACCGTAATATCCTTTTTCATCCCATTCCACTAATAGACTTTTCGTAAATTATGATACATCTTGGTGGCTCCCGGGTGAATGGAATACCGCGAACTATGGGCTTCTGCCAAAATTTGTTCCCTTAGCTCATAAAAATTTGGAACACATAATCGACCTTGGTATTTAAGTACCCCATCTTCCCCCGGGAAAAAGCCTCAACGGACTTCTTGATACCACTTCTTTCAATTCCAACTAAGTTTGATCAATACATTACTTAGCTTTCACATCATTTACAGGAGATGATTTGGAACCATTATGGACCATGATACCACCTTTGTGGACCATGATCATCCGCAACTACATTCACCTTTCTAGGGTGATAAAGAACACTCATATCATAGTCCTTCAATTATTTCAACCACCTTCTTTGGTGAAGATTTAGATATTTTGGGTAAACACGTATTGTAAACTCTTATGGTCTGTAAAAAAATCAACATGAACCCCATACAAATAATGCTTCCAAACTTTTAAGGAAAATACCACTGCTGCTAATTCAAGGTCATGGGTAGGATAGTTCTTTTCATGAACCTTAAGTTGCTTTGAAGCATAGGTAATCACCTTACCATTTTGCATAAGCACACAACCCAATCCAACTCTAGAGGCGTCACAATATACCACAAAACTATCCGTTCCTTCTGGTAAAGTCAACACCGGAGCGAAAGTAAGTCTATCTTTTAACTCTTGAAAACTTTTCTCACAAGCATCAGACCATATAAATTTAGCCTTCCTTTGAGTCAAGGCCATCAAAGAAGAAGCAATGGAGGAAAACCCCTCAATAAAACTTCTATAATAACCGGCCAAACCCAACAAGCTTCTAATATATATTGGTGATAGAGGTCTAGGCTAACTCTTGACCACATCCGTCTTAATTGGATCTACCTCAATACCCTTGCTTGAAACAATATGGCCTAAGAAAGTCACTGACCTCAACCAAAATTCATATTTGCTAAACTTTGCATAAAGTTGTTGGGCCTTGAGGATTTGCAATACGATCCTTAAATGATCAATATGCTCATTCTCACTTCTTGAATATATAAAATATCACGATAAACACTATCAAAAACATGTCAAGATATTGTCGGAATACTCTATTCACAAGTCCATGAACGCCGCCGGAGCGTTAGTCAAACCAAAGAAAATCACTAAGAACTCATAATGGTCATATCGGGTCCTAAAAGCCATTTTCGGAATATCTTCCTCTTTCACCCTCAATTGGTGATAACCCGACCAGAGATCAATTTTTGAGAAATAACTTGCCCCTTGAAGTTGATCAAATAAATCATCTATCCTTGGAAATAGGATATTTGTTCTTAATGGTCACCATGTTCAGTTATCGATAATCAATACACATATGAAGGGACCCATCTTTCTTTCTAACAAACAAAATTGGAGCACCCCATGGAGAGATACTCGATCGGATAAAAACCTTGTCTAACAAATCCTTTAGTTGCTCTTTCCACTCCTTAAGTTCCACCGGAGCCATTCTATAAAGAGGAATAGAGATGGGTTATGTATCCGAGAGAAGGTCAATACCAAAGTCTATTTCCCTTTTGGGAGAAACATCGGGTAGATCATCGGAAAATACTTTTGGAAACTCTTTTACAATGGGGACCGACTCAAGAATGGGGTTTTAGAATCCATATCCCTCACCCTCACTATATGGTAAATACAACCCTTGGAAATCATTTTCCTAGCCTTAAGGTAAGAAACAAATTGACCTCTAGGCATAAAATTCTCCCCTTCCACTCTAGGATAGGCTCATTTGGGAATTGAAACTTGACTACTCGAGTCCTACAATTAATAGAGGACTATCTCCCTCATTCTTAGCAATCAAAGGAAAATTCCTTATCTTGTGATCCGTCTTACCACACCCAAAGCAAGCATTGGAGCCCGCTAGACACTTACCCTTATGATTTTTTCCACATTTAGCACAAGTAGGCATTGAAGGCCTATTACCATATCCTTGGGGTTTTGGGTTAAACACCCTCTCATTATTAGGACTTGAAGGAGCACTAGAAGAATTTTTTCAGGAGAACTTTTGCTGAAACCTTGAACGACCCCGTCCATCGAACCTAGAATGTGAATAGTTAACATCATCCACTCTTGCTCTCTTTGCTTCTCTAGATCTTTCCTTGAGCTTATCTTTCTCAATTTGTTGGGCATGCACCATAAGGCGAGAAATGTCCATGTCATGGACAAGCATCGCGGTGCGGCATTTTTTAACAACCAAGTCGGACACTCCCGACACAAACTTACTTATCTTGGTCCTACGATCCGCCATAATAGAAGGAGCATACTTATATAGTTGAGTGAACTTCAAAGTGTATTCCCTTACACTCATATTTCCTTGCCTAAGGTTAATAAACTCGAGCACCTTGGCCTCTCTCATCTCAAGAGGGAAAATTCGATCAAGAAAAGCACTTTTGAACCTTTCACACTCCATGGGACCTGTTCCTTCCAGACTTTCCTCTTTCTATTGAATAAACAAAATCTGAGCAACCCCTTTGAGTTGGTGAGTGGCTAGCACTGCCTTCTCTACTGGAGTCACTCCCATAATAGCAAGCATCTTACATACCTCGTCGATAAACTCTTGAGGATCTTCCTCAATTTTGGAGCCATGAAATTTTGAATGGTTCATCCTTGTAAAATCCCTCACCCTTACTGCCATCGTAACCATATTTGGTTCATGAGAGCTACCACCTCTCTATTAGCTTGTGCCATCACGGCTTGAACCAGCACTTGAAAAGCCAACCTGTACTCCGCATTTGTTACATTCTCATTCAATCTGTCAATAAAAGCTTGAGGAGGAGCTTGGGGAGGAGCTTGAGGAGGAACTTCTTGATCAACAATGCCTCCCTCCATCCTTCTAGCATTAGACATTCTAATAGTCATATCCTAAAAACCATCGGGTAAGGATTATGAGAAAGACTTATAGAGTTAAACTACATGGCACGACTTAGAGAAGTGAAGAAGTGAGTTTTCCTAAACATCTAATAGCCTCTCATTCATAAATGTGGTGTGTTTCACACTTATAAACTAGACTCTACTAGGCGTGGTTGAAACATCCTAGAACCATTCTAAACCTTGTGGTCTGATTACAAAGTTTGTCACGACCTAGGGGTACCCCTAGATGTAACAAGGCATACAAGACCTTGAGAGGCCTCATACAAGCCACTTAGCATATCATAACATGAAGAAATAGAAAATCGTGCAGAAATTTAAAACATTTCATTACAATCAAAGTCCTTATAAAACGAGTGGAAGTCTAATACAATAGTCTCAAATAGTCTAAAACAACATGAATAAAGTCTTGGGACGCAGCCCATATAGTAGCCCAAGACGTAGATAAAGACATAAGAGAAAAGGGTGATCACATCCTTGGTTACAATGAGGACTCACCAAATCTTCACTTCTTTGATCAACAATGAAGCTAGCCACGAGTGTGAGTTGGTGGTATCATCCACCTAATCATTCTTACTATTGAAAATAAGCTAAATAATTTCTTGATAAGGAATTCTCTATGATATGTAGTTCCCTGTGGGATTCGACCCCGACACTCCGTTAGGTTTTTTTATAGACTATGATCACTCACACTTTGAATTAGTTTTGGATGGTGATGTGAGTGTTATCATAAATAAGTTAAAACATAGTGAAATCATAAAAGAAGATTCATAAATCATGAACATGGTCAATGTATCTTTAAATCATAAAGGAAGCTTCATAAAACATTAGATATTAACTTAGTTCATTTCGTGGGATGTTTACCATTAACCGACATAGACCATATGAGCTATAACATGAAATCCGACATATCCCTCATACCGAGAGAAGGGGAATTCTACTTGCTAAGGTAGAACCCGTACACATCATATTGTATGCTATATGTGGATTCACCAGCTAAGTCATTTAGAACAATTCGTATGGGGGCACACATAGTTTAGGACTAGAGGTTGCTACTAGAGACTAACCTAGCTGAGCCTCCACCTCAAAGCTACTTGGTGCTAAGTAAGAATCCCACAAAATAGTCATTAATCATATTCATATTATCATTCATGGAAATGTACAATTAAGATACTAATCCAAACTAGAAACATCATAAAGTAACTCCTTAGACCATGCGTGAGAAAACCATTCACCATCCATGATCTTTTCACAATCACTTTATAAGGCCCGTAGTCATTAATTTTGTACTAAAAATGTTGTACTACTAATTGAAATAGTTTTCAATGTGTGATCTATAATCATTGGAGGAATATCCGGATACCATACTAATCAAGGCCTAATTTAGAAAAACAGCCCAAAAGCATTGAGGGCAAGTCTAGATCTCATTCATGTCATGTGGCCAAGCTTCATAGAACATATAAGTACCTTCATCTATAAGCTTAATCAAGTCATACACATTGCTTTCATAAAAATATATTCGTAGATTCAAGCTTTTTCATAAATTCATGTAAGTTAGGGTTCATAGTTAAAATTCATAGATCAATGCATGGGTTCACATGGATCAGTTGAAAAGCATGTAATTAAGTCCAAATCATCAAAATAATATCATAATCAAGCAATTGTATCCATACAAATAGAACCCATTAGGAATTGAATGAAATCCTCATAAAATTTTGGGAAATTGTATTGGAGAATTGAAGAAACTTTGGGGACTCAATGGGTGATTGAAACGCATTGATGAACTCCCTACATACCTTTATTGAAGCCCTAAGCAATTATGAAGAAAGGAAACGTGAACTTGAAGAACCCTAGCTTCTTCTTCCTTGATCTAGAGAGAATTTTTTTGGAGAGAACCTTGGAGAGAATTTAGGAATTTGAGGGAATAAATAAGTTGGGGGAAATTTCTAAGGGTAAAGGGTATTTATAGGGCTTAGATTTAGGGTCGTGGTATAAGTACTAAATACATAGGAAAAGATCCAAATACCCTTTAAAAATAACTGCCGAAAAGGTCCTGACCTACGGTCTGTATAAACTTCTATGGATCATATTGGTCATCAATAGAACTGGTTACTCGGGTCAAATCTTGAACTGATTTCCACAAGACAACTCTACGGTCTGTCTAAAGTTCTGCAGACCATTGACCAAATCATAGAACCCATAAGTCCAACCAATTTTCAACTACGTCTAGAACTGATTAGTAGTAGATTTTTCACTCATTTGAGGTCTATTTAGCACAATAATTAGTGTCCTCAATGCCTAATTTTATCCTATTCTGATGATAAATTGATGATATGCAGCAATGAAGGTAAATGGACAAGGGAAGGATTGATGTTTGGAAGAATGACCAAAAATTACAAAAAAAAAAAGTGCAAACTATACATTGTTGATCACCTAACAAGAAGGGAGAATCACCAAATAAACTTGAGACCAGCTAAGTCGGCACTGCACTGAGTGAACTCTCAAGGCCAATTGGTGAAGTGACAGAAGAATGGCGATTCGTATAAAGATAATGGGTAAAGTGATCTGACAGTGCTGGCAAATAAAATGATGGTCCAAAGAGCGACATAATTTGGAAATTGATGATTCAATGATTTGATAAAAGCGCACACAATCGGGATCACCGAACAAGGCTCGAACAACTCAATCCTGAAGCAAGAAAAGGGTAAACCAAAAGAAGATCGATGATTCACTGAATGTGGTTGGTGAACTCAGCTAACATCGCCGAAAAAGACTTGGAGTTACTTTTTAGGAAAATTTATAGAAAACTAGAAACAGCCCAAAAGAGAGTGAAAGAGGTGTGTGAAAATTAATAGAGAATTTGAGCATTCTAGAGAGAGAAGCATTTTCATTGACTGTGAACACTTTTAATTTTGAGTTCTTTTAGATTTGTGAACTTGAATTTAGTAATTTGAGGTTGAATTTGAAGTGAGTTTGCTATTAAGTGCTCAATTTCATGCTACCCATGGCTAATTTCATGTAAGGTGTAATTCATTTACACTTTGCAATGTGTGGCTAAAACCCCAAACTCTTAGAGTGTGATTATGCAATTGGGTACTGATGTAATTTAGTGGGTTTGTTGAATTGCTCTATTTTATGGCTGTTAATCATAGATTTGACTAATTCCCGAGTGATTAATTCATAAATTAAGGTGACCAACTTAATTTTACTTCTGATCTTGCATTGGTGCTCGAAAGAGACCAATATAAGGGGGTAATATATTCAATAGTTGTAATTTAGTGTACTTGATTGCATATCTAAGGATTTGGGTTGTTTGGGATGACATATAGATGAGATCGAAAGGAGATTCTATGAATGGATTCTTTGAGATTGAAAGAAGATTAGCATCAATTATGATGACCTAGCGTATTAGTGATTAATTTGTTGTAACGAGCAATTCTACAATACCCCAAGTGAAATCAACATTCGATCCCCACACCCATAGAGTCAATTAGTTTGGTGAATCATCGATTATTTCAATATTGTCAATTGGGTGTCTAAATTAGTGTTTTTAAAACTTGTGGATTTCTCCACCTATTTTCTATTTGAACTTCATTGAAATTAATTTCTAGTTAACTCTCTAATTAAATTCTTAACCGCACATCATTCCTTATGGGATTCGACCCCGACTCTTAGTTGGGTATTTTTATTAACGATGACCGCTGTCCCTTTTAATTGGTTTTAAAAAGGACATTTGAGAGTTATCAAAAATATCTCCACTGGCGGGGAATGGTAGTTTGGAATTTAATTTGATAAGTAATCTGCATATTAATTTGTTTTGTAGATGAACAGTCTTATACTTGGATTTCTTGTTGTGATCTCTTGGTATGTGTAACAATAAATACATGTAATAGTGACGACTCTAGTTTACATGGGCAAGACATTAATGTTAGAGGAGAAGATGAGATGGTTATTTACATTACCAGTAAAGTGGGAGACATTTTCTTACCACCAATGCATAAGGATATCACATTTGTTGTAACCAAACAAATGTTAAATCTTATCAAAGAGGGAGGATTATTTGCGGGTCTAGAGCATACAGATCCTAATGAGCATCTTCGCAAAGTTGCAAGTGTATGTAACCCTTTTTCAGCTGAAGGTATCTCACAAGAGTAAATGCGGTTGGCGTTATTTCTGTTTTCTCTATTGGGGGAAGTGACTAGATGGCTGACTGAATTGTCTAGGAAGTCCATTACCTCATTGAAAAGATTGACTCAAACTTTCCTTGAGAGGTTCTTTCCTCCGTCCCAAGTTATGAAGTTGGGAAAAAACATTCAACATTTTGAAAGAATGAGTGGGGAACTTGCGCATAAAGCTTGGATACGTTTTAAGCGAGTATTGTTACAATGTCCTAGATATGGTTTCCCGAATGAGCTGTTATTACAATATTTTTACCAAAGTTTTGATGTTGTGAATAAGGGATTGGTTGACCATCTTGTATGAGAAAGTATCATTAAGCAGCCATTCCATGAAGCAACAAGGTTGCTTGATGAGATGACAAAAATTAACCAAGCTTTGTATATGAGTGATGATTATGTGTCACTTCCACATTTGGGGACGTTCAAGAAATAAGAAGAAAAAAATCAAGAGCACGACAAAAGTATTGCTAGTTTGACCGCTCAGCTTGAAATGTTATCCATGCTCATTATTAGAGGTGGAGTAAAATCAGTAAATACAATATCTCGGTGTGGGTATGATGAAGAGGTGTACATGAGAGGTGAAAATTTGGAGGGTTTTCAACCAAGTCATCTAAAACTTTTCAAGAATCAAGGTTCAACTAATGGTATTGACGAGAGGTGTTGGAGAAGAGAATGTGAAGATGATCGATATAAGCAACCTTCAATTCCACATGAACCAATGAAGATACAAACCAATGACTTGTTGACTAAAACTTAAACAAGGTGGAAGATTCATATAAGATTTTCAAGGAATGAAGAGTGATATTTGATCTTTGTCCACTACCGTGGTCTCACATCAACTTCGATCTAGTCACTTGAAGAAAAGATGGTACAACTAACCACTCTTGTGTATGCTAATCCGTATGAGTATGAAACGTCTAATGCAAAGTGAAATCAAAGAAATTCTCTCTAAGTTTTAGTCATCGTTACTAGAAGTGGAAAGGCTTACAAGAACTCATAAGACCTGATAAAGTAAATGCTCAAGGGGTGATTGCTGATATCGAATAACCAAGGGAAATGGATAAATCAAAAGTACAAGAAGCAGAAAATGAGCCAAAGACAAATGTAAAAAAAGTGGCGTTGAGGCTTCATCCACATTACCTCAAATCAAGATTACACCTCATTTTCCTCAAAGATTAAGGAAGAAAAACAATGCAAAATTCCAAGAGTTCGTGGAAATATTGAAAGATTTGAAAGTGAATATTCCATTGGAGGATGCCTTGACCTAAATGACAGGTTATGTTGAATACATAAAGGAGTTGGTGACAAAGAAAAGGGTAATAGATTGCGAAACAACTGAATTACCGCAAGCATGTGGTACGGTAATGGCAAAGAATAAAGTCCTCAAGATAGAAGACCCGGAGGCTTGTACTATCCCATGAACTACGGGTTTATGTACTTTTGCAAAAGCCTTATGTGATCTTGGTGCAATTATAAATTTGATGTCATTGATGATATTTAATAATCTTGCGCTTGATAAACTAAACCAACAAATATGAGACTCTTAATGGCTGATCGTCTAATAAAGAGACTGGTGGGTGGGGTTTATGATTCGCTAGTGAAAGTTGACAAATTTGTGTTCCCCACTGATTTTGTTGTGCATGATTGTGAAATTGATGATGAAATGTTGGTTATTCTTGGTATACCATTCTTAGCCACTGGAAAGGCTTTAATTGATGTGGAAGGTGGTGAATTGAAGTTCCGAGTCAACAATGAAGTAGTTAGCTTCAATATTCATAAATCAATGAAATACCAAAGTGATATGCATGTTGTGTCGCACTTGGATCAAATTGACAAAGCAGTGTCAAGTGTTGGACGTGTAGCATATTGTAGGGAATCTTCCGCTCAAGTTATACTTAACTATGATCAAGACAAAATTAGCAATTATGATGAGGTTGTGGCCGCTCTTGTAGGTGTGGGCTCACATAATTCTTTCCAAGAAAGACTCGACCTTGATTTCTCTAGTCGAGAAGCACCACCCGCCAAACCATCCATCATTCAACATCCAGAATTAGATTTGAATGAGCTCTCAAATATGTTTTCTTGGGAGCCAACAACACACTTCTGATAATTATTGCAAGTGATCCTAAACAATGACAAGTGGATTTTATAATAATAGTGTTGCAAAGGCACATTAAAGCCTTGGGATGGTCAATCACCAATATTGTGAGAACTTCACTGGGCGTATGCACTCACAAAATAAATCTGGTAGAAGATTGCAAACCAAGTATTGAACACCGACGAAGATTAAATCCTCCGATGCAAGAGGTGGTGAAGAAATAAATTATTAAATGGTTAGATGTGGGAGTCATCCTTATAATTGCAGAAAAACCAATGGGTAAGTCTGGTGCAATTCTTCCGAAGAATGGTGGCATCCCCGCAATCCCCAATGAAAAGGACGAGATAGTTGCTGCTAGATCCATCACCGGGTGGTGTGTGTTCATGGACTATCGAAAGCTTAATTCATGGACTGAAAATGATCATTTCCCTATGCCCTTTATTTATCAAATGCTTGATAGGCTTGCCTCAAAGGAGTGGTATTTCTCTCTTGATTGATATTCCGAGTATAACGGAATCTCCATTGCACCAGAAGATCAAGAGAAGACAAATTTTACACACCTTTATGGCACCTTCACCTTGAAGAGAATGCCATTTGGGTTATGTAATGCATCAGCTACCTTTCAATGATGTATGTTATCAATCTTTGCAGATATGGTAGAGGACTCCATGGAAGTGTTCATGCATGATTTTTCTATCGTTGGAGATACATTTGAGGAATGTTTAAGGCATTTGGAGATGGTGTTAAAAGGTGTGTGGATTGAAACTTGGTCCTTAACTAGTAGAAGTGCCACTTTATGGTGAAAGAGGGAATTACGCTTGGGCCCAAAATTTGCGGGGATGGTATTAAAGTTGATCAAGCCAAAATTCATGTAGTCAAAAAATTACCTTCCCCAATTTCAATAAAAGGTATAAGGAGTTTTCTTGGTCATGCCGGGTTTTATAGGAGGTTCATTTAAAATTTCTGCAGGATTGCCATACCATAGTATAAACTTATTAAGAAAGAGAGCATATTTGTTTTCGATACTTCTTGTATGGTAGCTTTCAAGACACTCAAGGTGAAAGTCATCTCAACTCCTATAATCATTGAACCAAATTCAAATCTCCCTTTTGAAATGATATGTGATTCTAGTGGCTGGGAATGAGGAGTTGTTCTTGGCCAACACAAAAAATGTTCTTTCATCATATCTATTATGCTAGAGAAATGTTGAATTATGCTCAAAAGAATTATACCGTAACAGAGAAAGAGTTGTTGGCTGTTGTATATGGGTTTGAGAAAGTTAGAGCATATTTGTTGGGTACCAAAGTGGTTGGGCACACAAATCACGCAATTTTAAGATACCTAATGGCAAAGCAAGAGACAAAGCCAAGACTGATCCTATAGGTGTTACTCTTTCAAGAATTTGACTTCGAAGTGAAAGATAGAAAGTGGTGTGAAGACCAAGTAGCTGACCATATTTCAAGGTTGGAAGCGGATGCTAGAATGGCTGAAGAGAAAGCTATTGATTATGCCTTCCATGATGAATCGGTAGTGGCAATTTCAACACCCTATGTTCCTTGGTATGCTGATTTTGTAAATTTTATTATGTGTGGGCTGTTACATGATGATTTGAGTAGCCATCAAAAGAGGAAACTCTTGTTTCATATGAAGAAGTATACATGGGATGAACCTTTCATTTTTAGAGAGTGTGCTAATAATATCATTCAGCGTTCTGTTTCGAAAGTGGAAGTGAATGAGATTCTTGAAGCATGCCATGCCTCGCCGGTAGGTGGCCATCATGGGGGCATTCATAAAGCCTCTAAGGTTTTGCGATGTTACTATTATTGGCCTACAATATTTAGTGATGCTGATGCATCTTGCAAGTGTTGTGGCCAATGTCAGTTACAATGGAGTATATCTAAGAGACATGAATTACAATTTTTGCAAATCCTTGAGATTGAGTTGTTCAATATTTGGGGGATTGACTTCATCGGTCCATTCCCTAGCTCTTTTGGGAAAAATTACATCCTTGTAGAAGTTCACTATTTCTCCAAGTGGATGGAAGTAATAGCATTACCAATCAATGAAGCTAGAAGTGTCACAAAGTTTCTTAAAAAGAATATCTTCACAAGGTTTGGTACCCCAAGGGCCATTATAAGTGATGGTGGATCATATTTTTGCAACGGTAAGTTTGCAGCCGTCCTCTCAAAATATGGGATCAAGCACAAAGTGGAAACACCATACCATCCATAATCGTGCAGAAAAGTTGAGGTATCTAATTGATAAATAAAGAGTATCTTGGCCAAAACTATAAATGTCCATCGTACTAATTGGTCTAGAAACCTTGATGATGAACTTTGGGCCAACCGTACGACATTCAAATCTCCCATTGGTATGTCTCCTTACAAGTTAGTGTTTGGGAAAGCTTGTCATCTTCCGCTTAAGTTAGAACACAAAGCTTTATGGGCGTTGAAAAACATATATTTGGATTGGGACATAACTTCTAGGGATCGTGTACACCGAATCTTTGAGTTGGACTAATTTCATTTCCAAGCCTATGAAAGCTCCCCCGCTATATAAGGAAAAGGTTAAATAGAGGCATGATGCTAAGATACTAACTCATGAATTTTGAGTGGGGGAGTTAGTCGTACTTTTAAATTCAAGGTTGAAACTCTTTCCAGGTAAGCTCAAGTCCAAGTGGACTAGTCCGCACACTATATCATGAGTGTATGGCAATGGACAAGATGCAAAGGGGTTGAGATTCAATGTCAATGGACAAAGGCTGAAGGCATACTTTGGAGAAAGTCATGATATGTAGATTGTTGAAGTGGTTTATTTGGATGATCATTGAAGAACGTATCCAAGTCCTGCCGTGACATTAAATTAGGCACTTATAAGGAGGAAACCCAAGTGTTAGTTGTTTTCAAACGCACTAACAAGATCAAACAAACTTATACATGATACCTGCAAATATCATTTTCCATCAACCCCAATAACAGAAGAAGATAGCCGGCCAAAGAAGTCTTCTTCTCATGGATGGGCCTCTCTCCTACTAAAATTTCTGAATTTCATGGAGCTTCTGCTTCAGAAAGCCCTCTAAAAAGCTTCATGGGAGGCCGCAGGGCTTTGGAGAGTAGAACCGACCACAAGATTTAGGTATATATGTTTTTATTATTTCTTTAATTATGTATGCTTTTAATATAGGAAGGATTTAACTTATATACACTTTCTTTAATTTCTTTAGTAGTGAATCATGAAGAATCTAGTGTTGGTGGTGATTTTACTGTTGTTTCTTCTTAAAAAATTCCAGCTAAGAAGCCCTTTGAGAGGCCGTTGTGCTCTAGAAACAAGTAGAAGGAAGAAGCTCTAGGTATATATGTCTTCATAATTCTTGGAATGCAAGAAGTTTTAATCTTGGGAAGTGAAAAGTGTCAAGTAATTTTATTTAATTTTTATCAATGTTTGCCAACGTAATACATGCATCACAATAATAGTAGAATTTTTTATGGTTGGCAGATGCAGTTGAAGCAAGATGGAAGCGGCACTTAATCTCTGTGCATATTGGGGAGGTAAAATCTATTTTGCTTATTGATTTTGATCTATAGTATGACATACAAAACTTTAATCAACTTGGGTATCATACAATTGATGCATATTTTTTGTTGTGTGTTGTTGTTCTACAAGATGCTCGAGTTTCAAATTCCTTATGAGAAAAGGATGAAAGTGATTTAACTTTTTTTTTGTCGGATTCATTTTTATGAAATGCAAATTCTCTCATTTTTATTTTACCCATGATTAAATCTCTTGTTTAAGGCTTACTTGAATCGAAGTCCTATTCTTGTGAAATTTTTTGTTAACTTTACAATGTGTTGTAATTCCATTACCTTGGCCACATGACATTGTAGGTAAGCTAATAACCTTCTCACAACAAGGACCATGACGATGGGTAGTTTGCATAGCTGCAACTGGAGTCATATGTACTGTAAAGCCATAATTAGACTTGTTGTTTAAGTATGACTTGAATCGATGTCTCACTATTGTCAATTTTTTGGTTAAATTGACAAAATGATGATAATTTGTTACTTTGGCTATAGGACATCGTAGGTAAGCTAATAACCTTCTTACAATAAGGACCACGACCACGAGCAGTTTGTATTATATCTGCAACTGGAGTCGTATGTAGTGTGAAGCTCCGGGAGTCTGTAGTTAGTGGTGGAACTATGACTTATGAGGTATGTATGAGTTTCAACTTAAAAACACTTACCCTTTATGTTGCCTTTATTACGACGCATGTATGGTAGTTTATGCTTAGTTAGTCTATGAATATGGTGTAATTTATTTTATTGGAGTTTGTAAGCTGTGCAATTTGATAATTATATTTTTTAGTGTTCAATTTTATATATATATATTTGCATAGCAATTTCTTTTGACATTAGAGAAATAACTCGTTAGAGTATATCCTCTTAGATGTACTCCTTCTAGCTCATTATATTACCTTTTAAAGAATAAATATGTTAGAAATGTTTTTATAAGTATGATGAATGTACTTGAAGTGGATGAAACACAATAAAACCTTCAACAGACGGAGTAAGCCTATCATTCTACTATATATGATGACAAAGATTATTTTTCCTTAATGCATCCTAGTTATTTATCTAGCGATATCAATTAGTAGTAGTTGGTTATCACCTTGTGATTTTTGTTGTTGATATAGAAAAGATGAGAGTAGCTAGAATATTACTTTAGCTAGAATGAGAGTTTAGCTAGAACAATTTGGAACGAGTTGTCATACCAGTTTTCCAGTTGATTTGGCTTGTCCTTTTGGATTTGTCATATATATTATGAACAAGTAATTGGATGTACATTTATAGCAAAAGTTGTGATGTTCTTATGTATTGAATTTTATAAATGTGGTCATTGCATGTACAATGATTGTCTTCTAGCATACCTCTTTAAAGCTGATCATCGAGCTTGATGTTATTCTTTATATGCAGGGTCAATATGATATCATCTCATTATCAGGCTCATTGTTGCTACCAGACAATAATGATAGACTTGAAATAATGGGTGGTCTAAGTGTGTTACTGTCGAGGCCCGATGGAAGTAATATTTGTGGCATTGTAGCAGAAATGCTCAAGACTTCCTTTCCGGTAGAGGTGTTATTCTAACTACCTCTATCTTTTCATTCATTTGTTTCGCCAATTCCTTTTGGATAGACTCGTAGTACATGGCTCGAAACATAGTGGCTTGTAGGTCCACAACTCTATCATTCATTTAAATAGTTGTCTTTTGTTTGTGATAGGGTTCAAACTTCGAACCGTAACATGTGTTCAACATGCACATCGCATGTTCCTTTCTATTAACTACACCAATGCTTTGTGTCATCGTTGTACTGATGTTTGAGTGCATATTATGTACTTGCTAACTACATTCACTTCTCTACCATATGGTTGTGGGTTGCTACATTCCGGAAAAGGAAAAGCCTATGCTAGAGGTAGCATCTTCAACTTGTTGATTTTCCGGGACTAAGTAGGCAGTTGATCGCAAATCTGAACAGACAAAATTTAGGCACTGGTTCAAGTTTTTGACTTATGCTTGCTTACAATTTTAGTCTTAGTTTATGTTATTGTTGCCTGTGATTGAGTATTTGTTTATTCGTAAATTGAAAAATGTAAGTCAATTATATTTGCAAACTTTCTTTTGGATTAGGTTTTAATGTAATTACTACTTATTGTCTTCATATTGGAATATATCCAAAAGTTTCTTGGTAATATTAGAACATACAGAAGTGTGTATACTTTTATTTTGTCATAATAATTCACAAAAACCCATTAATTTTTCCTCAAAGACTTCTTAGAAGTTTTTTTTTAAATGATTTATTGACCATGATAAATCATGCAATTTAAAATTTCATTTTCATAATTTATCCAATCTTCATTGATCATGATGACACTCCCTTGACTTCAGTAGAAATTCTGTTATAACCTATTTGGCCTCATAATTTGTATCCTGTTGCCAGGATATAAAACCTCTATTGCCTTTACTCCATTTGTGAAGGATTAACTTATATATCTTGATAACATAAATATAGTGCAACTCATATACATGACAAATAATGTGAGAATTAAGAAACAACTAGAAGCTTTAGGTATATATTTCATCACCATTGCTTCAATTATGTATATATATATATTCTAATATGGGAAGGGTTTAATTGATATATATACATTCTTATCAATAATTTAACTTATATGCACTGATTATATAGATAATTTTGACTCTATTATTGTGGTTAGTGTTGTACTTTTTACGTTGCTAATCTCCTTTCTTATGAATATTTATATGTCGTTAACATGACAGTTAAACTCATTTCGGAATTATTGAAGCTAGAATATAGCAATGTCCATGTATTTATAAATGTTGTAATTGTGCATCTAGTGTCTATTCTTACTGGATTTAACTTACATATACCAATAACATAGATAATACAAATAATTTTGTTTTATTGGTGTATTTTGTTGTAGCAAGTAATCAATCTTAATTTTTACGTTACTAATCCCTTCTTTAGTAATGAATATATGTAGTTAACCTACATTTTTGCTATCAATGCATATTGGTTAAATTCATTTGAAAAATATATAAGGTAAATTTTAGGATTGTTGTTTTGTTTCCTCAACTTTCTTCTATGTCCTAATTTGTTTGGCGTTGACCGCTTTTCAGAATCAAGTGAACAAACTTTAGTGGACAAATAAAGTAAATTAGTTTGATTTTTAAATATTGAAGTTTAGCTATTTGAATATTTGGAGAAGTACTGTAAGTTATTATTCTCGTAGGAAAAGAGTGAAAAATTTATGTGTCTTCACCTAGGGTGTGGTATATACTAATCTTTGCAAAAATTTGCCTTTTTTATTTGGCTATTTGAGAGTACGATTAAAAAAATTATCGTTATGATTTTCCCTTAGGGTGTAGAAATTGAAGCAAAAACGACAGGGAAGGGACCAAAATATCTTTTGGTCTGTTGAATTTCTCTCAAATCTTTTATGTTGGATTAAAAAAAATTAACCATAGCTTTTTTTGGTTTGGGAACATTTTAATATTATTAAATAATGGTTAAGGTGCATATTTCCCATATCTCTTGCAGTTATTCCTATCAGAATGTTATTTGCCACTTTAATTGTATTTTGGAATCAATGTTTTGAGGTTTCATTGCCCATTACTTGACGTTTCTGACATTGACCGTTGGTGGCACTTATTTGATGCATCACTCCATATGGAGTTATTTTTTGTATGTTACAACATTTCTTATTCGCAACTCTTAGTCGTTGGTGGCCTTTGCTATTCATTCTTCATTATTGTTCCTCCATTATACCTTGTAACCTATGTAACTCTTAAGACCATTATCTTCACTATTTACTACTTCATTATCTTCCTATTTATCCTTAGGAAGACTTCCTTAACTATAAATAGTGGAGATCTTCATTTGGTTTGTTACACAATACACAAGAAAAAAATATAGAGTGCATAAAGTTTTTTAAAAAGAGAGCTCTTATTAGTTGAAGGGAGATGTTCTCTTTTGTGGAGCTTTGGACTCAACTCTTGTCCAGAGTTGTTGAGTTATACTTTGTGAAGGTTGTTGTATCTTGGAGGGGACAAGCCAAGAGGACTACTGCTGAACTGGTGAAAAATATTTGCTACAGTGGACTTGAATCACCTTAAAGAAAGTGAGATATTTGCGCCTCAGCCTGAAGAGATTTTTTTTTCTTCATTTTTATTTTTAATTTTAATCTTGTAATTCTGCTATTTTGTAATTTTTCACTAACAATTTTAAGGAGATTCATTAATGACTACAATTGAAAAAACTACGGATGTCAAGATGGGAGACCTTAACAAGTCATTTTTGTTCAATGGTAACCATTTCAAAAGATGGAAGGGTAAAATACTTTTCTACTTAAGTCTTCTCAATGCTTCTTATGTGTTAACTGAGAAGAATCCTAAATAAAGTTGGTGACACCTCCATAGATGATGATGAACATATTTCTTATCATGAGAAAGTGGAAAAGTACAATGGTGAAGAGGCAAGGGGCCAAGATGCACTTTTACAAAAAAAGAGAGTAACATCACAATGAAGAGTAAATATAATTACTTCAAATAATGCTACTCTTGAAACTCACAAAAATACTTCTTTGAAGCCTAAGAAGAAAAAATTTAAGAAAAATAATAGTAGACATCCCAAAAATAATAATGGTGAAAATAGCCAAGCACAAAATCAACAAGTTCAAGATAAGGGGCAGTGCTTTGTTTGTGGCAAGAGTGGGCATATTACTCGATTTTTAAGATTTCGGAAACATGGTCCTAACAGTCAGGCAAACGTTACCGAAGAACCTTTTGTGGTGGTGATTACCGACATAAACATGGTTGAGAGTGTTAATGGATGGTGGGCTGATTCTAGTGCAAACCGTCATGTCTATTATGACAAAGACTAGTTTAAAAAATGTACTCAATTTGAGGAGCCCAAAACTATCATGCTTGGTGATTCACATACTACTCAAGTGCTTGGAACGGGAGATGTCGAATTGTGTTTTATCTCTGGAAGGGTGTTAACTTTGAAAGATGTACTTTATACTCTTTCTATGATAAAATATTTGATGTCTAATTTTCTTCTTAATAAGTAGGCTTTAAACAAATTATTGAATCTTATCAATATGGAATAGTGAAGAAGGGTATTTTTCCGGGGAAGGGGTATGCTTGTCATGGGATGTTTAAACTAAATGTTGAAATGAATAAAGTTTCTACTTCTGTTTATATGCTTTCTTCTACCAATTTTTTGCATGGTCATTTGTGTCATATTAATGATCGTTATGTTGGAATTATGAGTATTTTAGGATTAATCATAATGATTAAAAAGAATTTTAAAAAGTGTGAGGTTTGTAGTAAAGTCAAAATCACTAAAAGGCCTCATTTCCAAGTTGAAAGAAAAACTAATTTGTTAAAATTAGTTCATACTGATATTTGTGAACTTGGTGAAATTTTAACTTGTGGAGGTAATAGGTATTTTATCACTTTCATTGATGATTTTTCTAAGTTTACATATGTTTGCTTGATGAAAAACAAAAGTGATGCTTTTGAAAATGTTAAAACTTATCTCCATGAGGTTGAAAATCAGTTTGGAAGAAATATAAAAAGAATTAGAAGTGATAGTGGCTGTGAATATGAGTCAAATGAGTTTAACTATTTTGTTAGATCATTGGGAATAATTCATGAAACTACTCCTCCTTATTCTCCTTCATCTAATGGTATAGTGGAAAGGAAAAATAGAGCTTTGGTTGAGTTGACTAATGTCATGCTTATTGAGTCACATGCACCTTTAAATTTTTGGGTGTGAAGCTATTTTAACTGCTTGTTATGTGTTAAATTGTGTGCCTTATAAAAAGTCAAAATTGACACATTTTGAATTGTGGAAAGGTTACAAGCCAAGTTTGAGATATCTAAGAGTTTGGGGTTGTCTAGCCTTTGGGTGGCTAATGGATCCCAAGATTACAAAGTTGGATAAGAAAGCTACTAGTTGTGCTTTTCTTGGTTATGCTTCAAATAGTACAGCCTATAGATTTTTAAATCTTGAAGATAATGTTATAATTGAATCAGGTGATGTTATTTTTCATGAAAATAAATTCTCTTTTGATTCTAAAAATAGTGGGGGTCATAAGATTGAACAAAATATTTTGTCACTACCTACTTTTTCTATTTCTACTTTGAAAAATAAAGAAGTTAATGATTTTGAGTTAAGAAGAAGTAAAAGAGCTAGATTAGAAAAAGATTTTGGTCCTGATTTTATGTGTTTAATGTTGGAGATGACCCTCTCACTTTAAAAGAAGCTTTATATTCACATGACTCCATTTTTTGGAAAGAGGTTGTAAATGAAGAAATGGAATCACTGATTTCTAATAAAACTTGGAACTTAGTTGATTTACCACCGGGTTGTAAGACAATTGGTTGCAAATGGGTCTTAAGAAAATATTTGAAACTGGATGGATCTATTGATAAATATAAGGCTAGACTAGTTGCAAAAGGATTTAAACAACTAGAAGGCCTAGAATTTGTTGATACTTTTTCTCTAGTAACAAGAATTACATCTATAAGACTTTTAATTTCTATGGCTGCAAATTTTGATTTGCAAATTCATCAAATGGATGTAAAAACTGCTTTTCTAAATGGAGACCTAAATGTGGAAATTTATATGGATCAACCCGAGTCTTTTGTTGAAGCAGGCCAAGAAAGCAAAGTATGTAAACTTACTAAATCCCTATATGGCTTGAAATACGCACCAAAGCAATGGCATGAAAAGTTTAATTCCTGCATGATTGAAAATTGGTTTAAAGCAAATGAGTGTGATAAGTGCATATATCATAAGTCATGGAATAATTCACATGTGATTATTTGCCTATATGTTGATGATTTGTTAATCTTTGGCTCTAACATGAATGTTATTGATGAAGCTAAAAATATTCTTAGAAGCCATTTTGATATGAAAGATCTTGGTGAGGCAAATTTTATTCTTGGAATAAAAATCACAAGAACATGTGAGGGAATTTTCCTTGACCAGTCACATCATATTGAGAAAATTTAAAAAAAATATAATTTCTTGATTGCAAGCATGTTTCTACTCCTTTTGATTCACGTGTTCACTTATTTCCTGTTGAAAGTGAAAATGATGTAATAAATCAAAAGGAATATGCTAGCATAATAGAAAGTTTGAGATATCTGACTGGTTGCACTAGGCCTGATATAGCATATGTAGTAGGAGTACTTACTAGGTTTACAAGCAAGCCATGTAATGAACATTGGCATGCTATAACAAGAGTTATGAGATATTTAATTGGAACAAAAAATTGTTGTTTGTTCTATAAAAAATATCTTGATGTCCTGAAGGCTTTTGTGATGCATATTGGAATACATTATCAGGTGATTCCTATTCTACCACTGGTTATGTCTTTACTTTAGGTGGTGGTGCTATTAGTTGGAGATCAAAAAAGCAAACTATAATTGCTAACTCTACCATGGAGGCTGAACTAATTGCTTTAGCTTCAGCTAGCGAGGAAGCGATTTGGTTAAGAGATTTGTTATTTCAAATACCTTCTTTTGAAAAATCAATTCCTTCTATTTTAATTCATTGTGATAGCACCACTGCGATTGGTAGAGTTCAAAACCGTTATTACAACGGTAAATCCAGACCTATAAGGAGGAAACACAGTAATGTAAGATCGTATTTGACAAATGATACTATTAATGTTGATTATGTCAAATCTTGTGATAATCTTGCATATTCTCTTACCAAGGCCTTAACAAGAGAAAAGGTCTGGAGCACATCGAGGGGGATGGGATTGAAGCCTATAAATCCTTGAGTCATATATGAGGAAACTCAACCTGGGGACTAGAGATCCTATAACTAGGTTCAAAGGGAAAAACTAATCATATGATGACTTGTTGTGAAAAAATGCACTATTTTTTCTATTCCCTCCCAATGATGTGAGTGCATTGTTTCCTATAGTAATTTGTGAAGGGTTGAGTTGATAAAACTCTTAATGAATATTTGTAGCCTGTATGGGTAGAGTGTTAAACTTACAAGAGCACTGTCGACAGATTTCACATATATGAGTGTGGAAGTAGGTCGCTTTCTATGAGAATTTGGCTTATTCTCAAAAGCACTCCTGAAACCGGGATAGCACAAGACTGTAACGTGCTGGCTTTAAAGCTCATGTCAACACCTTGATTATTATGTGTGAGCAATGATATTTTATTTCCCTTAAGTAGTCATGGTACAAGTTTGACACCACTATTACTCTGGAGTAAAAATTGTTGTTTCACTAAGTGGAGGTTCAATGCAGAGCACACCTTTATTATGCATAGTAGTCTTCCTTCAACTGATAGACTCTCTTGGTTAATATTATAATGAGTGGGGGATTGTTGGTTTGGGAACATTTTAATATTATTAAATAATGGTTAAGGTGCATATTTCACATTCCTCTTGCAACTATTCCTATCAGAATGTTATTGGCCACTTTAATTGTATTTTGGAATCAATGTTTTGAGGCTTCATTGCCCATTACTTGACGTTTCTGACATTGACCATTGGTGGCACTTATTTTCTGCATTACTCCATTTGGAGTTATTGTTTATCTGTTACAACATTTATTATTAGCAACTCTTAGCCTTTGGAGGCCTTTGCTATTCATTCTTCATTATTCTTCCGCCATTACACCTTGTTACCTATTTAACTCCTAAGGCCATTATGTTCACTATTTACTACTCCATTATCTTCCTATTTATTCTTAGGAAGACTTGTTCAACTATAAAGAGTGGAGGTCTTCATTTAGTTTGTTACACAATACACAAGAAAAAATATAGTGTGCATAAAGTTTGTCAAAAAGAGAGTTCTTATTAGTTGAAGGGAGGTGTTCTTCTTTGTGGAGCTTTGGACTCAACTCTTGTCTAGAGTTGTTAAGTTATACTTTGTGAAGGTTGTTGTATCCTGGAGGGGACAAGTCAAGAGGACTACTGCTGGACCGGTGAAAAACATTTGTTGCAGTGGACTTGAATCTCCTTAATGAGAGTGACATATCTGCGCCTCCGCCTGAACAGATTTTTTTTCTTCTTTTTTATTTTCAATTGTAATCTTGTAATTCTATTATTTTGTAATTTTTCACTAACAACTTTCATTAATTTCAATGTTTTCATTTGGTTCTATCGTATGTTAGTTTTCTCCAAGTAGAGAAAAACTAACGGAAACAGAAGACCAATATAATTTTGTCATGCACTATATCGATCAACAATTTACAGGTTCATAGGTGTGAAACTTTGGCCAATATTGATGTTAAAATGGACAAGTTAGATCTAAAATCTCATAAAATGAGGTCATCTTGAAAGATCTACAAATTCTTGAAATTGAGGTAGAATTAGCTAAAGATACAACATTATTGAAGAAAAACGGTTCATATATGTTAACTACTAATTTGAAATATGTTTTAGACTTGTATGATACCAACATAAATTAAGTTTTAAAAAAAATAATTTAGTATAGTTGAATTTTACTTGGAGTATGTTTTAGACTTGTATGATGAGGACATAGCCGATATGAAACAAGTGAACACTTGAATTAAAAGGAGTTACAACATGGTTGCAATGAAGACGTTTTATTAAAAAAATTCTCAACATAATGTGACTGGTCAAGAAAATTTCTATCACACGTTATAGTATAAACATTTTCTTCACGGAAGAATATATTTTGCATCTCCAATAACATTCATGTTAAAGAAAGATCAATAAATCATAATATGTAGAGGCAAAGAATAGCATGTGAATTATTCCAGATAGATTTTATACACTTATCACAGTTATTTATTTTAAAATCATTTTCAATCATACATGAATCAAACTTTTCAGGTCATTATTTTGGTGTCTGTTTCAAGCCATATAGGAATTTAGGCTTCTTTTGGGTTACAATCATATTTCTCGAGTCATGATCACCTTTACTATAACCCACCAGTTACTAAAAAGAAGGCTAAAATTCTAGGGATTATAATTACATACTGCGATGGTCAATAACCCTCGCAATTTAGTCTTACGGCAGTTGAATAAACTTCTTCAATTAGGTGAGTCAAAATTAAGTCATGGGGGTTTCTTAGCAACCGTTGGTACCATTAGCAGGGGTTTATTAGCGGGAGTTTTGAACCCCCACCGCATGTCAAATTCTAGGAGTCAGAACCCCAACAATTTGTGAACTCGGGGGAGTCAAAACCCAATAATTAATGAATTTTACATTAAAATTAACATGAGCTTAGATCCCTGCAATTTATGAAATTATAACTCTTTATAGCATTTGCTAGGAATATTCAAATTTAGATGCTAATAATAAATTAATTAACTAACATGTACATCACTGTCAAACCTAAAAGGGCATATTAGTATAAAGAAATAACACATTATTTCAACACAAAAGTATACCATAAAGTGTACAATTAGTTTTACAAACTAAATTGAAACATGCCATTCTCTTCAACCATTATGATTACAAGAAACTTCATATCACTACAAAAGCTTTCTTGAACTTCAAATCACTACAAAACTTGCTTAAACTTCAAATCAATAGCACCCAAACTCAAGAAAGGATATGCAGCAATTTATGAAACTTCATCGGGTTTCACTACAATTATTGTCACTAGCATCAGCTGGCTGCAAAGGAGAATACATAATATGTGACTTTATCCAAACTCAAAAGATGATTGAATGTAGCAAAATCCGAACTTTATAACAATTTCCTTTTATGATCAATAACTAGTTATTAAAAGAAATAATTTAAGCCTTAAAAGCATAGATCAAAATCCAAAATACAAGAATATACTTGCATTCCATAGGACTTGTAAATTGTAGATCTCCAACTTTGCAAGATCCAAAAGTTAAAGAAAATAAAATAAAAATTACAAGAATGTTATCGTAAGTACTGCCTGGCCCGTAAAACTTTACCGGAAATAATGGAGCTAATCTAAGTAGATATGTTACTAGAAAACACAATGGATCATTTCTGTGTTTTTTAATTATCTTTTGCATTTATTAAATGGCAAACTTGAACATCACTTCTCCTCCTAAAGGGGACTGAGGCAACATAATTGCTAAATTCTTCCTCTGTCAATTTTGAGAAAGCAAGGGTTGAACATTCTGAAGAGTTTTTTGTCACGACCCAGGGTACCCCCTAGATGTAACAAGGCACATAGAATCCCGAAAGGCTTCATATAAGTCATTTAGCATATCACAACATAAGATAATAGAAAAGTACGAAAATTTAAAACATTTTTTTAAATACAATCAAAGTCTCATAAAACAAAGTAGAAGTCTATTATACTTGTCTCAAACCATGTAATATTTGAAAAGAATTAGGGACATAACCCACACAAAATCTAACATAAAAGGAAAGCATGATCAAGTCCTCGATGCTATAAGGACTCACCAAAACTTCTCTTCTTCATCTACCATGAACCTAGCCACGAGGGTGGAAGTCAATATCGCTAAACCCTACATTTGATAAGAATATAGGCAAAAGTATGCGTTAGTACAATAATGAACTAAATATGATGGCTAACAAAAATCATCAACATAACCATATAAGAGGCATTGGTCAACATAAGACATATACCATAATTATGAGATATAATAAAAGAAGTCATAAGCATAAGAGACATCATCATAAGACATAGGCTATAAGCATAAGAGATAACAACAGAGTCATAGGCATAATCAATGCATCTAGTTTAACATAACACAAGAGAAACACTTCATAAACCACCTAAAAGCAAGCTTGTGCATTAAATGGATAAGACCCCATAATCCCACCAATGCAAAGCAATTCACTTTAGGTACTCATTCAACTTTTGATCTCATCCTTAGCTTACTTCTCATAGACAAGGGAACATTCACCTTTAGTCACACATGTATTGGAAGGGCCTTTCAAGCTACAATCCAAACTAAGCATACATCATAAGCATAAGCCATAAGCATATTTAATACATAGACCATCATAACATAAGAGCACATACCATGAATACCCTTAAAGCATACTTGTGCAATGCATGAATAAGACCGCATAATCCCACCCATGCTAATTAAAGCTTCTTGAGTAACCATAGTTCATAATTCATATTCTTGTTGTGGGAATGAGCCTTAATGGACATAGACCATGTGAGCTTAACATGGAATTCAGTGTCTACCCCACACCAAAAATGGAATGCTCTACTTGCATAAGGTAGAACCATACTCTTAGCTTAGGTGGGTCCAATAGCTAAGTAACCTACGGGGGCACGTTTAAGGGATAAGGAGATTGCTACTAGAAACCCGGACTCAACTAAGGTAGAAGGTTTCCAACTCATGAGATACATAATTTGGGAACCCAGACTCAACTAGTGTAGAAGCTTTCATTAGGAAGCCGGACTCAACTAGCGCAAAAGCTTCCATCTCATATTCAATATCCACTAGTTGTTAAGCATAATTCACACTGAGTTCATATTAAATCTTGAATTACGTTCATCTTTATGGAAGAATGTCTTGACACTCAACCTAACATAACTCATACTATAGCACATTAGTGTAAGACCCTGGAAACTAGTAAACCAAACTAGAGCTACGTGTAAGGGTTAGAGACATAGAGGTGGTCTGTGGCCAAGGGCAAAGAGGCAAGGGTCAAGGCTGCCCAAGCCTTGCCAAGGCACTGCCCCAAGAGCACGAGGGCCTTTACGACCAGTGGTGGTCACCACGAGTCGTGATCCGCAAGGCTGTCTTAAATTGGCTTCTCCACACGAGCCACTCGTGGCTCGTAAAGCCTTAGATTGCTCGTGGGAGAGGCCTTGAACATGCCTTATGGTTGAAGGGTGATGGAGAGTGGCTTAGCCACTTCCTCAAGGCCTACGAGAGGGACCACGGTTCGTGGCTTGCACCACAGCTCATGGAGCCCTGCATAAAGGTGCCTTGGGCTTGTGAGCTAAAGGAACATGTTGGCATAGCCACTGCCTCAAGTCCATGAGAGGGACCACAGCTCATGGAGCCCCTCATGGCACCTGGGCAGCTCACTTTAAGTGAGGGGTCTTTTGGGAAATTCCAGTTTAAGTCCTACCAAAGTGAAGTCGTTTTTGGTAAGTTTAGGGTAACTTTATAAGTCATTTTAAGTCAAATTCACCTAAACTAAGTTATATTTTCACAACACCCAAAGCTCATCTTCTCACCAAAATTTCTCTCTCTAGAAATCCAAGGATAAAGAAGAAGAAGGAAGAAGGTGAAGCTAGGGTTCAAGGAACAAGTTCTTTTCATCAAATTCATTGGATTCTATTATTAAGGTATGGTAGTCCTTCATCCATGGGTTCCTTCCAAAAATGATTCTAATGTTTGATT
The DNA here is from genome assembly GCA_035578085.1 of Solanum pinnatisectum. NCBI lineage: Eukaryota > Viridiplantae > Streptophyta > Magnoliopsida > Solanales > Solanaceae > Solanum > Solanum pinnatisectum. The sequence goes on along the minus strand of CM069083.1, from coordinate 40,428,393 downwards.
TATTTTATATTACGATTGAATTGATGATTTAGTATGGTTTTTATGTTGAAATCCCCAAGAATCCATGAAACCCCCATATTACTCAATTATGATTTTTTGATGTGGGTTTTTTTATTACTGAAGAATGTTGTGACATTATGCATGTAGTGATTGGGTTACTTGAATTATGATTATATCCATGTCTAATGTAGTAATTCTAGACGTGTTGATTGAATATTATTGATGGTTGTTGAAGGAAAAAGTATGAGAATTATGCATGATTATGCGATTGAAGTATATGTTTTAAGAACACTTTAAGAGTAAAGTGTATACGACTATGATCTAGTTGTTGTGTTGTTGGAAGTTATCCTCATGTACACACTTATGTATGAGTATGATATGATGTGAAAGGTTTTCTTACAATGTGATGATTCTAAGGTTGAAAGGTTACTCTCACCTATTGAATCTATGAGCAATAGTATGAATTATGTTGGATTGAGTGTCAAGACATTCTTCTGTAAATATGAACTTAAGTCAAGACTTAATATGTAATCCATGGGAATTGATGCTTAGCACCGAGTGGATATGAATATGAGATGGAAGCTTATACAATAGTTGAGCCCGGCTTCCAAATGAAAGCTTTTACACTAGTTGAGTCTAGCTTTCCAAAAGGGTTACTTCTACCTTAGTTGAGTCTGGGTTCCCAAAATATGTATCTCATGAAATGGAAACCTTCTACCTTAGTTAAGTTTGGTTTTCTAGTAGAAATCTCCTTATCCCATAAATTATTGTCCCTCATAGGTCTTTAGCTAGTGGATCCACCTAAGTTAAGAGTATGGTTTTACCTTAGGCAAGTAGGACAACCCCTTTTCGGTGTGGGGTAGACACTGGATTCAATGGTAAGCTCACATGGTCTATGTCGGTTAAGGCTTATTCCCCATTATGATAATAGTACGAACAAGAGTATGAATGGAGAGTTATAGTTACTCATAAGGCTATACTTAGTATGGGTGAGATTATGGAATCTTATTCACGCATTGCACACGTAGGCTTTGAGGGTATGTATGATATGTTCTTTTTATGATATAATGATCTATGAGTTGATTACGCTTACGACTTATGCTTTTCCATTATCTTCAAAATGCTGCTTTAACTTAGTTAATTGGATGCATTCAACAAAAATGTCCCTGCTAACATGTTTTCATGATTTTATGCATTGCTATCATACTTGGTGCATTTTCGTACTAACCCATATTTTCCCCAACTGTAGGGTTTGGTATTCAAGGTTGTCCTCATTGTGGCTAGAGCTTGGATTAACTCATTTCTCCTTGCTTGTTGGTGAGTCCTCATGGTTCGAGGATGGATATTTCATTAAATAATTTCATTGTTGTATTTAACTTTCAGATTATATTGTATCGGTTGTGACCCTCTTTGATTCAAGAATTTTAATAGATGGCTAATTGAGACAAGTCTAGACTTCCACTCTATTTTTATGAGAAACTTTTTAAGACTTGAAATGTTTTACTCTTATTGTTCTAATGCTTTATATTACAATATGCTAAGTGGCTTACATGGGGCCTTTTGGGGTTCTAAGTGCCTTGTTACATCTAGGGGGTACCCTTGGGTCGTGACGAATTTGGTATCAGAGCAGAAGGTTTAGAATGATTCTAGGATGATGTCTCATAAGTGACATCTATTAGAGTCTTGTTCATATGTGTGAAGTACGCCACATTTATTAATGAGAGGCAATAAGATGATTAGAAAACTACACTTCTTTCATTACTGTTAAGTCATGCCTTAGAGTGTAACTCTATAAAATCCCTCATATGAATACACGAAGGGATAATGCTACAAGGGTGGAAGAGTAGAATGTGAATCAAGGAGCTCCTCCTCAAGATAATCAAGCTCCAATTGATCCTTTGGTTGAGAATGTGACCCATGCGGAGTTTAGGTCTACAATTCAAATTTTAGCAGAAGTCGTGATGGCTCAAGGAAATAGAAAAGTTGTAGTTCTAGTGAATCCTAATGTGAATTTGGCTACTTTAGGGTTAGAGATTTTGCTAGAATGTACCTTTCTGAATTTCATGGCTCTGAAGTGGAAGAGGATCCCCAAAGGCTTATCGATGACGTTTATAAGGTCTTTGCTATGGGGGTGTCTTTGGAAGAGAACGACAAGTTAGTCACCTACCAACTAAAGGATGTTGCTCAAGTATGGTATGATGTGTGGAAGAGGTGAAGACCCGTAGGAGCGGGCCCGATTAAATAGGAAACGTTCAAACTAGCATTTCTTGATAAATTCTTTTCGTGATAGTTGAAGGAAGATAAGGTGGAGGAATTCATTAACCTTCGTCAAGGAAGTATGAAGGTGAAAGAGTATACCCTAAAATTCACTCAATTGTCCAAGTATGCTTCGGCTATGGTGGCAGATTCAAGGGATGAGATGAGCATGTTTTTGAAGGGTTTGTCTGACTTGGTTGAAGAAGGTCTCCATACGGCAATACTCCATAATGACATGGATATCTCAAGGCTTATGGTGTACGATCAATAAATTGAGGAGTCAAAACTCAAGAAAAAGAATAGAGAGGTGAAAAGAGCTAGAACCGGTGATGGGAACTTCTCCAATGCTAGTGGACAAGGTTGACCAAGGTTTAGACAAAGGTTTTCCAACCAAGGCTCCTCTAGTGCTCCAAGAGTCAACAAGGATAGGGTTTCCAACCCTAAACCTCAAGGGGCTAATAGTGGTGGTTTTTATGTTGATAGGCCTAATTGTGCAAAATGTGGTAGAAAGCATGATGGTAAGTGCCTAGTTTGCATCGATGGGTGTTTTAGTAGTGGGAATATTGTCCATAAGATGAAAGATTGTCCGATGCTCAAGGTTCAGGGAAGGGAAGATAAGCAAGCTCCTTCAAGTGGTTGAAACTCGAATGCCCAAAAGCAAAACTGCTTTTATGCTCTTCAATCCTGAGGTGACCAAGAGAGCTCCCCGAATGTAGTGACCGATATGTTAAAAGTCTTTTCTATTGATGTATATGCCTTGTTAGATCCTGGTGCTACTTTGTCCTTTGTGGCACCTTTTGTGGCCATGGAGTTTGAAATACTCCCCGAAGTGTTAGTAGAACCTTTTTCGGTCTCTACCCCGATTGGTGACTCGGTAGTGGCTTAGAGGGTTTATTGAAGTTGTCTCATTTCCTTATTCCATAGGGTTACTTTGGTGGATTTGGTGGATTTAGACATGTTAGACTTTGATTTGATTTTGGGTATGGATTGGTTGCATGCATGTTATGCCTCTATCGATTGTAGGACTAGGGTGGTTAGGTTCCAATTTCCAAATGATCCTATCATAGAGTGGAAGGGGGGAAATGCTATGCGTAGAGGTCAATTTGTCTCTTGCCTTAAAGCTTAAAAGATTATCTCCAAAGGATGTATTTACCATCTTGTTAGAGTGATGGATGTAGAGTCTGAAACCCCTTCCCTAGAATCGGTTCTGGTGGTGAATGAGTTCCCAGAAGTTTTCCCCAATGATTTTGTTTTCCTCCTGAGTGGAAAATATATTTTTGTATTGACCTTTTACTTGATACGCAACCTATCTCTATTCCTCCTAATAGAGTGGCTCCGGCAGAGTTGAAAGAGTTGAAAAAGTGATTAAAAGATTTTTTAGAGAAGAGCTTCATTCGATCGAGTACCTCTCCATGGGGTGCTCTGATATTATTTGTTAAAAAGAAGGATTGGTCTCTTAGAATGTGCATCGATTATCGTCAGTTGAATAAAGTGACTATTAAGAATAAGTATCCTCTTTCGAGGATCGATGACTTGTTTGATCAACTTCAAGGGGCTATTTACTTCTCAAAAATTGATCTTTGTTCGGGTTATCACCAATTAAGGGTGAGAGGGGTTGATATTCCAAATATGGCCTTTAGAACCGGATATGGTCACTCTGAGTTTGTGATAATGTAGTTTGGGTTGACTAATGCCCCAGCGGCATTTACAAACCTAATGAATAGAGTGTTTAGGAAATATCTAGACATATTTGTGATTGTGTTTATCGATGATATTTTGATCTACTCAAGGAGTCAGAATGAACGTGTGGACCATTTGAGAATTGTGTTGCAAGTTCTTAAGGACCAACAACTTTTTGCAAAATTTAGTAAGTGCAAATTTTGGTTAAGGTCCGTAGCTTTCCTTGGTCATATTTTGTCAGGCAAGGGTATTGAGGTAGATCCTAAGAAGACGGATGTGGTCAAGAGTTGGACTAGACTTCTAACTCCTTTCGACATTAGAAGCTTTATAGGTTTGGCCAGTTACTATAGGAGGTTTGTTGAGGGGTTTTCCTCCCTTGATTGTCCATTGACGACTTTGACTCAAAAGAAGGCTAAGTTTGAGTGGTTGGAGGCTTGTGAGAAAAGCTTCCAAGAGTTGAAAGATCAACTTACTTTCGCTCCGATTTTGACCTTACCAGAAGGCATAGATAGTTTTGTGGTATATTATGATGCCTTTAGAGTAGGGTTGGGATATGTCCTCATGCAAAATGGGAAAGTGATTGCCAATGCTTTCAAGGCAACTTAAATTCCATGAGAAGAATTACCCTACCCATGATCTTGAATTAGCGGCGGTGGTATTTGCCCTGAAAATATAGAGACACTACTTGTATGGGGTCTATGTGGATGTTTTCGCCGATCACAAGGGTCTTCTATATGTGTTTAGTCAAAAGGACTTGAATCTTCGTCAACGAAGGTGGTTAAAATTATTAAAGGATTATGACATGAGTGTCCTTTATCACCCCGGCAAAGCTAATGTTATAGTGGATGCACTTAGTAGATTGTCCATGGGTAGTGAAGCTTATGTAGAGGATTAAAAGAAAGAATTGGTTCGTGAGGTGCATAGATTGGCCAGACTAGGTGTCCAACTAGTGGATTCCACCAAGGGTGGTGTCATGATCCATAATGGTTTGGAATCATCCTTTGTGATCGATGTTAAGTCTAAGCAAGATCTTGATCCTTTACTAGTTGAGTTGAAAGATTGGATCCTCAAGAAGTCCGTAGAGGCTTTCTCCCAAGGGGGAGATGGGGTAATTATGTACCAAGGTCAATTATGTGTTCTGGATGTTGATGGTTTGAGGGAACAAATTTAGAGGAAGCTCATAGTTCTCGGTATTTGATTCATCCGGGAGCCACCAAGATGTATCGTGATCTACAGGAAGTTTATTGGTGGAATGGTATGAAGAGAGATGTTGCGAGATTCATAGCCAAATGTCTGAATTGTCAACAAGTCAATGTTGAGCATCAAAGGCCGGGAGGCTTGTCTCAAGATATAAGTATTACCACTTGGAAGTGGGAAGATGTAAATATGGACTTTATTGTAGGTTTTCCTCGCACCCGAAGGCAACATGATTCTATTTGGGTCATTATAGATCGGATGACAAAATCAGCCCACTTTGTTCCCGTTAAAGTTTCTTATTCGGCGGAAGACTATGCCAAGTTGTATATAAAAGAGATAGTGAAGGTGCATGGGGTCCCTTTATATATTATTTTGGATTGGGGTACTCAATTTAATTCACACTTTTGGAAGTCATTCCAAAAAGGGCTTGGTACTAAAGTTAAGCTTAGCACGACTTTTCATCCCCCAAATCGATAGGGAAGCAAAGTCTACCATCCAAATATTAGAAGATATGTTCAGGGCATGTATTATATATTTCAAGGGTAATTGGGATAACCACTTGACATTAATAGAGTTTGCCTACGATAATAGTTATCACTCAAGTATAGGTATGGCTCCCTTTGAAGCCTTGTATGGTAGGATATGTAGATCTATGGTTGGTTGGTTTAAGGTAGGTGAAATGGCTCTTATTGGTCCCGAATTGGTTTATGAATCTTTTGAGAAAGTTCGGCTCATTAGAGAGAGGTTGAAAAAGGCACAAAGTATACAAAAGTCTTATGCCGATGTGAGAAAAAGGGATCTAGAATTTGAAGTTAATGATTGGGTCTATTTGAAAATCTCACCCATAATGGGTGTGATGAGATTTTGCAAGAAAGGAAAACTTAGTCCCTGATATGTAGGCCCATATCAAATTTTTAAACGTATTGGGAAGGTTGCCTATGAGTTGGATTTGCCAAATGAGTTGGCCCGGGTTCATCCGGTATTTCATGTTTTTATTCTTAAGAAGTGTATTGGAGACCCGACATCCATTATTCCCCTAGAAGGGTTAGGAGTTGACGAAAGTCTTTCCTATGAAGAGGTTCCGATATAGATCCTAGATCAACAAGTCAAGAGATTGAGAAACAAGGAAATAGCTTCCGTGAAGGTTTTATGGAGAAATTACTTAGTTGAGGGTGCTACTTGGGAGGCCGAGGCCGATATGAAGTCCCTATACCCTCATCTCTTTCCTTTTACTCCTATTAAAGCTGAGGTACATAGTTCCTCATGATTTTTAGTATGTTGACAAATATGTTTATATGCATTTATACATGATGTCCTTATGTTATGCATGTTCTTGATGAAATTCATGTTTAGTATGAAATGAGTTTTTATGAATTATGTTCCTCGTGTTGTTGGGAATTTAGTAAGAGTTGTCTATTTGACTTCATGAGATGAGTTGATGAACTTGCTTTAGTATGCTTTTGAGAGTAATTGCATATTCGCTTCATGATATTGTGTTGAGCATGCTTTTAGTTGGAGAAGGTAGTTCCTCCAATGAACATGATAAATGTTTAGTTTCATGCATAATGGTTGCTAGATGTAGTTCCTACTTCCTTGTGTTGCATTAATTATGTTTGAGATGGAGTTGAAGTTTCCTCCTTTGAACTGTGCATTATTAGATGTTTCATGCATGATGGATTGCTAGTCTTGAGTCTTTACTTTTGTAAGGTGTCAAGATCGTCATTTGAGGACGAATATTCCTAAGAGGGAGATATTTTAACACCCCAAAAACTAGTAGGCCAAACTAGAGCTACGTTTGAGGGTTAGAGTCATGGAGGTGGTCTAGGGCTAAAGGCAAAGGGGAAAGGGCCAAGGAAAGAGCTAAGGCTTCCCAAGCCTTGCCAAGGCACTTCCCCAAGACCACGAGGGCCTTCACGACCAGTGGTGGTCACCACGATTCGTGGTACCACTTGTAAAGGTGGATGCAGTAGCCTCCTCAAGGCTGCCTCAAATTGACTCCTCCACACGAGCCACTTCACGGATCATGAAGCCTTAGACGGCTCGTGGGAGTGGCCTTGAGAATGCAATCTTGTGGTTGAGGGGTGATGGAGAGTGGCTTAACCACTATCTCAAGGCCCACGAGAGGGACCACGGTTCGTTGCTTGCACCACGGGTCATGGAGCCCCTCGTGAAGGTAACTTGGGCTTGTGAGCTAAAGGCACAAGTTTGCCTAGCCTCTTCCTCAAGTGAACGAGAGGGTCCATGGCTTGTGGAGCCCCTCTTGGCACCTGGGCAGCTTACTTTAAGTGAAGGGTCTTTTGGGAAATTCCGATTTAAGTCCAATCAAAGTGAAGTCATTTTGGGTAAGTTTAGGGTCACTATATAAGTAATTTTTAAGTCAAATTCACCTAAACTAAGTCATATTTTAACAACCCCCAAATATTTCCCTAAAGTTCATCTCCTTAACAAAATTTCTCTCTCTAGAACTCTAAGGAAGAAGAAGAAGATAGAAGATGAAGCTAGGGTTCAAGGAACAAGTTCTTCTCATCAAATTCATTGGATTCCATTGTTAAGGTTTGGTAGTCCTTCATCTATGCGTAACCTTCATCCATGGAGTCCCTTCAAAACCCCAATTTCAAAGATAGTAATCCCACAAAAGTTAGGGTTTGTCTCCAAATTATGGGTTCCTTTAAAAAATGATTCTAATGTTCAATTTAGTTTATATTATGATTGAATTGATGATTTATTATGGTTTTTATGCTGAAATCCCCAAGAACCCATGAAACCCCCATATTACTCAATTATGATCTTGTGATGTAGGTTTGTTGATTATAGAAGAATGTTGTGAGATTATGCATGTAGTGATTTGGTTACTTGAATTATGATTAAATCCATGTCTAATGTTGTAATTCTAGATGTGTTGATTGAATATGATGTATGGCCCTTGGAGGGCAAAGTATAAGAATTATGCATGATTATAAGATCGATGTATATGCTTTAAGAACACTTTGAGGGTAAAGTGTATATGACTATGATCTAGTTGTTGTGTTGTTGGAAGTTATCCTCATGTACACACTTATGTATGAGTATGATATAATGTGAAAGGTTTTCTCACCATATGATGATTCTAAGGTTGAAAGGCTATTCTCACCTATTGAATCTATGAGCTATAGTATGAATAATGTTGGATAGAGTGTCAAGAAATTCTTCCATGAATATGAACTTAAGTCTAGACTTAATATGTAGTCCATTGGAATTAATGCTTAGTACCGAGTGGATATGAATATGATATGGAAGCTTATACGATAGTTGAGTCCGACTTCCCAATGAAAGCTTTTACACTAGTTGAGCTTGGATTTCCAAAAGGTTTCCTTCTACCTTCGTTGAGTCCGGGTTTCCAAAGTATTTATCTCATGAGATGGAAAACTTCTACCTTAGTTGAGTTCAGGTTTCTAGTAACAATCTCCTTATCCTACAAACTATGTTCCCTCATAGGTCTTTAGTTAGTGGATCCACCTAAACTAAGAGTATGGTTCTACCTTAGGCAAGTATAACAACCCTTTTTCGGTGTGGGGTAGACATTGGATTCCATGGTAAGCTCACATGGTCTGTGTTGGTTAAGGGTTATTCCCTATTATGATAATAGTATGAACAAGAGTATGAATGATGATTTATAGTTACTCAAGAGGCTATACTTAGTATGGGTGAGATTATGAGATCTTATTCATGCATTGCACAAGTAGGCTTTAAGGGTATGTATATTATGTTCCTCTTATGATATGATGATCTATGAGTTGATTATGCTTATGAATTATGCTTTTCCATTATCTTCAAAACGGTGCTTTAACTTAGTAAATTTCATTCATTCAACAAAAATGTCCATTTTAGCATGTTTTCATGATTTTATGCATGGCTATCATACTTAATGCATTTTTGTAATAACCCTTATTTTCCTACAATTTCCCAAGTGTAGGGTGCGGTTCTCAAGTTGGTCCTCATTGTGGCTAGATCTTCGATTTACTCATTTCTCCTTGCTTGTTGGTGAGTCCTAATGGTTTGAGGACGGATATTTCATTTAGTAGTTTCATTCTTGTATTTGACTTTTGGATTATCTTGTTTGGGCTGTGACACTTTTTGATTCAAGAATTGTAATAGATGGCTAATTGAGACAAGTCTAGTCTTCTGCTTTGTTTTTATGAAAAACTTTTTAAGACTTAAAATGCATTTTACTCGTATTGTTCTAATGCTTTATGGTATGATATGCTAAGTGACTTACATGGGGCCTTTCGGGGTTCTATGTGCCTTGTTACGTCTAGGGGTATCATTGGGTCATGACAATTAGATCATGTGTGAGAATAACCTTGCATCGTCCATGTCTTCATATAGATTCAATAGGTGAGAAGGCCTTTCAACCTTAGAATCACTATATTGTGAGAAAAGCTTTCACATCATATCATATTCATGCATAAGTGTATATGAGAATAACCTTTCAACAACACAACACCTAGATCATGAGCATATTCACTTTACTCTCAAAGTGTTCTTAAAGCATGTACATAAACTTCATAAAACATGCATAATATCATATCTTGCCCTTTCAAGGTCAAAGCTCATATCAAATCAACACATCTAGAATTACTACTTTAGACATGGATATAATCCTAATTCAAATAGTTCAATTACTACAAGCATAATCTAATACTTCACCTCCTTGAGGTTCAAAATCTACTTTCAATCATCACACCTAGGGTTCAAGCACTAGACATGGAGATCATCCTAACTCATTTGATTCTATCACTTTATGCATTCAAACATTCATGAGGTAGATTAGGTGGGCAAGGTTCTTCCATAACAATTCTATCTAATAATATACCATCATCATATAAGCTTCACTATCAAAGCCTTAACATTAATATTTCGACATATTAGCTTTTACCCTCAAGCCCCTAGAATTCATCATTCATACTACAAGCTTTACTCTCAAGAAACACTTCACATGGTCATTATATATGTCTAATTCTCAACACAATCTAACCACATGGTTTATTCATATACAATTCTAATCATATATCATCATATAGACTTAATCTCAATACTACTAGTCATGATTCATCTCATAAGCCCTAATCTAATCAATTCATGTCTACAATCTTTACTTTTAAGTAATTCATATCTAGGTGTTCTAATCTCAAGCAATTCATAAAGTAATTCATCAATCTTAGAAGATCACGTGTAAGACTTCAATTCCCTCTTTCATGGCATGAAACTCAACTATATCAAATTCACCCTAAAATCAAAGGTTAATCATGACTACATGTATAATCATACTTAAAACATGTTATTTCATCATAAACAAGCATAAACAACCATTATCCACTCAATTGAATCAGCATACAACAATACCCACAATATAGGAAGAAACCCTTACTAGATTTGGGGTTAATCTTCACAGTTGGGGGAAACATCGGATCTTCATGGATGAAAGGAGTCCATGAATGAATAAACCATCATACCTTGATTATAAAGCCTAACAAGCTTGTAACAGTGGAGTCTTGACTTGACCTAGCTTGACCTTCTTCTTCTTCTTCTTCTTCTTCTTTGAGTTTTCTAGAGAGAGAATTTTTGGAGAGGATGAACTTTGGGAATTATTTGGGTTTTCGAATAAATGACTTAATTGGGTGAGTTTTGGGGTTAAAATGACTTATATAGGGGTCCTAGACTTGGGTAAAATGACATAGCTTTGAGTTAAAACAATTGGGAAAAGACTCAAGAACTCCCCTTACTGGAAACTGCAGAAATGGCATGAAGGAAGCCTTCACGGGTCATCATTATCACCATGGTCCGTCAAACGGGTTGTGAAGAATTTCATCTTGACAGTGCTTCACTATTTCGGGCATAACTTTTTACTCCGAGATGGGAATTATGCAAACTCGGTGGAGTTGGAAAGAGGACTCAGAGATCTTTAATTTTATAGGTCATGGCCCACCTATTCCTTTTCAGCTAAGAGATATGCTCATTTGAAGTTGACCCTAAACTCTAGGTTTAGTAAAAAGACCTTCACGTGAGACTCCAAGAGACGTGGTGCCTACCACGAGTTGTGGTGTCTCTCGTGGTCATTATCTAGTAGCTAGGCAATCTTCCCCTTAACCCCTAAAACTAAGTCAACCTCACGACTCTTCCAACGGCCCGTCAAGGACTTCACGAGCAGTGAAGTGGCTCGTGTGGAGGAGGTCAAGTTGGGCAGCCTCGAGGAGGCTATTGCCTCACCACCAAGGGGCGTGGTTGCCACCATGAGCCGTGAAGGTTGACGTGGCCATGGGCAGTGCCTTAGGAAGATGGGGCTCCCTTGGCCCCTTTCCCTTGTCTCTTGCCCCTTGCCCTTGACTTGTTGTCTTCTCACTTAGCCCTAATGAACCTACTAAGCTATGGGGTGTTACAATTTTAGAGCATCTTTTCCTACATTACCATAGAACATCAGAGTTATGAACTATCTTCCAAGGCATCTTTGTTATACACAGGGTGAGGCTCATAAGTCAAAACAAAAAAAAGAATTGCTAGCAAGTTGGTCATAAAGTAATCCCACAAGGATCAGAAAAAATTTTGAGAGATGACCCTACCAGCATTTTATGGATCTTACAAAAAGAGAGGAATCAAAGATGCTTTGAAGGGAGAGTTGAACCTTCCCTAGCTTGAGCCTTGAAATATAAATATTTCTATTAACTTCTGTAATGTCATCTCAAAAATGAGTATGAAGTTGAGACACTGTCAGATTTTTTGCATTCTTTGCAAAAGTAGTTTGAGACCTCTTATACTTATCCATCACTTATTGCTAATATTCTACCAATGAAGACTTTCACACAATTGTCAGGAAAACAATTATAATCACTATCCTAAAAAAATCCCAAGCATGGCACCTCCAATACCCGAAAAATAACATAGTTCTCAACAACAAAACTTTAAAAGTTACAAATGATAATCCTGTAAAATGACATTAAGAACAAGAACAATTTCTAAAACACCACTAAGCACATTTTATTACTTACAACGAACAATACATAGTTTACAAAAATTCCTCAATAGCGCATTCTCACTCATACCTAGCATCTAGATGACTTTCCCATTTAGTTCTTTAAAGAACTCTCTTTTCAAGGAACCCTCTGTAAGCCCATTGGTTAATAAGATAGGGAATTTAATAAACATGTAATTAAATCAAATAATTTAATGGCCTTGGGGATCAAGCACATGATCAAGAACTCTTGTCTCTAATGAAACAGACATTGACAAATTGTGGGTGCAAAGGAAATGGCTATAACTAAACTAGTACATATGATATATAAACAAGGTCATTAAGAAAGAGAGAAAGTAAAAGTTATATTTATCATTGTAGGAGGAGATGCAAATAATCCCGCAAATTATTCTGGTAATGTCCCTTCTTTTATTATCAAATATGACTTGAAAGCAACCATTGTTTGATTGTGATTATTCCCCATTTCTTTATAGTGTGTTTGACTTTTGTTGTGAGCATTCAAAAATTTATTGCAGTTCTTTTGGCAATTGGATGAACATGAAACACTTGAAGCATTCATACCACTGAAGAGTAGTGTTGCTAGTTTAAAAACTCTAGTGGGGACAACCCTAATCCCAATCACCTTAACCTTCTAGGGTGATCTTTTCCTACCACTTTACCAACTGCATCATATGGCAATACTATAGACTCATCCACAGTGCTTGGACTCAAAGTTTGCTGAAATTTTTCTTGAATATAGAACATACACAAAATACATTATCAAAATATTAAAAAGTAGTTGAGAACAAAGATGTATTACCTAAATATAATACATATTCCGTTATCTAATTAAGGACCTACCTGTTATGCAGAAATGTATTGTCACTAGAACAATTATTCCAAAAGAAAAGAGCCATATGGTGTAGCTAAACATGGAGCAGTAAGAAAATAAACATGTCAACTTCTTTTCTTCTTGTATCATAAATCAGAAGCTTGGTGTTGGCTACAATGTAAAATTTAATTTACTTCACCAATGACATTGTTTCAGCTACTGGACGGAGAATAATAAGGGAATGGAAAGGATGATAAGAAATTTCAACAATGTCACTTTAACATTTTGAAGAAATTATTGATTTCAACATTAGAAATCAATAAATTGCCATGACTATCACCCTCTCACATGTACAACTAGTGTGCACATCCACCTGTAGTGTTAAGTGCTAATCATTTGTTAAAGAAAAATCAAAGTGTCCAGGTGAACAAGTAATGATCGAGTGGATAAATTTAAAGCTTTTGGTTAACAACAAGAATAAAAAAGAGAAGGGATCTGGAAGTAACAAAGGAAACACAAAAGCATCATAGACCGAGACAGAATAATTGAACTAACACATTAAAGCCTAGATAAGTGTAAAACTAATATAGTTGTGAAATGGACATAAACTGTAACCGAAATTTTAAGCTCAAATCAGAACAAGAAATTGTTTTAATACTACACAAGAACAGGCTTAAAACAATAGAAAAGGATTAAACCATTTACACGAGCAAGGATTTTAAACCATTTCAAAACGACAACACACTATACTAAACAAGACACCATCAAACTGATTTGAACAAATATTAGCAATAGTTAAAACATAAACAAAGAATCTCAGGTATAACTTGTCAGTAGAAACGAGACAAACTTGAAACAACAAGACGAACTGGAGTGCTATTTTCCCTTAAGAAACTTACGCATATGACTTTTGCTGCTTCATTAACATATGCTCCATTTGCATTCTTATAAGTAGCAAGATAAAGTTGTGCTCGTCCATGTATTTGACCGGTCTCAGCAATCTATAAGCAAAATAGTCAACTTAGAATAACTTAACTAATTAAAAATACTTACAAAATAAGTTAGTTTAATAACTAAAGTAAAATAAAACCAACTAAAATCTTTAACCATTTTTGTAAACCCCCATATTCTAGTCAGACCAGAAATGTATATGTTAGAAGTTGCAGGTGCTACCAACGGACTGTAAGTTGATCCATGGACCGTAGGTGGAGTCCGTGGATGGCTACCTGCATCTTCCTCTAAAAATCAAGAAGAAAATCGTCTAAGGATCGACCCACGGCCGGACCTACAGACTGTAGGTCAGACCACAGGCCGTAGTTCTTGTCCATGGATTGAGACCCCCAGATCCCATCTCTGAAACCAAAGACAATTGACCAGGACAGACCGTGGGTCCGTCGGTCAGTCCGTCGGTTGGCACTGAAAGCCTTTAAGTCAAGGGTCTTTCGGTTTTTTCCCTATATGTTGGACCACTAAACTACGTCATTTAACCCGTAAACTACATCATTTTAGTCAGTTTTAGCCTAATAACTTAATTAGAACTTACCTTAGTAAACTCATTCTCCAGAAATTCATCAAGTTGAACTAAAAGAAGGAGAAAGAGTCGACCAAGCCCTCTCCAAGAACTCAACAAGTTTTCTTCAGCTCCAACCCCAAAATCGAAAGATATCTCCTTGAATTTTGTCACCAGGTATGTGGGATTTCACTAGGGGTTCCTTTCACTTATTAGGTCCCTAGAATTCAGTCAGATTCTTGATTTTGTATAACATGTTTAGACCTAGGGTACCTAGAACTTTAGAATATTGCTGTGATTCAACTGTTAGTCTAATCCAAATCAGATTATCATCTTTTCGTGGAATTACTTCTAAGTTCTTAACATGAAATTCAGAACCCTAGTTGTGTATATTCGTTTAGTTAATGAATTACACTTTCCAGGTCAGTTTAAACTATTATCCATGCTCTAGTTAAGAATGTCTCATTATAAATATATTAATGTTGCATTTTCAGTTAGCATGTCAGCATTTTGAGCAATTCAGTATTATAGATATTCATTATAATGTGTTACTTACATAATTAGTTGGGTGTAGGCTTAATACCAAGTGGACTAAGGGTCAGTCACTCTCATAGTCCCAGAACTACGTGCCCCCGTAGGATAAGTCCCCTCTATGGGCAACATATTTAGTGATCACGCAAGTCATGCCTTTATACCTTTGCCAAGGTAAATTGGGTCCTCTCGATGGGGCGATACATCGGACTCCACAGATGTCTCTCGTAGTTTTATGTCAGTTAACAATAACTCCTATAGTCATCTAGTGCATTGATGAGGTTATTAGTTATAGTTCAGTGTTTAGTCTCAGCATGTCATGTATTTTGGTCATTGCAATCAGTTAGTTCATTATTCAGTATTTACTTCATATTTAGATTATAACATTGCTTATTATAATTTGTTTAGTTATGTATAAGTTATTCAGCTTATCTTATCCTATATTCTCACTACCTTTCAAGTACTGACGCATACTCTGCGCTACATCTTCTCGTGATGTAAGTTGAGGTCCTCAGCATTCAGATCATGCATAGGTCGGTTCTCGATCTCTAGTTCAGCACCATCAGTGGTGAGCCCTCATTATTTGAGGATGATTGACATTTTATCTTTCTATTTTAAGTCTTTTAATTTCAGTTTTTGCTAGAAGTTAGATGGGGGCATGTTGCAACAGCTCTAGTTAGTTAGATGCTTTTATTCAGACATAGTTAGATTCAGTCTTAGTGGAGTTTCATCTTTGAGTTATCATTAAACTTAGTTTTATATATTCAGATTTAGAATGGGTATTCCCCATCATTTCTCCTTTATGTTATGTTTTAAGTTTTCGTATAGAATTAACTTATTTTAGTTATCTTATTATGCTTATGATATTCCAACAGGGTTAGCTGTGGGTCACTCGTGATCAAAAGTCCAGTGTCCATGTCCTAAGGGTAGTCAGTCGATTGTAGAACTAGGATCGTTCATTTTTAGTTTCTAGACGAACCAATCTTAGAATGAAAGGATAGTAGCTCAGTGCCTATGGGTCGATTAATTTCTTACCTTAAGGCAAGAAAGATGATTTTTAAGGGTTATCTCTAACATCTAGTTTGGGTTATGGATTCAAGCTCCAAAACACCGACTCTTGAGCCAGTTCCAGTAGTTAATGAGTTTCTAGATGTGTTTCTGGAAGATCTTCCTAGAGTTCCTTTCGAAAAGGAAATCGACTTTGGAATTGATATCTTTCCAGATACCCAGCCTATTTCTATTCCTCCTTATAGAATGTCTCCAGCTGAGCTTAAGGAATTTAAAGAATAGTTGAAAGAACTTCTGGGTAAGTTCTTTATCAGACCCAGTATTTCCCCATGGGGTGCACCAGTGTTGCTCGTGAAAAAGAAAGATGGTTCTCTCAAGATATGCATTGACTATCAGCAGTTGAACAAAGTTACAATCAAGAATAAGCACCCTATCCCCAGGATTGATGACTTGTTCGACCAACTTCATGGTGCTGGTCATATATCCAAGATAGACCTCAAATTCGATTATCATCAGTTCAGAGTTAGAGATAATGACATTCCGAAAATAGCCTTCAGAACTCGGTATGATTATTATGAATTTGTAGTTATGTCATTTGGACTAACCAATGCTCTTGAAGCCTTCATGGATTTGATGAACATGGTGTTCAAGCAGTATTTGGACTTCTTCGTTATCGTCTTTATTGATGATATCCTCATTTACTCTAGGAATGAGGAGGAACATGCATCTCATTTGAGGATTGTCCTGCAGACTCTCAATGATCGCCAATTATTCGCTAAGTTTAGCAAATGTGAGTGTTAGTTGCAATCTGTTACTTTTCTTGGACATATTATGTCTAGCGAAGGGATCCGAGTGGATTCTCAGAAAATAGAGGTAGTGAAACAATGGCCCAGACCTACCTCTCCTACGGATATCAAAAGTTTCTTGGGTTTGGCAGGTAATTACAGAATGTTCGTGGAAGGATTTTTATCCATAACTTCTCCATTGACTAAGTTGACTCAAAATAAGGTTAAGTTCCAGTGGTCAGATGATTGTGAGAAGATATTCTCAAAACTGAAAACTAGGTTAACTACAACTCCTGTTTTTTACTCTACAAGAGGGTTCAGACAGCTATCTAATCTATTGTGATGCATCTAGAGTCGGCCTAGGTTGTGTGTTTATGTAACGAGGTAAGGTTATATCTTATGCTTCTAGACAGCTTAAGGTACATGAGAAGAACTATTTGACTCATGACCTCGAGCTTTCAGCTGTAGTATTTTCCCTAAAGATTTGGAGACATTTCTTGTATGGTGTTCGCATAGATGTGTTCACAGACCATAAGAGCCTTCAGTATGTGTTCTCCCAGAAAGAGTTGAATCTTTGCTAGAGAAGATAGCTTGAGTTCCTCAAGGACTATGATATGAATGTGCTTTACCATCCTGGTAAGGCCAATGTAGTAGCAGATGCTCTTAGGAGACTATCGATTGGTCATGTAGCGCATGTTGAAGAAGAAAAGAAAGAACTAGAGAAATATGTTCACCGGCTTGCTCACTTTGGAGTTTGCCTTATGAGCATATCAGCTGGTGGTGTAACAGTTCAGAATGGGTTAGATTCTTCATTGGTAGCGGAGGTTAAGGAAAAACAAGACAATTATCCTATATTGCTTCAAATAAAATTTGGAGTTCATCAGCAGAGAGTTGAGATTTTATCTTAAGAGGGAGATGGGGTGCTTTGTTATCAAGGTCATTTATCTGTTCCTAAGTTGGGCGAGTTAAGACAACCGATCCTTAAAGAAGACCATAACTCCAAGTATTCTATTCATCCAGGTGCCACTTAGATGTACCGTGATCTGCGGGAAGTATTTTGGTGGAATGGCATGAAGAGGGATATAGCAGATTTTGTGGCTAAGTGCCCTAATTGTCAGCAAGTGAAGGTATAACATTAGAAACCAGGGGGTATGAATCAAGAATCAACATTCCTAAAAGGAAGTTGGAAGTGATAAACATGGACTACATTACAAGCTTACCTCGTACTCGCAGTCAACATGACTCTATTTGGGTGATAGTTTACAGAGTTACTATGTCTTCACACTTTTTGGCTGTTAAGACTACAGATTCGGAGGAGGACTACACCAAGCTTTACATTAATGAAATAGTCAGGTTGCATGGGGTTCTTTTGTCTATTATCTCAAATAGCGGTCCTCAGTTTACCTCTCATTTGTGGAAGTCATTTAAAAAAGGTCTTGGTACTCACGTTAATCTTAGCACAACATTTCATCCACGAACAGATGGTTAGGAAGAGCTTACCATTTAGACCTTGAGGACATGTTAAGAGCATGCATGATCAATTTCAAGGTTAGTTGGGATGATCACCTTCCATTTACAGAGTTCGCCTACAATAATAGTTACCATTCCATTATTCAGATGGCCCCTTATGAGACATTGTATGGGCATAAATGTAGATCTCCAGTTTGGTGGTTTGAAGTAAGTGAAACAGCCTAATAGGGCAAGATTTGGTTCATGATTCTATGCAAAAATTTCAGCGCATTAGAGATATACTTAAGACAGTCCAGAATCGACAAAAGTCCAATGTAGATCTAACGAGAAGGGACTTGGAGTTCCAAATTGATGATTGAGTGTTCCTGAAGGTGTCACCTATGAAAGGGGTGATGAGACTTGGCAAGAAAGGGAAGCTCAGTCCTAGATATGTAGGCCCTTACAGGATTTTGAAAAGAATTGGAAAAGTGGCTTATGAGTTAGAGTTACCAGCAGAACTAGCAGCAGTGCATTCGGTCTTTCACATTTTGTTATTGAAGAAATGTGTCGGTGATCCCGCATCTATAGTACCATTGGAAAGTGTAGCTGTGAAGGGTTGTCTCACTTATGCGGATGTACTAGTTGAGATTCTTGATCGTCAGGTTTGAAGGCTGAGAAATAAAGAAGTCGCGTCAGTGAAGGTTTTGTGGAGGAGTCAGTCCATAGAGGGAGCTACTTGGGAAGCAGAAGTAGCCATGAAGACCAAATATCCTCATCTCTTTCCTTTCAATTCCATTCTAGCTTGAGGTAATAGTTCCTTTCCAGTTTTTCAGTTACTCATGCATATATTCAGTCTTAGTATCATGTTCCTTTATCTATACTTGCATTTTCAACGTATTTACAGGTTCTTGGAACTTAGTTCAGACAGATTTCAGTTTGCAGTACTTAGTGGTAGGGTTTGCCACTCCTTCCCTCCATATTCAGCTAGTTTAGTCTTCATTTGAGGACGAATGTTCCCAAGGGGAGATAATGTAACACCCCATGTTCTAGACAGACTAGAAATGCAGATTTCAGAAGTTGCAGGTGCCACCTATAGACCTTAGGTTGACCAACGGACCGTAGGTGGGGTTCGTGGATGGCCACCTGCATTTCCCTCCCAGAATCCAAAAGAATATTGTCTAAGGGTCGACCCACGGCCGGACCTACTGATAGTAGGTCAGACCATGGTCTGTGGTCCTGGTCCGTGGATCGAGACCCCAGATCCTATCTCTGAAGCCAACGACAATTGACCAGATGGACCGTGGGTCCATTGACGGTCCGTTGGTCAGTCCATCAGTTGGCCACGACAGATTTTATGTGAGGGGTCATTTGGTCTTTTCCCTATGTGTTGGACCCCTAAACTACGTTGTTTAACCCCCTAAACTATGTTGTTTTAGTCAGTTCTAGCCTAGTAACTTAATTAGAACTTATCTTAGTCAACTCATTCTCAAAAAATTTATCAAGTTGAATAAAAATAAGGAGAAAGAGTCTACCAAGCCCTCTCCAATAATGCAGCAAGTTTTGTTCAGCTCCAGCCCCGAAATCGAAAGATTTCACCATGAATTTTGTCACCATGTATGTGGATTTCACTAGTGGGTTCCTTTCACCCATTAGGTCCCTGCAATTCAGTTAGATTCTTGATTTTCTATATTATGTTTAGACCTAGGGTTTCTAGAACTTTAGAATATTGTTGTGATTGAACTCTTAGACTAATCCAAATCAGATTATCATGTTTTCGTGGAATGATTGCTTAGTTCTTTGCATGAAATTTAGAACCCTAGTTGTGTAGATTCATTTAGTTCATGAATTATACTTGCTAGGTCAGTTTAAATAGTTGTCGATGCTCCAGTAAAGAATATCTCATTATCAATATATTAATTTTGCATTTTCAGTTAGCATGTCAGTATTTTGAGCTATTCAGTATTACAGAAATTCAGTATAATGTGTTACTTACATAATCAGTTGGGAGTAGGCTTAATATCGAGTGGACTAAGGGTTAGTCACCCTTATAGTCCTAGAACTATGTGCCCCCATAGTATCAGTCCCCTCTGTGGGCAACATATTTAGTGATCATGCCAGTCATGCCTTTATACCATTGGCAAGGTATATTGCGTCCTCTCAATGGGCCGATATATCGGACTCCACGGATAGCTCTCGTAGTTTTATGGTGGTTAACAGTAGCTCCCACAATCAAATTCTAGTGTATTGACCTGCTTATCAGTTACAGTTCAGTATTCAATCTCAACATGTCATGTACTTGGTCATTCCATTCAGTTAGTTCAGTATTCAGCATATTTCAGTATTTACTTCATGTTCAAATTATATTATCGCTCGTATTGCTTTCTTCAGTTATGTATATGTTATTCACCTTATCCTCTCCTGGATGCTCAGTACCTTTCTAGTACTAGTGCATACTATGCGCTACATTTTCTCATGATGTAGGTTCAGGTCCTCAACATTCAGATCACGCATAGATTGATCCCAATCTCCAATTCAGCAACATTAGTTGTGGGTCCTCATTCTTCGAGGACGATTGACATGTTATCTTTCTATTATCAATCTTTCAGTTTAAGTTTTTGCTAGAAGTTAGCCGGGGGAATGTCCTAGCAACTCTAGCTAGTTAAAGGCTTTTATTCAGACATAGTTAGATTCAGTTTTACTTTAGTTCGACCTTACAGATATCATTAAACTCAGTTTTGTATATTTAGATTTAGAAAGGGTATTTCCTATCATTTCCCCTTTATGTTATGATTAAAGCTTCCGCATAGAATTATCTTATTTGAGTTATCTTAGTATGCTTATGATATGCTAGCAGGGTTAGCTTGGGGTAACTCGTGATCCTAAGTCCTGTGTCCACACCCTCAGGGTAGCCTCAGGGCGTGAAAATTTTAGCCCTTCTTTTAGAGTTATCTTAGGATCCACCTGTGTTTGGAATGACTTGTTTCTTTTGATTTTCAGCATTTCACATTTCCTTACAAAAAGATACATGAAATTCAATTATAAATATAACAATTATATGACTACACATACTAGTTAAACCAATTAAATATATACATGTGTTTCTTTTTTATGCCAATAATCACCATTAGAAGTCCACTGATCCTATGGAACTCCAGGTGGAACATTATCCATAATCTGAGTTTCACTCTTAAGTGGATCATTGAGCACTTCCCCTATGTCCAGCCTCTTTGCACCCCACTTCTTCGAAATACAATTATAAACATATCCTAAATACATCTATCATTTTCTTCAGAGTGAATTATATTTCTAGATCTCACTAAGAAAAAAAGTAGACAAAGACAAACACATAGATTGTCATCTGAAATTCACCTCGAAATACTTCAAAATTAAATGTTGGACTACTAAGAGAACTTACTAATAGAATCTTCCTATATGGATATAAAAATTACTATCGTATATCTGATATTACTATATTATATAGAATAACTAACTTAAGTTAATATATCCGATGAATCGAAAAGCTAACTAGTGTTAGAAAATAAGGAAGAAATATTTAGCTTACTATCTGCTTTTGAATCTAGGTAGTTGAATTATTTGCATTAGATGCAACTTTTGTTTTGAATTGACATACTTTAATCAAAGCGGGTAAGTGATCCCAATCTGATTGGTTATTAGCTACACCCTCTATTTCAATATGTTCGTCTTACTTTTCCTTTCTAGTCCGTTTTAAAAAAAAATGTCTCTTTCCTTTTTTGGTAATACTAGTTTCTGGGAACGCGCTTTGCGCGTGTAACCCGCATTAATGAGTATATTATTTCTTAAAAAAATAAATACTATTAAAAAATATGATTTGAGTTCTTTTTTATAAAATATGTCTAATGAGGTTTCTTACTTTGTCTTACTACTAATTGTGACACACCAATTTCATGACCTCCAAGTGAATGTACCGAGATAATAATATAAGAAGTTAATAAAAGAAACTCTATTTATAAGTCAAAAAATAAGCTTGTAAAGCAAAAAGGAAAGATAACAACTACCTAAATTAAATTTCTCGATAGTGTTAAAAGTTCCTTTTTGTTGGTAGCATAATATTAGAAGATCAAAAGATTGCATGAGATTAATCCTCTGCAAATCGTAGTGCAATATTAATATTTCTTCAATTAAAAGCTTGAGAGAAGATTATTTACTTTTTGTACCAAAAATGGTGTAAGATTAACTTTGAGTGAAAGGAAAACAAATACTTTCAATTTTTTTACTTTGTCTTTTGAATTTCCTGATAATTATAATGAATGTGTTCAAAATATTATATTAAATTTTTATCCGCAAGCACTTTAAACTAATTAGTTAATTATAAATATTTAAAACCAAGGTGTAAAATTTCTTATTATTTATATTTTGAAAATCAGGAAACTTATGAACATAACTACTATTTTTATATAGAATTTAATTTTCTCTTCGTACATAACTTATCCACCATTAATCTAATGTTATATGTTTCAGCTTCTTCTTTCTTTTATTTTTTTAAAAAAAAGAGTAAACAATTTTTCACATTCATTCTTAAAGATGAAAGCTAATGTATATATAAAATTATAAGTACAAAGAAAAAAAAATAGAAGAAGAAAGATACACATAAGCAAGACAATTAGGCATTTTTTTTGCTTTTGTCTCTATAATAAAAACTGAATATTTGAGCATACAAAATAAAAATCTGAAATTAAAGCAAGTTGCTAAAAAAACAACAATTCAACTATATGAAGAGAGATAGGAAAGTCTTATTATAATTCTAATTACTACAAATACGTATAAAACTTACACACTAAACTCTAATGCTGCAATAGTTGAATTCTTTTCTATTCTCATGACTGTATAAGGTGATCTCACAACTTTCACCACAAATTGTGATATTATTTCACTTGTTTAGATCTCCTACACACAAGAATTGTCGAAGTAGTAAATAAAAGTTTTTCTTGAAAAAGTTAAATTTATAGGACAAAAATTACGGAAACATGAAAAGCCACATGGAAAATTGAAAGGTCAAATATTATTAAAATAAATATAATATTTTATTCATTATCTTTATAATAATTAAAATATTATTATTTAATATTTAATTAATTAGAATATTTAATTTAACCTAGGGATAAAATAAATATAATAATTATTTCGTCGTCTTTATAATAAATAACTAACAATTCAAATAATAATTAAAATATTGTTATTTAATATTTGCTTAATTAGAATGTTTGATTTAGCCTAGGGGTAAAATGAATCTAACTTTTCATCTTTGGAGCTTCCGAAAAATTACGGAAACATGAAAAGTTACATGGAAAATTGAAAGGTCAAATACTATTAATATAAATATAATGATTCTTTCATTATCTTTATAATAAATAACTAAAAATTTCAAAATAATAATTAAAATATTATTATTTAATATTTAAGTAGTTAGAATGTTTAATTTAGCATAGGGGTAAAATAAATATAATAATTCTTTCATTGTCTTTATAATAAATAACTAATAATTCAAATAATAATTAAAATATTATTATTTAATATTTGGTTTATTAGAATGTTCAATTTAGCCTAGGGGTAAAATGCATCTAACTTTTGATCTTTGGAGCTTCCGAAAAATTACGGAAACATGAAAAGTCACATGGAAAATTGAAAGGTCAAACACTATTAATATAAATATAATGATTCTTTCATTATTTTTATAGTAAATAACTAAAAATTCAAAATAATAATTAAAATATTATTATCTAATATTTAATTAATTATAATGTTTAATTTAGCCTAGGGGTAAAATAAATATAATAATTCTTTCATCGTCTTTATAAAAAATAACTAACAATTCAAATAATAGTTAAAATATTATTATTTAATACTTGTTTAATTAGAATGTTCAATTTTTCTTAGGGGTAAAATGAATCTAAATTTTCATCTTTGGAGCTCCCGAAAAATTACGGAAACATGAAAGGTCACATGGAAAATTGAAAGGTCAAATACTATTAAAATAAATATAATGATTCTTTCATTGTCTGTTTAATAAATAACTAACAATTTATAATAAATAAAATATCATCATTTAATATTTAATTAATTAGATGTTTAATTTAGCCTAAGGGTAAAATGGTAATCTAACTTTTCATATTTGGAGCTTTCACTTTTAGTAATATACTCCTTCCATTCCATATTAATTTAATTTGTGATGTATTTTCCATTTTCCAAATTAACTTAATTGTTCAATTTCAAGACAACTTTTAGAGTGTTCTTCCAATTTTACCCTTCATTAGTTAGTATTTTTTTTTAATTAATTAATTAGTTAGTATTGAAATTAGTGATTAATTAATATTTAGTTATTTTAATAATAAATTTGACAATAATTAAGAAGGGTAAAAATGGAAAACTATGTTCAATTTATGTCTTAATCTACTTTTCTTGGAGGGTGTGAAACTCCTCAAAAATTAAATTAATATGGAATGGAGGGAGTATGATTTAGTATAACCTTTTCCATATGGCATGTTTAAGGCCACAAGATTCAAAAAACTTAGACTTTCTTAAACTTCGTGCCAAATCAAAACCCGACAAGCAAATTGTAACGGAGGGACTACTATATATATATAAAGATCACATGATGCAGCTTTTGAACTCTGGTGACTGGATCAAGATCCTCTGCCACAGAAAAAGCAATTGTTGTAGACTGCAAATTCTACAAAATCTTATAAGTTATTGGAATAAATGGACTGCGATTCAAGTTGGAAAGATTTTTCTAGAATTGCCCGCGGCTATAAAGCTAGAAAAATTATGCTTTGGTCTAAATTTTATGATAATGATTATAGCT
Organism: Solanum pinnatisectum; assembly: GCA_035578085.1. Taxonomy (NCBI): domain Eukaryota; kingdom Viridiplantae; phylum Streptophyta; class Magnoliopsida; order Solanales; family Solanaceae; genus Solanum; species Solanum pinnatisectum. The sequence continues at coordinate 40,403,319 of CM069083.1, read as the reverse complement.
TTGCTATAAAACCTAGATTCTGAGACATATATATATATATATATATATATATAGATACAGGTTGTTATATTGTATTAATTAATATGATGAAGAATAATGTTATGATCACATAACTCATGAAGTATTCTGAGTAATGAAGATTTCAAAGTTCTTGTTGTCACACTTTCAAATAGGAAAGGCAGGGTTCAATTTCCTCTCCTCATCTTCTTCTTATTTAGTAGTATTAGTAAGTAGTCGCGTGGTATTATATTCTTCAACATTCACTACTACCTATTACTTCATTTCCATGTGTATCTTGATGTTTTGTTATCATCTTTTACCTTTCAATCTTGTCTTGATTATATTATTTTGAGTCGATGGTCTAATCAGAAACAATCTTTGTACCCCCAAACGTAGAAATAAGGTTTTTGTGCATCCTACCCTCCTATACCTTACTTGTGGAATTATACTTACAAAAGGAGAGGTACATAAGATATACTCCCTATGTCCCTAATTACTTATTCATTTTTCTTTTTTTAGTTGTTCCTAATTACTTATCCATTTTGACAAATCAAGAAAAATCAATTTTTTTATTTACCTATTATACCCTCAATTAATTACTTTGGAAAATGTAGAACTTCTTGAAAATCTTACGCTTTTAATTCATCCATTTCATAATTAATAGGGGTAAAATGGTAAAATCACTATGTCAATTATTGTTTTCTTAATAGGTGTGTCAATTCAAAAGTGTACAAGTAATTAGGGACAGAGGGAGTAGTAGATTCAGATACAAAGAACTAACATAAAATTCCGTATAACATTAACAACTCAATTTATTGCCCTTCACGACTTAAATTATTATAGCTCTTATGGCTATGAAAACAAACTACATTGGCAACATGCCAAGACACTCAATAACAAGTTTAGTACACAACAAACCCGATTTCTAATCGAGTCACGACCAAAAATAAAGCTTAGTACATAACACAAGCTTACAAGAAAGATAGATCAAAATGGACTGTTAAACTCTCTGGTGCATACAGGATTATCAGAGAATTGGCTCATAATGAGTATCACCATGATTAGTAGTATTCACATACAAATGTATAATTTATTGCCTTTCCATCCAATCACCAACCTTCAACATCCTATGTTCTGAATACAATTCTTGTTTGTCTTTTCTTCCCTTTTTTGCTACTTCTTTTAAATATTTTTGGGAAAATTGAAGTGTATTAGTTTCACTGATCAAAGCAAAATATTTTCACTCCTATGTTATGTTGCATTAAGGGTGAACTCAAACGAGAGAACAGAGAAAATCAACAAAAAAATTAAACAAATAAGATTTACTTGTCTAAAGATAATTTTTCAAATTAAACTAGCCAAAGTTTACTGGCTTTACTAATCAAAATTCATGTTGTTTACTGAAAAATTCTTCATTCCCAATACTCGAACCTAAAATCTCTACGGAGGGGTTCGAACCATCCTATCCAGACCCTCGATGATTGTTGAAAGAATTGGCTAATTGATAATGTCAAGAGAAAATATCATGCTCCACAACTTCAAAAATATCCCTTATCCCTCCCTATCCCACTCCAAAAGAAGCATAAAAAAAAATCTTGGCTGCAAAGGAAATCAGTATGGTAGCTGACAAGGGGTAAAGAATTGAAACTGGATGTAATTGTTAGTACTTGTAAGAGTCTGATTTTAGTGTGTGAGGTCCTAAATGAAGCACTTTAACATAATTGAGTTTCTTTCATTTAGCAAGATATCTATAATTGCTTGATCATAGTCACCATTTGCCTCACTCAAAAAGAAGAAAAAGACAAAGTTGGTAATTACCTCGACATCGATCTACGATTTTATATTCAAAGTCTTTTGCTGGTGCGAAATGGGTATAGTTGAGGATGCTGAAGCCTTGTTATAGTTCATAGATACTTTTGTATAGGTAGCAACTGTTCACCTTTTTCACGTAATGCATCTATCTCTTCTCGAATATATGAAACACCATACAACTGAATAAGAGACAGAATGTTATGTGATTTACTACAACCTAGTAACTTGTAGGACTTCAACTTGTGCACAAATATCATATTAAGTTCATAAATGGAAAACAAAAAAGAGAATCAAGTAATTAGAACCAATTCAATAGCATTTAGCAATCAATGGAATATAAATTTGGCAATTTCTTCCCTCTATTGATTCTACCACCACTCCTACATTCTTACTAAACAAATATTTTGGCCAAATGAAGTCGCTCAAGAGATTTGAGTGTTTCAGTTCATTATTTGGAAAATACCAACTTTGACAACTAAACCACGAAAAGTACAACATGATTAAAATAAAATAAACCTAATTCTACCACAAATACATGTTCAAATTTGATAATTTCGAATTATTCATCCATGAAAAATACAACAAATTAACCTAATTCTACCTCCATGCATCTATACAAACAACCAAAAAACAAACTTATCTAGTAAATATAACCAGTAATTTGTACAAAACTTTCAGATTTGTGAAGATTCAGATGAGAAAATCCAAAGAACTAGGCTAGATTTACTTTCCTAAGAGGTGAGAAGTTGAAAACATTACCTTAGAACGTCTATCCCATTTTGAATATGGTGAGTAGCTGAAGCTTACAGAGTTGTGAGTTAGCTAAAGTAGTGGAGAAGAGGTGGAGAAGCGGCGCTGTAGAGAAGTGTGCTAGTGAGAGAAGTTAGGACTGAGAGTAATTTGGAATGAGTGAAGTTTCCAAAAGTGTAGGAGTATTTTGTATTTTGTATTTCAGTAACTAAATATACATTATAAAAATATAAAGAATGGAGGTGACACTTCTTTTATATTTGTATTTGTATTTTGTACATTATTTCAGTAATTAAAATACTGTAAATTTATAAAATAACAGTATAAATATATACAAACCATATTTTATATTTTGAAATAAAAATTATATCTACAAATAGAGGGGGTTTAAACCCTGACTATTTACTTATATTTTTCTCTTTCTAGATGACGGGGTTTAAAACCCCTGCTATTCACTTTTATTTTCCATCAGCTACCAAAATCTCCTTTATTTAATGTAATTTGTGGGGCTTGCAGCTAACCTCTGCTTTGAAACCCACACGATTTAGGCATTTTTTGTAGTGAGTAGGTAAGGAAACCCGAAATGACAAGTAACATGTATAAGAGTAGAAACAAAGTGAAATATACAATTTCACAAAATTAGAAGAAGAAATAAGTTGAAGCATATCATATATACAAAATCAAATGATTCCTCTGAGAACTTGGAAGTCACAAGTATAGAGCTGCTATCAAAGAGTGCACAACTTCCAAAAGTGGACCAAAACAGACAGGCTTATCTCAAATTACAAAAGACTACTCAGCTAAAACAAATGGAGAAATATATAACCTAGGACGCCATATGCTCACCATTGTCTCCAAATATGTCAACTGTTAGTTCGAACTCAATGATGGTAGCTATTGTTCAGACCTGCATTACAAAATAGATATAGAGTGTATCATGACTATCAAAATAACAGGTACTCAGTAGGTATCATAAGTTGACTGAGCAAGAAAAGTAAAGGCAATATGAAAAGAGGAAATTTGACAAAAAGATACATGAGTGTAGAAACGAACTGAAATAAAGTAAGTAAATATCTAACTAAAACCTAACTAGACCCCATAAGACCAAACGGTACACTCATGTGCAAGTTTAAGTAAAAAAACCCAAATGGACCCTCATAAGCCTGACATGTACACAGAATAGCTACGACTACTGAGAAAATTTTCTTATGAATCAAGATCCAGAGAGTGTGTAGCCTGGACCTCGAACCGCAGATCGCCTCCCAAAGAACCAATAGGATATAGCCGGTATATATCAATTTCGTGAGGAAAAAGGGCCCAAAAAATAGACTGTAGATGAAGATCAAATGCAAAGACGTTGATTCTAAGATTAATAATATCTCAAAATGACCACACCTTAAATCTGCGACGAGTATTAGAGTAGCGTGACCAGACGTTGAATCTGCTAACAACAAGGCTACTGAAGAATCGCATATCCAAATAATTGCAATAAGGCCATTGTAGAAAAACATCCACACCAAGGTAGTCAATGCAATACTTCAAGCATAATGGTTGGTAGATTTACACTCATTTAAGGCCTATATAGTTCATCAATGAGTATCCTTAATGCCTATTTTCATACCACTTTTTCTTATTTTGATAATATTTTGGTGAGTTGCAGCTATGCAGGCTAAAAAGATAAGGCAATGATGAATGAATGATAAAAAAGGCCAAAAACACTAAAAGGAGTGTAAAACTCCTAATTGATGGTTGCCTACATAGAAAGGCGAATAACCAAATATGCTACTTATCTTTGAAACCGACAGTGTTTGAGTATCAAGTATCAAATCAGATCGGTGAAGAGATGTCACAACGATGCTCCACCGAATGAACAAAGTTGATTCCAATTTCATCACAGAAAGTGAAAGAGTCCTAAGCAAAAATGAATGATAAACTAGGCCAGCAAGGTGTCACACCTCGAGGCTACCCCCTAGGCGTAAACACGGGATGTAGAATTACGAGTGACCCCAAGTTAACCCTGAGCTGACATATCATAGGCATACTAAAAGATTACTGAATAAATATACTATGCGGAAGCTTAAACAGAAACAACTAAAAATGTAGAATACCCAGTACTGATCTAAATATAAAAAAAGACTATGATTTTAATAACAACTGGATGATCAAACTCAAAACCAAAACTGAATCTAATACTATGTATGAAAAAGCTTATAACTGACTAAAGTTGTTGCGACATGCCCTCAGCTAACTCCAGAAAAATTGAAAACTAAATAAAAAGACTAAAATGTAAAGCATGTTTATTGTCCTCAAAATATGAGGACTCACCACCGAAGCTACTGAACTGGAGATTAGGAACCAATCTATGCGTGATCTAGATGTTGAGGACCTGTACCTACATCACAAAAAGATGTAGCACAGAGTATGTGTCAGTACTTGGAAGGTACTGAGCATGCAGGATAGGATAAAAGTTGAATAAACATATAATATGAACAAAGAATAAGTGATCAATAATACAATCTGAATATGATGAAAATACTGATATATACTGAAAAGAACTGAACTGAATGCAATGACCAAGTACTGAACATGTTAAGACTGAATACTGAAGTATAATTGAACACCTGGTCAAATACACTAGAGTCTGACTATGGGAATTATAGTAATCAACATAAAACCACGTGAGCTAAACGTGGAGTCTGATGTATACGCCCCATCAAGAGAACCCAATATACCTTGCCAGGGGCATAGAGGCATGACTAGAGTGATCACTAAAATTGATGCCCAATAAAGGGGACATAACCTAAGGGGGCACGTAGTTCTAGGACTATGAGGGTACGCGAACCCTAGTCTAACTCGATCTAAGCTTACTCCCAACTGGAATATGTATATGACACATTATGACTGAAATACGAAATAGCTCAAAATACTGACATGCATTACTCATACTTGAAAATTCTTTCTCATAAATAATTCAAAATCATATTATAATATGATCATTGATGATTCGGGAAGTCATACAACGTAAACATTGATGGTATATCTAGATAACATAAAGCTCATACATTGATGGCATACTCGATTGTCATACTAATCATGTTTAAGAAAACACTTTTCTCAAACCACGTCATTATTTTCTCAAAACTTAGTTTAAGAACTCAAGTGTTGGCTTTAAAAATCTTCTCAAGATTTATAACTCAAAATAGGGTTTATGCTGAAATATACTGATAATGTGACATTCAAAACTTGAGCATGTATATCTATTTAATTGACCTAGCATATGTAACTCATGAACTTAGAGAATCTACAGAACAAGGGTTCTGAGTTTCATGCAAAGAACTAAGTAACGATTCAACAAAAACATGATAATCTAATTAGGAATACTCTACAACTAATTAACAACTAATATCTAAGGTTTTAGAAACCCTAGGTCTAAATAAGATAAAGGGAATCAAGAATCTGACTGAATTCTAGGGACCTAGTAGATTAAAGGAGCCTACCAGTGAAGTTCCACATACATGGTGACAAAATTCATGGAGAAATCTTTCAATTTTGGGGCTGGAACTAAAGAAAACTTATTGCGTTCTTAGAGAGGGCTTGGTCGACTTCTTCCTTTCTTTTTGCTCTAGTTTGATGAATTTTTAGTGAATAAAAGTTTTAGTTATGTTGTGACTAGGTTATTAGGCTTAATCTGAGTAAAATGACGTATTTTAAGGGTTAAACGATGTAGTTTAGGTGCCCAACACCTAGGGGAAAGGACCAAAAGAACTTAATTTTAACTAAGCCTATCCATGGAGGGAACAACGGTCCATCGTTTGACCTACCGGCCTTCGTTTGGGTTCATCGGTCAAGTCTGCCTGATAGGGCTTCACTGAAACAAGCATAATTTTTTACTGAGATATGGGATTTTAGCAAACTCGTTGTCTTTGGATAGAGGATTCAATTATCTATCATTTGTTAGGTCATGGGCCACGTAATTCCTTTTATGCTAAGGGTTATGACTATTTGAAGTTGACCCAACATCAATTTCCCTCTAACTGGATGCTGACCGTCACCTACGGTCCATAGGTCAAACCACGGACCATACTGGTCGACTGTGGGTGGGATCAAAGACTATTAAGACTTGGGCCTTAACAACGGAACCCCACCTATGGTCTGTGGCCGCACATATGGTCCGTGGGTGGTTCTGTTGGTACTGGCACCAAATTTCTAAAAACAAGGATTTCCTTCATTTCTAGATTTGAGGTGTTACACTAGGTGGAATTTGGTGACTCACCGATGGTGAAATCCGCCAAAGAAAAGTCTCAGTACCTTTTGTAAGGTTAGGAAAGCCATGTATGATGAAATCCTCTTTTCAAATAGGAATTGATTTGATTTATTATTAGAATATTTAGATTTAACTTAGTTGTTTCCCTATTAGGAGGAGGTCCCACTAATAGTTTCTAGTCTTACTTCCATGGTGTAGCACCTGAGATTTGAAAAAGGGAAATGATTGCATCAATTGTAGCTATTGGTTCGGGCCTACGAGACCATTCTACGGTTCGTAGAACTTTATACGATCGTAGACCAGTCTCATAAAAAAGGGAGAAAAAAATACTAGAGAAATAAAGTTTCTAAATTTTTCTACGAGTGAGTAGAACGGCCCATCAACAAGTTGTAGATAGGTCTCGTAGAAAGGTCCCAGACATAGTGAAATTTTAAGGGTCAAGTTGATTTATACGATTGGGGTCTATAGACCATAGTCTTATGGGCCTTAGATAAGTTTCCTCAAAAGTTGGAAAAACATTTAGTCTTTTGAACTTTTCTACGGTTCACTAGGATGGTCAGTAGAAAGTCCTACGGACCGTATGTCCAAACCATAGACAATTCTGGTAGTTATTTATTATGGGCTTTTGGGTCTTTTCCTGAATGTTTTAAGCCTATAATATGTAAGTTTTCCTCTATACTAAGCCCTATATAAAGCCTTTAAGTCCTATATCTACCCACTTTAAACCCATTCTCCTATTTCCCCAAAACACAACCAAATTCATTCTACAAAATTCTCTCACAACCTAAGAAAAAAGAAGAATCTAGGGTTCACTCCTAGGTCTTCAATTCACCATTCATCTTGGGCTTTGAGTAGCAAGGTAAATGGGTAGTAACTTGTGGAGTCCATTCCCATATGAGGTCCCCAAGGTTTTTCAATTTTTTAATTCAATTGTAATTGATCAAATTAGGATTCTTCTTAATTATTCATGGGTTCTATTCAATTATGATTCAGTGTTTGTTTTTAATCTTCTATTGCATGATTAAATGAAATTACTAAATAGTCCGTTGAAATCCTACAAACCCATGCATGATCCATGATTTTAACTATGAACTCGTGGAAAAGCCATAAACCGATGAACTATGGATTTTGAAGGATTAAGCATGTCTTATGAAAATGTTATGTATGATGGTCGAGTGGTTTTAGATGAAAGTATCAATGTTGTTGTGAAAGGTTTTCTTACATATGAATATGATCATGATTGCTAAAGGTATTTCTCACATATAGATATACATTGGTGAAATGTTTTCTCACCTATGTTTGAATTATTATTTAAGGATCTATTCTATATTTTGATCTATAAGATTGAATTTGCTATTGATCATAACATTTCCTATGTTATAATGATATTTGAATTTTATTTGTTCCATTGGGATTTAGAACTCTTCCATGATCCATGATTTTTTACTATGAACTTGTGAAAACCCCACGAACCTATGAACTTTGAATTTTGAAGGATTATGCATGTCATCGAAAATGATGTTTATAATGATAGGGGGCTTTTAGATGAAAATATCAATGTTGTTGTGAATGGTTTTCTCAAATACAAATATGATCAGGATTGTTAAAGGTATTTCTCACAAATGGGTTCACATTGGTGAAATTTTTCTCACCTATGCTTGAGTTATTATTTAAGGAGATATTCTATATTTTGATATTTAATATTAGATTTAGTATTGATCATTGCCTTTACTAAGTAATATTGGTATTTGAGTTTTATCTATTTTGATATGATATTTACTTAGCACCGAGAGGTCTTTGAGGTGGAGGCTCAAATAGGGTAGTGTCTAGTAACAACCTATAGTACCTAACTTCGTGCCCCCATAGTATTATTTTAAATGACCTATCTAGTGGATCCGCTTTAGCAAAAAAATGATGTGTACAGATTCTACATTGGCAAATAGAATCCCCTTCTTTTGGTATGAGGGATATACCAGATTCTATGACATAGCTCTCACAATCTTATTGTCGGTTAAAGCTAATATCCAACAACACAATTATGTTTTTTCAAAGCTTTCTTAAGTCTCTTATTTTAGATGCCCTGACCATGTCTTATGATTTACACTATGTTGCTTCTTTAAGCTTTCAAATGTTCAAATGTAAATGTTGGTAATGCATTACATGTGTAAACTATCCATGTCATCATGTCTATTTATAAATATTTCCTCATACTTAGTACATTTCCAGTACCAATGCGTACTTCGGCCTACATTATTTCATTGATGTAGGGTCCGATGCTCCTACCTCCCACACTTATGGCTAGTTGATCATTCTACCGAACTCAAGTGTTGGTGAATCTTCATGTTCTGAGGACCGAGACACTTTTACCTGCTTTATGTCTTTCTAGTTTTTGAATGATGTATGTGGTGTATGGGTTATGTCCCAACCACTCCTTTTGATGTTCAGATGACTTGTTGAGACTATGTTAGACTTCTGCTTTGTTAAACTATTTTATGATTTATGATTTCTACTCTTGAAAACCTTATTTCTATTATCTTGTATGATGTGTTATAAGTGACTTATGTAGGGCCTTTTAAGGTTCTATGCGCCATAATACACTTAGGGGATACTTAGGGTCGTGATAAATAGAGTGGAAGAAAGTTAAATTGGGAGAAATTTGACATCCTGTATTATCTTATATCAATTTTTCTCTTTTGTCCACTGGGTTAAAACACCTGAAGCCTGAGGCCAAGAAAGAGCGAACTAAAGGGTACAATGGTGATTCGTCGATTAAGCTTGGCAAACCCGACTAATGTCGCCAATTGGGATGTAAAAGAAAGCGTAGGTTAATTTTGTGGAAAGTATAAATAACTTGGAAGAGGGAGAAAGTGTATCTTTGTTAGAGATTTTACTTTTTATCATTGAGAAATAGAGTATTCACCTTTGTTCTTAGTTTTGGGTTTTTTGCTACTATTGTAATCGACAATTAAAGGTTGAGATTGAAGTGAGCGTTGATGATTATTGTTTAACTTACATATATTGATGGCTGCTAATATCAAGGTATAATTTCTTTGATTTTTATGATGTGTGGCTGAAAGCCCAACTCTAAGGTGTGTGATTATAGGGTTGTGTGTTTATTTTAAATCAGTAGGTCTCTTGTCTTGCTCTATTTTACTGTTGTTTAGCCATGGATTTGAGTTGTTTAGCATGAAATTAATTAAGGGGTTAATGTGGTCAACTTAATACTACTCTAATTCTCCAATTGGTGTTTGAAAGATACTAATAGGAGTGCGTAATTAACTCAACGTGTGCAACTGAGGTCTGATTCTAGTTGCAAAAGCAAGGTAACGTGTTGATTTGTGAATTACATAGATGACACTAAAATGATATTCTATGAACTAATGCTATGAGATCGAAAGCATATTAGTGTTACTAATGATTACGCACCTTATCCATAGTTGTTGAGCTTTACTGAGCAAGCAATTGTACCCCTAGTTTATAGCAATGCAAACCCCACACCCCTAGATTCAATCTCATTAGTCTAAACCCATGTTTTCTTTAGTTAATTGGTTATACTTGATTCTAATGTTTCTTTTTAAATTTTGGAGAATAATCTACCCACTTGATCTAATCACTACAATTAATTAGTCGCATCTTAATTTGCTCGTTGAATTCTTATCCTTACATCACTCCCTATGGGATTTGACCTCGACTCTTAGTTGGGTAATTTTATTGACAATGAATGCCTACTCTTCTAATTGTGTTCAAAGTAATTTGAGTGTTATAAAAAATGGCACCGCTGCCGGGGAGTGGTAGCTAAGAATTCAATTTATGAAGTTAATTTGTGTACTCATTTGCTTGTAGTTGAACACATTTAAACTTGGTTTTGTTGTTGTGTCCTAATGGTAGGTAGGGGAGTGAGTATAAATGGTGGTGATGATGCTAGTCGCAATGAGCGAGATAATGATGTAGAGATATGTATGACCTTAATATCTGTCATCAAGAAAATTTGAGAAACTCGGCTACCTCCTACTCCAAAGAATGCCACCTTTAGTGTAACCAAACCAGTGTTGTAGCTGATCAAAATGAGAGGGTTTGAGATGTTTTAAACATGAAGACCCTTATGGCCATCTTCGCAAATTTGTGAACGTGTGTGAACATTTTATTGTTGAAGGCATTTCACAAGAGTCTAATTGTAACACCTTGGCCTTAGAAAGAGCTAAATTTAGAAAAACTTAATTTGGAAAGGACTAATTTGAGATTTGTCCAAGTTAAGCTTAAATTGTGAGTTTTGGGTCAACTTCAAATAACCATAACTCTCAGTACATGATGAGTTAGGTGGCCTATAATATGTCAAATGAAAGTTTTTGAATTATCTTTCCAATGCCACTGAATTTGCTACATATCCAGTTTGGATGAGGTAGATATGCTCATTTGAAGTCATGTCCAATTAATGAAATTTACCCGAATTAGTGAGGGGTATTTTGGTCTTTTCCTTACCCTTCAGCTTTAAACGTTTTTAATATTATTTTAGGATCCAAAACTGATTTGGGTCAGTTTTCACAATCCTAAATATGCTTAGGATTTTAGAGAGAAGTTCAAGAAGATAAAAAAGAGGAGAAAAAAAGGAAAAGATTGAAGCGCTCAAGGGTTTCTTGCAATATTCGAGGATTTTCGCAAAGGATTAGATCCAAACGAGTTATGTAAGTTTCCATAGTGTTGGGTTCGTTCTCCCATATGCCAATCATGAGTTTTCACTTTCAAATTCTTCTATGAGATTGAGTATATTGAGGTTCTTGATGAAATTCTTTAGTTGTTGTTCTTAGTTCTTGAATTACGATGTTTGGTTGAGTTCTTGAGGCGAGAATCTTGTTAATGAGTATTGTTCTTGAGGGTTTCTGAGTAGATTTTCATGTATTTAAGTTGGGTAAACGAATCTAAGAGGATTTGCAAGAAACCATTCCTTTCTAGGCAAATTAGGGTCAGAAAACAGGAAACAAAATTCGTTGGATTTCTAGGTAGGAGGCTGGCGCACTGCGCCAGCAATGCACTAGGAAGTTGCCTATAAAGTTTGGGGCCTGGCACCCTGTGCCACTCAGTTTGCCTCAACCCGGGAGACAAGAACATCTTGAATAGCATGGTCTGGGTCAATGGTGGCAGAAAAGCACCAACAACAACAGTAGAGGGGGGAGCAGTAGCAGAACTAGAAGGGATAGAAGTGGAAGTGCTAGGGGTACTTGTAGCCTCACTTGCCTGAGTAAGAGGGGTTGTGTCAGTCTGCAACATATCCATATCAACAATCGAGGAAGTGTCCACCAGTGCAGCTCTCCACCTCTCAACTTCGTCCCTAGTGTACTCGGCCTCGATCCTCCGGATGTCAATAGAGGAAGTGGGAGTTACTTCCATATCTGTATTCTTTATCAATGGCACCCTAGCATGCCGACACAACTCTATGATAACCACAAGGAACGAGACAGAAGTCTGACTCTGCTTGGCCCTCATGGCCATCTCCTACTCTATAGTCAGGCCAAGATTTATTCTATCCTGGTCCATGATGTAGCCCAACAATGTAGCCTTCGAATTCCTTAGTACATACTCATTCTGTGAGGGCATCAAAGTATTGTAGAGAAAGCCAAACCAAAACCTGGCAGCCACGTTCAGATCATTCTTCTCTATAGGTTTTCCAACCTCAATGCATTGGATGTAATATATGATATCAGAGGATATAATCAACCCTTCAAGTCATCTAGGGTTTTCTTCTGTATCTGATCCACTAAGATGTGGATTACATTCATCGTGCACCCTAGCACCTTATTGATGTAAGTGCTGCTGCATTTAACTCATCTGGCGTGCACCACAACATGGTCAACCAGTGCAAATGTACTAGCTTTCTTCTTCCCCTTTGGCACCAACTTCCCATACTCGACATAGATCTCTCGGATCAAAGAATAAATATAGGAGCTTCAGGGCCTGGTGAAGATCTTAAATTTGTAGAACTTGATAGTGTTCGACACCTCTGGATATATGTCTACTACTCTGTATGTAGACAATCTCTTCTCCTCAAGAATGGTTCTCAATCCCACATCCTTCAGTCTATTGAATGACTGAGGAGAAGGTGCCTGAACTGGTGGGACAAGGGGTACCTACTCTACTGTCTGTGCTAGAAGTGGAGAAGTTATAGGATGCAGTGAGATCCTGGCTGGATCATGCAGTGACTTAGAGCATAGCTTTGCTTTCCTCGACTGTAAAGTTTGATCGTCATCCAGCTCAGAAATGGAGACTGGCGATCTATCCCCCAAGTTGCCTTCACTTTCCAATACTAAAGTAGTGAGGTGGGTGGCATAGATGCCCATATTGTCAGAACTCTCCTCAGCTTGATTTGGCTCTACGAGCCCCTTGCCTCTTCCAGAGTTCCTCCCCCTAATCGGAGGAAGTTTGGTTTGAGTAGCTCATGTGGGGGCAGCACCTTTATTTATCACAATACCCTGTACACACTTGTGGGGTGGTTTATTCCTTCCTTGTACCTTAGGTCTAGCAATACCTGCAAAACAACATCAAATAAACCAATATGTTAAAGACAGTTCAAAAAATTATTAAATTTGAAAAATGCGTAGGAAAACTCGCCTAGTCATTCGGCGAGTCACCTATCCTATTCGGCGAGCCAAGTTGGGCTCGCCGAATGATCCAGAATATAATTTCTTAGAATTCAGCACAAGTTGGCGATGTCCAAGATCTTTTGGTGATTCGCTAACACCATTTGATGAACTAGAAGTAGCTCACCATATGTTACAGAATAATTTCTAAAATTTGTGGCTTAGAAAAGGTGATTTAAAGGACATTCGGTGAGTCAATGAGTGAACTCGAAAAGCTTAGGCATATCACATAATGGTATAGAAATAGTTCAACAATTATGGAGAATAAAAGGGCGATCTAGGGGATACTTGGCGAACCGCCGAACCATTTGGCGAGCTCGACTAAGCTCGCCGAAAGGTCCTTCGTGCGAGTTTTTGACCACGACCTCTAATTTCTAACCCACATCCCATACGAATTAAATTAAACACGTATTCTACCCAATTAAGCCCAGACCCACACTACTCATGACCTCAGGGTACTCAGACTTCCCCTAATTTGTCCAAAATTAACCAATCAACATCTTTTGCCTTTAAAAATGACGTCACCCTCTCTATCATTAGGCAAAATCAATTGATCGGGTTACTTAGACTTCCCCCATACTAGACCCATAATTTAAAGCAATTAACATACGAAATTTCACAATTATAGGCTAAAATAAGAATAAATAGGATACGACACTGGAGTACACTAATAACAATCATTCAAACAACCAATCTTACACAAATAATTCAACAGGGATACGATCAAGCATAGGAAACTACTAAAAATTTAAATCAAAGTTTGAATCACCAGCCTCATGATCAGATAAAGGAATGCTAGGCTAGCGAATCAACAAGCAAAACATACACAAATTCCCTCGAGAAATTTATCCCCACACAAAAATAACAAGAACTAAGATCTAAAATATGTTTGTGAAAGTGCAAAGGTCGAAAAATATGAAATGAGGGAAGTTTTTGAATTTAAAAACAGTTCAGGCCTTTATGACCCTTCAGTTCGTGTGCCAGTCGGCGAAATACACTTATGTCACCAACTATTTAGCGATGCACGGAATAGAGCTTTTGCTCGTCGAACCATACAGAATCTTCAGCCATTTAGTTGGTCAAACTGGTGATCCAGATCGGGCTCACCGACTTGTTCAAAAAGTCGTCGATTGGTGCCTTGGCTCGCCTAATTTCTCCTCTTCCCAAAATTTTGAATTTTCAACCTCACCTGTTATTCAAACAACAATATTAAAAACTCAAAATTTTGGTTCCCTCTCGAGAAATGCCTTATTGTACGCTTTCAAGCTTTATTCTTTGGGTTGACCATAGTATCACTCTATCATCCTTTTTTTGGTCTTGGGTTCAAATGAGTTGCGATATACCTATTTGTGTTTCTAGCTGCTTAATAAATACCAAATGTGATGTTACTATTTGGTTTAGAGATGAGACGCCATCTTTCATTTCCTTTAGCACTTTGTCCGACCCTTTCACTTAGTTAAGAATGCCTGCAAACATATCTTCAATGCAGATGTTTTTAGGACCAACCCTCTTCTCTTTTGGCTTTTGACATTCATGGGGAGGCATATATCTCTCTTTGTTCCTGTCCCTCCCTCTCAAACTCTCATCACGCTCTCCATTCCAACTTTGGTATCCACTCGACCTTGGATAATTTGGGGGGAAACCTCCTCCTTGATTTGCTAGGAAGTGTACCTCTTCACTTCACATATCTTCAAATTTCGCTTCATTTGGGATTTACTCCACTAACTCAAACTGCATTCACAACCTTAGAACCACTACCCATGACATGTTTCAACAATAGATCCATTTAGGTCATCATTTTAGCCATATTTTCATCCTGCTCTTAGTCTTTTTCAATTTTTTCCTTTGTCAGCTCGAAGTTCAAAAGAGACACTTGAGCTTCCCTAGTATACAAAGCACGATAATCTTCGTCATCCCATCAAGAAGAGTTGATTCTATTTCAAATGGTTGTTGCATAATTCCTCCTTGGACAAGCTGGTCAACCCACACCCTTGTTGACTGAATGTAGACTCCAGTAGAAATGTTGTAACAACACGTTTTTCGAGAGTCCATGACTTGGACATTCGAGTAGCAACTTCTAAAACCTCAACCACCTCTCATGAATTGGTTCACCATCCAATCATTTGAAGCCCTGAATATTATCCCTCAATGTCATCATCTTCGAGGGAGGGAAAAACCTTACATAGAACGCATTAGTGAGCTCGTCCAAAGAAGTAATTGAAAGGAGTGTTCTAATCATTTGTAAAAGTAAATAGTTTCGAAATAATTAAAGTAAATTACTGGGGTTTGACAAGTAGTATCAATTGGGAGGTTAGAGTGAGCAATTAACAACTACGAAAACAAGGGGTAATCAAGTAAAAATGTATCCTCTGAGATGTGATCGATTTAATGCCAATTTCGCTAAATAGGTGGTTAACATTTACTAAAACTAATTGAATCTTAGTGGGTAGGCTAGGCTTTAGGTGCAATAGTCATCTATCGATCAACTATCACAAATTATGCAAGTTCTCTCTTACCTCAACTAGCATAACAATTATGAACAATCCAAAACCTCAATTAATCTACTCTCTCGAGCTAGATTGGTAGGATCAAATTTACACTCACTTTCTCAATATGAATCCACAATAACCCAATCTCTACAATCATCAATTGATAGTTTTAATTCTAAAACCTCTTTCTCAAGCAAGCCTAGAATACTAAACTAGAATTGCATTTGCAACTATAATTCATGAATTAAAACTAAACTATAAAATACTAACACCCATAAGCTAATTGAAACATTAAATCACATAATCAAACCCTAAAGAATGAGGGTTTTATCTACACATCATAAAAAGTAAGAAAATGTTACCAACTATGTTTTCCTTCACTATGCTTGGAATCAGTTCTCAATCAAAACCCAATATAAATCTCTACTCAAAAATACAAAAAGCAATGTTTAGAGTGTCTTGGATAAAAAAGACATAGTTGGAATGTGAGGGAACTGCGTCAAAACTTTGGAACTCCTTTTACTCCTTTTTAAAAATCGCATTTATACTCTTCTAGATTTTTAGTTTTAGGGCCGATCGGCGGAGTAAGTCGAGCATCACCGACTAAGTCTGTGATGTGCCGAATGACCTCTTTCATCGCCTTCTTTAATTGACTCTTCACAATTCACCTTCTATAACTTTAGGCGATTAGGATCTCCATCGTCGATCCATTTGGCACTTCACCGAGTTTCACATTTCATCACCGAGTTGGCTTTTTCTCTGGGCTGGATTTCTAGAATTTTTAGCGAGTTAAAGAGCCACTCCGTGGTTCGTCAAGTGGTCTTGGCGATTTTCATCCTTACTTTTCTTCAACCTTTTCAGGTTTTCTACTCTTTTTTGCCCGGTAATGTCCTTGCTTTTCTCTTTGGACTTCATTCCTGCAAATTAGCATCTTAACATCAGTTTAAAGCATAAAATAGGCATTGAGGACACTAAAACTATGAATATTAAGCCCTAAATGAGTAGAGATCCCTGACTCATTAGTAGGAACCACCTAGGACTGTGTCGTGATGGCTCCACTAGTTGCTTCAAGTGTGGTCAGAATGGTAACTTCATGAGAGTGTGCCCTAAGAACAAGCAGGGTAGTTGTAATTGGGGGAATAGAGTCCAATTTTGTTTAGTCTCTCCGCCAGACAAAGCTGCACTTACAGGAGTTACTTTAGAGACAGGCAAAGGAGCAAACCATCTATATGTTATCACCAGTCGCCAAGAGCAAGAGAATTCGCTTGATGTTGTCACTAGTATGATCAAAGTCTTTACTTTTGATGTATATGCTTTGCTACATCTAGGTGCAATTCTATCTTTTGTGACTCCATGTATTTCTATGAGGTTCAATATAATTACCGAACAACTTCTTAAGCCATTTAGTGTTTCCATACCTGTTGGTGAGCCTATTCTAGCTGAGAGAGTTTATCGTGACTGTACCCATATTGTCAATCACAAGGACACCATGGCTGAATTAGTTGAGCTAGATATGGTGGACTTTGATGTTATTCTAGGTATGGACTGGCTTCATGCCTGTTATGCATAAGTTGATTGTAGCACTCGAGTAGTTAAGTTCTAGTTTCCTAATGAGCCAGTTATTGAGTGGAGGAGTAGGTCAGCAATGCCTAAGGGTCATTTTATTTTGTATTTGAAGGGCAGAAAGTTAGTTTCCAATGGGTGCATCTACCACTTAGTTCGAGTTAATGACTCTAGTTTTGAGACACCTACTTTTCAGTCAGTTCCAAAGGTTTTTCCAGATGATGTTCCCAGAGTCCCTCCTGAGAGAGAAATAAACTTCGGTATAGATATTCTTCCTGATACTCTTCCTATCTCTATTCCACCATATATAATGGCTCTAGGTGAATTGAAAGAGTTAAAAGAGCAGTTGAAAGATCTTCTTGATAAAGACATCATTCGAACAAGTGTCTCATCTTGGGGGCGCTCTGGTCTTATTTGTGAGGAAGAAGGATGGTTCATTTAGGATGTGTATTGATTACAACTAATTGAACAAGGTTACCATAAAGAATAAGTATCCCTTTCCGAGGATTGATGATCTAGTCGATCAAATTCAGGGTGCCACCTATTTTTCTAAGATAGACCTCAGATCTGGCTATGAGAATAAGAGAGAGTGATGTTCCAAAGATAGCTTTCAGGACCCGCTATGGTCATTATAAGTTTCTAGTTATGTTTTTTGGTTTAACATATTCTCATGCAACTATCATGGATCTTATGAACAAAGTGTTTAAGCCTTATCTTGATATGTTTGTTATAGTATTCATTGATGACATTCTAATTTACTTAAGGAATGAGGAGGATTTTGTTAGTCATCTGAGAGTAGTTCTCTAAACTCTCAAAGATAGAGAGTTGTTTGCTAAATTCTCTAAGTATGAGTTTTGGCTTCAGTCTGTGGCATTCATAGACCATATTAATTATGGTGATGGGATTCGAGTTGATACTCAAAAGATTGAGGTAGTGTAGAACTGGCCTAGACCCACATCTCCAACTGATATTAGGAGTTTCTTGGGATTGGCTAGTTATTATGGGAGGTTTGTTGAGGGGTTCTCATCTATTTTATCCCCATTGACTAAGTTGAATCAGAAGACAACGAAGTTTCAATGGTCTGAAGCTTATGAGAAAAGCTTCCAAGAATTGAAAGCATGGTTGGCTACTACCCAGTGTTGACCTTATCGAAGTGTACACAAGGCCTTCTTGTGTATTGTGATACGTCCAAAGTTAGACTGGGTTTTGCATTGATGCTGGAAAGCTAACTTATAGCTTATCCCTCTAGAAAAATTAAGATTCATGAGAAGAATTACCCAACCCATGATTTAGAGTTTGCTGTTGTAGTGTTTGCTTTGAAAATATGTATGGTGCTCATGTTGATGTGTTCACCGATCATAAGAGTATTCAGTATGTATTCAGTCAGAAAGAGCTTAATCTCAGATAGTGGAAGTGGTTTGAGTTACTCAAGGATTATGACATTAGTATTCTCTATCACACAAGTAATGCTAATGTTGTTGATGATGGTTTAAGCAGATGGTCTATGGGAAGTACTACCTATGTTGAGGAAGGCAAGAAAGAGTTAGCAAAAGATGTGCACATACTTGCATGATTGGAAGTCCGGTTAATGGATTCCAATGAAGGTTTAGTTGTGGTAATGAATGGGGCAGAATCATCGCTAGTGTCCAAAGTGAAAGAGAAACAAGACCAAGACCTTGTTTGGCTTGAATTTAAGGAAAATGTTCATAAGCAAAAAGTTGTGCTTTTGAACAAGGGGGAGATGGTGTATTGAGGTATCAAGGTAGATTGTGTGTACCAAAGGTGGATGAGCTCCAAGAGAGGATCATGGAGGAAGCTCATAGCTCTAAATTCTATATCCATCCGGGTTCCACAAAGATGTATCGTGACTTGAGA
Organism: Solanum pinnatisectum; assembly: GCA_035578085.1. Classification (NCBI taxonomy): domain Eukaryota; kingdom Viridiplantae; phylum Streptophyta; class Magnoliopsida; order Solanales; family Solanaceae; genus Solanum; species Solanum pinnatisectum. The sequence continues at coordinate 40,383,934 of CM069083.1, read as the reverse complement.
GAAGTCTATTGGTAGAGTAGTATGAATATGTGTATTGCAGAAGTCGTTGCTAAGTGACGACATTACCAAAAAGTCAAGGTAGAGCACCAGAGGAATGCAGGTGTGGCTCAGAACATAGATCATCCAGAATGGAAGTGGGAGATGATTAATATGGATTTTATTGCTGGATTATTGCGGTCTTACAGGCAACATGATTCAATTTCGGTGATTGTAGATCGAATGACTAAATTTGCCCATTTCTTACTGGTAAAGACTACCTTTCACCAAAAGATTATGCCAGGTTATATATTCAAAAAGTAGTAAGACTTCAAGGAGTTTCAATATCCATTATTTCAAATAGAGCTGCGTAATTTATTGCATAATTTTGGAAGTCTTTCTAGAAAGGTTTGGCTTACATGGTAAATTTGAGTACTGATTTTCATCTTCAGACTGATGGTCAACCAGAGCACACAATTTAGAATTTAGAGGATATGTTAATGGCGTGTGTGATATATTTCAAAGGTAATTTGGATGATCAATTACCTCTCATCGAGTTTTCTTACAATAACAGTTATTACTCGAGCATCTAGATGACTTCTATGAGGCTCTTTATGATAGAAGATGTAGATCTCTTATTGGATGGTTTGAGGTTAGTGAGGCTGGGTTTATATGACCAGACGTGGTTCATCAAGCTATGGAGAGAGTGAAGATCATTCAAGAAAGATTGAAAACAGCGCAGAGTCGTTAGAAATCCTATACTGATGTTAGGAGAAAAGACGTTGAGTTTGAGGTGGATGATTGGGTTTATTTGAAGGTTTCACCCATGAAGGGTGTTATGAGGTTAGGAAAGAAGTGGAAGCTTAGTCCCCATTTTATTGGTCCTTACAGGATATCTAAGAGGATTGGTAATGTAGCCTACAAATTGGAGCTACCATCAGAATTAGCAACAACCCATCCGTTGTTTCACATTTCTATGTTGAAGAAGTGTATTGAAGATCATTCACTTATCATACCAACTGAGAATATTGGCATTAAGGACAACATATCTTATGAGGAGATTCCTATTGAGATACTTGATCGTCAGATTCGCAAGTTGAGAACCAAGGAGGTAGCATCAGTCAAAGTCTTATAGAGGAATCAGTTTATTTAGGAAGCTACTTGGGAGGCTGAAGAGGATATGAATAAGGGATAACAACATCTCTTTCCTTCAAGAGGAATTCTAAATCAAGTTAATGATTTTTGTAAAACCCTCTTTTAATTGATATGCCATGTTGTGTTAAATTGCATGTTGGGTGTTTGAGCTGGGTATTATATGTTACCACTCTTAGTCTACTTAGTGTGATCTCATTCAAGAATTCAATGTTCTCAAGGGAGAGATATTGTTACACCTCGGCCTTAGAAAGAACTAAATTTAGAAAGAAATAATTTGGAAAGGGCTAATTTTAGATTTGTTCAACTTAAGCTTAAGTTGTGAGTTTTGGGTCAACTTCAAACAACCATAACTTTTAGTTTAGGATGAGTTTGGTGGCCCATAAGATATCAAATAAGAGGTCTTTGAATAAACTTTCCAACAATACCGAGTTGCTAAATTTCGAGTTCGGATGAGGAAGATATAACTATTTGAAGTCAGCCTGTCCAATTAAGCAAATTTACCTGAATTAGTTAGGGGTATTTTTGTCTTTTCCCTTCAGCTTTAATCATTTTTAATAATATTTTAGGGGTCTAAACTGATTTGGGTCAGTTTTCACAATACTAAATAGGCTTAGGATTTTAGAGAGAAGTTTAAGAAGAGAAAAAAGAGGAGAAAGAAAGGAAAAGATTCAAGCGCTCAAGGGTTTCTTGCAATCTTCGAGGGGTTTTCACCAAGGATTCGATCCTAACGAGGTATGTAAGTTTTGGGTTCGTTCACCCACACGCCAATCATGAGTTTTCACATTCAGATTCATCCATGAGATTGAGAATATTGAGGTTCTTGATGAAATTCTTAAGGTGTTGTTCTTAGTTCTACAATTATGATGTTTGGTTGATTTCTTGAAGCGAGAATCTTGTCAATGAGTATTGTCATTGAGGGTTTTTGAGTATATTTTCATGTAATTTTGTTGGGTAAATGAATCTAAGAGGGTTTGGAAGAAACCATTTCATTCTAGGCAAATTAGGGTTAGAAAATGAGAAACAATATTCGTCGGGTTTTCAGGGTAGAGGGCTGGTGCGCTGCGCCAGAAGTGCCCGAGGAAGTTGCCTTTGAAGTTTAGGGGCTGGCGCCCCGCACCACTCAGTGTGCCAGGGTCACTTGCCCCATCTTATTTTCAGTCGTTTGCTCCGTCTAAGTTCTTTTCAAGTGTACCTTCACTCCTTTCTGATTCTAACTACTCCAAACTACATCTAAACATCGAGATATCCTTCATAACATGAATCATAACCCTTGAATTCATAATTCAAATTCAAGGTAGGGTTAAGAGTAAAGTCTTAAGAGTTCTTTCGAGTCATTTTGAGAAGTCTTTTACAATCTCTTGAAACTTGGTTTAAGACTTGAGTACTTAAGTATGAGGATGAGTAGAGTTGAGTTTCATTTTTTAAAATGAATATATTGGAACTAAGTATTCCCAACGAGTAACTGTTTTTACATTTAAAATGAAGGGAAACATCGATTTCCAAATAAGTTCATGAGGAGTTTGAGTACTATCTCGTTCAACAGAAAACTTTTGAGTATTAATCTCAAAGTTTGAGGATGAGGAAATGTTTTAAGCATATGAGTTGTGTTATATTTTGGGAGTAGTATTGAGCACCGATATCGGGACGAGTTCAAATAACTCAAAGTCCTCATATGCCATGTACCCAATGTGGGTAGGAATGATCATACTTTTTAGATTATTCCATATTTCTTTTTAAGCATAGCTTAGTGGATCCACTTAGTTGATGATAAATGTGGAAGCAAAATTTGGAGGTTCCAGTACCGGTACCGTTCCTTCCCGATCCGTTGTCGATCTGGTACCATTCTGGCAGGCTTTGGTAAGGTCCGTTACAAAGGAAAACCGAGAGAGGTAATGGGACAAAAATAGGGTTTTATCGATTAGTCCCAGTCCGAAAAGTGCCGGATCCAGTTTCGGTATGAACTAGTCCGGTTTGGTTTGAGTCAAGGAATTTTTTTTTTTTAAAAAATTAAATGTAGTATAGTCATTGGCAGGCTGTTGGATAACAGGTATTAGGCCCCACCCAACGGCTATTTCACCCACTAACCCCCAAAACACCCCCCTAACCCCCTAACGTTTTTTAATACCCCAAACTTTTAAAATTTACACTTTTATCCTATTTTTTAACTATAAATATCCCCAATCTTTTATTATTTTTACTCACAAAAATTCTTCATCTTCTACTCTCTCAACTCTCAAGTCTCTAATCTCTTATTCTCTTATCAATTACAAATTATATTAGTTTGAAAGATTTGGCGGATTACTAGTTTGGCCTTTGGAGCTTCAAAATTCAACTTTCATCTATCAATTTTTGGCTTTCGGTCATACACGTCGACTTTTTTAAGTAGATGTTTGGTACATTCGTTCAAACTCAAATCATTTTTCATGTAATTTCCGTATTATATATAATTTACTTATTTAGTTGTTTATTTGTTTGCATTTAATTATTTATTTATTTAGTAAGTAATTAAGTATCTAGTCTCTACTTATTTAGTTATTTATTTGTTTTCATTACATTTTCGTATTATATATAATTTACTAACTTTTAATATTTTAATATGGATACCAGTAAAAAAAATGTTGGCAAAGGTAAAACAACTATATATGATTCGGTCTCAAATTTATTTACCTCAAATTCCAAGAAAAATAAAAAAAAATCATTAGTTCTTCTAAATCTAAAACTAGACAAGTAGCACAAGTAAGAATAAATATGGAAGATTTTACGCATGTTGATTAAATTGTTTTTAATATTGATAGTAATATTGGATTAGATACTTATCATGAATCTTTACAAAGAAGTTTTGGTAATTTTGATGAAGAATTAGATGAAGAAGTAGAACATGATAATGTTAATGATGATATAGATACTTTTGATGATGATGAAACAGAGCCAATTACGACTACTACTCCCACTACCAGTCCCAGTTCAGCTCCTTTTTGTTATCCTACTCCCATTTCCCCCGTAAATCCTAGGGCTAAGGTAGAACGTGCTAAAAAATCAGTTATGTGGCAATTTATGACTTAGAGTGAGGATAAAACACAAGCTATTTGTAATAAATGTAAACATAGAATGAATCATAAAATTGTGGGAAAACAGGGTGGGATGGGACATTTGAGTAATCATTTAATGGGATGTTGTAAAAATGAATTTTTGCATGCTAAAGCTAAAAAGAATGGTACCACCCTTCCTAGTGCAACTGTAGGAGTAGGGGGTTCTAATATGGTCCAAACACAATTAAATCCTTCTAATGTTTCTGGCTCTAGTACACAACGCTCATATAGTAGAGAAAAACATCTTGAAGACTTAGCTAAAATGATTTTTGTTATTGGCTTGCCTTTTAGTTTTGCTGAAAATCCTGATTTTATTCATTATATTCAAATTTTATATAATCCACATTTTAAGGGGTTTACAAGAAACACAATTAAAAAGGCTATCTTTGATTATCAAGCTCAACATTTACAATATCTTCGTTGTTTATTTTATTATAATAGTTTTAAAATAGATACTATTTCTGATATAGGTTGTAGTGTGAATGGTAATGATTATTTCACTCTTACTGCACATTGATTGATGAAAATTGGATTATGCAAAAAAGAATTTTAGGTTATAAATGTTGTGAAATGCATAAAACTGGTAGTTACATAGCTCAAACTATTGTAGATGTTTTATAACACTACGGAATTTGCTTTAAAATAATTAGTGTCACCATAGATAATGCTTCTAATAATACATCTGCTGTTGAAATACTAAAACCAACTCTTTGCCCTATTTATATTGATGGTTTTCATATTAGGTGTGTTGCACACATATATAATTTGATTGTTAGAGATGGTATAGCAATGCATAATGATGGTTGCATAAAATGTGAAACTGCATGTCACTTTATTTTTAAATGTCAAGTTAAGTCTATACGTAGAGATTTAAAAATCGTTGTCGTGAATTTAATCTTCCACCTAGAAAAATTCCAAAATCAGTGTGTACTAGATGGAGTTCTTTATTTGAAATGCTTCAAGTCACTTATGGTTATAGAAAACCTTTAAAAATGGTTTGGAATGCACATAATTCAAATGTGACTATAGACTTGATGAAAATGATTGGAATGATGTAAATGAGCTTGTAGAATTCTTAAATGTTTTTTATTTAGCTACAAAACAAATTTCTGGACTTTATTACCCAACTATTTTCTCTGTTTTACCAAATATTTGTGTTATTTCTAGTAAATTTTATAAATTCAAAAATAAACCATTATTTAAAGACTCTGTTAAGAAGATGATTGAAAATTTTTTAAAAATATTATTTTCCTATTCCTCAAATTTATTTAACTGCTTGTTTGTTAAACCCATATTACAAAGTTGTAGGTGCAACACGAATGGTTAATAAAATATATTTCAATTTAGATATTCAATATTTTGAAACACCTAGTTTTCAAAAAGTTAAAGAGTGTATAAAAATTGAAGCAAGAAAATTGTATGACTTGTATAATTCTAATAGATGAAATGTAGTACGTAATGATGAACCAGAAAGTTCTAGGTGTAGATATAATGAAGATGATAGTGATGATATGTTAGATGGTTATCTTGAAGTTTCTCATAATGATAAAAATGGTTTTGATGCATATATTAATCAAAATACGGAAGTTATTAAGGATTCACAAGGTTTACCTGATCTTCTAGATTGGTAAAGCAATCGCGGCAAAGGATTTTCAAAACATCAACCATTGGCTAGAGATGTGTTAGCTATTCAAGTATCTTTAGTAGCTTCATAAGGCGCTTTTAGTGTAGCAAGATTTCAAATTGGAGAGCATAGATATTTATTAGCAGCAGATAGCTTGGAGATATCAGTACTATTTAGAGATTGAATTAATGGCGAGAGAAGGAGTTATGGGCGTCCAGCTTTACCTACCAAATTTGAAAATGATATTTATGACATGTTGCAAGATTTTAGTGATGACGACATTGATACATTAGAGGAACTAGCCGATCAACCAATTCTAGATTAGCTTGGTAGCATGAACTATTAGTATGAGTATGATAATTCGAGGTCTAATTAAAATAGAACCCTTCCTAGAAGGTGGCTGTGTAGATTAGGTCCTCTAATCCTCTACTAATATTTTGTAACTCAAATTGTACTATTTAATTAATATTAATAAAACTATAGGCCATTCACCTTAATTCTTTTTTATTATTGTTTTCAATTTTAATACAAAGTCTTTTTTAATTATATTTTCAATTTTCAAATGACAAAGTTATAAAATAGAAACTTTTTAACTTCTAAAGTTTGAAATTTAAACTTTTAAAGTTTGAAATTTAAGCTTTTAACTTTTATAGTTTGAAATTTAAACTTTTAACTTTTAAAGTTTGGAATTTAAATTTTAAACTTTTAAAGTTTGAATTAAACTTTTATACTTTTAAAGTTTGAAATTTAAACTTTTAAACTTTTAAAGTTTGAAATTTAAATTTTTAAACTTTAAAAGTTTGAATATAAACTTTTAACCTTTTAAAGTTTAAAAGTTTGTATTTTGAACTTTAAAAGTTTAAAAGTTTAAATTTCAAACTTTAAAAGTATAAAAGTTTTAATAATTGATTAATTTTCCTATTTTTTTAATTTTAATATTTAATTTTTTTAAAAAGAAAATAGTCGTTATCCCGGTTAATAGTCCGGTCCCGGTACTATACTGATCCGGGATGGAAAACAGCTATATTTCTGGAACTACCAGTTCCGGTTCCTTTCCGCCAATCGGACCCCGATTTCGGTTGGTGCCGGTCTGGTAGGTCCGTTACCTGTACCATTGCCAGACTTACTTGAGGATGTCTTATACTCCGGCAAGAAATAGGAAAGTTCTGGCAGAGTGGGCAAGAAGATGTATCATCACATAGCTCATAGTGATGGTTGTCGGTTAGATAATCTTCCAAATAAGAGTTATTATTATATATTGGAAAAGGGTCAAAATTGCTCCTAAACTATACGAAATACACCATTTATACCCTCCATTACATTTTGGAATAAAAAATGCCCCTGCCATTACCCTAAGAGATCACAAATACCCTCAAGAGTTAACACCCCAAATTTTTATTGACATGGCAAGTCACGTGTGACTAATCCTTGCACCTAAGCGTTACCAACTAGGATTCACTACAAAAGAGCTAGATCTTTAAGGGTGACACCATACGCCACAAAAGTCTAGAATATCATCACTAATGATTTTTTAACATTAAATTTTGATTTTTTTTTGTCTTTTTCTTCATTGTTTTTAAAAACCCAAAAATGATATCGATCAAGGAGGAGTTTAAAAATGCTTTATGTTTTGTTTTTATGTCATAAGTAAATGTATAAAATATACAATGATGCATTATGTAGTAGGAGATTTGAATCGAGAAGTAATTTTGATGATTTTCGTAAAAATATTGGATGGTTTAAATATTGATAGTGCAAGTTATTTATTTTAGAAAAATTAGGTGGCAACCAAGAATTAATCATCATATTTTTTTTTGAAAAAATAAGTTTTACTAGTGAATGGTTGTTGCAGCCTTAGTCGCCACTAAAAATCACTCATAACCTTTAGTGGCAATATTTCGAGATTGTGTGGCAACTTTGTCGCCGCTAAAGGTAAAGTTCTCTTGTAGTGAATTCTAGTTGGCAATGCTTAAGTGGAGGAATTAGTCCCATGTGGCTTGACATATCACTAAAAATTTAGGTAGTTAACTTTTGACGGTATTTGTGGTCTCCTGGGATAACGGTGGGGCTATTTTTTATCCCAAAATCTAATGGAGGGTATAAGTAGTCCATTTCACATACTTTAGGGGTATTTTTGACCCTTTTCCGTTGTTATTTTAAAGTCAATGAGTTATTTTCTACTGTTTAAATTGTTTTATATAAACAATATCTTTATTGTTGTTTTTATACTACATTGAGTTGAGGTTGAGTTGAGTAGAGTTGAGGTGAGTAAGTTTCTTTTTTCCAAGTTCAAGATTTTATGTTATGTTTAGTGTTCTCCTTACATGCTCGTACATTCAATGTACTTAAGTTATTTGGTCTGCATCAATTCATGATGCATAAACAGGAGATCAGGGTCATCAACAGGCACTTCGTTGATACCTCAATAGTTCGAGTTAGCTTTGGTGAGCCTCCTTGCCTCTAGAGGATTCCATTCACTTTTCAATTTTTTTAGGATGTCGTGGGTCTTGTCCCAGCTTCTATCTTTGTCATTTAGAGGCTTCATAGACAGATAGACAGTAGAAGTTGAGAAGTCTTTTCATTTCTTTGTTAAATGTTTTAAAAGACTTGAGTTGCCTATTTCTAGCTATGTGAACATTCTATTATATTATGAGTTTATTATTTTGAGAATTTTGAGTTAAAGATTTGCATTTGAGTTCATCTGGTATTGAGTAAGTCTTCCGCTGAGTATTGAGCTAGGCTAAGGGTTCGCTTGTGGCCAACAATGGTTCTCGAGTACCAGCCACTTCTAAGGTGTAAGCTCGGGGTGTGATACTATTCGGCTGAGGTTGTTCCCTTTTTCTTTCAAGGCAAAGTTACTAAATTGTTAATTGAGCTACCACATAATTTTATAAAGAATTGATTGAGTCATTTCACTAGAGGTTTTTCCCTCCTTAATAAATGATGACATTCAGAACTTCAAAAGGGTAAATGGGGAACTTGTGCATGAAGGTTATTGATACAATACCCGAACCATCATTTTTCAGACAAGTTGTTGCTGCAATACTTCTATCGGAGTCTTGATGCAATAAATAAAGGATTGGTTGACCATCTCATCCAAAGTGGTATAGTAAGACAACCATTTGTGGTGACATCAATATTACTTCATAAAATGACAAAGATTAATCAAGCTTCGCATACTAGTGAAGATTATGTATCTCTTCCACATTTGGGAATGTTCAAAGAGCAAGATGAGAAAAGTATGAAGCGTGATGAAAATATTGTTAAATTGACGTGTCAACTCGATATGTTGTCAAAACATGTCATGGGAAGTGTAACAAATTTGTAAAATTCAATTGAGGTGAGTCATGGGTATGCTACATCTTGAAATGCACGTAATGAGGACATTAACTCGAGAAGCAATTGATTGGAGAGTTTTCAGCTAAGTTAACCAGAGGTTTCTGGAAATCAAGGTTAGATCGGGAGTAGTAACATAAGTTAGGAAGATCTTGATGGGTGTGAGAGTAGGGAAAATTCGAAAGGAAGTTCTAACACCCCGTATCCTAAACGGACCAGATTGCAGATCCCATAAATTGCAGGTTCCACCGACGGGCACCACCTACAGACCGTAGGGTGACCCATGGACCGTAGGTAGGGTCTTTGGATGGCCACCTGCAACCCTTCCCTAGAAAGCCTAGAAAACTTGGCTAAGGGTAGACCCAAGCCAGGACCTTTAAACCGTAGGTCAGGCTACAACCCGTGGTCTATGGCCGTAGGTAATACCCCCAGTCTTCAACTCCCAGTAGCAAATGATAGCTGGCCAAAATGGACCATCTATCCATCCACGGTCCGTCGATCTCATCTGTCGATGACCCCTGACATGTTTTAAGTCAAGGGTTGTTGGGTCTTTTCCCTTTGCGTTGGGGGTCTAAACTACGTTGTTTAACCCCCTAAACTATGTATTTTTGGTCAGTTTTAGCCTAGAAACTAAATTAGAACCTAACCTAATCAATCATTCACAAAAATTCATCAATTAAAGAGCAAAACAAGAGGAATAGTCGAGCAACCCTTATCCAAGAATGCACCAAGGTTTTGTCAGTTCCATCTCCGAAATTGAAAGATTTCTCCGTGAAATTCATCACTAGGTGGTGGGTTCTTTTCCCCCATTAGGTCCCTAGATTTCAGTCAGAATCTTGATGCCCTAAATATTGCATAGACCTAGGGTTTCTAGAATTTCAGAGAATTGTTGTGATTTAGTTGTTAGAATACTCCAAATTTGATTATCATGATTACTTAACAATCTTGCTTAGTTCCTTGCATGAAACTCAGAACTCTAGTTATGTAGTTCTTTTAGTTCATGAATTACATTAGCTAGGATAGATAAACAGATATACATGCCTCAGATTTCAAATGTTTCATTATCAGAAATAAATGTTGCATTTTCATAATTGCATGTCAGATTATTGAGTTATCCAGTTACTTCAGTTATGTTATAATTTTCACATAATCAGTTCAGAGTATGCTTTATACCGAGTTGGACTAGGGTCAGTCACCCTTAAATACCAGAACTATGTGCCCCCGTAGGCTTATAAGTCCCATATGTGAGCATCAGTGTAGTTATCATGCCAGTCATGCCTCTATACCTCTGGCAAGGAATATTGGATCCTCTTGATGGAGCATATACATAGGACTCCATGTTTAGCTCACGTGGCTTTATGTCAGTTATACGTAGCTCCCACAATGAGATTCTAGTGCACTGACTAGGTTACCAGTCACAGTTCAGTATTCAGATTCAGCATGTTATAAACTTGGTCATTGCATTTAGTTAGTTCATGTTCAATATTTTTAGTATAAAATATCTTGTTCATTTTATATCATTGCTCATATGCTTTGTTCAGTTATGTATATTTTTTAGCTTTATTCTATCCTATATGCTCAGTACCTTTCAAGTACGGACGCATACTCTGCACTACATATTCTCATGATGTAGGTTCAGGTCATCAACATTCTGATCATGAATAGATTGGTTCTCGATCTCTAGTTCAGCAGCATCAGTGGTGAGTCCTCATTTTTTTAGGACAATTGACATGATTATCTTTCTACTTTCAGTCTTTACTTTAAGTTTTTGCTAGATTCAGTTGGGGCATGTCCTATCATCTCTAATCAGTTAGAGGCTTTTTTTTAGACATAGCTAGATTCAGTTTTTGTTTGAATTTGATCTTTCATCTGTCATTAAACTCTGTTATATATATTCAGACTTAGAATGGGTATCCCCCATCATTTCAGTTTACATCATATTTCAAGCTTCCGTACAGTATTTCTTTTAAGTATATCTGGAAGTATGTTTATGATATGCCAACATGGTTAGCTTGGGATCATTCGTGATCCTAGGTCCCATGTTTATGCCCTAGGGATAGCTTTGGAGTGTGACAAACTTGGTATCAGAGCATTAGGTGTAAGTGTCTTAGGATGTATGAAAATCCGTACTAAGTAGAGTCATTTTCATGGGTGTGAAGTGCACCACATCTAATGAGAGGGAGGCTACGAAGTGTTTTTATAAAAAATTTCACTTTCTTGATGTTCTTATCGTGTGTTGGTATTATCTCTCTTTCTAATCCATCGTTATGCGTTTCAGATCATGCCTCCTCGTAGAGCTTACGAAAGGAATGCGAATGCCTGCAATGCTAACGTAGCTCTTCCAATCCCAGATCAAGAGTTTTCTAATGCAGAGTTTTGGAATGCTATTCAACTTTTGGCTCAGAGTGTCACCAACCAAAACAACCAGCAAGTTCCAGTTCCTGCAAAAGCTAGTGGTGCATTAGTGGCAGCCAGGGTTCGTTATTTTGTTAGGATGAATCCGCCTAAGTTTTTAGGGTCGCAAGTTGGTAAGGATCCCCAAAACTTAATAAATAAGGTCAAGAAGATATTTGGAGTGATGAAAGTGCCTGGAAATGAAAGGGTAGAGTTGGCATCCTACTGGCTCAATGATGTATCTCACATTTTGTTTACTCAATGGAAGGAAAAAAGGGGTACAAATGTCGCTCCTATGACTTGGAGTGTTTTTTCGGAGCTTTTTTGGACAGGTTCTCTCCTAGAGAGTTGAGAGAGGAAAAATCTCAGTAGTTCATGAATTTGAGGCAAGGTTCGACTTAACTTCACCCAGCTCTCTAGGTATGCTCCTTACATGGTTGCCGATTCCAAGGCTCAGATGAATATATTTCTATTTGGGGTATCTGAATTAGTGAGAATAGAGTGTAGAAATGCTATATTACCAGAATATATGAACATCTCTAAGCTCATGACTCATGCTCAGCAGGTTGAGGGAGACAAGCTTAGGGAACATGCTAAGGAGAACAAAAAGGCAAGGACAGGCAACTATGAGTATTTTCAACAGAAATTGGGTGGTGGAAATCAATCGCAATTTTAGCAGAAATATTTAGCTCCACCACCTTCATCAGCTAGTGCTCCATCCTCTAGGTTTCGACAGCATAAGAAAGGTAGGGCATCAGGCTCTAAGTCGCAGGGGAGTGTCTCAGGTAATAGGACCTACCCAACTTGTCCAAAGTGTGGTAAGAACCATTCGGGCGAGTGTCTTGCAGAAAATGAAGGATGTTTTGGGTGTGGTCAGTCTAGTCACAAGTTGACAGATTGTCCTTCTTCTAAATAGGGTCAATGAGGAAACAATGGTAGGGCTCAATTTACAATTTCAACAGCACCATCAGGTCACCCGACTTAGTAGGGTAACACACTGGTATAGGTGGTGAATAGCGCCAAAACAGGTTGTCTGCTCTTCAGGCTCGCCAGGATTAGAAAGATTCTCCTAATATGGTCACTGGTACATTGTGAGTCTTTCATTTAGATGTTTATTCTTTGTTAGATCCAGGGGCTACTCTTTCCTTTGTAACTCCTTATATAGCAGTAATTCGGTGTTAGTCCAGAAACTCTTCCAAAACCAGATGAGTCTACAAATTGGACTCATTTAGGGCTATATTTTGATATAAATTGTGTCCTCAAATGCTTATTTTATCTCAATATCTGATGAAAATCCTTAAGTTTCAGGTATTTGAAGTTTGAAAGAAAGCATAGACACTATGTCGCTAAAGGGAACAAAGAGGCTGAAAAGAACGAAGAAATGAAGGCCTGAGGATCGCTGAGTCCACTTGGCAAGTCGCCGAAGGGTCTTACTTTGCCTTTTGTTCCAGTGTGCTGAGCCTTGAAGGAAAGGATCAAGTCGGCGGAGCAATCAATGCATCGCTGAAAAGTTCCACGAAGCAGTACCATGTCGCCCAATGACCCAGAGCACGACGATATTGAAGGTTGGTGCAAGACGGCGGTGAACTACACCGAAAGGGAAATCACTGAGTTGATCGGCGATTATCACTAACGATGCCGAATGATCCGCCGCAGCACAAATCTGTGAAAACTACAAATACTAGTTAGAGTTGTAGTTTTAAGTATGGAACAATTATTATAATTTTCATATAGAATAGTATTGTTTGATGTTTTTGCTCTAAGTGAGAGAGGGTTTTGAAGAACTTGAAGGTTCAAAGGGTTTCAACTCCAAGATTTTGTGATTGGGTCTCTTGGATTCTTCACTCTTTGCTTATTTTAAGGCATAAATCTTCATACCCGTTTGAATGCAAACTCATTTTTGTATAAATTTCTATCTCTTTTACATATGTATCTAAAACCCCAATTCTTGGGGTGTGATTTTATGAATATGGGTTAGATTATCTGTTGGGTCTTGCTTGTTGATGATTTATTTGTTGTTTAGATGTGATTTCGTTTAGTAGTTGTGATGAAACTTAATGAAATTGTAGTTGCAAATATGATATCACCTTTGTGTTTTTGGCTTGCTCAAGAAAGAGGTCGTAAAACTAAGACTACTAAATTGATGGCTAGTGGGAGTGGGTCGACATGAGGTTTAGCTCAAGAGAGTGAACCCTAGTCTCATTCCCACACACTCAGCTCGAGAAAGTCAGTGGGCTAAGGCAGAGGCTGCTCTTTATGCGGCAAGTGGATGTCCAAGAGGAACCCATTTGATTCAGGGTAGGTTGCTCAAGAGAGAATTTATCCCCTCTATAGTCTAGCCTAGTCACAAATATTCAACAGATTTATTGTCAAAAGCATGTACCCAATAGTTTAGTTTTTCCCATATTCCTATCACATCCTAATAACTCCATCTCCTTGATTAGTACTTTTTGTATTATAGTTGTTTTTACTTACTAGTGACAAAACCCCATTGTTAATTGACACTCTTGTGTCGCCCCTTTAATTTATATTGTTTTTAATCGTGAATGTCTTTAGCTACGACTAGTTAGAACTTAATTTTATTTTTCGATTAATTCCTAATACCACTCTCTTGGGAACAATCCCAACCCTTGGTTGGGTTACTAAACTATTGTATGATCGTAGACACCTGCATTGAAAGTTTTTTCTTGATTACCTAAACATCAAAATGGTGCCGCTGCCGGGGAGTGGTGTTACTTGAGAATTTTTAGTTAAGTTGAATTTTGTTCGTGTTAGTTATAGTGATACTGACTTAATTTTTAGTTTTATTTTGCTTGTTTGTGTTTTGAAATAGGAAGAATGAGTGTGAATGATGACAAAGGTCCCAAATGGACCAAGTGCTATCCTCTCTCTACCTAGAGCCAAAAGAGGGGTGGCCTTATGAAAATGAGGCAAACCTCACTTATAGAACTTGAGTGAGGAGTTGCGTCGTGCTATGATGTTAAATAAGGCACTTCTTGGGAGGCAACCTAAGGTTTTATTGCTCTATGTTTATTTTAGAAATAATGATGTGTTGATCATGCAGGTTAAAGTGTGGAAAGTGTTTGAAAAATGCAAATTGGTGAATTAGAGGTCCAGTTGGGGAATAGCCGAAGAGGTCGGCGACCCCGACCCAGACCGCTGTTGGACTCAAGACAATTTCAAAGTGGACTCTGTAAAACTTGGCGAGCCCAAGAATTTTTTGGCGAATCCCCGACCTGGTCTGTGATCGTGATCTAGTCTGTCGTTCGGAGCCCCAGTTTGACTCGAGGTGCTATAAAACTCGGCAAGGTAAGTGCATACTCGGCTTGTCGCTTAGTGGGTCAGTGAGCATGACTAATGTCATCGAATGGGCGAGAATTGGACGGTTTTTAAAAGGCCAAAGGTTTAAACTTTCAAACTCTTCCCTTTCCCTCACTTTTAAACTTCACAAGTTCACACCCGCACTTTAGTTTCTACATTTTTCCATTTCTAGTAGTATTTTAGTGATTGATTTGTGCTTGAATTGGGATTACATTGCATCCTAGCATTTCAGTCTTTATTATTCGGCATCTAAGGTTGGTTTCCCGAACCCTGCATGTAATTTTGAGAATTTGAACTCTTACGCAAATGATTCTATCTTGTTGATGTGTGCTGGGCCTCTCTGATAGGATTAAGTTGCTTGAATGCTTGTTTTAATTCTAAAATCTTGCTCGTAATGTTTATATTGTTAAAATCTCATATTTTTGTGCCTTAAAATGGATTAAATCTTGTGAGGTTGTGCTTGCATGTTGTTGAGTCTAGTAAGGAGAAGTCTAAGTATCCTGAAGATATGGTAAAGACCAATATTGTCATGCCACCACGGAAAAGAGTATAGGGTATCACTATAAATGAAGGGGGATCAAATCCTCCAAAGAGGGGCCGACAAGAACCTCCACCTGGAGATAAAGGCAAGGATATGACGGCCTTATTGAGACAGAGAGGAGGCCATGATAGATGTTGCTGGCTCCTAGTGGATCTAGTACTGCTGGTCCTTTTGAGGTGAACCGGGTACAGAGGCCTAAGTCCAGACATATGCACCGACCACTGATGCCCAGACAGATGTAGCAACTGCATAGACAGGATCCCATTGTTACTTCCCTCTCTGTCTTACTTTATTTTACTTCCAAATATTTTCATTCGTATTTGAGGACAAATGGCTTTTGTTTGTAGTGGGATGAGGCCTACCTTTGTGCATATTAGTTTTGTTTATATATTGGGTTTTGAGCTAAATTCTTATTAAACACTGAATTTGTGGAAGGTTTGAGCTTATGGCTCCTTGCTTTTAATTGTAAATGATTTTTTACCCTTCTGAAAAATTTTTGCCACCTCTTGTATGTGTTGAATGTGGTTGTTCTTTTGCAAAATTTAAGTCTCAATTCCGATCAATACCGATGACTTTAATAGTGCTCTTAATCGAACAAACATGAATGTATAGCTACAATGAGGCCAAAGGAAGTTTCATAGACAATTTGTGAACTTTTTGCATCTGGTTATGACTAGCCTAGTATCGAATTGAGTCTCTTCTGAGAATCATTATACACTAGCGAAAGTGTGGAGTCTTATTTGACTGTAGTGTCAATGCCTAGTGTGATGAGCTAACTTTGAACCATGCATGATAGATCCTAGAATTTGCCCCGTTGGTCAAGTCAACTAAGTGATGCTATCTCTTGATATGATCTTAGGCAACTTCTAAGAGTCTGAACCAATTGACAAATACCTCTTTTGTGACCTACCTTGTGAGTGTGTGAACCGCTTTTGAACACCCCTTGAGCCTTACCTTTCTTTGGAAGAAACTTGACGAAATCATAACCTGTCTTCATCCACACCCATAATCCTCATGAAGCTGTGGTTAGTTGAATAGCCAACTTAGGCCAAAAGCCTAAGTTGAGGGTGTGGTGAAAAGATAAGGGCAAGTTAAGAAGTGCAAGGAAAGTCTCCTCTTACCCATGGTTGTAAGAAAAATAGAACCCCTCCATATAAAAAAAAGAGAGAAAAAAGAAAGAAAATGAAAAAGAATGAAAAAGAAAGTTGTGGAATAAAGTACAAAAGAAATGGGGTTCCTGAACAATTCATGGAAAGTGAATAATAGGATGACTTATAAGCACTAAAGAGAATGATAAAGGAAAAGGAAAGGAACTGTTGTGAGCACCACATTTCACGAGGATGAAAGTCACTGAGCCTAAATGACCATACCTTTGCACTCAACCTCATTACAAGCCTTGAAAAGACTTTTTTGATTTTGAGTGAGCTGAAACAAATGTTGATTGGAAAATATGGGCAAACCTATGGGTGAAATTATGCATTGTGTTCTTCTTTGTGAGTGTGAGCATTACATCTGATTTCGAAGCTTTAAACTATGAACCATTGTGTGAATATGAAATCATTCCTTGTGTGAGGGCATTTGAACACTTTGGTTGAACTTGAACTTGCATTTAAAGCAAGTATTGTGAACATGAGGTTCTTTGATATTGGTGAGTCATAACTTGCATATTTGAGTGCACATTTGATCTTTGCATAAGGAAATTGAGTCTTGTTGTGTGCATTCATGATTGAGCCTTGTGTAGCACTATTCGAGACACCCTTTTTGAACGGCTAAACTTGAGTTTGCTTGAGGACAAGCAAAAAGTTGGGGGTGTTGATGAGTCCACAAATTGGACTTATTTAGGGATATATTTTGATAGAAATTGTGTCCTCAAATGCTTATTTTATGTTAATATCTGATGAAAACCCTTAAGTTTCATATATTTGAGGTTTGAAGGAACGCATTCACACTACATTGCAAAAAGGAACAAAAAGGCTGAAAAGAACAAAGATATGAAGGCCTGAGGATCGTCGAGTCCCCAAAGGGTCTTACTTCACCTTTTGTTCCAGCGTGCTAAGTCCTAAAGGAAAGGATCATGTCGGCGGAAAAAAGGAGCAATCGGCACATTGCCAAAAAGTTTTGCGAAGCAGTACCATGTCACCCAATGACCCAGCGCACGACGATGCTGAAGGCTGGTGTAAGACGCCGATGAACTACACCAGAAGTCGAA
Organism: Solanum pinnatisectum; assembly: GCA_035578085.1. Lineage (NCBI taxonomy): Eukaryota > Viridiplantae > Streptophyta > Magnoliopsida > Solanales > Solanaceae > Solanum > Solanum pinnatisectum. Next base: position 40,366,289 of record CM069083.1, on the reverse strand, counting down.
TCGCCGAGTTGATCAACAATTTCGACTAACAACGTCGAATGATCCGCTGCAGCAAAAATCTGTGAAAACTGTAAATACTAGTTAGAGTTGTAGTTTTAAGTGTGGAACAACTATTATAATTTTCATATAGAATACTATTGTTTAATATTTTTGCTCTAAGTTGGAGAGGGTGAAGAACTTGAAGGTTCAAAGGGTTTCAACTCCAAGATTTTGGGTTTGGGTCTCTTGGATTCTTCACTCTTTTCTTGTTTTAAGACTTAAATTTTCATACCCATTTGAATACAAACTCATTTTGGTATAAATTTCTATATCTATTACATGTGTAGCTAAAACCCTAATTATTGGGGTGTGATTTTGTGAATATGGGTAAGATTATCTGTTGGGTCTTGCTTGTTGATGATTTATTTGTTGTTTAGATGTGACTTCGTTTCGTAGTTGTGGTGAAACTTAATGAAATTGAAGTTGGAAATACGATTTCACCTTTGTGTTTTCGGCTTGCTCGAGAGAGAGGTCGCAAAACTAAGACTACTAAATTGATGTCCAGTGGGAGTGGGTCGACATGAGGTTCAGCTTGAGAGAGTGAATCCTAGTCTCATTCCCACACATTCAGCTCGAGAGAGTTTGTGGGCTAGGCGGAGGCTGCTATGCATGCGGCAAGTGGGTGTCCGAGAGGAACCCATTTGATTCGGGGTAAGTTGCTCGAGAGAGAATTTAACCCCTCTATAGTCTAGCATAGACACAAATATTCAACAAATTTATTGTTAAAAACATGTACCCAATAGTTTAGTTTTTCTTGTATTTGTATCACATCCCAAGAACCCCATCTCCATGAATAGTACTTTTTGTATTATTGTTGTTTTTACTTACTAGAGACAAAACCCCATTGTTAATTGACACTCTTGTGTCCCCCCTTTAATTTACAATATTTTTAATCGTTAATGTCTTTAGCTATGACTAGTTAGAACTTAATTTTATTTTTATATTAATTCTCTAAACCACTCTCTTGGGAACGATCCCAACCCTTGGTTTATTGTACGATCATAGACACTTCCATTGGAAGTTGTGTCTTGATTACACAATCATCAGAACCATTCACAATCTCTACTCCAGTTTGTGACCCAGTTATAGCTAGACGGGTATACATAAATTTCCCTGTCATAGTTTCTCAGAAAGTCACCTCTGAAGATCTTGTAGAGTTAGAAATGGTAGACTTTGATGTCATTCTAGGGATGAATTTGTCACATTCATGTTATGCCTCAGTCGATTGTAGAACTAGGATCGTTCATTTTCAGTTTCCAGATGAACTAATATTAGAATTGAAGGGTAGTAGCTTAGTGCCTATTGGTCTATTCATTTCTTACCTTAAGTCTAGAAAGATTTCTAAGGGTTGTCTCTATCATCTAGTTCGTGTTAAGGATTCTAGCTGTGAAACCCCAACTCTTGAGTCAGTTCCAGTAGTTAATAAGTTTTCGGAAGTGTTCTAGAAGATTTTCCCGTAGTTCCTCCTGAAAGGGAAATCGACTTCGGAATTGATCTCCTTCTACATACCCAACCTATTTCTATTCCTCCTTATAGAATGGCTCCAACTGAGCTTAAGGAATTGAAAGAGAAGTTAAAATACATTCTAGATAAGGGCTTCATCAGACCTAGTATTTCCCCATGGGGTGCACCTGTGTTGTTCATGAAAAAGAAAGATAGTTCTCTTAGCATGTGCATTGATTATCGATAGTTTAATAAAGTCACAATCAACAATATAGACAGTTTAACAAAGTCACAATCAATAATAAGTACCCTATCCCCAGGATTGATGACTTGTTCGACTAACTTTAAGGTGCTAGTCATTTTTTGAAGATAGAGCTCAGATCCGATTATCATCAACTCATAGTCAAAGATAGTGACATTTCGAAAACAGCCTTCAGAACTCGGTATGGTCATTGTGAATTTGTAGTTATGTCATTTAGACTAACCAATGCTCCTACAGCTTTCATAGATTTGATGAACAGGGTGTTCATGCAGTATTTGGACTTGTTCATTATCGTCTTTATTGATGATATCCTTATTTACTCTAGAAATGAGGAAGAACATGTTACTCATTTGAGGGTTGTCCTGGAAATTCTCAAAGATCGCCAGTTATTCACCAAGTCTAGCAAATGTGAGTTTTGGTTGCAATCTGTTGCTTTCCTTGGGCATATTGTGTCTAGTGAAGGGATTCGAGTGGATTTTCAGAAAATAGAAGCAGTACAATGGCCCAGACCTACCTTTCCTACAAATATCATAATTTTCTTGGGTTTGGCAAGTTATTACAAAAGGTTTGTGGAAGGATTTTCATCCATAGCTTCTCCATTGACTAAGTTGACTCAGAAAAAGGTTAAGTTTCAGTGGTCAAATGAGTGTGAGAAGAGTTTCTCAGAACTGAAAACTAGGTTTACTACAACTCCTATTTTGACTCTACTAGAGGATTTAGATGCTTATGTGATCTACTGCGATGCGTCCAGAGTCAGCCTAGGATGTGTGTTGATGCAACAAGGTAAGATTATAGCTTATGCTTCTAGACAGCTTAAGGTGCATGAGAAGAACTATCTGACTCATGACCTCGAGCTTGCAGCCGTAGTATTTGCCCTTACGATTTTAAGACATTACTTTTATGGTGTTCACGTAGATGTGTTCACAGACAATAAGAGCCTTCAATATGTGTTCACCAGGAAAGAGTTGAATCTTCGCCAGAGGAGATGGCTTGAGTTCCTCAAGAACTATGATATGAATGTACTTTACCATCCTGGTAAGGCTAATGTAGTAGAAGATGCTCTTAGCAGACAATTTATGGGTACTGTAGCGCATGTTGAGGAAGAAAGGAAAGAACTAGCAAAAGATTTTCACTGGCTTGCTCATTTGGAAGTTCGCCTTATGAGCATATCAGATGGTGGTGTAACAGTTCAGAATTGGTCAGAATCTTCATTAGTAGTGGAGGTTAAGAAAAAGCAAGGCAGTGGTCCTATATTGCTTCAACTAAAGTGTGTAGTCCATCAATAGAGGGTTGAGGTTCTCTACCAAATGGGAGATGGTTTGCTTTGCTATCATGGTCATTTATGTGTTCCTAAGGTGGGTGAGTTGAGACAGCTGATTCTTGCAAAATCCTATAACTCCAGGTATTTTATTCATTCAGGCACCACTAAGATGTACCATGATACGCGGGAAGCCTTTTGGTGGAATGGCATAAAGAATGATATAGAAGATTTTGTGGCTAAGTGCCTTAATTGTCAACAAGTGAAGGTAGAACATCAAAAACTAGGGGGTAAGACTCAAGAGACCAACATTCCCACTTGGAAGTGGGAATTGATCAATATGGACTTCATTACAGGTTTACCTTGTACTCGCAGACAACATAACTCCATTTGGTTGATAGTTGACATAGTTACTAAGTCTATGCACTTTCTAGATGTGAAGACTACAGATTCGGAGGAGGACTATGCCAAGATTTACATTAATGAGATAGTCAAGTTACATGGGGTTTCTTTTAGAGCCATAATATGGGCTAGGCCCGTTGGGCCGGCCTAGCCTAACTCGTGATTTAATAGGGCTGGGCTACAATTTTTGAAGCCTATTGAAGAAAAGGGCTTTTTAGACTGACATGAATAAGCCTGTCGATTTGTGGGGCTTGAGAAATATGGATAGGGCTAGCCTGTGGGCCAAATAAAAATTAATTAAAAATAAAAATAAAATAGAGTTTTCAAAATAAAAGGAGTCTACACTCAAAATCTATTTAAAGTTTGAAATATTACAATTTAAATACAAATTATGTTTATAAAATATGTACTACATAAAATAAAGTTTCTAAAATTTCTAGGGAATCACTATGTATGCCATAGACTATGTAATATTATCATAGTTTTTGTGTTTTATCATGATCATTGGAAAACAATTAGGTTAACATTTCTATTTAGCTATTTATGTTTTTACTTGAAATCAAACTTAATAAATATTATATAGATAATTTTATTTTTGTATTTGATTAACAAGTAGTAACACTAGTCGATATTTATGATAATATTTTGAAATTATAATTTAATTTAAAAAATTATAAAAAAAAATATACTTTTAAGGAAAGAGGGTTGGCCTGACAAAGCCCGTAGCCCACGCACTTGTGGGTTGGGCCGACCATTTTTTGGCCCACATAAAAAATGGGATAGCCCGGCCTGGCCTGTCAAATTGCTAAGCCTGTATGGGTTAGCCCGGATGGGGTGGGCCAACCCATATTGACAGCTCTAGTTCCTTTGTCTACTATCTCAAATAGAGGTCCTCAGTTTACCTCTCATTTTTGGAAGTCTTTTCAGAAAGGTCTAGTTACTCAGGTTAATCTTAGCACAACATTTCATCCACAAACAGATGGTCAGGTAGAGCATACCATTTATACCTTATAGGACATGTTTAGAGCTTGTGTGATTGACTTCAAGGGTAGTTGGGATTATCACATTCCCCTTATAGAGTTCGCCTAAAATAATAGCTACCATTCCAGCATTCAGATGGCTCCTGATGAGGCATAATATGGGAGTAGATGTAGATCCCTAGTTGGTTGGTTTGAAGTAGGTGAAACAGCCTTGATAGGGCCATAATCGATTCATGATGCCATGGAAAAAGTTCAGCTCATTAGAGATAGACTTTAGACAGCCCAGAGTCGCCAGAATCCTATGCAGATGTAAGGAGAAGGGACTTGGAGTTCTAAATTGATGATTGGGTTTTCCTGAAAGTGTCACCTATGAAAGGGGTAATGAGATTTGGCAAGAAAGGGAATCTCAGTCCAATATATGTAGGCCCTTACAAAATCTTGAAAAGATTTGGTAAAGTGGCTTATGAGTTAGCGTTGCCAGCATAACAAGCAGCAGTGCATCTGGTCTTTCACATTTCATTTTCTAAGAAGTGTGTAGGTGATACAACATCTATAGTACCTTTGGAAAGTGTGGCTGTGAAAGATAGTCTCACTTATGAGGATGTGCCAGTTCAGATTCTTGATCGTCAGGTTCGAAGGTTGAGAAACAAATAAGTTGCTTCAGCGAAGGTTTTGTGGAGGAGTCAGTCTGTAGAGGGAGCTACTTAGGAAACAGAAACAGCCTTTATGGCCAAGTATCCTCATCTCTTTCCTTCCGATTCCATTCCAGCTTGAGGTAATAGTTCCTCTCCAGTCTTTCAGTTAATCATGCGTAGACTCAGTCTTAGTATCATATTCCTTCATCTATAGTTGCATTTTCAGCATATTTGCATGTTCTTGGAACTTAGTTCCATCAGATTTCAGTTTCTAGTGATTAGTGGTAGGGTTTGCTGCTCTTTCCCTCCATATTCAACTAGTTTAGTCTTCATTCGAGGATGAATGTTCCCAAGGGGGAGATAATGTAACACCCCATATCCTAGACAAACTAGAATCCAAATCCCAGAAGTTACAGGTGCCACCGACGGGTACCACCCACAGACCGTAGGTGGGGTCCATGGATGGCCACCTGTAGCCCCTCCCAGAAAGCCCAGAAAATTTGGCTAAGGCTTGACCCACACCAGGACCTACTAACCGTAGGTCAGACCACGGGCCGTGGTCTAGGGCCGTACGTCAGACCCCCAATCTTTAAATCCCAGTAGAGAACTACGGCCAACCAGAACGGACCGTCGATCCATCCATGGTCCGTCGGTGACCCTAACAACTTTTAAGTCAAGGGTCATTAGGTCTTTTCCCTATTTGTTGGACGCCTAAACTACGTATTTTAGCCTAGAAACTTAATTAGAACCTAACCTACTCAATAATTCACAAAAAATTCATCGATCGTAATAATGTTGCTTAATTTCTTGCATGAAACTCAGAACCCTAGTTATGTAGTTCTTTTAGTTCATGAATTACATTAGCTAGGATAGATAAACAGATATAGATGCCTTAGATTTCGAATTTTTCATTATTAGAAATAAATGTTGCATTTTCAGAATTACATGTCAGATTATTGATCTATCCATCTCAGTTACTTCAGTTATGTTATAATTTTCACATATTTAGTAGGGAGTATGCTTTATACCAAGTTAGACTACGGTCGGTCACACTCAAGCCCTAGAACTATGTGCTCTCGTAGGTTTATATGTCTCTTCTGTGGTTATCAATTTAGTGATCACGCCAGTCATGCCTCTATACCTCTGGCAGGGTATATTGGGTCCTCTTGATGGGGCGTATACATCGGACTCCACATTTAGCTCACGTTGTTTTATGTCGGCTATTAGTAGCTCCCACAGTCAGATTCTAGTGCATTGACTAGGCTACCAGTCACAGTTCAGTATTCATATTCAGCATGTTATAAACTTGGTTAATGCATTCAGTTAGTTCATGTTCAGTATTTTTAGTATAAAATATCAGGTTCATTTTATATCATTGCTCAATATAATTTGTTCATTTATATATTTTTCAGCTTTATTCTATCATGCATGCTCAATACCTTTCAAGTACTAACGCATACTCTGTGCTACATCTTCTTATGATGTAGGTTCAAATTATCAACATTCACATCATGGATAGATCGATTCCCAATCTCCAGTTCAGAAGCATCAGTGGTGAGTCCTCATTCTTCGAGGATGATAAACATGATTATCTTTATACTTTCCGTCTAATTTCAGTTTTTGCTAGTTTTTGCTGGGGCATGTCCCAGCATCTCTAGTCAGTTAGAGGCTTTATTTCAGACATAGCTAGATTCAATTTTAGTTTGAGTTTGATCTTTCAGTTGTCATTAAACTCAGTTATATATATTCAGACTTAAAATGGGTATTCCCCATCATTTCAATTTACATCATGTTTCAAGCTTCCGCATAGTATTTCTTTTAAGTAAACCTTTAAGTATGCTTCTCATATGCCAGTAGGGTTAGCTTGGGATCATTTGTGATCCTAGGTCCCGTGTTTACGCCCTAGGGGTCGCTTCGGGGAATGACATAAGTGAATGTGATAGAGGGAAGTATGTGTTATTTCATGACTTAACTAATCCATAAAACATTTAGGCTAAAGAATTGCTAGACATGATTCTTGATAAGGTGGAAGGGTCTCATATGATCTTGGAAGAGATGAGAAGTGATGTCTCGGAGTTTTCAACTACAGTGATTTCCTATCTATCATCATCCATTAAATTACTTAAAGAGAATATGGGTCAGCTGGTCACGCATATTTTTCAAGTCCAAAGGAAGAATTGGCAGACCATGTGAAAAAAGGCTCAGTGAATGCTACTCAAGTGTTAGCCTTAGTAACTCGAAGTGACTCAAAGTGGAAAGATGTTGCAAAATGAATCAGTGATTGACAAAATTGGTAACTAAAAGGTTGTTGCCGATCATGAACCATCTAAAGAGAGAGATGAACCAAAATTAAATGATGTTGAAAGTGATCCGTAGTCATCATTCTTTTATTTGTCACTACTCCTACACATACATTCCTACACATGCCGGTTCAACAGAAATTAACATAGTCTCTTGAGGGAAACGAACATAGGCAAGAAAACCCCAAGAGAGGATTATGAGTTGGGTTACTCAGATTTCACCCTATCACTCACAATCCATTTATCCCACCCCTAACAAAATAGAGTGCAATTGTCCCCAATGCACAAAAAGTAAAGAATAAAGGATCAGGTGAAGCAAACCTGTGGCGCATTGCACCGAAGACCTATCAACAAGTGGGTGGGTCCGATTTCCCGGAGCCCACTAGATCAACTTTTGGGTCACCCTCAGTAGTGCATCAACAGTCTCAGCACCACACCTTCATTAGAGCTAACATCTACCCTCACCGCACTATCAGTGGTGCTCACACTGCTAGATGCACCAACACAATCTCTCTAATCCTCTGCTGCCGCAGCCTCTCATCGCCTCAGTCTCTTGGTGCTCCCTCTTGCTAAATCTCCCGACCTCAGTATCATTAGAAGCCCGACTGGAGTAAGGGAGCTTCCCAATATGATGGGAAGAAGCAGAAGGTGTCATTTTATCCCTAAATAGAGTATCGAACACCGTATGATCAACTGGTGTTGTGGGGGCTGACTTAGGCTCAGTCTTTGGTGGAGCTAGGAGGGTGTCAAGATCAGGCCGAAGACTAGCTAAATTCATCTAAAAAGAAGATACATCTGTGGTGGGGGTTGGTCGCTCTGAGACACGCAGCTTAAATGCATAAAGGCACTGGTTAACGGCCTGAACCTTTCGGTCCATCTTCTGCTCCATCCGATTCTCCACCCTAATCACAGATTCCTCAATTGCCCGCTGCATCCACTGCCTCACAAGTTGAAGCAGTGTAGCCATCTAAGCCTCCAACTTCTGAACTTGAACTAAGGGCACGCAATGCACCACGAAGAGGCGTGGCTCGGAGGAGCTAGGGGGCTGTGGGCGGGAGAATGGGAAGTCTGGGCATCTTCGATAGTGGCTAGAGGCGGGCTCGACCACCGTGATCCGCTCCACATCTCCAACTAAGTGTTCTCCCAATAATGGCACCTCAACCTGCGGCTCTTTGTGCGGTGCAGCCACATTGGCCTCATCTCAAATCAGGCCTATATCTAGGGTCTTGGTCGCCTGAATCAACTTATCACAATGCCAAACCGACACTCCAGAATCCCTGCACAATTGAAAAATGAGGCATGGGAAAGGGTAGGTGGTGGTGGCCTTAAAGGCCTTCTCGTGTATCTACGCAATAAGTATACAGGAAAAATCCATCTCAAACCTTGCAACTAAGGCTGTAACCATGACTGTGCGGTCCCAAGTAAGAACATTGTTTGCCTGGGTAGGAGACATCCTGTTGCGCACCAATAGCCAGAAAAATTTGGCCACAAAAGTTAAGGTGGCCTTCCTGATGCCAACACTTAGGGTGCTGACCCACTCAACGCGCTCTCCATCTGTAGCAAGGTGACGGGCCGACCAGCGCAATAAAGTCTCCCTCTACTCTACATTCCTTTGGAATGCCCCACTCCTCACGATGCCCCATCGATAATAAAACTCGGCCGTATTGATTGCTAGAGTGTGGACTGGGTAGTAGAGGAATCTACGGATAGAATCCTCTGATATATTAACTGAGAACCCACAAACTAGTGTAGCCTTGAGTGGAGGCAGGGCGGCGAGCTTGGCCCATTTTTCAATCAAACCTCGGAGGGTGGCTACATATGAAGCATAGAACTCCCTAATGATCTCCTTGTTTTAATAACCTAGGCTACGAGACATCCACTCGCACCTATACCTCTGTAAAAGTGCATGGATATCAGGCATAGTATGAAGGCTGCATGTGAGAGCACGATGCTCCTCGGTAATCAATTGAGCCATCCTCTCTTTCTCATTCATCATCCGGGCATCCCTATATATTACACTCCATCGGTTTGGCTCCTCAACAACTACAACAGGCTCAGTGATTGGTGGAACTGGAATGTCCCCCGCACTAGTAGCCTCATCAGACGAGGTAGTCTTACCATGTGAACTGGAGTCGGATACGGAATTGGAGTCAAAGCCAGAGCCAAAAGCGGACTCAGAACTAGTCAGTGAACCGATCAGTGTATCCTCCTCATCAGACTAAAGGCAGTGACTACATTGGGACTCACCTGCCGTGCTTGATTTCGTGTAATGCGTGGTGCCGTAGGGGATGTCCTAGTAGAGGGTGGGACATATGTGGGGTCATTCTCTACATCAGTATCTTCGTCAATCAACTGAAAGGTTGGTGCCACGAATTTTGACTTGCCGTTTGTGGCGAAGGTCGGAGCTTTCTTTGGAGCCATGGTACCTATAGTGGATGAATTAGTACCAAAATAAACCAATAACACACTCGAAAATATTTTAGACTAAAGAAAAAACCAAAAAAAACTAAAAAATTCTATACAGTAGCATCAGTGGCCATCTACGGCTGGTACCTACGGTCCGTAGATTGACCTACGGTTCGTGGGTCCCCACCGTAGGTCAGAGGTCCCAAAAAGTTATGCTCTAATGGGAACCATGGTTGTGCATAATGGTCTGTAGGTTAACCTATAGATCGTAGTCCACCTCCGTGGTTCCACACTTAATGGATTCTCCATGTGCAATAGACCAACAGGTTCGTATCTACGGTCCATAGATTGACCTACGGTCCGTGGACGGGGTCTCGTGGGTCTGGTCTATGCTAGGTATTAGATATGCCTCATTTTTAAACCATTGTTTCAATAAGTCAAATAATCAACCTAAGTCTAATAATGCATTTCAACACAATTTATGGTAGTTTGTCATCCCTAGGGTTCCGATTACTCATTATTTAACTTTTGTATTATACAAAACTAGGAACCTTAAGTCAAAACTTCCATTCAGACTATTTACCCAGATTTATTTGATTACAAAGACAAAACAATCACATTCTATCTTCCCAAGGGTGTTTCTAAATATATTTTGTCATGCAATTTCATAAAAAAGCAACCCAAGGTCATGACCCACTTCGTGACTTCATGTATTGAACAATGAATACTAAAATTTAGAGTTAAAGTGAAGTCATTTACCTTACAAGTATTGGAAGTGGGTGATTGTGTAATGACAATGACTCCCTAGACCCTTTGACAAGCCTTTGACGCCGAACCTGGACAATGGAATTGATGTGGAAGAGGAGATGATGATTTTGGGAAAGAAAGTGATGTGGGAATATGGGGAAGTGAATGGGGATAGATATGTGGGATCTAGAAGTTTAATGGAGTGATTTAGGGAGAGGAAAGGCTTATAAACGGTTAGGAGGGAGTTTTGAATGTGGGGATGAATATAAAAATGAGGGGTTTTATTTTTAAAAATGTCCATGTCGGGTCGGGCAAACCCTAGGTTTGGACCACGAAACCCCGTTTACGGGCCATGGGTCCAGTCCGTAGGTGACTCTTACACATAGAAAAATTAAGGACTTACCTAGGGGTCTACGGACACAATTCACGGTCCGTGGATTGAACCACGAACCATCAATGGGGTCAGTAGACCTCTACAATAGAAATTTTATGCAGATTTGGCTTTTTAGCCATGTAGCAACCATTAGGACTTTCTTTTTACATTTTCTAGACACTTTCTAGACATGGACCCTACTCTATATCTATCTAACACTAAAACAAAAATAAAATACCAATATAAAGAATTACATAAAATCAAATAAACAAAGAAATCTCCTAAATCGGAAAAAAAAACTTATAGTTGGCTAGACTGTACATCTTGGGTTGCCTCCCAAGCAGCGCTTGATTTAACATTGCGGCACAATGCAGGCATCTTGATTACTCAGACTTCATCAAGATTGTAGGCCTTAACCACTTCCTACACATTCTCCTCTTTGCCCATGTAGACCTTAATCCTTTGCCCGTTTACCTTGAACCTTGTTCCCTCCTTATTCTCGAGCTCGACCGCTCCATGTGGGATCACTTGAGTGACTATGAATGGCCCGATCTACTTGGACTTGAGCTTGCCAAGAAACAAGCACAACCTAGATTTGAATAGAAGCACCAGATCACCAACCACAAATTCACGCTTTTCAATCTTTTGATCATGATACTTCTTCATCTTCTCCTTGTACAAGGCAGAACTTTCATAAGCTCTTACGCGAAACTCATCAAGCTCATTCATGTCATTCACTCTCTGATTTGATGTGGCGCCCCAATCCAAATTCAACTTCTTTAGCGCCTACATAGCTTTATGCACTAGCTTTACTAGCAAATGGCAAAACTTCCCATATACAAGTTGGTAGGGGGACATACCTATGGGAGTCTTGAATGTGGTGCAATAAGCCCGTAGAGCATCATCAAACCTCCTTGACCAATCGGTTCTATTAGCATTAATAGTCTTAGCAAGAATCTGCTTGATCTCTCAATTGGCCACTTCAACTTGCCCATTAGACTATGGATGGTAAGGAGTGGCTACATTGTGGCGAACGCCATATTTCTGAAGTAGCGCCTTGAACAACTTATTACAGAAGTGAGAACCTCCATCGCTGATAATTGCCCTAAGTGTACCAAATCTGGAGAAGATATTCTTTTTCTGGAATGCGGTGACACTTTTACTTGGAAAGCGCAATTGCTTCAACCCACTTTGACACATAATTAACTGCAACAAGAATATACTTCATCCCATGTGAGCTCACAAAGGGATCCATAAAATCAATGCCCCATACATAAAATAACTCAATCACCAATATCGGATTCATAGGAAGTTCTTGTGTCTTTGAAATTCCACCTTCTCTTTGGCAACGATCACAAGACTTGGTGAAATCATGAGCATCTTGTTGGATGGTAGGCCAATAATACCCAGACTGCAAAATTTTATGGGCAGTCCGAATACCACTATGATGCCCACCAACAGGCAATGAGTGACACGCCTCTAGTATACTCATCATCTCCACCTTAGGAACACATCGACGAATAATCGCATTAGCACAAATACGGAACACATAAGGCTCATCCCAAAAGAACTTCTTCACATCATGCATAAACTTTTTCCTTTGGTGCAAAGACAAATCTGATTGAACTAGATCATTTGCCAAGTAGTTAGCAAAGTCTGCGAACCAAGGAATTAGATCATGAGAAGCCGCCAATACCTATTCATATGGAAAAGCATCATTAATTTCAGCCCCATCTCCTAGCTTAAGCATAGCTTTTTTCTCTAATCTGGACAAGTGATCGACAACTTGATTTTATGTACCCTATCTATCTTTCACCTTAAAATTAGCAACAACACCTATCTGATCAACATCAGTTTTGCATCCTTCTTAGACATCAAATACCTCAATGCAAAATGGTCAGTATGTATGATGACCTTAGTACCAAGCAAGTAGGATCGAAATTTCTCGAATGCGAAAACCACAACAACGAGTTCCTGTTCAGTCACTATATAGTTCTTTTGAGCCACATTTAGAGCTTTGCTGGCATAGTAAATAGGATAAAGAATCTTCTTCACCTCTATCTCAAAACCACACCAAGCGTCACTCCACTTGCATCACACATCACTTCGAACGGTTGCCTCCAATCCAGTGAAATAATGATAGGTGCGGAAACTAGCTTTTCTTCAACTCTCCAAATGCTCTCAAACAAGCATCATAAAAATCAAACATACACTCCTTCTCGAGCAATTTGCACAATGGGTGTGCAATTTGGAAGAAGTCCTTAATAAACCTCCTAAAAAAGCCTGCATGCCCAAGAAAACTTCTAACACCTTTAATAGAGATAGGTGGTGGAGGCTTTTCTATTACCTCGACTTTTGCTCTATCAACCTCAATACCCTTTTCAAAAATTCGATGACCCAGAACGATCCCCTCTTTCACCATGAAATGAAACTTTTCCCAATTGAACAAAAGATTGCACTCTTCACACCGTTTATGTACCTCGGCCAAATGATCCAAGAAACCATCAAATGAGTCACCTACCACAAATAAATCATCCATAAATACCTCAATAGTGTCCTCCACCATATCTGAAAAGATTGACATCATGCAATGCTGGAAGGTCGCTGGAGCATTACACAACCCAAATGGTATCCATTTGAAGGAGAAAGTCCCATAAGGGCAAGTGAATGTGGTCTTCTCTTGGTCTTCCAGAGCTATGAAGATCTGATTGTATCTCAAATAACCATTAAGAAAACAATACAAACCCTTACCAGTAAGGCGGTTCAACATCTGATCCATGAACGGCATAGGGAAGTGCTCTTTTTCTGTCCAAGCATTCAATTTCTAATAGTCCATGCATACTCTCCATCCAATCACGGGCCGCTGATGAGTCCATGATTTGGACTCATTTAGGGCTTTATTTTAGTAGATTTGGTGTCCTCAAATGCATATTTTGTGCCAATAATTGATGTAAATCCTTGATTTTCAGGTATTTGGATTGAGGAACAAAGCATGGACACTTATGAGAAAAAAGGAACAAGGCAGCTGAAGGAATGAAGAAAAGAAGGTTGAGGATTTCCTAAACCATTGGGAGAGTCACCGAATGGCTATGGTCTCACCTAATGTTCCAGTGTACCAAGCCCTGAAGGATAAAATCAAGTCGATAATATAAAGGAGCAGTCGGTGAGTTGCCGAACGGGTCTGCGATGCAGTGTTATATTGCCCAACCTTACAAAACTTAAAGTTGCTGAAGGCAAAAGCAAAAAGGCGATGGAATTGACAAAAGGTCAGATCGCTGAGTGGATCAGCAATCCCGACTTATTGCGTCGAATGGTCATTTGTAGCACATTTTTAGTGACTATAAATACATTTTTAAATTTTTAGTCTAGTAACAGATTTTTATCTAGTTTTCATTATTGTTCAGTTTTCAAATTAGAGAGCTTAGAATTGAGTTTTAAGACAATATTTTCTTTAGCGTTGAAGATTTTAAGGTTTCCATTTCTGAGAAATTGGAAGTGGGTGCTGAATAGTCTTTATCTTAGACATTTGTAAGAACGAAATTATTTGTGCCCAATTGATGGAAACACAATTTGGTAAGAATTTCTATATTTTTATGATGTTGAGCTAAAACCCCAATTCTTGGGGTGTGGTTATATGATTATGGGTTGATTTAGCTGCTGGATATTGTTAATTCATAGTGTAAATGATGTGTAAAAGTGATTTCATTCAGTAATTATGGCATAATATAAAAGGTTGTAGTTGCAAATGCAACCATACCTTCGTGTTTTTAGCTTGCTCGAGAGAGAGGTTTTAAAACCAAGACTATTGATTTGATGGTCTGTGGCTATTGGGTTGTCATGGGTTCAGCTCGAGAGAGTGAATCCTAAACCCTATTCCACACATTCAGTTCTAGAGAGTGAATGGACTAAAGGATAGGTAGTTCTTAATTGCTGCTTATTGGTGTTCGAGAGAAACCAATTTGATTCGGGGTAAATTATTCGAGAGAAAGTTTATCCCCACTAAAATCTAGCTTATTCACTAATTTACAGCTATCCACTATTAATTACAATCACCCATTTGTCTACCTTAGTCCATAATCCAATCACGTCCCAAGAATCTGTCTCCATATTTGTTATTTTCGTGTTATGTGCTGTTGTAACTGATAGTTGAACCCAAAATCCCCTGTTATTTGACCTTTGTGTCACCCCAAACTTGAACCATGCTTTTATTCGTAAATATTTTTACCTATGATTGACTTGAACACATTCATTCTTTTCTATTGATTCTCAAATACGTACCACTCCCTGTGGGATTCGACCCCAACTCACTTAGTTGGTTTATATTACTAACTAACGATCGTTGGCACTTAGTGTTGGATGAAGTGTCCTAATACATGAAATCAGCTGCATCGGAACAAGCTCGTTTCTCACATTAGGTATCACAGTAATCCCACCTTTCTTGGGCACACACTGAATATGACATACCTAACTACTATCTGCAATGGGATAAATAACTCTAACATCCAACCACTTGATGATTTCCTTCTTTACTACATCTTGCATAGGCAGATTTAGTCTCCTTTTGTGCTCAATACTAGGCTTGTGATCCAACATGAGTTGGATTTTATGAGAACAAATACCAGGAGGAATCCCAATAATGTCCGCAATAGTCCACCCAATAGCCCTCTTGAACCTGTTCAACACAGAAACCAAAGCCTCAACTTGTTCCGCATTCAAATCGGCCGCAATGATGACCAGTAAAGTACCATCTCTCCCCAAGAATACATATCTCTAATGTGATGGTAGAGCCTTAAGCTCCAATTTTGGACCTGTTCAACAAATGGTTTTACAGGTGGAGAATCGTGATTCTTCATATCTAACTCCAAGTTCTTCGGTTTTGAACATAATTCAAACCTATCAAGTGCGGCAACTAACTCAATATAGTCTTCAATACCATCACTTTCAAAATTCATCATCACCACTGCAAGTGCATCAACACCCAACCGCTCTTCAATAGCCACATCAGAATCTTGACCACAATATGATTCACCACGGACACTGACTTAAGATCACTTATTAAAATTCACCTCTTCACTATTCAATTGGAACTTTATCTACCCTTTTTCCATACCTACTAAGGCGCCCCTAGTAGCAAGGAATGGTCTCCAAAGGATAATGGTAACCTCAAAATCAATTTCACAATCAAGTATCACAAAATCTGCCGAAAAGATAAAAGACTCCACTTTCACAAGTACATCTTGGAGCACACCAATGGGCCTCTTCACGGTTCTATCTGCCATGAGCAATCGCATCGCAGTCGGTTTTGGAACCCCTAAACCCAACTT
This sequence comes from Solanum pinnatisectum, assembly GCA_035578085.1. Taxonomy (NCBI): domain Eukaryota; kingdom Viridiplantae; phylum Streptophyta; class Magnoliopsida; order Solanales; family Solanaceae; genus Solanum; species Solanum pinnatisectum. The sequence goes on along the minus strand of CM069083.1, from coordinate 40,350,120 downwards.
CTGTAAATATACAATGGCATTAGATTAATTCTAGCACCCATATCACACAACACCTTAGCAAAATGCAACAACCCGATGGTACATGGGATAGTGAAGGAACCAGGATCCTCCTTCTTCTGCACAAGTGATCTTGTAGCAATAGCACTACAATGTTGCAACCTATCATCATCTTCAAAGCTCACAACCCTCTTCTTAGTCACCAAATCTTTCATGAACTTCGCATACCCAGCCATTTGCTCCAAATCTTCTATCAACGGAACATTGATGGAAAGCTGTTTCAACATATTAATAAACCTGCGGTACTTCCCTTCTTCGTTCTTCTTCACCAACCTCTGTGGGAATGGAGGTGGAAGTCTAGGCATGGGGACAACCATTTGAGTTATCTCCCCTTCCTTCTCTGTAGAATTCTTGGACTCTCCAATAACCTCAATCTCATCATCATCTTTCTCAACCACAATTTCAACCTCAGACGGCATAGGTAGATCAATGGTCTGCTTACCCCCTCGAGTAGTGACTGCCATACAATGCCTATCATTTTTCAGATTTTAAATGGTATTGCAAGGAGGTGTGCCAGGCTGACATGGGTTGACTGTAGTGGACAACTAATTCATCTGTTGCTCATGTTTCTTGATCGACACTGCATGGGCATCAACCTTTTGACCGATTCCAAACAAGTCATTTCACATCTCCTTCACATTCTCATCAGTCGAATCAAACCTCTTCATCATCTTCTTCATCATATCTTCAATCCCTGATATACTACCCCCAACTTCCCTATTGCCAGCTTCCCGATTTTATAGAGGGACATAAGGTCTAACTCTATCATTTATGTTGCCATAGTTGTTCTGATTATAGTTGTTGTCGCTATTGTAGTTCCCATCTCGGACATATTGACCATCTTTGTTGTAGTTGCAATAGTTCTAACATTGGTTTCCTTGCCTTTGGTGCCAATTATCCGAGTTAGAACCTTGGGATTGACTCCAAAACCCCCCGTCTGATCATTCACCAAGTATGCATCCTCCTCATAGTAACATTCCTCTACCGGTGGTGGTGGAGTCCTAATCAAATATTTCACCGCTTTAACCTTTTCTACACCTCTGCTAACATGCTTCAACACCAACCTAATGTCTATCCTCATCTGAGCCATCTCTTTATGAATGTTATCTACAGATTGACTAGGTGTAGTGTGAACTGCAAAAGTGCTTCTTCCAGTGTCTGACTTGTGAGTGTTCCATGCTTTATTGTTTTGGGAAATCTTCTCCAGTTTCTTAGTGATCTCCTCAAAAGTGCACTCAGCATATGATCCTCTTGCGATAGTATCAAGCACAACCTTTGCATTGTCATCTTGACCTCTATAGAAATACTTCTTTAGTGACTTATCATCGATACGGTGGTTCACAACACTTCTTATGAATGCAATGAACATGTCCCACGAACTACTCACAGACTCTCCAGGTAGTGCCACAAAATTGTTGAGTTTATCTTCGTGGTTCAGCTTCTTTGACAATGGAAAGTACTTTTCCATGAACACCTTATGCAATTGGTCCCATGTATGAATTGAGTTGTACGGAAGCTCAGTAAACCATACATCAACATCACCAGTCAATGATAGAGGGAAGACTCTCAACCCTATGATATTCATGTCCAATGCCAGTCACCTCACACAATTCTTGCAAACACTCCTCAACTTGGCCATGTGCCCATACGAATCTTCTGAAGCCATACCAGAAAATAAATCCCTCACTGTAAGCATCTGCATCAAACTGCTAGTCACCATAAATGTATGCCCTAGTGGTAGAGGAGGTAGAGCAATGGGTCCTTTAGATTCAATAGTCTTGAATTCGACCATGTAATTATCACGTCGACATGGTTTAGGTGGAGCCTGCACCCTCAATGCATCTACAAGTAGATTATCACCCTGAACCTGAACAGTCTCATTATTCACTTGGTCCTTAGGCTCCTCAATGACTGGTTGATCATGGACCCCTTGATTATTCATCTTTCTCAAAGTTTTGCTTATCTCTGGATCATATGGGGTTAATGCTTTGCCTCAACTCCGTGTACTTGGCATACACTAGAGCAGAACCTGAAGAAAACAAAAACAAAACAAAACATAAAATTAGGAAATAATTGCCTAAAGTTCAATAATGTGGTTAAACTTAATCTAAAAGCCTTATTCCCCGGCAGCGGCGCCAAAATTTGATACACTCAAATTACACCTCCCTAAAGAAGTATAAGCGATTGTTGTCAAATAAAGAGCCCAACTTGTAGGTTGGGGTCGATCCCACGAGGAATATGGTTTAGACTTAAACTTAACTTATGAGTATATTCGTTTAGTCAAATTATTTATGAGATAAGTAATTAAAATGGGGCTTTTTGTGTAACAAATAACTGATTGTTGTTTAGAGAGCAAGTGAGCAAGATTCGAACTGTAGTTGTTATCAATTAGAGAAAGAAACTAGGGTGTATGTGTTCCCCATAAGCTCAGAATGCAGTAATCATAGTAATAGTAATCATTTCCTAGCGTATCACATGCAAAGTGATAAGTTATGTAACCCTAAGTGCTTGGTCCGCTAAATAGAGAATTTCACCCCGCACCTTGGTCCGGCTACGTGTGTATAATATACTAACCCTTACCTTTTACATCATATTAGACATCACATCAATGTATGGCTTATTTTTCACCCTTGCACCAATTGACATTAGACTATTAGATAGTATCACACTAAATCTATGTTGATAATTCTTTTCTTATTAACTACTTCCTTGGTCTGGCAAGTAGCAAGAAGGCGAGTTCTAATGTTGGCCATGTTAAAAAGACTTCTAAATGAAAGAATTATTATTGCATGCAATAACACTATTCAAGAATTACTTAGTTACTATTTATACTTTGTTAATCTCTCATGGTTTTCACAACCCTAGTTATGGATTTAGTTACCCATGCTAGCAAGAACACAATTCATATTTTTGGAAAAAGAATTCATGAACTTACGTAATGTGTAAAAGAAACCCGTAACCTCTAATAGAGAAAATGGTCTAAAACCCTCCCAACCTATACCCGAAATTCTAACTACACACTCTAACTTCACGGGTGTCCTATCACCCCCCTAAACTATTTAAAACTAAATTATTTTAATAAAATTTCCACCTGTCAAATGCGTGCATTGCCACCTGTCAAGCGCGTGCATTTCACTTATCAACATAAAATGTGGTTGTGACTTTTTAGGTGTGTAATTATTTCAATTTTTAATAGTTTAGGGGGGTGATAATTTAGTTTTAAACAGTTTAGGGGTGTGATAGGACACCCGTGAAGTTAGAGTGTGTAGTTGGGATTTCGGGTATAGATTGAGGGGGTTTTAGACCATTTTCTCATTGAAATTCAAAGCAAGAATCTTTAAAAACTGAAATTAAGAAATCAAATTGCTAGAGTTTGCAAGTTAATTCCCAAGAAAATACCAAGAGTTAAAAGTTAACAATAATGTCTAACCCACAAAAATGAGGTTCACATACCCTATCTATAAAAAACGTTGTCCTAAACAAAAAGGAAACGAAATAAGGAAATAAATTGTTGGACGCGGCTTCAATCAACAAGACTGACCTATGGACCGTGGATCGACCTATGGTCCGTAGGTCCCTTCCGTAGCTTAGGATTTAGAATTTTTCCACAAAGGTTGGAACCTTCAACTTCTAGATGCAAATGACGGCTGTGCAGTATGGGTCGTAGGTTGACCTAAGGTCCGTGGGTCCCCTTTTGTGGCTCCACACTTAGAAATTTTCATCAGGTACTCGAACTCAAAATCTCTAATATAAACAATGGATGTGCAAGATGGTCCGTGGGTTGACCTACGCTCCGGCCTCCATAGTTCCACACTTTATCAAGACTTCCCTGATGCTCCATCTACTCCACCCACCTACGGAGCGTGACTGGACCTACGATCCGTAGGTCACTTCCGTATGCGGCTCCTTCTGCAGAAATTCAGCTGCTTTCTCTCTCAACCTCATCCAAGCCTATTTCCTGCAATTATAACATAAACACATTAATTCTAATACAAAATGGCCCTAGACACACACAACTCTTAAGTGAAATGTATTAAAAATACCGTAAAACTCATGATATATCATCACACACCATAAGACGTGAGATATCCATATCATCATGAAGCTTTGCCGTATGACATTCATTTGCTACCACTTTGGACACACCCGTCAAATACCTACTCATCCTATCCCTCAGACTTGCTACCATAGATGGAGCATACTTAGACAATAGAGTAAATTTCAAGGAATACTCTTTAACACTCATACTACCTTGCTTAAGGTTGATGAACTCTTCCACCTTATCTTCGCTCAACTCCCGGGGAAAGAACCTATCTAGAAATGCCTTCTTAAACACCTCCTAATATATGGGACCCGCTTCTACCGGCTTACCATATTTCCATTTCTCATAGAATATTTGGGCAATATTCTTCAATTGGTAAAAGGCTAGTTCCACTTTTTCTACCGAAGTTACCCCCATGATAGCTAGCACCTTATAAACCCCCTCTATAAAACCATTAGGATCCTCTTCTATTTTGGAGCCACTAAACTCTGGAGAGTTCATCCTTAAAAATGCTCTCACCCTAGAAGCAGCCATCCCCCTTATTAGGTTAGCCGGAGCTACTACCTCTCTATTGTCTTGGGCCGTCATGGCTTGGGCCAACATTATAAAGGCCGACCTAATCTCCGTATTAGACATATTCGGAGGATCAATTGGAGCTTGAGGAGGAGATTGGTATGGAACATGGAGAGGAACCTCTTGCTCCTCATTGCCTTCCTCACCTCTCCTAGCATTTTCCCTTGTATTAGTCATACTCTAAAAATCAATGGGCATGGATTAGAAGAAGGACCTACTAAAGACAAACTCTATGGCACGACTGAAGAAGTGAGATTTCTTAAACATCCAATAGCCTCATATTCATAAATGTTGTGTGCTTCACATTAATGAACAAGACTCTACTAGACGTGGTTTGGGACAATCCTAGAACCATTCTAAACATTGTACTCTGATTACCAAGTTTGTCACGACCTAGGGGTACACCCTAGATGTAATTTGACATACTTGACCTCAAAGGGATCTCATACAAGCCCTTATCATATCATAACATAAGATAATAGAAAAGTACGAAAATTTTAAAAACATTTATCCATACAATCGAACTCTTTTATAAAAGCAAGCGAAAGTCTTTACTACACTTTTGTCTCAAACCAACTGATACAACTTTAGAATAAAACTTTTGGGACATAGCCCATACAATAATCTCAAAACATGAAATAAAGGAAATAGTGGGTTTTGTCCTCAAAGCTATGAGAACTCACCAAAATCGTCAACACCTTCGCTCCTTAGAAACCTAATTTCAAGTGTTCCATCCTAGCTACCATGAAATAGTCTTAGACCAACTAAGTCATGCTACCCTTACAAGCACATAAGTTGTCGTTAGGAGAGTATGATTCATCAATCCTAAGCTACTCTTAGTATAGTATGATTCCTCAATCCTAAGCTACCATGAAATGGTCTTGGCCAAACCAAGTCATGATATCATGACGTCATCCTAAAAATGCTAGTTCAAGCTACCCTTAGGAGAGTATAGATCCTCAATCCTAGGCTACCATGACTATCCCTAACTCAAGCTACCATGAAATTCATCTTATAATGCTAAGTCAAGCTACCCTTAGGAGAGTATAGATCCTCAATCCTAAGTTACCAATCTTGGTCTTATCTTACCAAGTCAACCTATACATGAATGGATCATAGATCACAACTTCAAGCTATTCTAGTCTAACAATGCTTTGATTCATTTTAGGTGATTAGCCTTTCAACCTAGAATCATCATATGTGAGAGAACCTTGTATCTCCTAGCATATTTATGCCTAAGTGTGCAAATGAGAACATGCTTTTAACAAGATCACATCATATTAGCTTTACTCTCAAAGCCCTAACATTGATGACTACAAGCCTTATTTAACATTGATGACTACAAGCCTTATTCTCAAGCTTTAGTTCTTACTATCATCTTTATACCTAGATTTCAAGGTATTCTAATGACATCCATCATTAGTAGGTGATTCTAGTCATAATTGATTATAAAGGTTCAATTTCAACTTTACTAGTTATGATCTATCATATACAATAAAGTCTAGTTCAATTCATGTCTATATGTTCCTAACCTTGAACAATTACCACACATGATATTAATTCTAGAAGATCACCTATGAATCTTCAATTTCACCTTTCATGGCATAAACCCATACAATATCAAATTCATCAATTAGACTAGGGTTGACCATAGAAATCACATAAATTCATCATAATATCATAATTCAATGCTAAATCAATCATAATTAAGTATTATCCACTTGTTTAGAATCACACTTCACCACTGCCCAGAATGTTGGAAGAAACCCTAGCTAGAATTGGGTTTTTGTCTTCACAATTGGGGGAAATCTAGTGGGGGCTCTATGGGTGGAAGAAACCATAGATGAATATGCTAACATATCTTTCTTAAAGCCCTCACAAAAGCTTGAAACAATGGAAGAAATCTGCCCTAGCTTCCTTCTCTTCTTCTTCTTCTTCTTCACTTCTAGAGAGAGAATTTCTTGAGAGAATTTGGGGTCTTAGAAGAATAATTTAATTGCCTTAGTTTAGAGTCCTATTAGGCTTATATAGGTGGTTTAATAACTAACTAACTGACCTCACTTAACCCCTAACTAATTATCAATTAATCCCCAAGCCCCTAACTTAAAATAATTTTGGTACTAATTTGCCCCACTTACGAGACCACACCTATGGACCATGGGTGGGTCTACGAACCGTATTGGTCACTCGTGGGTGAGGCTCTGGGGATGAAACTTGTGGGTGATTTTAGTCCTTGACCCATGACCCCTTTCCACGGGACATGGGTCCATCCACGGCTCATGGATGCCCTTCGTGGGAGGCCACTGTTTTGGACAGCTTTTGGGCTGTTTTGGGGTTCTCCTCAAGGACCCCTTGGTTGGTCCTTGGGGGGTCGTACCTTGACACCCTAACCCTAAAACCTAAGTACATGAAGTTGTTTTACGACTCTAGCCCTCATATCAGACCCTAACATAAGGCTCTAGAACTCTCTTGTTTAGCTTATTAGTTTTCAGGGTATTACAGTTGGTCTATGCCATTGCATAATTTTTTTGTACATGATATTATATTCAATGTATATCTCTAATTTTATTTGTCTTATATTCCATTAAAAATATTTTGTTTGACATTTTTAAATTTTGGGTGGTCTGTCCTTTAATGTGACTCATTCATTTTTCAGTTTTGTTAGTTTTTCTTTAAATAATAAAAAAATAACTTAGTTAAATTTGGGTTGTCCACCCTTCAATGTGACTCATAGGTTTTTTAGTTCGGTTATTTATTCTTTCAAACACTCATTTGTTGTTCAAAACATATGTTTTATGTCATATCTACACGAACTACGTAAACCTGATTTACATTTTAATGAGATACATAGGAAACCCTTCCAAGGTTCAGTATTCTTTATTCAATATATATATATATATATATATATATTTTTATTCTTTAAAAATTATTTATATTGAAATCATTTTTTGATTTAGTTAGTGCCAACAGAGTTAGAGTGTGCATGTAAAAAATCGATACAATGGAGAAAGATTGACTTTTTGTTAAACCACAGATTCTTTTGGTACCTCTCGTTCATATTTCTATTATACTCTCTTTCATGAATTCAAAATTAGAAAAAAACCAGATTCATTATTTCATGTGCATTGTGTGGTAAGTTTTGAATTAAATTTAATTGTGTTGCGTTGTTGATCCAGAATTTGGCCCGAATGTTTGTTGAGGTGAAATTCTGAGTAATGTTTTATTTGGGAAATAATTGTATGACTTCTTTGACCCGTTTGTGCCTTTAAAAGCAAACCAAATGACATCAATCCTTAGAATGTCCCCACTTTGAGTCATAAGTCTTTTCTTTGGACAACCAAATTTTTTCATGTACCCTTTCTAAGTGCTTATACGCACTATCTCTCTTTTGGCCCAATTTTTTTTAGCACAATGAAGAGGTTCAAGTTATAAAAGATGATTCAAAGTTCAAATTTGTAAAAGACAAAAGTTGCAAAGTCCCTGAAATTCAGGGGAAAATGACTTTAAAAGAAAGACGAAAGAGTTGAAATTTCCCACAAGTTCGAGCAAGCATAATTGCAACAAAAGAAAAAGAAAACTCCAAACAAATAGGAGAAACCTCGAAAGATGAAGAGAAGGAGAAAAACCCTAGACAAGAAAATCTTCAAAAGAAGTCAAAAAGTTCAAAAAGAAGGGACGAAAAAGAATATCAAGCGCTAAAAGCATTAAAAACGTTGGAAGCATAAATCTAGTGCAATGCTCAAGAAGGGATTAAGTCACTTCTTCCAAAATGAATATCCTACCCGTCCCTAAGCCTACATTACAAGTCAATAATAAGCCCTACATGATTTCATTTCAAATGTTCTCACATTAGTGGAGATTTACATGAAGGTCAAACATATGGTATCACAATTGCATACTTTGAACATTTTTTTGAGTGTGAGTGTATTTCACAAAATGTCCTCAAATCAAAATACTCTAAATGTGTGCAGATTGAGACTTTCTTTGTGGTGAGGGCACTTGAAACATGATGTTAGGTCTAGTTCAAATATTTTGTTCGTAGCAAGATGAACAAATCTTGTGGTTACTTAAGTACATTTGAGGTACCCTTTGATGTGTTCGAAGGTACCTTGAAGTCAATCTCAGTTGACTGAGAAAATATTGTGAGAAATTTTCATGCAATACTATTGTTGGAATTAACAAAGTTAAAATATATTTCATTGTCCTGAAAATAAAAATGTATTGACACCCATCTTTTAATACTTGTCAAACCAACGTTGTAGACCTTTTCATTGTTGATACTTGTGCAAACCAACTTTGTGGACCATTTTGTTATTGAAATTGTATTTTTGGGTTGTCATACCCCTCAAAATAATTTCTTTATAAATTTAGGTCGTCATATAGACCTTTCAAAATGACATCTTTTAAAAATTTATTTGTTATCTCAAATAAAATGATGTTTTTTTTTTTTAAAGTGGTATGTTATGCCATTCAAAATGATACTTTTTTTATTTATTATTCCATTCAAATTGGCATTTTTTTACATGCTCGTGATGTAATTATGATGAATATGTTGCACCAACTAATAGCCTTGTTCATTGTTTCATTGTTCATATGAGGTCATGTTTGCACAAGTCATGTTGCATTTATGTTACAGTTGCTACTAACAATTGTTTTGCAGATTTTGTAGTACATCATTTGTTAAGTTCAACATTGGGTTATCCACATTTAAAGAGACATGTTGGGTTGTCACCTCCCTCTAAGTGGCATGTTAGGTTCAAATTGGGTCATCCACCATTAAAGAGACATGTTGGGTTGTCACCTCATTCAAAGTGACATGTTATATTCAAGTTCGGTCGTCCGCCTTTAAAGAAACACATTGGGTCGTCACATCCTTCAAGTGACATATTAAGTTCAAAGTTGGGTTCTCATCTCCCTTCAAGAGACATGCTAAATTCAAATTGGGTCGTCCGCCTTTAAAGAAACACATTATGTTGTCACCTCCCTCTAAGTGACATGTTAAGTTCAAGATTGGGTTGCCCACCTTTAAAGAGACACGTTGGGTTGTCACATCCCTCTAAGTGGCACGTTAAGTTAAAGATTGGATCGTCCGCCTTTAAAAAGACAAGTATGGTTGTCACATCCCTCTAAGTGGAATGTTAAGTTCACAATTGGATCATCCGCCTTTAAAGAGACATGTTGGGTTGTCACCTCCCTCTAAGTGGCATGTTGAGTTCAATATTGGGTCGTCCGCCTTTAAAGACATGTTGGATTTTCACATCCCTCTAAGTGACACGTTAAGTTAAAGATTGGGTCGTCCGCCTTTAAAGAGACATGTATGGTTGTTACATCCCTCTAAGTGACATTTTGAGTTCAAGATTGGATCGTCCACATTTAAAGAGACACGTTGGGTCGTCCGCCTTTAAAGAGACATATTAGGTTGTCACCTCTCTCTAAGTATCATGTTAAGTTAAATATTGGGTTGTCCACCTTTAAAGAGGTGCATTGGGTTATCACATTTCTCTAAGTGGTTTGTTCAAGATTAGGTTGTCCACCTTTAAAGAGACACGTTGGGTTGTAACCTTATTAAAAGTGACATGTTCAAGTTGGGTCGTTGACAAGTCCATAAATTGGACTCATTTAGGGCTATATTTTAATAGAAATTGTGTCCTCAAATGCGTATTTAATCTCAATATCTGATGCAAACACTTAAGTTTCAGGTATTTGAAGTTTAAAGGAAAGCATAGACACTACGTCACAAAAAGGAAAGAAAAGGATGAAAAGAATGAAGAAAATAAAGGCCTGAGGATCGCCGAGTTCCTTGGCGAGTCGCCGAAGGGTCTTAGTTCACCTTTTGTTCCAGTGTGCTGAGCCTTGAAGAAAACGATCAAGTCGGTGAAAAAATGGAGCAGTTGGTGCATTGTATAGAAGTTCTCCGAGGCAGCACCATGTCGCACAATGACCTAGAGCATGACGATGCTAAAGGATGGTACAAGATGGCAATGAACTACACCAAAGGGCAAATCACCAAGTTGATCGGCTACTCCAACTAATGTCGCCGAATGGTCCGCTGCAGCACAGATTTTTTGAAAACTATAAATACTCGTTGAGAGTTGTAGCTTAGTATCAGATTTTTAGTGTGGAACAATTAACATAATTTATAGTACTTTTTATTTTTGCTCTGAGTTTGAAAGGGTTTTGAAAACCTGAAGAAGAAGAGGGTTTCATCTCCAATGATTTGGACTTGGGTCTCTTGGATTCTCCATTCTGGGCCTGTAACAAGACTTAAATCTTCATACCCATTTGAATGCAAGCTAATTTAGGTATAAATTTCTATCTCTTGATGTGTGGCTAAAAACCCCTATTTTTGGGGTCTGATTTTGTGAATATGGGTTAGATTAGCTGTTGGGTCTTGCTTGCTGATAGTCTATTCGTAGTTTAAATGTGATTTCGTTTAGTGGTTGTGGATGAACTTAATGAGTTTGTAGTTGCAAATATAATCTCATATATGTGTTTTTGGGCTTGCTCGAGAGAGAGGTCGTAAAACTAAGACCACTAAATTGATGGCCACTGCGAGTGGGTCGATATGAGGTTCAGCTCAAGAGACTGAACCCTAGTCCCATATGCACACACTCAGCTCGAGCGAGTGAGCTCGTTAAGGTAGAGGTTGTTCTTCATGTGGCAAGTGCGTGTCCTAGAGGAACCCGCTTGAAACAGGGTAAGTTGCTCGAGAGAGTGCTTATCCACTTTAAAGTCTAGCCTAGTCAAAAATAATCAATGAATTTACTATCAAAAGCATGTACCTAATGATTTATTCTATCCCATATTCCTATCACATTCCAAGAAACCCCCTCTCATTACTTAGATTTCTTTGTTAATTTTGCTATTTTTACTTACTAGTGACAGAACCCCTATTTTTAATTGACACTTTTAAGTCCCCCTTTTTTTTTACAATATTTTTTATCGTTAATGTCTTTAGCTACGACTAGTTAGAACTAATTTTATTTTTCTATTAATTCTCAAAACCACTCCCTTGGAACTCGACCCCAACCCATGGTTGGGCACACTTGCATCAACAGTTGTGTCGTTGATTACGCAAACATCAAAATGGCGCCGCTTCCATGTAGTGGTGTTACTTGAGAATTCTTAGATTAGTAGAATTTTTGTTCTTATTATTTAGTTTTGTTTGTCTACTGTGTGAATATTTCAGAAAGCATGAGTGTTAATGGTAGCAACAGTAGCCAGGTAGGCTACCAAGACGACATCAAAAATCTCAACGATGTCCAAGAGCCCAACATCAATGGCCCCCATCTTATCGGAGGTGTTGGAGCCATCCGTTTACCCCCAGCTGAGGGAAATACAGTGTTCCACATAAGAGCACCATGTTGTAACTCTTGCAACTGAAGGGACTTTTCAGCAGACTAGTTCATGAGGATCCTCACGAGCATCTTCGAAACTTTGTAGATATGTGTAGAATATTCTCATTCAAAAACATCTCTTAGGAGTCCGTTCAGTTGATGCTATTCCATTTCTCGTTGATAGGAGAGGAGTGTAAGTGGCTAGCCGAGCTACCACATGAATCCATCACTTCTTGGGAAGAGTTGGTAACCGTATTTCAAGTGTGATTTTTCCCTCCCTCGAAGATGATGTCACTGCGGTATAGCATCCAAAGCTTTAAACATCTAAAAGGAGAGCCTCTGCATGAAACGTGGCTAAGATTTAAAAAATTGGTGCTGCAATGCCCAACCCACGATTTGCCGGACACGTGCTACTTCATTACTTTTACCAGAGTTTAGATTCGGTAAACAAAGGTATCGTTGACTGAATCTCACCTGGAGGCTTAATACAACAACCGTATGCAGTAGCTTCCCAACTTTTAGATAGTATGACAACCATCAGTAGAGCATGGTACACTCATGAGGACCAAGTCTCCCATCTCACTTTCAAGCTATCCAAGGAGCAGATTGAAAAAGATAATAAGAGAGACCAGAACATGGCCAAAATCATGACGCAGCTTGATATTTTATCCAAAAACATCATGGGGGCGGTGTCCGTGGTGTCAACATTGTGGGGGTTAGGGTGCTAATTCTGAGGAGATGAAGTTTGAAGCCTTGTATAATGAAAAGGTAAATTTTCTAACCAACCAAGGCGGTGGCTACCGCTCAAATTACCCAAGGTAGGGTGGTAACCAAGGTTGGGCTAGAGACGAAGGTTAGAAGGACCAGGATCGTGAATGGAGGGACCATAATCCAAATTGGAAGGATGGGGAGAAGGATAAATATGTGCCTACCCATGAGCGCCAGAAGCCAAAGGATTCAGACGGTGGTAGGTCTGAGGATATGCTCTCGCGCATCCTCAACAAATTTGAAGGGTTAGATAAAATGCTAAAAGGCATGAAAGAATATGTGTCAACCCCTAGCCAAACCGTTACCTCTTATTCAGTTTCAATCAAGCAGTTAGAGACCTAGATGGGTCATATCTCGTCTCACCTAAATCCGAGACTGGCAAGGAGTTTGCCGAGTGATACCATGGCTAACCCCAAGAATGAGGTTTAAAAGGTGAACTTGCATCATGCCACGACGTTAAATAAGGCACTATTTGGGAGGCAACCCAAAACCCTTGTTGTTACTTCTATCTTGTCTTTGATAAAATAATGGTGTGTTTATTACATAGGTGAAAGTGTAAAAGTTTCTTTGATAAAATAATGGTGTGTTTATTACATAGGTGAAAGTGTAAAAGATGAATGACAAGCATAGATTGGCAAACGGAAGACCTGGTAGGTGAACCGCCGAAAGGTTCTGCAACCCCTACGCACTTCGCCATTTGATCCAACCCAGTTTGGGTTTCGATTTGTAAAACTCGGCGGACTCAATGAAGTCATTGGCAAGTCACCGAATATATCGGTGATTCTGATACAGACCACTATTTGGATCCTCATCTTAACTGAAGGTTCGGTAAAACTCGGTGAGACAAGTGACAACTCAGTGAATCGCCAACAGTTTCGGCGATCGGGACTAATGTCGCCCAATAGACAAAAAATGGATGGTCATTCATCCAAAGGTTTAAAAAGTTCTAACTCCATTCTCTTTCCATCACTTTTTCACCTTCCCAAACTCACATCTGCACTCTAGTTTTATATTTCTTGCACTTTTGGAGTATTTTGGTTCATTGATTTGTGCGCGGATTTGGATTGCATTGCCGCCTAGCTTCTCAATAGCATTTCAATCCATACAAAAGGTTAGCTTCTTAATACCCATAATTGTTTTGTCAGCATTGTACTCATTTTCAAACTCTTTAACATTGTTAAAATATGTTGAACCTCCCTGATTGGATAGAATTGGTTAAGTGTCTATTGTTGTTCGGTAATCCTGCCTAAATTGTGAAATTTTGTTCTCCGATGTATCTAGTTGAGTTAATGTGTGATGGGTGATATTAGTATGTTATGGGTCTTGGTTAAATTTGTGCTATTTGTGCTTACATTGTGTTTTCGGGGGTTGCGGGGCTGATTTGGAAAAGTTGGGTCAAAAGTAGGAACAATGGGTGAGCCAGCGAGCTGTGACGAGCTCGTCGAACCACCCCATCTCACCCTTACTATCGCGCTTTACTTGTTATGGCTACTGTAACTTTTGGCGAGAAGCACGGGATCGCCAAGTGCACTCAGTGACTCGCCGAATGACATCTTAATCGCCCTTTGTCTGCACCCCTAACCCTTCTGCACTGTGACCGTCGGCAGACTAACTGTGGCTCGCCAAAAGTATTCGGTGACACGTTGAATGGACTAACCATCTCCCTGCAACTGAATATCTCTGCTTAGTTTGCCAAAAGTGTTCTAATATTATCTCAATATTTTGTAGACATGGCCAGATTCAAAAGTGCAGGAAGAGACGTGCCATCCTGACACATTAGAGCACAAAAGTTCAGGAGAGATGCAGAAAAGCCGAACGAAACCAAAGCAAAGAGCATGTCAAGGTAGCAAGTTCCAGTAGGAGGATTCCCACTGACCCTAATGTCCCTTCGTGGGCTCGAAAGTTCATCAATGCGATACATGCCTTCGAAGCAGCTCATGATTTGGATAAAGTGGTTGAGGCAAGCATCTCTACAGAAGTTGAAGCATAGAGAAAAGAAAAAGAAAAGTCATGTCTACGCATAGCCGAGACTGAAGAAATCATGATAGATGCTGCTATGCAGGCTTCCTTGGCAAAGGCTCCTCTTGCTAGATCTAGTGAAGCTGGTCCTTCTAGGGTTCACTCCGGTCACTGATGCCCAGATAGATGGAGCGACTATCTAGGCAGGATCCCCTCTTTACCTTTCTCTCTGTCTTTCTTCATTTTACCTTACAAATTTTTTGTTATTTGTATTTGACAACAAATTGCTTTTATTTGTGGTGGGGTGAGACCCACATTTGTGTGCTATTAACGTTTGTGTTTTGTTTATATTTTGGCTTTGTGCTTAAATTGTTTTTACACTACTTTTTGTGGATGATTGAGCTTATGCCTCCTTTTATTTATTTTATTGCAAAATGATTTTAACCCGTCCGAAAATTTTTGGCACCTCTCGTGTGTTGAATGTGGTTGTTCCTTTGAAAAATTTAAGTCTCAATTTCAATCAATATCGATGACTTAAATAGTGCTCTCAATTGAACGAACATGAATGCACGACTACAATGAGGCCAAAGGAAGTTGCATAGAGAATATGTGAACTCTTTGCATCTCATTATGACTTGAGAGATTGATGAAGGAAAAGGAAATGAGGTGTTGTGAACACCATATTTCATGAGGATGAAAGTCACTGAGCCTAAATGCCCACACCTTTGAACTCAGCCCTATTACACCTTGAAAATACCTTTTTGATCTTGAGTGAGCTAAAACAAGTGTTGATTGGAAAATACGGGCAAACCTATGGGTGAAAGCATGCATTGTATTCTTCCTTATGAGAGTGAGCGTTGCATCTGATTCCGAAGCTTTAAACTATGAACAATTGTGTGATTATGGAATCATTCTTTCTGTGAGGGCATTCGAATAACTTAGTTGAGCTTGAACTTGCATTTGAAGCAAGTATTGTAACCATGAGGTTCTTTGATATTGGTGAGTCACAACTTGAATCTTTGAGTGCACATTTGATCTTTGCATAAGTAAATTGAGTCTTGTTTTGTGCATTCATGATTGAGTCTTGTGTAGCACTGTTCGAGACACCCTTTTTGAACGACTGAACTTGAGTATGCTTGAGGACAAGCAAAAGTTTAAGTTGGGGGTGTTGATGACTCCACAAATTGGACTCATTTAGGGCTATATTTTAATAAAAATTGCGTACTCAAATGCTTATTTTATCTCAATATCTGATGCAAACACTAAAGTTTTGGATATTTGAAGTTTGAAGGAAAGCACGGACACAACGTCGCAAAAAGGAACAAAAAGGCTTAAAAGAATGAAGAAAATGAAGGACTAAGGATCGCCGAGTCCACTTGGTGAGTCGCCGAAGGGTCTTACTTTGCCTTTTGTTCTAGTGTGCTGAGCCCTAAAGGAAAGGATCAACTCGGTGAAAAAAGGGAGCAGTCGGTGCATCGTCGAGAAGTTCTACAAGGCAGTACCATGTCACCCAATGACCCATAGCACGACGATGCTGAAGGATGGTGCAAGACAGCGATGAACTACACCAAAGGGTGAATCGCTGAGTTGATCGGTGACTTTGCTAATGTCACCGAATGGTCCGCTGCAACACGAATTTTTTGAAACCTATAAATACACATTGAGAGTTGTAGCTTAGTATCAAAGTTTTAGTGTGGAACAATTAATATAATTTTTAGTACTTTTTATTTTTTTTCTCTGAGTTTGAGAGGGTTTTGAAAACTTATAGAAGAAGAGGGTTTCATCTCCAAGGATTTGGACTTAGGTCTCTTGGATTCTTCATTCTTCGCCTGTAACAAGACTTAAATCTTCATACCCATTTGAATGCAAGCTCATTTAGGTATAAATTCCTATCTCTTGATGTGTGGCTAAAAACCCCAATTCTTGGGGTGTGATTTTGTAAATATGGGTTAGATTAGTTGTTGGGTCTTGCTTGTTGATAGTCTATTCGTAGTTTAAATGTGATTTTGTTTAGTGGTTGTGGATGAACTTAATGAGGTTGTAGTTGCAAATATAATCTCATATATGTGTTTTCAGCTTGCTCGAGAGAGAGGTCGTAAAACTAAGACCACTAAATTAATGGCCAGTGCGAGTGGTTCGACATGAGGTTCAACTTGAGATAGTGAACCCTAGTCCCATGTCCACACACTCAGCTCGAGAGAGTGAGTGGGTTCAGGTGGAGGCTGTTCTTCATCCAGCAAGTGGGTGTCCGAGAGGAACCCGATTAAAATGGTGTAAGTTGATCGAGAGAGAGTTTACCCCCTTTAAAGTCTTGCCTAGTCACAAATACTCAATGAATTTACTATCAAAAGCATGTACCCAATGATTTAGTCTATCCCATATTCCTATCACATTCCAAGAATCCCCCTCTCATTACTTAGATTTCTTTGTTAATTTTGTTGTTTTTACTTATTAATGACAAAACCCCCATTGTTAATTGACACTTTTGTGTCCCCCTTTAATTTACAATATTTTTAATCATTAATGTCTTTAGCTAGGACTAATTAGAACTAATTTTATTTTTCAATTAATTCTCAAAACTACTCCCTTGAGACTCGACCCCAACCCTTGGTTGAGTTATTATACTATTACACTATCATAGACACTTGCATCGGAAGTTGTGTCGTTGATTACGCAAACATCAACCACCTTTAAAGAGATATGTTGGGATGTCACCTCGTGCAAAGTAATATGTTAAGTTCAAGTTGGGTCGTCTACCTTTAAAGAGACATGTTAGGTTGTCACCTCCCTCTGAGTGACATGTTAAGTTCAAGTTGGGCAGTCCACCTTTAAAGAACATGTTAGGTTGTCACCTCACTCTAAGTGACACGTTAAGTTCAAGTTGGTGCGTCTGCATTTCAAGAGACAAGTTAAATGGTCACCTCGTTTAAAGTGACATGTTATTCACATTGTCTTCCATTCAAAGAGGTACACTACCTTCACTGTTCAATTTTGGAAATAACATCAAAGGTATGTGAATGCTTTCTGTTTTGATCAATCTTTCCCTTTTGTTCATTATTTTATCCCCATTGACGAACGCAGAGGATTATTCAAAAGCTCTACTAACGTTTCATATTGTTTTGTTCAAAGTTTATCAAACCAAATTTGCATTTTTCAACATTGTTCGACCAAGATCTCTTTCATCGATCATAATCAAATAAAAGGGCAAGTTGTTGACACCAAATTTTGGTCTGATATTTTTAAAGTTAAAACTTTTAAGTATTTAATTCGTTAAATGGTTCAAAATACATGTTTTGAAATTTTAATGTAATTTGTTGATAGTTATCCTTATTTCTCAAAATATTAAGATTTTTTATCGGTTAATTTTGTTTACATTATTTTTGTCACAATCGGTTGAATATGTTGAGAATATTGTGTCAGTTGATTAATTCATTATTTTATGTTAAATTGCAATTTTTTACATGTGATTCATTTTATTTATTACAGTTGTTAATATTCATTTTATTTGTTACATTTGTTAATATTCATTTTGTTTGTTATTTTTATTAATATTCATTTTGATGTTTATAGCACAGTCTAGAAATGCAGTAAAATATGGATAAGATTTGCATACATAAATATTTTACTAACTAGTGGTTTCGCCCCACGGTTTTAAGGTAATGATATTGTACTACAATGGTTTTCCATTTTTTATTTAAGCAATTTATTAGTCATTAAGTTAGGAGGTGGTGGATAAAATTTTATAATTTGGGGATCAATTTTCAGATTTTTTTCCCTACTATTTATTCTCTTTCTCCGACGATAAATTTGGCGAAGCTCCAACCAGTTACCACCAAGCAAACTCCACTAGTCAAACTTCTTCTTCCTCACTTCCTTTTCTGGCTGCCACCACCCCAAAATTCAGTGAACCTCCGGCAAAACAAATATCCATAGTTCTCTTTCTTTATTAGCCTTCTTCTATTTCACGTTGTTAGCAGCATCCACATAAACCCCGGTAACTCCTTTCCTACAACACCTTCCTGGAGCCCACCAGTAGTTCTCCGACTAAAACCCCATCCCATTTTTCCCCTTTGTTCTCAATCAGTGACTCCGGTGAGAAGCTTAAAACTCTGACAAACCAAATTAAAATTAAAACAATTATCAGTCAGTTCCCTTCCTCTTCCCCTTCCCCCTTTCGATTTTGTTCGTTTTTCAGGTATAGCTCCAAATACAGTTAACTCGAAGTCACCGACCCCATTGCTACAAACAACAAGTTAAACTCATTCATCGGAGCAAGACACTACAACAACAACTCTACAACGCCCAACTATGGTGAGAATCCAAATCTAACCCCTTAATTTAGTTCTTATTGATGATTAATATTTATATCTTTTTTTTCATTTTCTAAATTGGTTGGTTGTTTAACATTAAGTAATTTAACTCTTGCCCTATTTTAGTCCATGATGAATGTATCTCTTTCTGGTTTATTATTTGTGTTGTTCTCTTTAATTATATTAATGGTTGTTTCCATGTTCATGATAGGTTTAGAATTCTCTGTTAATTTTAGTTTATAATTTGTTTTCGCTCATTATTATTGGGTATTTGTTTTATATTATTTTTATTAGATGGGATATACGTGTTACCTAGAATGCCATAATTTCTTTTCTTTTGTTTGTTTCTCTCATTGTTATTACCTCTTGTTTAAATTTTCAAATTTTAAATTTATATATTAAAATATGTGTGGTCATTATGTTTATTGGTTTCTCTATTTTTATTTTAGTTTTCCTCATTTTTATATCAATTTTACTCTCTTAACTCATTGTTTATTGATGTTTCATTGATTATTTCGTCTCTTGTATTGATGTTATGTTATTAGTGGACTAATCTAAAAATTGGTGATTTTTTATGAGTTTTTTTTGTTATTCTTTTTGAGTGATTTATATGTTACTTTTGCTGTTAACCTTATTATGATATTAACTAGGTACAAATTTAAATTGGTCAATAAAGAAATCTCTCTATCGATTTTGGACACCTCCCCACTTTAAAAGATGGAAATTTGGTTTAAGTTTATATATATTGTATGTTAGAATTGGCCAATGAAGAAATTGTCGTCGATTTCCAAGGCCTCCTATATTAATAAGATGGGTTTTATTTAAGCTATTATGTGACTCATTTATTTTTATTCATATTTATTTATTAGTAACACTTTTACTAAGTGTCTTTCAATAACCTAGAGGTACTTTTTGAGGAAGCTACTTGAATTTCATCATTGTGTATATATATTGACGTTAGGCAAACCTTAGGCCGTTAATAATATTATCGTTTTATTTTATTATCTGTGTATATCACATGTTTATTATATTTGTAGATTGTTTAATTGAAAAAATAAATTCAGTCGGAAACCACAATTGATAGATTTTGAAGGATGTCTAATACCTTCCCTTCGAAATTACTTGAACCTTTACCGAGAATCTATTAGTTTCATAGAAATTCTTTTAAGTTAATTAATTAATGTTTTTACTAGTTTTCCCTAAAATTAGGTGGTGACTCCCTTTCCCTTTTAAAATTCTTATATTCTCTTTAAATTGATTATTTTTTGTAGAGTCACCGTGACATTGTGCCTTTTAAAGCATGTCAACAAGGGGCATCGATGCCAGGCAACATGATCACTGGAGGCGGCAAGGAAGGCTCAACTGGGGCATCAATGCCCATCTCAGTAGTCAAGGGATAGGAGAGCCTGACTCCACTAATTCCAATCGCTAAAGTCTCCCGAAGGGATCGATCCAAGGTCACCTGAACACTGACCTCCTCGGTCTCATGAATCTTAGTCAAGGTCTGAGCAATCACATGCTCCTCGCTCCTCAACTTCTTCTCATTTGTCTCCTTGGTCAACTCATCTTAGGCCCTCTCACTCTCATCATCCGCAACATCAACACCCACAACAATCTCAGGCTACTCACTAGGAATAGGTACATTACTAGGAATCTCAGGCATGGAGGCAAGTGCATCTGGTAGGGCCTAAAGCACGGAATATATTCGTAGAGTGCAATTGGACCACGTCCATTCATAGGGTAGCAAGTTCGTCCTTCATGGCATCTAATGTACCAGAGCTACCCTCAACCTTCTTTCCAACCTCTAATCTCACTATGAGGTCATCCAAACTCATACTATGACTCTCAATCATCCCTCACACTTTCCCACTCTCTCTATTAACAGAGTTAATACCTTTTAATGCCCCCCTAATCAATGATCTTGGGCATGTTCATCTCAACCCAGGAAGCTCTAACATCTGCTAACTGGGCAAGGCAGCCCATATGGTAAATCAATGTCTGGGTCAAGGGAGGATAGAAAGTAGGAGAGGGGGAAGGTATCACGGCAACAGTAGCAGATACAGAGGTAGTAGAGGTAGCAGTAGAGGAAGGAATGACAGAAGGTGTAGAAATACATGCCTACTCCAAAAAGGACTATTGTGCTAGCCTTAGCTGCTTGTGTAGTGGGATCAACCACGGGCATCGAGTCTGGTTTTGGCAGCTTCCTCCGAGACGCATCGTCCCACAAGCTATCAGATTTAATCCATCTGATATCATTGAATAAATCTAATGTGATCCTTACATCTACAGATGCCTGGAAAGGGACGACTGCCCTCTCACACAACTGCATAATTAATCTTGGAAATGGGAGTAACGTCTGCTCCTGCCTAGCTCTCATCAAAATCTCATAAGCTATAATGGCACCCACATGTATCTGCTCTTTGTCAATTATTGTGTCTACCAAGACTGCCTTGCATGGTGAAGGAAACATTTATTTTGTGACGACATTATGTAATTGTTGATGAAGCCAAACCAGTATCTCGCCACCACATTCAAATCTTTCTTCTCGATCTGATTCCAAGTCATGACGCATCCGAAGTGAGTACAAATATGACTCAAATTTCAGCTTTCTCAGTGCAGTGTTAATGGATTAGGTGTTGCATCATACTTTCTTGCCACGCACCTACACTTCTTCAAGTGGCTTCTAAATTGTGCCCTTTCAATTCTTTGGGAGGGCGTGGGCATATGCAGTGTAGAACTCCCACACCCAAGATGGGATGTAAGGGTTTCTTGGCTTTGTGAACCCTTCAAACTTATTAAACTAAATAGTATCCCAGATATATGGGTAGTCGCTTAGGACTCCATCTATGGAGATCTATCTCTTATCAAGAATATTCCTCTCTCCAGTAGTTTTCAGCCTATTTAGGGCACTTGGAGCGATAACTGAGAGGTCTCTAGAAGTCAGTGCTTGTCCAGAGGAGGGTTGCACCAATTTAGACCTGATCTCAGTCCTCTTTCTCACCATCCCCTTTTTGGGTGGTACCCTGTCTTGGGTAGATGACTCTGGTGTGGTAGTTTGCTGACGACAAGGAGTCTCTGAAGGCTCGTTAATGGATAGGCCTCTTTGTCTCCTTAGAGAAAGAGGATAATCTCTATTCGACTTAGTGTTAGAAATAACTAGTTTCTTACTCTTTGTTTGTGCCATTTCCTGCAAGGCAGGAACACATTCAAATATAGGATTTGTGAAGGATAGTTGAAATCAACCACAACTAAAAACAAACTTCAAAAACATTCATGAGACTTGCCTATCGAGAAGGCGGATTGCCAAACAGGATCGCTGAGCTCTGTGATGTCGTTGAAATAGACAATAGCAAATATCTCAGGGTTCAGGCATAAAAAATGAAGCCCATGCCAACTCAGAAATTTTTTAAGCCGATTTTGGTGTGCTAAGACAAGTTCGCCGAAAAAAGACAGTGCAAATTGAAAAGACACAAGCATCAAGTGGGATATCCACTCCCACTCAGCGATTGCCAAATGTCTTTGGCAGACTAAGACAAGACCGGCGAATGGGATAGTACTCAAGGTCATATATATGCTAGAAAGGCGAACTGGAGCTTACTCGGTGATTCGCCTAACCTCCTTGGCGAACTAAGACAAGTCTGCCGAATAGGAAGTGTTCAGCCCAGTGCCTAATTTTCACAACTTACCCAACATATACAACAAATACGAGTTTCCCCCATCATTATAATCCACCTATATACTTATCTACCATGGGTACTCAGATTTCCCCTAGATATTGCTAACTATTGCACTAATTGACGATTTGCCCTTAAGAAATTGGTCGCCTTGTCTATCATTGGGAAAAATCATGCAATTTGGTCAATACTAGGCTAATCAGACTTCACCCACATCAAATTGGACTCATACCCAACACATTTATCATCTTATTTCAAGTATCAACCAACACAAACAAGATTTGCATTTTGTAGGCATACACATTCACATATCTCATGGGCACAGTTCACATCACATAATATGATTCTACCCATCAAAATCTAGCATACAATAACATATAATGGCTTCAAGCCCATACCCAACATGCAAGTTAAAGCTCAACAAATCTCAACAAAATTTGAAAATCAGTCTCAATAGGAGAAAAGGTTGAGAAACTCAATGAAATAGGGTTGGGTTGACTGGAAATCAAAGAAAATGCACTTCTCAATGTTTAAAATACACACAAGGACTCACAATCACTCAAATGAAGCAAAGTAAGTGAAAGGAACGAAAAAGACTTCAAGATATCAAAGGGTTTGATTTTTTAATTTGAAAAGACCCTTGGTCTTTTTATACCAAATTTGTTTGGTAGTCACGACTAAAATCACCGAACACATTCGGTGAATCTCTAATTTAGCTTAAGCTCGCTGAACACACCTGAAAAACACCAAACTTTAAGGCAAATTTGACGGACCCGTTAGAGTCTACGTATTGCACTTTGGCAGATCGTCTTTTGGAGTTCTGATCACCAATTTTAATAGTACACTTTTCCATGTGTTGAAGCTCAAAAGGTAGACAAGAATGAGTCTGCACAATGCCTTCGACGTATCACTGTTTGGGTCTTGGTTTAGCTCAAGCTTCCTTTTTCAACCTCTCAACCTTTTCTCAACCTGCACTCAATTAAAACAAAATAAAGACTTGGGTTGCATCCTATGAAGAGCCTTATTTAATGTCGTAGCACGACATAGTGCTCAATCTAAACAATCATTCTTGGGGTTTGGGATGATGTCACAAGGAAATATTCTCTTTTCCTTAGATTTTGATGAGTGGAAATTTGATCAAATTGGGTCTCCAGCTTCTTAATAGAAAACGAGTGAGAAGTCGCCGTCTGGGATGAAGTGGAAAAGTCATTTTTCAATTCTGTCAACTCTTTATTGGACCCTTCAACCTTCTTGTAGATCCTTTCAAGTATGTCTTCAATCTGGCTTCCTTCTGAACAAGCTGGTTCTTTTGGGAATGGACGATCATGGGGAGACATGTACCTATCTTTTTCCATCTCCCTATCTCTCTAATATCCACCCCTCTAATCTTTACAACCATCATCTCTATTCTTGTCCCAACCTTTATTCCCACCTTGTCATTGATAATTGGTGTGAGAACCCCTCCCCCCCCCCCCCATTTGATTTCCTAAGTATTGAACTTCATCTTTGTATAATTCCTCAAATTTGGCATCATCCGAGCACTACCCACTGTTGGTTCTAACTGCATTTACCGACTTGGGTCCACCTCCCATGACATGTTTAGACAATAAATCGATATAGGTCATTATTATGTTCATGTTTTCATCTCTTTCATGATACTTCTCAACTTGTTCTTTGCATAAACTCAATTGTAGAGGAGGCACTTGGTCCTCTCTAGTGTGTCATGCTCGGTAGAACTTAGTCATATCATCTAGCAACAAAGCAACCACATCATACGGTTGTCTCATTAATCCACCTTAGACTAACCGATCAGCGACACCTTCATTGACTAAATCAAGGCTACAATAGAAGTATTGCAATAGCAAATTGTTTGGAACGTCATGTGTTAGACATTGCAAAAGCAGCTTTTTGAACCTCAGTCACATCTCATGTAGAGGCTCACCTCCAATACGCTTGAAATTTTTGATCTAGATTTGAAGTTTAACCATCTTCGAGGGTGGAAAGAATATCTCCAAGAAGGCATCAGTTAGCTCTTCCCACGAAGTGATAGAATTATTTGGCAATTCTGCCAACCATCATGTACCTTCTCCTGTTAAAGAGAACGGGAATAACCTCATCCTTACGTACTCTTGAGAGATATTCTTGAACACAAAGGGTCCACATACCTCCATGAAATTCCAAAGGTATTCATTAGGATCCTCATGAGCTAGACCCCCAAAATTTGTTGTCATTTGGAGTAATTGTATCATAGTTTTGGTTACGTGAAACACAACCCTCCCAGTTGTGGGAGGTATCTAGATTACTTCCGTGGTTTGAATAATATTCATGTGCATGTCATTCAAATCATCCATATTTTCATTTTGACAAAGTGACTATCGTTATCACTTCCAAGGTCACTCATTGCGTAAATCTGTAAAACAGTCAACAACAACACCAAACAACAAATCTACTACAAATAAACAAAATTAAAATCTAATTTCTCAAGTAGAATTCTCAAGCACCATTTTTGGCAGCGGCCTCATTTTTTATAACACTCAAATGTACACCTTAAAACCAATTAAAAGAGACAGTAGTTGTAGTCAATAAAAAACTTAATGAAGAGTCGGAGTCGAATCCCATAGAGAATGGTATATCGTGGAGAATTCATATCAAGAAATTTAGACTTTAAAATCACTCATTTGCAATAGTAAGAAAAAGTGGGTGGATAATTCCACCAATTTAATATAAAGCTTTGGTTATCAATTATCGCAATTAAACTGAAGTATTGAAGAATTCAAGAGTTAACAAGCAGTCTATGGGTGCGAGGAATGGAAATTGATGTCACATAGGGGGTAATTGCTCTGCTCCATTGTGATGAATATTCATGAATAGGAAAAGTCATCTTCTTTGACGCTAATCATCTTTTGATATCACAGTATCTTTGCATAGAATCTCCTTTCGGTCTTATCTAAATTCAAACCTAAACAACTCAATACCTTACTCTATTCTTTCTTCCAAGAAAAGGGCAAATAGATCCGACCTATAACCTCTATTTTTAAGTAAGTTATGGACATCAAACCTGTCACGACCCAAGTCTACACCCTGGATGTGGCCGGCACTCGAGAACCATTGTTGGTCCCCAAGCGAACCCTTATCTTGGCTGACTACAAGCGGAAGTTTAACTGAAGCATACAAAATCTTAAAAACTGAATTAAATTCTTAAAACTCAAATACTCAACTTTAAAAAGTCTAACCAGTACTCAAAAGATATACTCAGAGTTTATAAAACAACTCAAAAGAAAGAAATTACAGAAAAACTCCTCAATTATGTCTATGTATGAAGCCTCTACTATATAGAATGATATCGGGACAAGGCCCATGACATCTCAAAACTACTAACTGTAAGGTAAATATGAAGCCCTATGGATTATAAGAAGGCTTACCAAAGCTGACTAGAATATCACATGACCTCAACGAAACGACAAATGAAGATCCTGAATACCTGTATTTGCATCATGAAGCGATGCAGGCCAAATGGCATCACTACATGGAATGTATGAGCATGTAAGAGGAACTCGGCAACATAAGTAGAAGCTCGATCTAATAAAAGGGAAGACATACTTACCTCGTCTTAACTCAATATGACTCAAGAATACTCAACTCGACTCAACTCAGGATACTAAACTAAACTCAAGATACTCAACTCAACTCAAGATACTCAACTCAAAATAAAAGCAACAATAAAAGATGACATATACATGAAACCTTTAAAATAGTAGATAATAACTCAAATGGATATAAATATACAATAATAAAATCATTACTTTTTTTTTGGGAGATTCTCTAACGAAAAACCATCACTATGAGCAACGTGATGATACAGCGTCTCTCCCACGCTACCAGAACTGTCATGTACCTTGCCGGAGTATAGGACATCCTAAACTAAGTGGATCCACTAAGCTATGCTTAAAAACAATAAGAAATTATCTAAAAAAGTATGACCCTTTACCCATGTTAGCAGATATGGTTTATGAGGATTTTGAGTTGTCTAAACTCATCCCCATATCAGTGCTCAATACTACTCTCAATAATATATACTCATGCCCATGTGTTTGAAAACATAACTCTTCCTCTTTTTGAGATAATTGCTTAAACTACCCTCTTAAAAGAGGTAACTGCTCTTGAAATATCTTTTGAACTAATAACTCATTTAGAAATTTCAGTTTCTCTTTTATTAAAGTACAAATTGATTACTATGGGAATACATAGTCCCCTTATACTCCTACTCAACTCATACTTGAAAACTCTTTCTTAAAAACATATCAAAATCATATTTTAATATGATTATTAATGACTCAAGAAGTCATACAGCATAAACATTGATTGTATAACTAGATACCATATTGGTCATACATTGATGGCATACTCGATTGTCATACTAATCATGTTTTAGAAACTCTTTTCTCAAAACTCAAATTTACTTTCTCAAAACTCAGTTTAAGAACTCTTGGCTTTAAAAAGCTTCTCAAAAATTATAAGTCAATTCATAGGGTTCATGTGGAATTACGAACACGAACGACTCAACTCAGGGGTCTTAATAGCAATATGGATCTTAGAACTCAGAACTCAAGACTCAAGAACTTAGAACTCAACGATACTACTCATCTCAAGAATGTTCAATTCATAGGGTTCATGCTGAAATATAGACATGAATGAATCAACTCAAGAATCTCAATGCATAACATATAACAATTCAATAATTAGAAATACAATTCCAAAAATAATCAGGAACTCAAGAACTCAAAGTCAACTCATCTCAGTAATACTCAAATCTAGGGATAGAATTCTAGATTACTCATTTACTAAATCAAAACTAGATGTAAGGCATGAGGACGAACTAGTCCAATACTATGATAGCCTTATATACCTGGAAGAACAAGGTTCTTGAAGAATCTTGAAGAAGAACTTGATTAGAAGCCTTGAAATCCTAGCATGAAGGAGAAAAATCAAGAAAACCTTTCTTGAGATTTCTTGAATAAGTTTCCTCAAAACTCTATGGTCAAGAATTAGGATTCTCATAATGTTTCATAATTGTATGAACAAAATTGAGTTGGAAAGAATGGAATTCTTGGAGAAAGACTTACCTTGAAGAAGAATCTTGAAAAAGATTGAAAGAATCTTGAATTGAGTCTTTTACTTTGATTTTTTCCCTTGAGGTTTTGTCTTAGGGTTTGAGAGATAAGAGAATGGGGGATTAAAAGATGAAAATCTGATTAGTTTTGGTCTTTAATTAGTCAAGAAATTCATTTAGGGTTTTCTTAGAGGTAAAAAGATAAAAACGACCCTTTTTAATTTTTTCCCATCAGCTAATTCGTCAATACACTGTATCAGGTTACTAAAACAGTCATAACTTTTACTCAAAACTCAGATTGTTGCGAAATTGGTGGCGTTAGAAAGAAGATTCAAATAGCTTTAATTTGATATGTTATGGGTCACACAACTGTTCATATTCTAAGAAATATTGTCATTTGAAGTTGACCGTAAGACAATATTACATCAAAACTTAATCGGTAAGGAAACTGTCAACTGAACTTTGTGATAGGAGTTTCTCGTGACCTTAATGGATATCCAAAATTATTCCAACACTAAAGAATTGACCTTTACACATAAAAGAAATTAAGATTCACTTAGTACAACCTTATAGCAATTCAGGAATGGTTTGGAGTGGGTAATTATTCTGATGCTCGAAAGAAATTGATTGGAGTGGGTAATTAAGTTGGAAATAATTACCCATTCCAATCAATTTCTTTCGAGCATCAATCGGAGATCAGAAGTAGAAATTAAGTTTGTAATCTTAACCCAAAAGTTAACCCCCATTGATAATTAGACCAAATTCATGTATGAACAGAAGCAAACTAGAGCATAGCACAATACTCACAATATTAAATCAACACCCAAACCTATAATTGCACCATTAGATCTTAAAGTTTTAGCCACACATCACAAAAAGTAAAGAGATTATACCTTCCATGAAAGCACCCATGGGTAACATGAATTCAAACAATTACAAGTAAACCCACTTTAGATTCAACTTCAATTTGTCAATTTCAAACACAAAGTTGTAGAATCCCAAAAGCTAGAAAAGTGTTCTGCAAAGGTAAAATGTTCTCTCTCTCTGAACTCTTCACACACTCTAATATTCTCTCATGATAATCCTCCTCTACTTTCTCTCTCTTTTAGGCTATTTATAATTTCCAAAAATTGGGCCAAAAAAAATCCACTATGCGACTCAATCGGCGACATTAGTCGGGCATGTCGAACTCGTTCAATGAATCACCATTTGCTCCTTAGCTCACCTTTCGATGCTCTAGGCTTCAGGTGTTTGAACCTCAATTGGTGGACTCGATTGAGTCTGCTTTTCACATTCGGTGTATCATTGAGTACCATCTTGGTTCACCTATCGAGTATTCAATCTTTTCTTTTCACACTATCATTTTGGGCAATGTTTGTGAAGGCCGCCTTTCTCATTCAGCGGATCACCTTCTCTAATAGAGTTTGTCGTCCTGATTTGATAGACACAAGTACTATGCACTGTCATTTTGAGCGAGGTCATGCTCAATTGGCGATTCGCCCTTCTTGCTAAGCGATGAACAATGTATAGTTTGCACTTCTTTTTCCATTTTTGGTCCTTCTTTCAAACATCAATCCTTGCCTTGTCCAACTGCCTTCATTGCTACAAATCATCAATATTTTATCAGAATAAGATAATATGAGGCATCCCTAATTGTTGAGCTAACTAGACCTTAAATGAGTGCAAATCTATCACTCATCAACATACAACCAAGAACATGATTGTGAAAGAATTTCTCACATAAAGGATTCATAAGGTTGAAAGGTTTTCTCTCCTAAGTTGAATCAATTTTGAGAGCTATTCTAAATGAACTCTATCTTAGATTGGTTGCTTAATTGGGTCTTTTCATGGATGATAATATGACTATGATTAATGACTATTCCATGGAATTTTACTTAGCTCTGAGTTTTAACAAGCAGCTATTACCCATGTCTCATAAACTATGTGCCACCATAGGATTTGTCGTAGATAGACACTAGCTATTGGATCTACTTTAGGTCAGATTCATGGTTCTTACCTTGGAAAGTAAGGAAATCTTTGTTCGGTGTGGGATAGACATCGGATTCCATGTAGAAGCTCACATGGTCTATGTCAGTTACACGGTAAACTTCCCACAGTAATGAATTAAGGTTACTTCTAAAGTATCTCACAAATGTTTTAAAGATGTTGAGCTTGCATTGATCATGATAATGACTTATGTTTTCTAACCTCTTATCTTATGATTTAGCTTGATCATTGCATGTCATGTAAAGTCCTTTTTAGTATAATTTCATAACTCTATGTGTTTCTATCATACTTTGTACATTCCATGTACTAATGCATTTTGTGCCTACATTATTTCACTTATGTAGGATCCGACGCTCCTACCTCTCACACTCCTAGCTAGTTGATCTTTTGGAGCTCAAAGATTAGTGAGTCCTCGGGATTTT
The DNA here is from genome assembly GCA_035578085.1 of Solanum pinnatisectum. Taxonomy (NCBI): domain Eukaryota; kingdom Viridiplantae; phylum Streptophyta; class Magnoliopsida; order Solanales; family Solanaceae; genus Solanum; species Solanum pinnatisectum. Next base: position 40,319,861 of record CM069083.1, on the reverse strand, counting down.
AGGGCCGAGACACTTTTATAGCTTTTATGCCATTTTAGTTTTCAGACTTTGTAAGTGATATATGGGTTACATCTCAATCACTTCCTTATGATGTAATAAATGGCTTGTTGAGACTATGTTAGACTTCTACTTTGTTAAACTCCTTTGATATATGACTGTTCTACTGAACTTTTTATTATCTTTTATGATGTATGCTAAGTGACTTGTGTAGGGCCTCTCGGGGTTCTATACACCATGTTATGCCTAGGGTATACTTTAGATCATGACAGTTAGGTACCGTATTGTTGGTACTCACTTCTCACTTCTATACTTGTGTAGGTTCCGAGTCTGATAGCATATGATTGCTCTCCTTCTCCTTTCTCTAAGGCTTGTCAAAAAAATGTTGATAGGTAGTTGTTTATCATCTCAACGGGCCCTCTAATTCTTCTTTTTATGCTTTGTTCTATTTGAGAAAAAAGACTTGAGACTTGTACTTATTTCTTGATTCCGTAATTTATGTATAAGTTCTTTGTAAACGTGACAATCAGGTTTTGGGGTGTTAAAAGAATGAATAAGCTTTTCGCTTTATCTTATTCTTTCTTTATATTTCTGCATTTCTTTTGTTTCTTAGGGTTGAGGCTGATTTTTCTTTGTTAGAATAGACAAGTGTCATCATGTCCATTTTTGAATCGTGACATCAAAAGACCCCACCCATTTTTGGATCCTAATAAAAAGTTTTAAAATTAATAGGCATTTTGCAAAATAAGTATTAAAAGAGGCCCTGTAGATACAATAGAGAAAATGTCATAAATGGTCCTTGAATTATTGAAGTAGGTCTAAAATAGTCCCTTAACAATATATTTACTGAATTTAGTCCTTTAACTATCCAAAAATGTGATCAAGTTTGATTTATTAACTATACATTTATTAATTTTAGTCTCTTGACAATACACTTCTCATTTTTAATCCGTTATGTATTCAAAAACTTATCAGGTTTAGTCTTTGTCTTTTTTTTTTTAAATAAAAATAACTTAGGTTTGTATTATTGAAATCCATGCTTCTGTGAAATTAAATGTTTAACCCATTTTTCCAGTTTTTTTTCTCTCCCCGCTACTTTTCTTTAAATAACTCTTAAGAAAAGAACCTAACCTCAACGATTCAAATAAAATTAATGAAAAAGAATATATAAGTCTTGATTTTATTCAATGGATGATAAAATTAATTATATTATTATTGCAAATGACTTGAATATTCTGTGTTCCCTTCTTTATTGGTTAACAATTCATAATCAACGTGAATATTTTCCAAAAAAAAATCATAAAAAATAATAAGAGATTTGATATTAATACTCAAATTTCTCTACGTAAAATAAAATGAACAGAATAATAAAATTGATCTATTTCAAAATAAAATAAATCTAAAAAATTGTATATCTACCATTTAAAACTTCTAACTTCTAAAAAAATTAAACAAACCCACTAATAATGTTGTTGGACTACGACATTTGGAATAAAAATATGTGAGTAAAGAACGTTTAATTTAATTATCATTCCAAGAAACTCATTTCTATTAAATATAAATAAATCTCTCCCCACACCCAGTAGGTAATAACTTTTTTCTTTTTATGATTATAATATTTTCATGTCATTAGCAACAATAATATGCTTTATTTTATCCTCTATTGAATAAAATTGGGAATTATATCTTCATTCCTCGTGAATTTTATTTTGAATTGTTAAGGTTAAAGTTCTTTTCATAAGTGTTATTTGAAGAAAAGGTAACTGGGAGAGACAAATAACTGAAAAATGGGTTAAAGATTTAATTTCACGAAGACATGAGTTCTGTTAATATAAATGTTGCACCTTGAATTTTGAAAAGGGAAAAGGTTGCATAAATTTTAGCTACTAGTTCAGGTCTACGAGACCAATCTACAGTTTGTAGAACTTTCTACAAGTTATAGACCAGTCTCATAGAAAGGAACAAAATAATTCTTGAAAAATTAAGTTTCTGAACTTTTCTTCGAGTGACAAGGACGGTCCGTCAAATAGTCAACGAGTCGTAGATAGATCTCGTAGGAAGGTTCCAAAACTTGGTGAAGTTTAAAGGTCAAGTTAATGTCTATGATTGGGGTCTACGGAATGTAGGAATTCCTACGGGTCGTATAAGGGATTTTGTTAGTGTAAAGCATTTTAATATTATTATTATTATATTATAATAGTACATCATTTTTTATCACATAAGGTGCTTTATTGGTCATTAGTGTCAGTGGTTTAGTCATGCATATTACTATAAGGTTTTATTGCAATTAAACAATTGGTATAAACGTTCGAGTGAACGTTGGCAATAGTGAAATTGTAACATTTGCACGTTGGTACATTTGTTACCCTCACCTTAATTTCATTCTTTAACTCCTCCATTATCCTTGTAACCTATGTAACACGCTAAGGCCATTTATCTTCACTATTTACTACCCCATTAACTGCCTATCAATTGGTAGGAAGACTTCCTCAACTATAAATAGTGGTAGTCTTCATTTGGTTTAGAGACACAAGAAAAAGATAGAAAGGAAAAAGTTAGTCAAAATAAAAAAGTTCTTATTAATTGAAGATAGATCTATGTAACGTCGAGTGGTTTTCTTTTTGTGGAGCTTTGCACTCAACTCTTGTCCAGAGTTGTTGAGTTATACTTTGTGTTAAGGTTGTTGTATCTTGGAAGGGACAAGTCAAGAAGGACTACTGCTGGACCAGTGAAAATATTTGTTGCAGTGGGCTTGAATCTCTTTAAACAGAGCAAGATATCCGCGCTTCAGCCTAAATAATTATTTATTCATTTTGTTAATTTTATTTTCAACTGTAATGTACTGTGTTTGTGGTATAATACACCAACAATTTTAAGGAGATTCATTATGGCTACAATTGAAAAAAATCGCGGATGTCAAGATGGGAGATCTTAACATGCCATTTCTGTTCATTGGTAACCGCTTCAAGAGATGGAAGGGTAAAGTGATTTGCTACTTAAGTCTTCTTAATGTCTCTTATGTGTTAACTGAGAAGAATCCTAATAAAGAAGACATCACCTCTATGAATGATGATGAAACTATTTCTCATCTAGAGAAAGTGGAAAAGTATGATGGTGACTCCTATAAGTGTTGGTCTTATCTTCTTAATTGTATATCTGATAATTTTTATGAATATTATGATAGAACTTACTCTAGTGCAAAGAAAATTTGAAAAGCATTGTAGAGTAAGTATGATACCGAAGAGACTGGGGCAAAAAAATATGTGGCTAGTAGATTTTTTGGTTTCCAAATGGTGGACAACAAATCAATGGTAGACCAGAATAACAGCTAGCATCTAAGACTCTTGTTACCTATCAGACTCTTCTTATTTATAGTACTCTTTTTATTTTGCTTATCAACCTTTTTATCTTTAGAAGTGTACTTACTTAGGTTTCTCTAAGTTGTTATTTTATTCTCAGCCTTGTATGTAATACACTGGATATATAAAAGGCCAATACAGTAATTAATACACATAAGTTCATCTGCATCCAATTCTTCTCTTTCTCTTTATGGTATTCAGAGCTCTAGTGCTTTAACAAGCATGATCCTGTTTTTCCCTCCTAGACCACACGCCACCTGCGGAAAATGACCCCAAATACAAGTGTCGTCAATGCCGACGACATCTCCGGTTCAAAGATTGTTGTCCAATTCAATCCGGTTACTCAACTCCCCATCAAACTTGCTGGTAGCCATAACTTTTCATTATGGAAGGCTCAGGTGTCCATGCTTATGCATGGACACAAACTCTTTGGTAATCTTGATGGATCAATCCCAATGCCTTCAAAAACTATCTCTGAAAACAACCTCGAAGTATCCAATCTTGCCTATGATTCCTGGTTTCAACAAGATCAACTTATAAAAAATAATATCTTGGCAACTATGGATGCGACCATTGGCAGTACAATCGCTTATGCTCCAAATGCCAAAGTTGCTTGGGATGCCTTGCATACTACTTATGCAAATAAATCTCAAACTCGTATCTTTAGTCTTAGAGACTGTCTAGCCCCTCTCTCCAAAGACTCTCGTCCTATTGCAGACTATCTCCATCAAGTTCACTCTCTTTGTGATGAACTTGCCACTGCTGGCTCTCCCATCTCCAATGAAGAATTGGTTGTCAAGATTCTCACTGGTCTTGGGTCTAAATTTCAAGAAATTTCAACCGTTATCCGTGCTCGAGATTCTGTGATCCCCTATGAAGAACTATATGAAAATCTCCTTAAATAGGAGGTTTTCCTTTGGCATGAGGAAGCCAAAAAGGTAACCTCTATTCCCATTACTACCAACTTTGCTCAAGGGACTGCTTCCACTCCTGCCCGTCAGGACTCCAACAATAACCAGAACAGTAATCGATGATCTAATGCACAAAATCAGCAAAATCATAATCAATCTTGGCGTAACAATCAACAACCTCGGCGCAACAACCAACAACAACAGTGTTCCAACAAAAACCTCTACTACTAACTCTGTGATGGTAGAGGTCATACTGCTCATATCTGCCGAACACACTCTCACAATCATCTTTAAGCGCATGCTAATTATGTTGCACACCTCCAGAACCAGTCAGCTCCATGGATTGTTGATAGTGGTGCCACCCACCATATTACCTCAGACAAACAAAGTCTAACTATTACGCAAGACTACCACAGTTCGGAGGAGATCATCATGGGCAATGGTAATACCATTTCAATCTCTCATACTGGTAATGTGAACTTTAATGCATCAAATCACTAATTCAAGCTTCAACATGTCCTTTACTCTCCAGCTATTACAAATAATCTAATATTTGTCTCTAAATTTTTTCAAGATAATAACTCATCTATGGAATTTTTTCCTTTTTCTTACCTTTTGAAGGATCTGACTACGAGAGCACCATTGGCTCACGGATGGAGTAAAAACAGGTTGTATGAGTGGCCACTGGGGGATGTTGATGCTTCGCCACAATGCAACGTCATTGTTTCTTACCACCTGTGGCATCAATGATTAGGCCACCCTAATCGTCAAGTTCTAAATATGTTTTTGCATGATTTTTCTATTCTAGTAGTTTGTTCAAAAAATAGTATTGTTTGTCATTCATGTTAATCTAATAAAAGCCACATGAAGCCTTTTTCTAAAAGTTCTTTGCACAGTGCCAATCTATTGAATTTACTTCATAGTGATTTGTGGGGGTCGTCTCCGATTTTATCGATTGAAAAAAAATTGATACTATGTTTTATTTGTTGATTAATATTCAAGATATATGTGGTTGTTCATACTAAAAACTAAAACTGAAGTTCTAGAAATCTTCCAAACTTTACAACCCATGCTTGAAAAATATTCAAGATATATGTGGTTATCCTTTTATACACATGGTGGTGGTGAGTTTCAAAAATTAGATTCCTATCTAAAAACACATGGAATTGAACACTTAGTGTCCCCCCATACATGCCACAAAGGGTCACCTTATTTGAACACCGACATCGGCATGTCATCGAAAAAGCCCACACCTTACTACACCAAGCATCGTTACCTTCAATTTTTTGGAGTTATGCATGTCATCAAGCTGTTTATTTGATCAATAGGATGACTACTCCCAATCTACAAAATAAATCACCTTTTGAAATCCTATTTCAGGCTGTGCCTAAATATGATTCCATCAAAGTTTTCAGCTGCTTATGCTATCCATGGCTCAAACTGTATTCCATAAATAAATTGGAACCTCGATCTGCCCCATGTGTTTATTTAGGATTTTCTAACAAATATTATAGCCATCAGTATTTTGATCTAGTTAACTCCAAATTATATTTATCCAGGGATGTAATGTTTTCGGAAGACAATTTTCCTTTTCAAAATATTTTTTCCAGGTTCCGTAATAAAGTTAATGTTTCTTGGGATAACATTTCCGTTGAACAACAATCCAAAGAGGAATCTAATTCAATTTTGCATTCCTCTTATCGACTTCCCCCACTAGAAACTACGTTGCCCACGGTCACTCAACGCCTGTAAGCTATCTCCTCCGCTCCAGATGGTATCTCTACACAATCAGGTAATATTCCTTCTCCTGTCTCAACTTCCACTTCTTCGTCTTTTCCACACAAATAGAAAACTAACTCTTCTGCAGCACCTCAACCATTGCCCTCATAGCCACTTATCACGTATCATAGACAAGAAAGACCACCCATTCCTAGTCAAACTCCATGCCCTCCTCATAATTCATCTGCTTCGGCACAAAATCAGCCGCATATGACTTCATGCCCGCCTCAACCAGCAGCAACTCTTAGAGAACTTGACCCACCAACCCAAACCCGGACAAACTAGCTAGCCACCAAACTACGCCTAATGAATACTAGATCACAGATTCAAACCCTTAAGCCTCGTCAGTTTCTTATAACCACTACATTGTCTCCAAAAATCCCCATAACTCATAAGCAAGCCAAGAAAATTCCCCAATGGAATTCAGCAATGCAAGCCAAATTTGATGCTCTTGTTCGCAACTATACTTGGGATTTGGTTCCATGTGACTCTTCCAAAAATATGGTGGATTATAAGTGGTTATTCCAAGTTAAACATAAACCTGACGATTTTGTTGATAGGAACAAGGCTCGTTTGGTTGCCAAGGGATTTACACAGTGCCCCGAACTTGATTATCATTCCACTTTCAGTCCAGTAGTCAAGCCTGCTACTGTCCGTCTCATCCTAACTATCGCCACTCAACTTGACTGGCATGTTCATCAGCTGGATGTTAACAATGCCTTCTTGTAGGGTCATCGAACTAAAGAAGTTTACATGTGACAGCTACTGGGAAAACTTTGGGAATCCTACCCATGTATGTCGTCTTCAGAAAGCAATTTATGGCCTCAAACAGGCTCCTCGTGCTTGGTACACCAAACTCAACAATTATCTCCTAACTTTGGGTTTTGTTAAGTCGCATTCTGATTCCTCACTCTTCATTATGCATAAAGCTGGGCTCATTGTGAATATTTTAGTTTATGTGGATGATATCTTAGTGACTGGTAATCACCAACGAGGTGTTCACTATATCATTGAGGCTCTTTCTCAACGTTTTTCACTGAATGACTTAGGACCTCTTCATTACTTTTTTGGTATTGAGGTGATTCGTTCTTCTGCTGGTCTTCTGCTCTCTCAAGAAAGGTACATTATGGATCTCCTACATGAGGTAGCTATGGATAACTGCAAAGGTGTTTCCACACTTATGACATCTACTATAGTTTTTAATCCATTTCGTGATCATCTAGTTGATGGTTCTTTATATCGGCGCATTATTGGTAAGCTTCATTACCTTTCATTCACGTTTCGGACATAGCTTTTGTTGTCAGCAAGATGTCCCAAGCTATGCATCAACCATTTATGTCTTATTGGGTTGCTCTTAACGACTTCTCTACTATCTTCATTCAACTATCTCTTTTGGTGTGCTCATTGCCAATGAAACTGATCGTAGGTTGCTCGCGTACTCTGACTTAGACTGGGTAGGGGATCCTCATGATCGCACATCGACCACTGATTATGTTATCTATCTTGGTAGTTCCCCTATTTCATGGTCTTCAAAGAAGCAGCGTTTGGTTTCTTATTCTTCTATAGAGGCTAAATATCAGGCAGTTGCTGCTACAGTTTCTGAAACTAACTGGCACACCCATCTTCTTCAAGAACTTTTGTCTCCTCTGACTGTTGTTCCAAGAGTTCTCTATGACTATATCAGCACTACTTAAATTTGTGCAAATCCTATTTTCCATAGCCGCATAAAGCATGTGGCCATCGACTTCCACTTTGTCCGTGAACAAGTTGACCGCAAATGTCATGCCCTGAGCCTACACCCTAGGTGGGACTGGCACTTGAGAACCATTGATGGCCCCAAGCAAACCCTTGTCCTAGCTTACTTACTCAGTGGAAGACTTCAACACAAGAAATAGTCTCAAAGGATAACTCATGCAAATGTCATTAAGAAATATCAAACTTAGCCAAAATGGCAACTCGTGTCTCAACCATTAAAACAGGGAATAGAAAACCTAAGAACAAATATCTAACTGTCTATGAAGCCTCTAAACAACTGAGTTGGATATTAGGACAAGACCCACGACATCCTAATGAAACTAAAACTACTAAAAGCAATAAAAGGGACCCTCTGAAAGCAAGGAGGCTCACCATCAAGTCTGGAGCTAAATTAGAATCAACGATGAGTTGGATGTTGATCCTGGTTACCTGTATCTGCATCATTAAAAGATGCAGGCCAAATGGCATCAGTACATTCAATGTACGAGTATGCGAGGGAAATTCTAAAACAAGACATAAGCTTGAAAGGAACGAAAGAACTCAACTCAACTTAACTGAACTCATTTTAATATAAATTAGTATAAAACAAGTGCAATATAAACAAAATCTTTTTAAAATATGGATGTCAACTCTGTGTATTTGGAAATACAATAATACTATGTGTGTATGCAAAGATACAATATAACTCTAAAATGTATGTAAAGATACAATTAAATTGTGTATATAAGAGGACAAATACTTATGTGGTAGTTTCTCTAACCAACAACCATCATGTAAGAGCTATTGTGATGATACAGCGTTTTGCCTCATAATGCCAGAGTCGTCCTATACCTAGCCGAGGGTATAGAACCTAATTACTAAGTGGATCCACTAGTCTATGCTAAAAAACATTAAGGAATCATCTAAAAAGTATGACCCTTTTCTACCCATGATGGCTACATGGTTTATGGGGGTTGGGAGTTGTCTGAACTCTCCCCCATATCGATTCTCTATACTACTCTCAAAATATGATACTAGCTCTTATATTTAAAAACATACTTCTTTTTGTGATTTGAGATAATTTCTCAAAAACTTAGCTCAAAGGCTATTTTTGAAATCAAAGTTTCCTCTCTTGCTTAATTGTGAAAGCGTTTACTCTTTTCTGAAAACTAGCTCAAAGGCTCTTTGGAAATCAAGGTTTCCTTACTTGTTTAAATGTGAAAACATTTTAAACTTTTTGGGAATACATAGTCCCATATACTTTTGAAGAAATGAACTTCAATCTTTACTTCTTACTCTTTACTCAACTTGAACTTTAAGTCTTAAAACAAAGTTAAAAGATTTGGAAAAGACTTTTGAAAAACTCTAAGAACTTTTCTTGACTTGACTCTTCTCTTGACTTTGATCTTAACTTTCCTTGAATTGGATTATGGATTCAAGGTTCATGATCTCAAGTCCTAGATGATTTCATGATTTTTATACGTACCATAGAGTATAGAAATCGACTAGAAAACATAGGTACGTTGCTTAGGAACTAGTACGGAAAGAAGGGGGAAAGATGGGAAGAACTGGCGTCCCTGGCACTCTGAGAGGCGTTGGGCACCAGACCTTAAATTTCAGGGGCTGGGTTGGGGCGATCTGGCTGGTGCGGCGCCCTAGAGCCCAAACTTCAGAGGTCCCTTCTTGGGGCTCTAAGACAGGCGGCGCCCCAGGCCCCTGTCCATGTGAGCTCCGACTTTTCTCCCCCTACAAGTTAGTTCTTTCACCCAAACACTTAGAATAAACTATACCATCAATATGTGCAAGATTCTAATAAAAAAACACACCTAAAAAATCATGAATCAAACTCAAGAAACTTCAACAACACTCAACCCATAAGAATTCAAATGAAATTTCATCAAGAACTCATAGGATTTACTTTCAAATCAATATACTTCTCTGAATTGAATCATGATTAGCACGTGAGTGAACTAACTTAAAACTACGTGATTTCACATACCTCGTAGGGATCACCCCTTGACGAAATCCACAAGTTATTCTTGAAGAACTTGACGATTTCAGCTCATTCTCCTCCTTTTTCCTCTTTTTTTCTCTTCTCTAAAACCCTAACTCAATATTGTAAAAGTGTAAAAGACTCCTATCAGTTTAGACCCTAATTAATTACCAAAAAAATGAAATTAAGTCATGGGGTATGGAAAAGACCATAATGCCTTTCTAAAATCCGGATTAGACTTTTCTTATTTGAACAACCCAACTTCAAATGCGCATATCTGACTCATACGAACTTGAAATTGAGTAAACTCAATAGCGTTGGAAAGATTATTCCAAGATATTTCCTACGATATCTAAAAGCAGACCTAACTTATCCTGAGCTTTTGAAGTTGACCAAAAACTCAAACTTAACATAATTAACAAATTTTTCAGATTTTCATTCTTTCCAAAAACAACTCTTTCTAATTCTAATTCTTTCTAGTTCTTTCAAATAGCGAGGTATTACAATATATCCACCTTGGGAACATTCATCCTCGAATGAGATTACTCTTAATAGGCTAAGGGTGTAACATCTAACATTCAGCTCAAACACCCAATAGGCAATGCAAATACAACATGCCAACTTATAAATTAAAGAGTACTAAGAAAAGAATTAGTACCTTGATCTGGAATTTCTCTGGTTTCAAAAAGATGTGGATACCTCTTCTTCATATCTTCTTCAGCTTCCCAAGTAGCTTCATCAACAAACTGGTTCCTCCAAAGAACTTTGACTGATGCTACTTCCTTAGTCCTCAACTTGCAAACGTGGCGATCTAGAATCTAAATAGGAATCTCATCATAGGATAAGCTATCTTTGATACCAATATCTTCAGTTGGTATGATAAGTGAAGTATCTCTCATGCACTTTTTCAACATGGAAATATAAAATAACGGATGAACCGCTGCTAACACTTGTGGTAGCTCCAACTCATAAGCTACATTACCAACCCTTTTGGATATTCTATAAGGGTCAATATATCAGGGACTAAGCCTCCCCTTCTTGCCAAATCTCATAACACCCTTCATGGGTGAAACTTTCAAGTAGACCCAATCATCTACTTTGAATTCTAGCTCCCTTCTCATAATATCAGTGTAGGATTTCTAACGACTCTGAGTTGTTTACAACCTTTCTTGAATAACTTTCACCTTCTCCATAGCTTGATGAACTAAATTTGGTCCTTTTAATCCAGTTTCACCAACTTCAAACCATCCAATAGGAGATCTGCATCTTCTCCCAAAAAGTGCGTCCTAAGGAGCCATTTGGATGCTAGAGTGGTCACTATTATTGTAAGAAAATTCAATAAGAGGTAGGTGATCATCCCAATTACCTTTGAAATCAATCACACAGGCCCTCAACATGTCTTCTAAAGTCTAAATAGTGCGCTCTACTTGACCATCTGTCTAAGGATGAAAAGCAGTACTCAAGTTCACCTTTGAACCCAAGCCTTTTTTGAATGACTTCCAAAATTGTCCAGTAAATTGGGAACCTCTATTTGAAATAATGGAGACCAGAACTCCATGAAGTCTAACTTTTTCTTGAATATACAACTTGGCATATTCTTCTGCTGTATAGGTAGTCTTTATCGGTAAAACGTGGGCTGATTTGGTCAATCGATCCACAATCACCCAAATAAAATCATGCTATCTACGAGACCTTGATAAACCTGTGATGAAATCCATATTAATCATCTCCCACTTTCATTTCGAAAGTTCTATATTTTGAGCCATACCACAGGGCCTTAAGTGCTCTACTTTAACTTGTTGGCAATTTGGATGCTTAGCAACAAACTCTGCAATGCTCTTCTTCATACTACTCCACCAATAAACTTCTCTCAAGTCGCAATACATCTTGGTGGAACCTGGATGAATGGAATGTCTGGAGCTATGAGCTTCCTCCATGATCCTTTCTTGGAGTTCATCCACCCTTGGTACAGACAATCTACCTTAGCACCTCAATACACCATCTCCCCCGTATTCAGAAGCCATTACTTTTTGCTTATGAACAGTTGCCTTCAATTCAAGAAAAATGGGGTCTCGATCTTGCTTCTCTTAAACTTCAGACACTAATTACGATTCAGCCCCATTCATCACCACTACTCCTTCTATGGAATCCATTAGTCAAACTCATAAGCATTCAAGTCTACGTACATCTCTTTCTAGCTCTTTCTTATCTTCCTCAAAATGGGCGGTACTACCCATAGACAGCCTGCTCAAGGCATCAGCAATAACATTAGCCTTACTTAGGTGATAAAGAATACTCATGTCATAATCCTTGAGTAATTCTAACCACCTCCTTTGTCTCAGATAAAGGTCTTTCTGAGTAAAGACATACTGAAGGCTCTTATGATTGGTGAACACATCCACATGAACACCATAAAGATAATGACACCATATTTTCAAAGCAAAAACTACGACAGCCAACTCTATATCATGGGTTGGGTAGTTCCTCTCATAAACTTTCAATTGTCTAAAGGCATAAGCTATAACTTTATCATTCTGCGTTAACACACAACTCAAACCAACTTTAGACGCATCACAATAAACAACAAAGCCTTGCATGCCTTCTAGTAAGGTCAACCTCTTTTCAATTCCTGAAAGTTTTTCTCATAAGCTTCAGACCATTGAAATTTCACTATCTTCTGAGTTAACTTGGTCAAAGGTGATAAAATAGACGAGAACTGTTCTACGAACATTCTATAATAGACAGCCAAACCCAAGAAACTCCTAATGTCAGTTGGAGATGAGGGTCTAGGCCAATTCTCCACTGCCTCTATTTTCTGAGTATCAAATTTAATTCCCTCTCCAGACACAATGTGACCTAAGAATGCCATAGACTTAAGCGAAAACTCATACTTAAAGAACTTGTCAAACAACTCTTTGTACTTTAGAGTTTGGAGAACTATTTTGAGATGACTAGCATGATTTTCTTCATTCCTCAAATAGATTAGTATGTCATTAATGAAGACGATAAAAAACATATCTAAATAAGGTATGAATACTCTATTCATAAGGTCCATGAATGTTGCAAGCGCATTGGTCAAACCAAAGGATATGACCAGAAACTCATAATGACCATAACGGGTCCTGAAAGCTGTCTTTGGAATATCACATTCCCTTACTCTTAACTGATGGTAGCTAGATCTAAGGCCTATCTTAGAGAAACAGGTGGCACCCTGAAGTTGATTAAAAAGATCATCAATCCTTGGGAGAGGATACTTATTCTTGATGGTAACCTTGTTCAATTGACGGTAATCTATACATATCCTAAGGGAGCCATCTTTCTTCCTCACAAATAAGACCGGAGCACCCCAAGGTGAGATACTTGGTCGAATAAAGCCCTTATCAAGGAGATATTTCAACTGTTCTTTAAGCTCTTTCAACTCTGCTGGAGCCATTCTATATGGTGAACTAGATATAGAACGAGTCTCTGGAAGAATGTCCATATCGAATTCTATTTCTCTCTCAGGAGGGACTTCGGGAAAATCATCAGGAAAGACATCTGGAAACTCTTTTACTATTGCAACTGACTGAATAGAAGGCATCTTAACACTAGAGTCATTAACTCAGACTAAGTGATAGACACATCCCTTGGAAACTAACTTTTTTGCCTTAAGGTACGGAATAAAACGACCCTTAGGCACTATTGAACTAGTTTTCAACTCTAAGACTAGCTCATTTGGAAACTGAAACTTGACAACTCGAGTTCTACAATCAACTGAGGAATAACAGGCATAAAGCCAGTCCATACCAAGAATGACACCAAAATCTACCATGTCTAAGTCAACTAAATCAACCATGGTACTCTTGTGATTTATGGAAATAGGACAATCACGATAAACTCTCTCTGCTAGAAAAGACTCACTAACATGTATAGAAACACTAAAGGGCTCACTATGTTGCTCACACTATATTGCTCAGGAAGAACATTAAAATTCATCGCAACATATGGGGTTATAAAGGATAAACTCGCTCCTAGGTCTAGCAAAGAATAAATATTTAAGTTAAAGATGTGGATCATATCAATGACAACATCTAGCGAGTCCTCTTGCTCTTGGCGACTAGTGATGGCATATAGGTGGTTTGCTCCTCCGCCAGTACCGGAAGTAGCTTATCTACGTGCAGCCCTGTCTGGTGGAGCAACTGAAGAAGACTGGGCTCTATTGCCCTCCATTACCATTACCCTGCTTGTTTTTTGGACACTCTCGCATGAAATGACCATCCTAGCCACACTTGAAGTAACCAGTGGAGCCATCAGGACACGTCCCTGAGTAGTTCCTACCACACTTAGCACATGCAAGAGGCTTACTACCCCCTTGTGCCATACTACCCTGAGAATAGGCAGCCTTGGCTCTGAAATTCTGACTATTGTACTCACTTTTGTTCTTTGGTGCGGTGCACTATCAGATGATAGAGCAGGTCCTTTCTGTTTCTGTTGGAAGGATGACCGATTGGCATTACTCTTCTACTGCCCGGACTCATTCCCTCTATTAGCTCTCTTATATTAAACTCTTTTCTATCCCTTAGTTTGTCCTCCTCAACTTGTTGCACATGGATCATCAGACTTGCTATGTCCATATCCCCAATCAGCATAGCTGCCTTGCCTTCCTTACTTGACGAAAGAGACAACCCAGCAACAAATAAACTCATTCTGCTCCTCATGTCCGCCACCATCTCCGGAGCATACCGAGGAAGTTGGGTGAACCTCAGACTATACTCATGAACGCTCAAAAAATCCTTCTTAAGTGTGAGGAATTCTAGTACCTTAGCCTATCTCAGTTCTTGGGGGAAGAAACGCCCCAAGAAGGCCTCCTCAAAAAAATCCCAACTCGCAGATGGTGCTCCTTCAACTCGGTTCTTCTTCCATTGGTCGAAAAATATCCTAGCGACACCCTTCATTTGGTATGTAGCTAGTTCCACCCTCTTAGTATCAACAACATGCATGATTTTGAAAACCTTCTGAAGCTCATCAAAAAAAATCTCTAGATCCTCAGTAACACTAGAACCTGTGAAGCTTAGAGGATTCATCCTTAAGAATTCATGGATCCTCGAGGTATCAGCCACTTCTTGATGATTCCCTCTCTTTTGTCCAGCTTGATTGGTCACAACCTGACTCAACATCCAGATAGCCTCACGAAACTCAACATTACTGACCTCTCCTTGGGGTTGCACTCCTGGTGCATTAGGTACCCCTTGTTCCTGTAGTTCACCATTACTTCCAGTCAAACGACCTCTGACAACTCTTCATGGAGGCATGATTTTTGAAACACATGCTCAAGCACAAATTAGAAAAAACTTATTAGAGATAAAACTCTAGCGCACGAAATAAGTATGAAAGAAGTGAGAACATTCTTAAGTGTAGCAGCCTCCTAATTATAGATGTGGCGTGCTTCACAACGATAATTAGGACTCTACAGACACGGCTTCATAGACTCCCTAGGACTTTTGAACTCTGTGCTCTGAAACCAAGTTTGTCACACCCCGATCCTACACCCTAGGCGGGAGTGGCACTCGAGAACCATTGTTGGCCCCAAGCGAACCTTTAGCCTGGCTTACTTACTCAATGGAAGACTTAAACACAAGAAATAATCTCAAAGGATAACTCATGTTAATGTCTTTAAGAAATATTAAACTTAGCCAAAATGACAACTCAAATCTCAACCATTAAAACGGGAGATAGAAAACTCAAGAACAAATTTCTGACAGTCTATGAAGCCTCAAAACAACTGAGATAGATATCGGGATAAGACCCACGACATCCTAATGGAACTGAAACTACTAAAAATAATAAAATGGATCCTCGGGAAGCAAGAAAGCTCTCCAACAAGTCTGGAGCTCATCTAGAATCAACAATGTGCTGGATGCTGATCCTGGTTACCTGTATCTGTATCATTAAAAGATGAAAGCCAAATGACATCAGTACATTGAATGTACCAGTATGCGAGGGGAATTCTAAAACAAGACATAAGCTTCAATGGAACTGAAGAAATTACCTGGCTCAACTCAACTCAACTTGACTGAACTCATTTCAATATAAAGCAGTATAAAACAAGTGCAATATGAAGAAAAGTTTTTTAAAACATGGATGTCAACTTTGTGTATTTCGAAATACAATAATACTTTGTGTGTATGCAAAGATACAATATAACTCTGAAATGTATGTAAAAATATAATTAAACTGTGTATATAAGAATACAAATACTTCTGTGGGTGTTTCTCTAACCGACAATCATCACGTAAGAGTTATTGTAATGACACAGTGATTTACCTCACGTTACCAGGGTCGTCCTATACCTTGCTGAGGGTATAGAACCTGACTACTAAGTGGATCCACTAGTCTATGCTAAAAAGCACTAAGGAATAATCTAAAAAGTATGACCCTTTTCTACCCATGATGGCTACATGGTTTATTAGAGCTAGGATTTGTTTGAATTCTCCCCCATATCGGTTCTCAATACTACTCCCAAAATATGATAGTAGCTCTTATGTTTAAAAACATACTTCTTTCTGTGATTTTAGATAATTGCTCAAAAACTTAGCTTAAAGGCTATCTTGGAAATCAAAGTTTCTTGCTTAATTGTGAAAGTGTTTACTTTTTTCTGAAAACTAGCTTAAAGGCTCTTTGGAAATCAAGGTTTCCTTACTTGTTTTACTGTGAAAACATTTTAAACACTTTGGGAATACATAGTCCCCATATATTTTGCAGAAATGAACTTCAATCTTTACTCCTTAATCTTTTCTCAACTTGAACTTTAAGTCTTAAAACAAAGTTAAAACATTTAGAAAAGACTTTTGGAAAACTCTAAGAACTTTTCTTGACTTGACTCTTACTTCTCTTGACTTTGATTGTAACTTTCCTTGAATTGGATTATGGATTCAAGGTTCATGATCTCATGTTATGGATGATTTCAGGATGTTTAGACAAATCGACTAGAAAACATAGGTAAGTTGCAAAGGAACTAGTATGGAAAGAAGGGGCAAAGATGGGAAGAACTAGCGTCCCTGGCTCTCTGAGAGGCGCGGGGCGCCAGCCCTTAAATTTCAGGAGCTGGGTTAGGGCACTCTGGCTGGCACAGTGCCCCAGAGCCCAAACTTCAGAGGTCCCTTCTTGGGGCTCTGAGAGGGGCGGTGCCCCAGGCTCCTGCCCAGGTGAAATCCAAATTTTCTCCTTTGTTTTTCAAATCTAAACCCCCTATTTCAACTTAGTTCTTTCCCCCAAACACTCAGAATCAACTATACCATCAATATGTGCAAGATTCTAATCAAAAACACAGCTAAAATCATGAATCAAACTCAAGAAACTTCAACAACACTCAACCCACAAGAATTCAAATGAAATTTCATCAATAACTCATAGGATTTACTTTCAAATCAATATACTTCACTGAATTGAATCATGATTGGCATGTGGGTGAACTAACACAACTCTATGTGATCTCACATACCTCGTAGGGATCACCCCTTAACAAATCCACAATCGATTCTTGCTCCTTCTCCTCCTTTCTCCTCTTCCTTTCTCTTCTCTAAAACCCTAACTCAATATTGTAAAAGCATAAACTGACTCCTATCAGTTTAGACCCCAATTCATTACTAAAAATATGAAATTAAGTCATGGGGTATGGAAAAGACCATAATACCCTTCTAAAATCCGGATTAGACTTTCCTTATTTGAACAGCCTAACTTCAAATGCACATATCTCACTCATACAAACTCGAAATTGAGTAAACTTGGTGGCATTAGAAAGATTATTCCAAGATCTTTCCTATGATATCTGGAATCATACCTAACTCATCCTGAGCAAGGAGTTATGGTCATTTGAAGTTGATCAAAAACTCAAGCTTAACATAACTTAACAAATTTTTAAGATTTTCATTCTTTTCAAAAACAACTCTTTCTAATTCTAGATCATTCTAGTTCTTTCAAATAGAGAGGTTTTACAGAAAACAACTTGAAGTTGCCCATTTACATGATGCTGATCAACTTGCAGATCTTCTTACAAAGCCTATTCCGTGTGCACTTTTTGGTAACCATTTCTCCAAGTTGGGCGTAGTAAACCTCGAAGGCAACTTGAGAGGGCGTAATAAAGGCTAGCATCTAAGACTCTTGTTAGATCAAGCTCAAGACTTTATAATGATAGTTGGAGAGCTATGGTCCGAGGAGGCTAAAATTGGAGATAACCTTATTATTTGTGGCATAGTAGATAAACTTCCACCATCTTGGAAGGAATTTCAAAAAACTATGCACCACAAACAAAAGGAAACCTCTCTTGAAATGTTGATAATTAAAATTCGTATGGAAGAAGATGCAAGGGGCCAAGATGCGCTTTTACAAACAGAAGAGAGCGACATCACAAAGAAGGTAAATTTAATTACTTCAAATAGTGCTACTCTTGAATTTCACAAAAATACCTCTTTGAAGCCTAAGAAGAAAATATTCAAGAAAAATAATGATAGACCTCCCAAGAAAAATAATGGTGAAAATAACAAAGCACAAATCAACAAGTTCAAGACAAGGACTGTGCTTTATTTGTGGCAAGAGTGGGCATATTGCTCAATTTTATAGATTCCGAAAACGTGGTCCTAACCCTTAGGAGAACATTACCAAAAAACCTTTTGTGGCGGTGATTACCGACATAAACATGGTTGAAAGTGTTGATGGATGATGGGTTGATTCTAGTGCAAACGGTCATGTCTGTTATGACAAAGATTAGTTTAAGAAATATATTCATTTTGAGGAGCTCAAAACCATAATGCTTGGTGATTCTCACATAACTCAAGTGCGTGAAATGGGAGATGTCAAATTGTGTTTTACTTCTGGAAGGGTATTAACTTTGAAAGATGTACTTTATACTCCTTCCATGAGAAAACATTTGATGTCTAGTTTTATTCTTAACAAAACATGCTTTAAACAGATTATTGAATCTGATCAATATATAATTGTGAAGAAGGGTATTTTTTTGGGAAAGGGGTATGCTTGTGATGGGATGTTCAAATTAAATGTTGAAATGAATAAAGCTTCTACTTCTATTTATAGGCTTTCTACAAATTTTTGGCATGCTCGTTTGTGACATATTAATGATCGCTATGTTGGAATCATGAGTAGTTTAGGATTAATCCCAATAGTTAAAAAGAAATTTGAAAAGTATGAGGCTTATACTATAAGCCAAAATCACTAAAAGGCCTCATTTTCAAGTTGAAAGAAAAATCGATTTGTTAGAATTAGTTATATTTGTGAACTTGGTGGAATTTTAACTCGTGGAGGTAATAAATATTTTATCACTTTCATTGATGATTTTTACAAGTTTACATATGTTTACTTGATGAAAAATAAAAGTGATGCTTTTGAAAATTTTAAAACTTATCTCCATGAGGTTGAAAATCAGTTTGGTAGAAAACTAAAAAGAATTAAAAGTGATTGAGGTTGCGAATATGAATCAAATAAGTTTAATTCTTTTTTTAGATCATTGGGAATAATTCATGAAACTACTCCTCCTTATTCTCCTTCATCTAATGGTGTAACAGAAAGGAAAAATAGAACTTTGGTTGAATTGACTAATGTCATGCTTATTGAGTCCCATGCACCTTTAAATTTTTGGGGTGAAGCTATTTTGACTGCTTGTTATGTGTTAAATCGAGTTTCTCATAAAAAGTCTAAATTGACACCTTTTGAATTGTGGAAATATCACAAGCCGAGTTTCGGATATCTAAGAGTTTGGTTGTCTAGCCATTGTGAGGCTAATAGATCCCAAGATTACAAAGTTGGGTAAAAAAGTTACTACTTGTGCTTTTCTTAGTTATGCTTCAAATAATACAGCCTATATATTTTTTTAATCTTGAAGACAATGTTATAATTGAATCAGGTGATGCTATTTTTCATGAGAATAAATTTCCTTTTAATTCTGAAAAAAGTGGGGGTCAAAGGATTGAATAAAATATTATGTCACTACCTAGTTCTTCTTACGAAAAAAGTTGAAATCGGATGGATCTATTGATAAATATAAAGCTAGACTTGTTGCAAAAGGATTTAAACAACTAGAAGACCTAGAATTTTTTGATACTGTTTCTCCGGTAACAAGAATTACATCCATAAGACTTTTAATTGCTATGACTGCAATTTTTTATTTGCAAATTCATCAAATTGATGTAAAAATTGTTTTTTTAAATGGAGACCTAAGTGAGGAAATTTATATGGATCAACCCAAGTATTTTGTTAAAGCAGGCCAAGAAAGCAAAGTATGTAAACATATTAAGTCCCTCTATGTCTTGAAACAGGCACCAAAGCAATGACATGAAAATTTGATTCCTACATGATTGAAAATGGTTTTTAAAACAAATGAGTGTGATAAGTGCATATATCATAAGTCTTGGAATAATTCACATGTGATTATTTGCCTATATGTTTATGATTTATTGATCTTTGGCTCTAACATGAATGTTATTGATGAAGCTAAAAATACTCTTAGAAGCCATTTTGATATGAAAGATCTTGGTGAGGTAAATTTTATTCTTGGAATAAACATAACAAGAACATGTGATGGAATTTTCCTTGACCAGTCACATTATTTTGAGAAAATGTTGAATAAATATAACTTTCACGATTGCAAGCATGTTCTAACTCATTTTGATTCAAGTGTTCACTTATTTCCTGTTGAAAGTGAAAATGATGAAATAAATCAAAAGGAATATGCTAGCATAATTGGAAGTTTGAGATATGTGACTGATTGCACTAGGTCTGATATTGCATATGCAGTAGGAGTACTTGGCAGGTTTCCAAGCAAGCCAGGTAATGAACATTGACATGCTATAACAAGAATTATGAGATATTTAATTGGAACAAAAAATTGTGGTTTGTTCTATAAAAAAATGTCTTGTTGTACTTGAAGGCTTTTCTGATGCAGATTGGAACACCTTATCAGGTGATTCATGTTCTACCACTGGTTATGTCTTTACTTTGGGTGGTGGTGTTATTTGTTGGAGATCAAAAAAACAAACTATAATTGTTAACTCTACCATGGAGGCTGAACTAATTGCTTTAGTTTCAGCTAGTGAGGATGAAAATTGGTTAAGAGATTTGTTATTTCAAATACCTTATTTTGAGAAACCAATTCCTCATATTTTAATTCATTGTGATAGCACTGTTGCAATTGGTAGAGTTCAAAACCATTGTGATAGCACTGTTGCGATTGGTAGAGTTCAAAACCACTATTACAACGGTAAATCCAAATCTATAAGGAGGAAACATAAAAATGTAAGATCGTATTTGATAAATGGAACCATTAATGTTGATTATGTCAAATCTTGTGATAATCTTATAGATCCTCTTACTAAGGCCTTAACAAGAGAAAAGGTCTGGAGCACATTGAGGGGGATAGGATTGAAGCCTATAGATCCTTGAGTCATATATGAGGACACCCAACCTGGGGACTAGAGATCCTATAACCAGGTTCAAAGGAAAAAATGAATCATATGTTGACTTGTTGTGAAAAATGCATCATTTTTTATTCCCTCCTTATGATGTGAGTGCATTATTTCCTGTAGTGATTTGTGAAGGTTGAGTTGATAAAACTCTTAATGAATATATGTAGCCCATATGGGTGGAGTGTTAAACTTACAGGAGCATTCTCAACTGATTTCACCTAAGTGAGTGTGGAAGTAGGTCGCTTCCTATGAGAATTGGGCTTATTCTCAAAGGCACTCATGAAACTGGGATAGCACAAGGCTGTAACGTACTGGCTTTTAAAGTTCATGTCAACACCTTGATTTTTATATGTGGACAATGATATTTTATTTCCCTTAAGCCGTCATAGTTCAACTTTGAGACCACTATGACTTTGGAGTAACAGTTACTATTTCACTAAGTGGAGGTTCAATGCAGAACACACTTTCATTATGCATAATAGTCTTCTTTCAGCTTATAAAGTCCCTTATCTAATATTAAAATGAATGGGGGATTCTTAGTATAGAGGATTTTAATATTATTATTACATTATAATAGCTCATCATTTTTTATCACATAAGATGTTGTCTTGGTCATTGGTGTCAATGGTTTAGTAATGCAAATATTACTGTAAGGTTTTATTGCAATTAAACAATTAGAATAAACGTTCTAGTGAACGTTGGCAATGGTGAAATTGTAACATTTGCACGTTGATGCATTTGTTACCCCTCACCTTTATTTCATTCTTTTACTCCTCCATTATGCTTGTAACCTATGTAACTCCTAAGGCATTTATCTTTACTACTTACTACCACATTATCTTCCTATCAATTGGTAGGAAGACTTCCGTAACTATAAATAGTGGTAGTCTTTATTTGGTTTGGAGACACAAGAAAAAGATAGAGAGGAAAAAGTTAGTCAAAAAAAAAGAGTTCTTATTAGTTGAAGGGAGGTGTTCTTTTTGTGGAGCTTTGGACTCAACTCTTGTCCACGGTTATGGAGTTATACTTTGTGTTAAGGCTATTGTATCCTAGAGGGGACAAGTCAAGAAGGACTACTGCTGGACCGGTGATAACATTTGTTGCAGTAGGCTTGAATCTCCTTAGAGAGAGAGATTCCGCACCTCATCCTGAAGAGATTATTATTTCTTCATATTATTTTTCAATTGTAATCTTTTAATTCTGTTATTTTGTAATTTTTCACTAACAGTTTCTTCAAAAGTTGGTCAAAATTTAGGCTTCAAATTCATTCTCTCAAAATTCAATCAAATTCATTCTCTCAAAATTCTCTCTCAACCTAAGGAATAAGAAGAAGCTAGGATTCACTCCAAGGTCATCAATTCACCATTCATTTTGGGCTTTGAGTAGCAAGGTATGTGGATATTCACTCATGGAGTCCATTCCTCCACGGGGTCCCCAAGATTCTCAATTTCTCAATTCAATTTCAATTGATCAAATTAGGGTTCATCTTAATTCTTCATAGGTTCTTTTCAATTATGATTCAATTGATTGTTTTCTATCTTGTTATGCATGAATTGAGAGTATTTACATGATTTTGAGTTGAATTCAAATGAACACATTCTTGATCCATGATATTTAGCGATGAACTTGTGAAAAACCATGAACCTATGAACTATGAATTTTAAAGGATGATGCATGTCTTATAAAAATGATGTTTATGATTATAGGGTGATTTTAGATGAAAGTGTCGATGTTGTGGTAAACGATTTCTCACATACAAATATGATCATGATTGTGAAAGGTATTTCTCACATATAGATTCACATTGGTGAAAGGTTTTCTCAAATATGCTTGAATTGTTATTTAAGGAGCTATTCTATGTTTTGATCTTTAAGATTGGAATTGGTATTGATCATTATTTTTCCTATATTATAATGATATTTGATTTTTATCTATTCTGATGGGATTTATACTTAGCATCGAGAGGGCTTTAAGGTGAAAGATCAAAAAGGGTAGTCTCTAGTAGCAACATCTAGTCTCGAACTATGTACCCCATAGGATTGTCTTAAATGACCTAGCTAGTGGATCCACTTTAACAAAAGATGATATGTATGTATTTTACCTTGGAAAGTAGAATCTTTTTCTTTCGGTATGAGGGATATACCAGATTCCATGACATAGCTCTCATGGTCTTATTGTTGGTTAAAGCTAATATCTTATAAAACAATTATGTTCCTTCAAAGCTTTCTTATGTCTCGTATTTCAAATGTCTTGACCATGTCTTATGATTTACATATTCTTTCTTCTTTAAGCTTTCAAATGTTCAAATGTTGGTCATGCATTACATGTTTAAGCTATATATGTCATCATGTCTATTTATGCATATTGCCCTCATACTTAGTACATTTTATCTACTAATGCATACTTTTGTCTACATTGTTTCATTAATGTATGGTCCAACGCTCATATCTCTCACACTCATGGCTAGTTGATCATTCTACCGGATTAAAGAGTTGGTGAGTCCTGATGTTCCGAGGACCGGGACTCTTTTACTTGCTTTATTTCTTTTTTAAGTTTTCAGATGATGTATGTGGTGTATGGGTTACGGCTCAACCACTTCTTTTGATGTTTAGATGGCTTGTTGAGACTATGTTAGACTTCTACTTTGTCAAACTCTTTTTAATACAAGATTGCTACTTTTGAAATCTTTATTTCTATTATCTTGTATGATGTATCCTAAGTGGCTTGTGTAGGGATTTTTAGGGTTCTATACGCCATGTTACACCTAGGGTATAGTTTGGATCGTGACAACAAACCTATATTATTTGTATGAAAAATAGTCAGAGAGCAAACCTGATAATTTTTTTAATACTTAAAGGACTAAAACTAATAAGTGTATTGTTAAGGGACTAAAAATGGTAAGTGTATATTTAAGAGACCAAACTTGATAACATTTTGAATAGTTAAAGGACTAAATCTGATAAATATACAATTAAAAGACCATTATAGACCTACTCTAATAGTTTAGAAACTATTTATGACATTTTATTAGATACATTATTTCTAGAGTATACACATATTCTATCTTTAACTGGTAGAGGCTGTTGACAGACTTTATGCAAAGTTTGGAAATTATCTTGTTGAGAAAATTGTTCATTTTACTCTTCATCAGTTATTATTTCTCTGCAGAGGCAAGTTATAAATTCTATTTTCTTCAACTAGCATGTTTAATGTTTGTTTGATTATCATAAGTTTTTGGGATAAGGTACAAGTACCCCCTGAATTATACCCGAAATTTCAGAGAAAAATCTTAATGAAACTAAGGTCCTTTTACCCCCCCTGAACTCATTTTTTTTTATAATTTTCTACACCTTTTTGGCCTACATGGCATCTAAACATCTCCCATGCGTCTCAACTACGTAGAGTCACAGAGTGTACCACATAAGTGAAGGTGTATAAAATTATTTTAAAAAATGAGTTTGGGGTGGGGACTAGGGGTTATAGGACCTTAGTTTAGTTAATGTGTCTCTGAATTTTGGCCATAGTCTAGAGAAATACTTATGCTTTATCCCTAAGTTTTTGTGAACTCGGAGTAATCAGTAATCACAAATCCATGAACAAATATGAACCTTTTTTCAAAGTATATGATACATAGTTGAGAAGAAATACAAGACAATTTTCTCACCAATAGAATATGGTTGCTTGGAAGTATGATAGAAATGATGTAATTTTAAAGGCCTAAGTCATCTACAGCCACTTAAAGTTGTCCTCATAATTCACTTAAACACCTCAATTGAGACTTGTACCTATTGAACACCTATCTTATATGAAACATGTACCTATTAAGTACTTTTTGATGATATGGCATCAAAGGTGTATTACACCCTTGAGAAGCGTGTGAAGCTAAAAGAAACATTAGTACAAGCCATTCAAATATTGACATGTCAACATTTTAATAGTTGAGCAAAAATCTAAACATAAAAAGAAAATTAAAAGAAAATCTTTTGCAATCTTCTTCCTCAAAATTCCACACCACCTTAATGTTCCACCTTTCTCCACCAGCTCAATCTTTCTGCCATTGTTCCACCTTAACCCTTTCTATATTCTCCTTCATTTTTCCTTTCTAATAGCATTTTTCCATCATCAATATCGTCATTATTATCTTTATTGGAAAACTACCTATTAAACAAATGACAGTCAAACTAGAAAAATTCAAAAGAATTGATATAAATCTGAAAAAATCTAACTGAAAATTTCAAAAGAGTTAGAGTTGTCGAAGGAAATGTAATCAAGAAAATAAAATCAGATTGGTTCAAAAGTAGAAAAATTCGGTGAACCTCCATTTTTTCCGAAAAAAATAGTCCAAATTTGATTATTTTTATTTTTGAAATTGTTAAAGAATTCAATCCTAAACAACCCACAATATAAAAATTATCGACAAATTTTAATTGATGTTTGAGGAAGAGAATGAGATAGGAGAAATGACAGTTATGATAGTGATGAAAATCACAAATCGAAATAAAAGGGAGAGGGTAGATGACATCTATGGCGTTGATTACAGAAATAAATGTTGGACGGACGGGTGGGTGAACTAGTGGGCGGACTGTGGTGGCGGCTGATTCCTACCAAAAGGTTTTGGGTGGGTTGGTTGTGAAGGGCTAATTTTTACTTTTCTATTATTTTTTATTTATTTATTTTTTAAAGAAATTATAATATTTTCTTCAATAAATTTTTGAACCCAAATGACACGTGTCGCAATTTAATTCGTTATTGTGTCATGTCATCACGAGTGTAGCTCACACACTTTAAATTTTTTACTGATTGTTAAAAAAAAATGTCAAAATGATATCAATTATGAGGGGTAGAGGTGTTCAATTGGAACAAACTTTAGTTGAGGTGTTCAAATGAATTATGGAGACAATTTTAAATGGTTGTCTGTGACTTAAGCCAATTTTAAAACATTTCTAATAGGCATAATACATAAATATACCTTTTAATTTAACTTTATTTCACATTTATGTCTTCAATTTTGGTTGTACACAAGTATATATTTATACTTATATAAATTTGAATAAATAGACCCATAATTTTATGTGACATCTTATATGATAATTTGTGTCATATGTGATGTCATATAAGTATTATGTCACATAAAATTCATGCGTCTATTTATTCAACTTATAGAAATTTAAATGTCTACTTATATATATCTAAAATTGAAGGATATAAATATAAAATAAAATCTAATTAAAAGATATATTTGTGTATTTTATAAATCTAATCGGAGTGGAGCAACTGTAATCTGAGTAAAAAAGTGTCGGGTGAACAGTGAAACGTACAGTAATGACTAATGAGTGGATTAGATATATTATGAGGCTAGGGTTCGCCTGCCATTTCCCCTACCGACAGTGACAAATGATGCCTCAAATTAGAGGTGACAAATGGACCACTTTGACTGAAATTGGAGAAGTAAAAATCAGTTTGAACAAAACATAGGATTGAATTAAGATTTGTTCGAATTTATTTTGAACTAAATTAAGCTAAAAATTAAATTGAATCATGATCTGCCTAATTTAATCTAAATAATATTATCTTATTGATATATTGTGGATGCAAAATTCACTTTAATTAAATGACCAATTCATTTAGTAGTATTCTAGCATCTTGAATTTCTATGTTAAATTAATACATTATTTCGATAAAAATAATAATATATTTAATGTACTTTTATAAATTAGATTAATCATTTTGGAGATTTACTAAACTTGTCTAAAAGATGTGTGATTTTGTCTTGCAGCTGGAATTATATTAATTAAGGATTTATATTTAATCCTAGTGACTGTACGGTCTAAATTTTCGTGTGCATGAGACGCTAATATAAAATCTATGTCCTATTACAAGACACGATTTGCTAACGATGCTTTTATATTATATTGTAATAACATGAGGACAATATTTAGTAATTGAAAATTTTCCAACAAGTTGTGGCTGGAATTAATCAACTCCATATATTTGCAATTTGAAATAGTTTTAAGGAATCAACACTGTTGAATGGGTCATATTTAATAATTGCTTTAGAGTGATTATATTAATATATCAGTTAGATTAATACATTAATCTTATACTTATCCATAAATCACTCTTGTTGTTAAGATCAGAATCATTGATGTGCAACAGCTCTTTTTCTTTTAATTATTCTTAAAAATAGAAAGCTGGTTGAAATTGAGAATTAAATTGACTTAAGCTGACAGCCATTTTAGAATAGGTTATACTCAGTCCCTTTGTCCCTAACTGTTTGTCCAATTATTTTTTTTTGCTTTTCCATTTTGACAAATAAAAAAGGACAATTTTTTACCTATTATATTCTTAATTAATTAATTTTGAAAAAATGTAGAATTTTTTGAAAATGTTAAATTTTTAATTCATCAATTTCATAATCAATAAGGATAAAATGGTAAACTCACTATGTCAATCATTGTATAAGTATTATTTACAAAAATATCCTCCACAATTATGATGAAAAATGATGTAAAAGTGTTTTTGATGAGTAATTGAGTCTTTGACCATGCTAATGCATGTTGTCACGACCCGAGCCTACACCCTGGACATGGCCGACACTCGAGAAACCATTGTTGGTCCCCAAGTGAACCCTCATACTGGCTAACTACAAGCAGAAGACTAACTCAAGTATACAAAGCTTAAAACTAAATAAAATTCATGAAACTCAAATACAAAGGTTTAACTCAAATAATTTACTCTGAATATAAATCGTATTCAACTAGCCAAAAAAAGGCAACTCAAGTCTTTAAAACATTTAACAAAATAAATGAACAGACTTCTAAAACTCTATTGTCTATCTATGAGGCATCTAACTGACAAAGATGAAAGTCGAGACAAGACCCACGGCATCCTAAAACCTGATATAACCAAAAGTACAAGTGGAACCCTCCGGAAGCAAGGAGGTTCACCATAGCTAACTAGAACTACATGTGGTATCAACGAAGCTCCTATTGATGATCTTGAATACATGTATTTGCATCATGAAACGATCCAGGCCAAAAGGACCAGTACATGGAATATACGAGTAGGTAAGGGGAATTCTAAAGCATGAACATAAGCTTGAACTGGTGGAATAGCAACATACTTACCTTTTCTCAACTCACTCAACTCAACTCAACTCAAAGAAACATAGTTCAACTCAACTCATAGCAAATAGGGCTCAACTCAATGATAGGATATTCAACTAGTGAAATAAGGCTCAACTCAATGATAAGATATTCAACTCAGTGAAATGAGGCTCAACTCAATTATCAGATACTCGACTCTGGGTACTCAACTCTGTATACCCAACTCTGGATACTCAACTCTAGATACTCAAATAAATATAAAGCAACATTAAGAGATACAATATATGGAAAGCTTTTAAAATAGTAGAAAACAACTCAATGTATTTAAGAATACAATATACTCAGTTTGTATGCAAGGATACAATAAAAACTTTGTTTGTATATGAAAATACAAAATAAACTCTATGTATATAAGAAAACAAAATATGGGAGTTTCTCTAACCGACAACTATCACTTATGAGCTATGTGATGGTACAACGTTTTGCCTCACGCTGCCAGAGCTGTTGTCACACCCCGATGCTACCCCATGGACATAAATACGGGACCTAGTATCACGAGTGACCCCAAGCTAACCCTGAGCTGGAATATCATAAGCATATAAAAAATTACTGAATAAAATATACTATGCGGAAGCTAGAAACATATCATAAAATGAAATGAAGGGGAATACACAATACTGTCTGAAGGTAAAACTGAAAATGAGTTTAATGACAACTAAAAGATCAAACTCAAACAAAAACTGAATCTAAACTATGCCTGAATAAAAGCCTCTACTGATTATAGATGCTGAGACATGTCCCCAGCTAACTCTAGCAAAAACTGAAACTAAAGACTGAAAATGGAAAGATAACATGTCACTCGTCCTTGAAGAATGAGGACTCACCACTGATGCTACTGAACTGGAGATCGGGAACCGATCTATGCGTGATCTCAATGCTGAGGACCTGAATAAACATCACGAGAAGATGTAGCGCAGAGTATGCATCAGTACTCGAAAGGTACTGAGTATGCATGATATAATAAAGCTGAATAAAATATATAACTGAACAAAGCGATAAAGCAATGATATAATCTGAACATGATAAATATGCTAGACATGTTGAATATGAACTAATTAAATGTAGTGACAAAGATTATTATATACTGAGACTGAATACTGAACTATAAATGATAACCTGGTAAATACACTATAATTTATTTATGGGAGCTATTAATAACCGACATAAAACCACATGAGCTAAATGCGGAGTCCGATGTATACGCCCCATCTAGAGGACCCAATATACCTTGCCAAGGGTATAGAGGCATGACTGGTGGTGATCACTAAGTATAATGCCCACAGAGGGGACTTACCTATGGCGGCATGTAGTTCTGGGACTATGAGGGTGACTGACCCTTAGTCCACTCGATATTAAGCCTACTCCAAACTGATTATGTAATTAACACATTATGACTGAATATTTGTAATACTGAATAACTAAAAATACTGACATGCTAACTTAAAATGCAACATTAATATACTGATAATGAAACATTCTTAATTTGGGCATGTATAACTGAATAAACTGACCTACCAAGTGTAATTTATGAACTAAATGAATCTACACAACTAGGGTTCTGAGTTTCATGAAAGAAGCTAAGCAACAATTCCTAAAAAACATTATAATCTGATTTGAACTAATCTACCAACTGAATCATAACATAAATCTGAAATTTTAGAAAATCTAGGTCTACGCATGATATAGAGAATGAAGAATCTGACTGAATTCTAGGGACCTAGTGGGTGAAAGGAACCCACTAGTGAAATCCCACATACCTGGTGATGAAATTCATGGAGAAATACTCTGATTTCGAGGCTGGATCTGAAGAAAACTTGTTGCGTTCTTGGAATAGGTCTTAGTCGACTCTTTCTCCTTCTTTTCATTCAACTTTATGATTATTTGGAGAATGAGTTGACTAGGGTAAGTTCTAATTAAGTTACTAGGCTAAAACTGACCAAAAATATGTAGTTTAGGGGTTAAACAACGTAATTTAGGGGTTAAACAACGTAGTTTAGGGGTCCAATGTATAGGGAAAAGATCAAATTACCCCTGACTTAAAAGCTATCGGGGCCAACCGACGGACTGACCCATGTTCCATCCTAGTCAACCGTCGTTGGCTTCAGAGACTAGGTTCTGATGTTCTGAACAACTAACCCAGATCACAGACCGTGGTCCCACTTATGGTCCGTAGGTCCTAGCGTGGTTCTACCTTTAGCCAAATTTTCTGGGAGCTTTCTATAGAGGGGCTACAGGTGGCCATCCATAGACCCCACCCACGGTTTATGGGTCACCCTACGGTTCGTGGGTGGTGCCTGTCGGTGGCACCTGCACCTTCTAGAATTTGCATTCAAGTCTGTCTAGGATACAGTGTGTTATATTATCTCCCCCTTAGGAACATTCATCCTCAAATGAAGACTAAAACTAGATGAAGATGGAGGGAAAAAACTGCAAACCCTATCACTAAACACTGGAAACTGAAATCTGACTCAACTAAGTTCCAAGAACATCCAAATACGCTGAAAATGCAAGAACAACTGAAGGAACATGATACTAAGATTGAATCTACACATGAGTAACTGACAGACTGAAGAGGGACTATTACTTCAAGCTGGAATGGAATCGGAAGGAAAGAGATGAGGATACTAGGCCTTCATGACTACTTTGTCTTCCCAAGTAGCTCCCTCTATGGACTAACTCCTCCACAAAATCTTAATTGAAACGACTTTTTTAACCAGACGATCAAGAATCTCAACTGGCACATCCTCATAAGTGAGACTATCTTTCACAGCCACACTTTCCAAAGGTACTATAGAAGCTGGATCACCCACACACTTTTTCAACAACAAAATGTGAAAGACCGGATGCACTACTACTAGTTCTCCTGGCAACTCTAATACATAAACCACTTAACCAACTCTTTTCAAGATCTTGTAAGGGCCTACATATATAGGATTGAGCTTCCCTTTCTTGCAAAATCTCATCACCCCCTTCATAGGTGACACTTCCAAGAAAATCCAATCATCAATTTGGAACTCCAAGTCCCTTCTCCTTACATCTGCATAAGACTTCTGGCGACTCTGGGCTATCTTAAGTCTATCCTGATGAGCTGAACTTTTTCCGCAGCATCATGAAATGAATTTAGCCCTATCAAGGCTGGTTCACCTACTTCAAACCACCCAACTAGGGATCTACATCTACGCTCATACAATGCCTCATAAGGGGCCATTTGAATACTGGAGTGGTAGCAATTATTGCAGGCAAACTCTATAAGAGGAAGTTGATCATCCGAACTACCCTTGAAGTTAATCACACAAGCTCTCAACATGTCCTCTAATGTCTGAATAGTACGCTATCCCTGACCATCCGTCTGTGGATGAAATGATGTGCTAATATTAACATGAGTACCAAGACCTTTCTGAAAAGACTTCCAAAAATGAGAGGTAAACTGAGGACCTCTATTTGAGATGATAGGCAAAGCAACCCCATGTAACTTGACTGTCTCATTAACTTAAAGTTTGGTGTAGTCCTCCACCGAATCTATAGTCTTGACAGCCAAAAGGGCGCAGACTTAGTAAATCTGTTAACTATCACCCAAATGGAGTCATGATGTCTGTGAGTATGAGGTAAACCTATAATGAAGTCAATATTGATCCCTTCCCACTTCCAAGTAGGACTGTTGATCTCTTGAATCATACCTTTGGTTTCTGATGTTCTACCTTCACTTGTTGAAAATTAGCACACTTAGCCACTATATCTACTATATCCCTTTTCATGTCATTCCACTAAATGACTTCCCGTAGATCACGGTACATCTTAGTAGCGCCTGGATGAATAGAATACTTGGATTTATGGGCTTCTGCAAGAATCTGTTGTCTCAACTAACCCACCTTAGGAACACATAAACGACCCTAATAGCGAAGCACACCATCTCTCCCTTGGGAGAAAACCTCAACCCTCTGTTGATGGACTACACCCTTTAGTTGAAGCAATATTGGATCAATGTCTTTTTTTCCTTAACCTCCACTACCAATAAAGATTCTGACCCATTCTGAACTGTTACACCAGTATCTTATATGCTCATAAGGTGAACTCCCAAACGAGCAAGCCAGTGAACATCTTTTGCTAGTTCTTTCCTTTCTTCCTCAACATGCGCTACGCTACCCATAAATAGGCTGCTAAGAGCATCTTCTTCTACATTGGCCTTACCAGGATGGTAAAGTACATTCATATCATAGTCCTTGAGGAACTTAAACCATCCCCTCTAGCGAAGATTCAACTCTTTCTGGGTGAACACATACTGAAGGCTCTTATGGTCTGTGAACATATCTAGGTGAACACCATACAAGTAGTGTCTCCAAATCTAAAGGGCAAATACTACGGCTACAAGCTCGAGGTCATGAGTCGGATAGTTCTTCTCATGCACCTTAAGTTGTCTAGAAGCATACACTATAGCCTTACCTCACTGCATCAACACACAACATAGGTCGACTCCGGACACATCGTAGTAGATCACATAATCGTCTGAACCCTTTGGTAGAGTCAAAGCATAAGTTGTAGTCAACCTAGTTTTCAATTTGGTGAAGCTCTTCTCACACTCATCTGACCACTAAAACTTGACCTTTTCTTGAGTCAACTTAGTCAATGGAAAAGCTATGGATGAAAATCCTTCCATGAACCTTCTGTAATAACCTACCAAACGTAAGAAACTTCTGATATCTATAGGAGAGGTAGGTCTGGGCCATTATTTCACTGCTTCTATTTTCTGGGAATCACTCGGATCCCTTCACTAGACACAATATACCAAAGGAAAACAATTGATTGCAACCAAAACTCACATTTGCTGAACTTTGCAAATAACTGGCGATCTTTAAGAGTTTGCATGACCACCCTCAAATGAGTCACATTCCTAGAGTAAATGGGGATATCATCAATAAAGACGATAATGAACAAGTCTAAATACTACTTGAACACCCTGTTCATCAAGTCCATGAAAGCTGCAGGAACATTGGTTAGTCCAAATGACATAACTACAAATTTATAATGACCATACCGAGTTCTGAAGGCTATTTTCAGAATGTCACTATCTCTGACTCTAAGCTGATGATAATCGAATTTGAGGTCTATGTTCGAAAAATGACTAGCACCCTGAAGTTGGTCAAACAAGTCATCAATCCTAGGGATAGGGTACTTATTCTTGATTATGACTTTGTTCAACTGTCGATAGTCAATGCACATCTTGAGAAAACCATCTTTTTTTCACGAACAACACTGGTGCACCATATGGGGAAATACTAGGTCTGATGAAACCCTTATCTAGAAGGTCTTTTAACTGTTCTTTCAATTTCTTAAGCTCAGTTGGAACCATTCTGTAAGGAGGAATAGAAATAGGATGGGTATCTAGAAGGAGATCAATTCTAAAGTCGATTTCCCTTTTAGGAGGAATTTCGGGAAGATCTTCTGGAAACACTTATAGAAACTCATTAACTACAAGAACTGACTCAAGAGTTGGGGTTTTGGAGCTAGAATCCTTAACTCGAACTAGATGATAGAGACAACCTTAGAAATCATCTTTCTGGACTTAGGGTAAGAAATGAATCGACCCATAGGTACTAAGCTACTACCCTTCTATTCTAAGATTGGCTCATCTGGAAACTGAAAATGAACTATCCTAGTTCTACAATTGACTGAGGCATAACAGGAATGTAACTAATCCATGCCTATAATGACATCAATGTCTACCATTTCTAACTCTATAAGATCTATTGAGGTGACTTTCTAAGAAACTAAGACAAGGAAATTTTTGTTTACCCATCTAGCTATAACAGGGTCACCAACTGGAGTAGAGACTGATTAGGGTTCTGAAAGATTTTCTAGACTAACACAAAATTTTATTGTTATTTAGGGAGTTACAAAGGAAAGAGTAGCCCCTGGATCTAACAAAGCATAAACATCTAAATGAAAGACCCACAACGTTCTAGTAACCACATCAGGAGAATTTTCCTAATCCCAGTGAGCCTGGAAGGCATACAACCTATTCTGGTGTTGATCGCCACCTATACCAGATGAAGTTGCCTGCTGAGTTGGGCGACCTGCTGGTGCTGCTGGAGGTGTAGACTCAGCCTTACTATTGTTACCTCCCTGACTCTGTTTATAAGAAGGATAATCTCTCAACCTGTGACTAGTCTGACCACACCCAAAACATCCTTCCTTCCCTGCAAGACACTCGTCCGAATGGTTCTTACCATACTTATGAAAAGTTGGGTAGGTCTTATTACCTAAAACACTTCCCTAAGACTTAGAGCCTGATGCCTTACCTTTCTGATCCTGTTGAAACCTGGAGGATGGAGCACTAACTGATGAATGTGCTGGAGCTGAAGATTTCTGCTGGAACTAAAAGCGATTTCAACCACCTGATTTCTTCTGAGAATACTTATAGTTTCCTGTCCTAGCCTTCTTATTATCCTTAGCCTGTTCCCTAAGTTTATCTCCCTCTACTTGCTGAGCATGTGTCATAAGCCTAGAGATGTTCACATTTTCCAACAACATAGCATTTTTGCATTCTGTTTTCACTAAGTCGGATACCCAATAAAGAAACTTATTCATTTGTTCCCTTGGATCATCAACCATGTGAGGAGTATACCTGGAGAGTTGGGTGAACTTGAGTCTGTACTCTTGGACTCACATGCTAACTTGCCTCAAATTCATGAACTTCAGAGCTTTTGCCTCCCTCAACTCTCTTGGGAAGAACCTGTCTAGAAAAGTCTCACTAAAACACTCCCAAGTGATAGGAACTGCATCCGTACCCCTGTTTTCTTTCCATTGAGTAAACTAGATGTGAGCTACATCCTTAAGCTGGTAGGATGCCAACTCTACCCTATCGTCAGTTGCATCACTCCAAAGATTTTCTTGACCTCATCAATGAAGTTCTAGAGAAACTCAGGTGGATTCATCCTAACAAAATCCTTCACTCTAGCTGCAGCTGACCCAACATTAGTGTTAGCAGGAACTAGGGCGTGCTGATTGTTCTAATTAGTCACACTCTCAGCCAAAAGCTGAAAGGCATTTCGAAACTCTGCATTTGAAGCTTCTTGATTTGGAACTAGAGGAGTTGTGTTAGTGTTGCAGGCATTAGCATTCCTTATGTAAGCTCTACGAGAAGGCAAGATCTGACAACACATAATGATGGATTAGAAAGAGAAATCATACCAACACACGATAAGAATATCAAGAAAGTGAAGTTTTCGTAAAACACTTCGTAGCCTCCCTCTCATTAGATATGGTGCACTTTACACCCATGAAAAGGACTCTACTTAGTGCGACTTTCAGACATCCTAGGACACTTAAACATAGTACTCTGATACCAAGTTTGTCACACCCTGAGGCTACCCCTGGATGTAAACACGGGACCTAGGATAACGAGTGACCCCAAGCTAACCCTGAGCTAGCATATCATAAGCATACTAAAAGATTACTGAATAAAATATACTATGCGAAAGCTAGAAACATAGCATAAAATTAAATGAAGGGGGATACCCAATACTGTCTGAAGATAAAACTGAAAATAAGTTTAATGACAACTAAAAGATCAAACTCAAACTAAAACTAAATCTAAACTATGTCTGAATAAAAGCCTCTACTGACTAGAGATACTGAGACATGTCCCCAGCTAACTCTACTGAAAACTGAAACTAAGGACTGAAAATGGAAAGATAACATGTCACTCGTCCTTGAAGAATGAGGACTCATAATTGATATTGCTGAACTGGAGATCAGGAACCGATCTGTGCGTGATCTGAATGTTAAGGACCTGAACCTACATCAAGAGAAGATGTAGCGTAGAGTATGCGTCAATACTTGAAAGGTACTGAGAATGATGATAGAATAAAGCTGAATAAAACATATAACTGAACAAAGCGATAAAGCAATGATATAATCTGAACTAGGCTTGGTCGACTCTTTCTCCTTCTTTTCATTCAACTTGATGAATTTTTGGATAATGAGTTGACTAAGGTAAGTTATAATTAAATTATTAGGCTAAAACTAACCAAAACTACATAGTTTAGGGGTTAAACGATGTACTTTAGGGTCCAACGCATAGGGAAAAGACCAAATGACCCCTAACTTAAAAGTATTATCGAGGCAAACCGACAGACTGACCAATGGTCCATGGACTGACCCACGGTCTGTCCTACTCAACTAACGATTGGCTTCAGAGACTAGGCTTGGGGGTCTGAACCACGGACCATGGTCCCACCTACGGTCCGTAGGTCCTGGCGTGGGTCTACCCTTAGTTAAATTTTTTAGTCTTTCTAGAGAGGGGTTGTAGATGGCCATCCACGGACCCCATCTATGGTTCATAGGTCATCCTATGGTCCGTAGGTGGTGCCCGTCGGAGGCACCTGTAACTTGTAGAATATACATTATGGTCTGTCTAGGATACGGGGTGTTACAACTGTCCTATACCTTGCCAGGGTTATAGAACCTAAATAATAAGTGGATCCACTAGTCTATATTAAAAAACACTAAGGAATCATCTAAAAAGTATGACCATTTTCTACCCACGTTGGCTACATGGTTTATAGGGGCTATGAGTTGTCTGAATTTTCCCTCATATCGGTGCTCAATACTACTACCAAAATATAACTAGCTCATATGTTTAAAAACATAACTCTTTTTGTGGTTTGAGATAATTACTAAAAAACTAGCCCAAAGGCTCTCTAGGAAATCAGTGTTTCCTCTCTTGCTTAAATATGAAAGCATTTACTCTTTACTAAAAAACTAGCTTAAAGGCTCTATTGGAAATTAGTGTTTCCTTTCTTGTTTAAATGTAAAAACATATACTCTTTACTGGAAAACTAGCACAAAGGTTCTTTTGGAAATTGGTGTTTCCTTTCTTGTTTAAATTTGAAAACAATTACTCATTGGGAATACATAGTCCCCATATACTCTTTTGAAGGAAAGAACTTCACTCTTTACTCTTTACTCAACTCAAAACTCTTGTTTTAAAACAAGTTTAAAGCATTTGCAAAAGACTTTTCAAAATAGAGTTCATGCCAAATTATAGACGTGAACGACTCAATTCAAGATTTTCAATAAACATAGATAGAACTCAATACTTGGAACTCAATAACTTCAATGATACTACTTATTTCAAGAACACTCAACTTAGAGGGTTCATGCGGAATTGTGAGCATGAACTACTCAACTCAAGGACTTAAAAATACTTCTCATCTCAAGACTGCTCGACTTATAGGGTTCATGCGAAGTTATGGGCATGAAATACTTAACTCAAGGACTTCATGGGTAACATGTAATAGTCCCATGATTAGGAATATAATCTCAAAATGGTTATGAACTCAATACTCAAGACTTAGAACTTGAAGATACCACTACTCTCAAAGATACTCAACTCATGGAGTTCATGCAGAATTTATGAGAATGAACAACTCGACTCAAAGGTCTACATAACGATATGGAACTCGTGTATATGAATCTTCTCGGTCTCATACTCACTTCCTCAAGCCTAACTCAAATTGATAGTTGATCTCAAAGGATTCACAATTGAACTCAAAAGCTTTGTTGAACTCTACTCTTAACTCTCCCTTGAATGTGAATTATGAATTCAATAGCTATGGTTCATGATATCAAGGGTCTCGTGATGACAAAGTAGACTTATGAATTCATTCTCCTCATATCCATACTCACTTTCTCGAGTCTTGAAACAAGTTGTTAGAAACTGTAGAAGACTCCTCAAAAAGACTCAAAGGGGCTTTCTCAAAATGTTCGGAAAAACTCTAAAAACTTAACTCTTAGCTCTACCTTGAAGTTAATTTATAGATTCAAGGTTATGATTTAAGATAGGAAATATATCATGATGTTTATGAGTGTTTTTAGATAGTTAAACATTATAAACGATCAAGAAATCGTTGTCTGGAAGTAATCTGCGACGCAGAGTTGCATTTTAATATTTGGTCACGAAATAAATTTTGAGGCAGAGGGGTCCGTGACTTCTCCGCAACATAGAGATAAAAGTTCTATTTCTGAGGAATACGTCGCGGACCTGGTACCCAGTTTCTGCCCGACTTTTCTTCTTCATTTTCTAACCCTAATTCGCCTAAATTTGATTCTTTTTCTCAATTTCTCTTTAGATTCAGATACCCAATACATGTACACAAGAATCTAATCAAACACAACTCCAAATCGACACAATTTGTTCAAGAACTCATCAATCTCAGCTAAACTCAAGAACGAAAGCTGATATCAAGAACACAATTCAAGAACATCAAACCTTTAACTTTCTAGAACGAATTTAATGTTGAAATTAACATGATTGGTGTGTGGGTAAATGAACCCAATACTATGGAAGCTTGCATAACTCTTAAGGATCAAACTTATGGCGAAAAATCTGCAACAAAACTCAAGAACCTCGACGAACGCCTTGATCCTTTCCTCTTTTCTCCTCTTTTCTCTTCTTTTCTCTTCTTGAACTCTCAACTAAAACCCTAGGCATATATTAGGATTATAATACTGAACCTAATCAGATTAGACCCCTAAAACCTTATTAAAAACAAATTAAACCTGATTGGGTAAGGAAATGACCAAATTACCCCTTACTATTTTTGCATAATTTTCCTTAATTGGACAACCTGACTTAAAAAGGGCATATCTCACTCATGCAAACTCAAAACTTAGAAAACTTAGTGGCGTTGGAAAGATAATTCAAACACCTTTCATTTGATATCTTATAGCCCACCTAACTCATCTTGTACCGAAGGTTATGATTATTTGAAGTTGACCCAAAACTTAGAAGAACTTAGGAATGGCTTGAATGAATTCTCTTTAGTTCTTCTTGGAACTCAAGGTGCTACATCTAGTGACGTTAACACTTAGGAAAATACTAAATTCCTTGGTGAAATCTCACTCACTACGAAGAACGGTTCGAGTCTTAGCTAAAAAATTTTTTGGGGTGTTACAATATCTCTCCCTTGGGATCATTCGTCCTCGAATGGTGGCTGGATTGGGTATGAAATGGGGTTACTCTTATCATCTTTGCCATACTTACTAGAATTGTCCACATTACTATTCGAAACCAACTAAGGGATTTCATTTAGCTATTTCTCATAGCAAAATCCCATCCTCCTCTTCCTTCACATTTATAACTTTAGATGGAATTATCACACCATCATTTTCACAATAGGAATATTAACCTTCTTCTTTCAAACAACACTCCATTACTAAAAGAACCTCTGGAAAGATATTTCCCATACTCCTTGGAACTCATTACTATCTTATTCCCAAACACTTGACTTGATTTCTTATCTTGTCATCTCCCCCTTAGGTCCAAAGCTAACACTTGAAAGCTAAGGACCTATTCCATCATCTCTAAACTGGTCTACATCCTCTTTTACTCTAACACTTGGGAGAAGTTTATCTCATGACTACCGAACTCTCTATAAGTAGGTACTAAGACATCTTTCTAAGGTTTTTCTCTTAACCTCTTCTGATTATATACCACCTCGGTACCCCTCTTAATGCTCTTGTTACTCTTGTTACATAGCTATACTTCACTTCCCTTATCTAAAGGTTAGGGTCTCTCACTTGCACCACTCATATTTATTGCATCTAACATCTCAATTCCTTACCTGCTCTATGTTATGTCTTTTAGATAGAATCTCAAGACTAACATCATCACCCTCATGTTGCCCTTATTTTGATCATGACACTTGTCTCAAATTCAAGCTTAATATTTATGACTAAACCTGAATATCAATATGATTGCTTGATTACTAACGTACAACTACTACATACAAATTCAGAAACACTCATCCACTAAGACCTTATGACAAATAGTCAAACCTTACCTCTTAGTATTCATACTTACAATTTACTATCACATTTCCCTTCACAACTTGAGTACTATTCACTATACGTCAATGCCTAATTAGTTTTATAACACTTTGAATATTATGGGCTCTCCCTCAAAATCATAAGCCTAGCTTAGATCTATCACCTCATGTATACTCCTGCTCTTCTATTCAATGCTTACACTTGGTCAGTACCTACATAATGACACTTCATCACAAACTCCTTTTTAGCTATAACACACTATCTCATATGATGGAAATTTCACAACTCATCACTTCTTAGTCTACCCATAAGGGAAAACTCATCAATACTAACTTACTAGGTGCATGACTATAGTAACACATCTCTTCAAAACACTATCTCCCTTTCTTAGATCATTAAACCTCTGCATACTTTCCTCTAACTCTGGGCTCTTTCACTACTGCTGCTCATGATCTCGTAACTCATGCTACCTTTTGGGGTGGAAATATTACCCAAGCTCTAAACATACCTCCTCATAAGGATCTCAGCTGAAACAAGGCTTAAGAAAAAAGAGTACAACTCATTTTTAGCTCAAACACATGATTCATATTAATATGAAGGCATTACTCTGAAGCTTAACACTTAGCTCACTCATAGGCTTCTCTCAAGCCCTTCTGGAGTCTCATGACTTCCTCAAGACTTTGCTAAGAGCAACTCATCGATAAAGAACTAACTTTGCTTTTCAACCACATCTAGTATGAAGGGTAGTCTAAAGGATATGAGAATGCACGAGTCAGAATAAGTCTCTATGACATAGCTCTATTGCACGATTAAGAGTATGAAATAAGGGAAACTTTTCTTAAATGTCTGTAGTCCGTCATTTATAGAAGTGGGGCCCTCAAAACCATAAACAAGATCCTACTGACACGACTTCATAGATACCCTAGGACACTTGAACTATCTGCTTTGATATCAAGTTTATCACGATCCGAGCCTACACCATAGATGTGGCCGGCACCCGAGAACCATTGTTGGTCCCCAAATGAACCCTCATCCTGGCTGACTACAAGCGGAAGACTAACTCAAGCATACAAAGCTTAAAACTGAATAAAATTCATGATACTCAATTATAAAGCTTTAATCAAATGATTTACTCTGAATATAAATAGTATTCAACTAGCCAAAAATAGGCAACTCAAGTCTATAAAGCATTTAACAAAATAAATGAACAGACTTCTGAAACTCTATTGTCTATCTATGAAGCCTCTAACAGACAATGATGGAAGTCAGGACAAGACCCACGATATCCTACCAACTGATATAACTGAAAGTACAAGTGGAACCCTCCGGAAGCAGAAAATCTGACCATAGCTAACTCAAACTGCATGTGGTATTAATGAAGCTCCTGTTGATAATCCTGAATACCTGTATCTGTATCATGAAACGATGTAGGCCAAATGGCACAGTACATGGAATGTACGAGCATGTAAGGGGAATTCTAAAGCATGAACATAAGCTTGAGTTGAATAGCAACATACTTACCTCTTCTCAACTCAGTAAGCTCAACTCAACTCAACTCAAAGAAACATAGTTCAACTCAACTCAGAGAAAATAGGGCTCAACTTAATGATAAGATATTCAACTCAGTGAAATAAGGCTCAACTCAATGATAAGATATTTAACTCAGTGAAATAAGGCTCAAACTTAATTATCAAATACTTTACTCTGGGTACTCAACTCTATATACTCAACTCTGGATACTCAACTCTGGATACTCAACTAAATATAAAGCAACAATAAAAGATGCAATATATGGAAAACTTTTAAAATAGTAGAAAAAAACTTAATGTATTTAAGAATACATATACTCAATTTGTATGCAATGATACAATATAAACTCTGTTTTTATATGAAAATACAAAATAAACTCTGTGTATATAAGAATACAAAATATCTCTGTAGGAGTTTCTCTAACTGACAACCATCACTTATGAGCTATATGATGATACAATGTCTTGCCTCACGCTGCCAGGGTCGTCCTATACCTTGCCAGGGGTATAGAACCTAACTACTAAGTGGATCCACTAGTCTATGCTAAAAGGCACTAAGAAATAATCTAAAAAGTATGACCCTTCTCTACCCACGTTGGCTACATGGTTTATGGGGGTTGTGAGCTATCTAAACTCTCCCCTATATCGGTCATCAATACTACTCCCAAAATATAACTAGCTCATATGTTTAAAAATATAAGTCTTTCTGTGATTTGAGATAATTACTCAAAAACTAGCCCAAAGGCTCTCTAGGAAATCAATGTTTCCTCTTTTGCTTAAATATGAAAGCATTTACTCTTTACTAAAAACCTAGCTCAAAGGCTCTGTTGGAAATCGGTGTTTCCTTTCTTGTTTAAGTATGAAAACATTTACTCTTTACTGAAAAAACTAACTCAAAGGCTCTATTGGAAATCAGTGTTTCCTTTCTTGTTTAAATTTGAAAACATTTACTCTTTGGGAATACATAGTCCCCATATACTCTTTTGAAGAATAGAACTTCACTCTTTACTCTTTACTCAACTCAAAACTAAAGTCTTAAAACAAGTTTAAAGTATTTGCAAAAGACTTTTGAAAATAGAGTTCATGCCAATTTATGGACATGAACGACTCAATTTAAGGTTTTCAATAACCATAGATAGAACTCAATACTTAGAACTCAAGAACTTCAATGATACTACTCATTTCAAGAATGCTCAACTCAGAGGGTTCATGTGGAGTTGTGAGCATGAACTACTTAACTCAAGGACTTAAAGATACTTCTCATCTCAAGACTGCTCGACTTATAGGGTTCATACGGAGTTATGGGCATGAACTATTCAACTCAAGGACTTCATGGGTAACATGTAATAGTCCCATGATTAGGAATAGAATCTTAAAAGGGTTTTGAACTCAATACTCAAGACTTAGAACTTGAAGATACCACTCCTCTCAAAGATACTAAACTCATGGAATTTATATGGAATCTATGGGCATGAACGACTCGACTCAAGGGTCTACATAATGATATGAAACTCATGTATATGACTCTTCTCGTTCTCATATTCTCTTCCTCAAGCTTAGCTCAAATCGATAGTTGATCTCAAAGGATTCACAATTCAACTCCAAAGCTTTCTTGAACTCTACTCTTAACTCTCCCTTGGATGTGAATTATGAATTCAAGAGTTATGGTTTATGATATGAAGGGTCTCATGATGACAAAGTAGACTCATGAATACATTCTCCTCACTCTCATACTCACTTGCTCGAGTCTTGAAACATGTTATTAGAAACTGTAGAAGACTCCTCAAAAAGACTCAAAGGGACTTTCTCAAAATGTTTGAAAGAACTCTCAAAACTTAACTCTTAGCTCTTTGATTTATGGA
Source organism: Solanum pinnatisectum (assembly GCA_035578085.1). NCBI lineage: Eukaryota > Viridiplantae > Streptophyta > Magnoliopsida > Solanales > Solanaceae > Solanum > Solanum pinnatisectum. Next base: position 40,276,249 of record CM069083.1, on the reverse strand, counting down.
TTCAAAGTTATGATTTGTGATAGAAAATATATCATGGTGTTTACGAGTGGTTTTAGATAGTTAAAAATGAGAAACGATTAAGAAATTACTATTTGGAAGCAAGTCCGTTACGCGGAGATGCATTTTAATATTTGGTTGCGAAATAAATTTTGAGGCAGAGGTGTCCGTGATCTCTCCTCGATGCAGAGAGAAAAGTTCTGTTTCTGAGGAACAGTTGCGGACGCGGACCTGGTACCCAGTTTCTTCCCGACTTTTTCCTTCTTCATTTTCTAACCCCAATTCGCCTAAATTTGATTCTTTTTATCAATTTCTCTTTAGATTTAGATACCCAATACATGTACATGAGAATCTAATCAAACATAACTCTAAAATCGACACGATTTCCTCAAGAACTCATCAATCTCATCTAAACTCAAAAACGTAAGCCAATTTCAAGAACACAATTTAAGAATATCAAACCTTCAACTTTCTAGAACGAATTTAACGTTGAAATTAACATGATTGGCGTGTAGGTGAACGAACCCAACACTATGGAAGCTTACATAGGGATCAAACTCATGGCAAAAATCCGCAACAAAACTCAAGAACCTCGACGAACACTTTGATCCTTTCCGCTTTTCTCTTCTTTTCTCTTCTTGAACTCTCAACTAAAACCCTAGGCGTATATTAGGATTATAAAACTGAACTAATCAGATTAGACCCTTAAAACCTTACTAAAAATGAATTAAACCTGATTGGGTAAGGAAAAGACCAAAATACCCCTTACTATTTTCGGGTAACTTTCCTTAATTGGACAGCCTGACTTATAAAAAAAAAAGAATATCTCACTCATCCGAACTCGAAACTTAGCAAACTCAGTGGCTTTGGAAAGATAATTCAAAGACCTTTCATTTGATATCTTATAGCCCACCTAACTCATCCTAAAGGTTAGTGTCGTTTGAAGTTAACCCAAAACCTAGAAGAACTTAGGAATGACTTGTATGAATTCTCTTTAGTTCTTCTTGGAACTCAAGGTGCTACATCTAGTGACCTTAACACTTAGGAAAATACTAAATTCCTTGGTGAAATCTCACTAAACTACGAAGAATGGTTCGAGTCTTAACTCAAAAAATTTCTGGGGTGTTACACATGTAATATTAAATTCCTTTGCATTACTACTACCTAGAAATTCATGGTATTAATAATGCACTCCTCAAATAGACAATACAAACATTAGTTATATATAACATGAAAAAGTGTGTCAAACAAGAGACTACTAATACATAAAATTAATACATGCATTATTTTTACTAATATAGACACATGTGTGTTATCCCTTTAAATTTTATGTTGAATACAATCCATAATAAATAGGATAAATTGGGTGGGTCCTTTGTCTGTGGGCTTAGTTTGAGAGCCCCCCAACCCCACAAAGACAAAAGCTCATGAATGGTCAGGAAAGAGAGCAAAGGTGAGAGTGACCCTTTGGGCATGGGGATGCAGGCATGTGTTTCAGTGGGGAACACTCATCAAAGACTCTTCACAAGAAATATGATTTTTTTAATTAAAAAAATCTTCCCACAGAACCCCACTTGATGAATTATTGAGTGAATGACAGAAAAAAAAAAAAAAACTGCAAATATTAAAGTGGTGAGAACCCAAGATACTCCATAGGTGAAAGATGTAATCACAAGATTATTTAAAACCATATTTAGTTTCATACATATACTTTATTGTACTTTTCTCCTTCCACTTGTTGTTTCAACATGCCTAAATCTACAAGAGCTTATGAATGTGTTAAAAAAGCTTGGCATAGTGATACACACCAACCAATCAGAGGTTCCTTTATTCAAGAAATTTTCAGGTACTTTTTTTTTTCCTTCCTTTTCAACACCATTTTGAAGAGTTTTGTTTAAGATTTCTTATGTTTTTCTTGAGTGGGTAGGATTGTGAATGAGGTTCATGGCTCAGCAACTAAGAAGAATATGGAATGGCAAGAGAAGCTTCCTATAGTTGTTTTTAGAGCTGAGGAAATTATGTATTCCAAAGCCAATTCTGAGGTTTTTGCTTTTCCATTTCTTCTGATTAACTTTATTTATTTATAATTATGTGTTGTTTATATGTATGTTGTTTGTTTAGGCTGAGTATATGGATCTTAAAACACTTTGGGATAGATTGAATGATGCTATTGACACTATCATTAGAAGAGAATACAAAGATGAATCTAAGTCTAGAAACCTCTTGCAACCTTGTATTGAAGGTACCCTAAATTTTGATATAGTAGTAATTGTTTGTTATGTTGATTTGATTTAATCATTTTTTTCGCTTTCTTCGTAGCTGCTTTGCATTTGATCTCACCAAAAAGAATAAGGAACACTTGTCCAAGATATTATCCAACTCCACAGGCTAATGGAAATTCACATGACAGAAACAGAGAAAATCCTTTTCCTAACATTCAATTTTTCTCAAAACTCAAAAATTCTACTCCACAATCTAACAAAATGCTTCCTTTCTCAACTCTGAAATTACCAATGCAGACTACCCGTGCTTCGCCTTCTTCTTGTTCTATCTATCCTTTGTATCATGGTTGTCAATCTGAACCTTCTGGTCCCAAATTTGGCTCCACAAGTGATGACAAATCGAATGCTCAGCTTATGGATGAGAACAACAAGATTGCTCTAAGAAATACTCTGTCGTTTAACTTAAATGCTTCGAATGAAACTTCTCGGACAGATTTAGAAGATGTTTCTGAGAATCAGACTGTAATAGGGTGTGATTTATCTCTGCGCTTGGGTTCGTTTTTGGTTCCCTGTACTAGAGTTGAGAATGCTTTACGTGAGGATGAAAAAGCTGGCGATATATGCAAGTTGAATGATCTATCTCCACAGTTCGATAGAGGTTTGTCATTCTTCTTGAAGGAAAATGCTGATAAAAACCAGTTTGAATCATCTTCAACGAGTTCAGATAGTCAAAATTTGAATGTAAAGTCAGTTTTGGCGAAGAGAAAGCATGGTGAGGATCGGCAGATATATTGGCCAGTGAAGCTCCCTTTTAACAAATTCAGGTCCTAGATTATTAACTTAGGTTTCAGTATTTCTCTTTGACAAATTTGGATGTAGTAGTTTTGCATTTCCTTTTGATGAGGTTTGTTTGTAACAACATTGTATGTCCCTAATTTTGAAGTGTTAATTACTACTAATATTCAATGAGTTCCAAGAATAATGATGTGTATTCTTGCATAAAACTCCACTTATTGAAGAACCAAAGCCAAAATGGTCCCAAAATCAGACTACACTATAAACAGTAGCAGTAATTATGTTGGGAGAGTCGGGATAAAGTGTTTGATAGAGGCCTTAGTGCTTTATAAGTGAATTAAATGTCTTTTTCATAGAATGATCAAGTGCTACTTTTCTTTGATTCTTCATTGGGTATATATGTACTTTAATAAGAGGTAGGGGCATTTTCTTGCTTCAAACCAACTGGGATTGTATATTCAAGATCCATGAACAAAGACAAATGGTCCCAGAAAAACTTAACTATATGCATTGTTGAAGAACTGAAGCAGTGATCCATAAGAGATGAAGTCATGGATGGGTTGGGACCTTGTTGCTTTTCAACTGAAGTGAAAGGTCATTTTACAAAAACTGCTCATTGAAATGGGGATAAATGAACCCCCTTCCACTAGTATTTCTCTTTTTTTTTTTTTTTTTTACTTTTTTGGTTTTTCATCTGGTGTCAGGTATCCACATTGGAGTCTGACTAAATCCGAATTTGCATCGAGAAGTCTCACATTGGGGGTAAAACGCTCCGTAACAATGACGATTCCGTATTCATAGGGACTCAAACTCGAAACACCACCATCCTTGTTGGTCCCTTCTACTAATATATCCTTTTGAACTAACCAAAGACTGCACTTTTGCACATGACCTGTTTTCTTTTATCTTCAGCCAAACACATATACAATTTCTTTTTAACTTGTTTCGAAATTTCATTTTGGTACTACAACTCAATTTTGTTTCATTTTTCATGTACCATTTAAATACAAAATGTTGACTAAACAAATTGGTGAGATTGAAGCGCACGATGAGTCCTTTTTAACGTTAATATTCGATATTGTTATCGTTAACCACCTTCTCCCCTATTTATTTTGTTTATCTTCTCTTCAATTCCATTTTTTCCTCCATCTACCTCCTTTTTTATTTAACTCTCTCCATGCTAAAGATAATATATATATATATATATATATATATATATATATATATATATATATATATATATATATATATATATATATACACTTAGATTTGGGGGTAGAGGTATATGTAGTATGTAGTATATATACACTTAGATTTGGGGGTAGAGGTATATGTAGTATGTAGTGTATGTAGTATTTAGACTTAGATATATTGTATATGATTTGGGGGTAGAGGTGTATGTAGTATGTAGTATATGTAGTATTTAGACTTAGATATATTGTATAGTATTAAGTATTATCAGATTAAGTATTATAGTATTAATACTAAAATTAGTAAGTACTGAAACACAAATACAAAGAAATCTGACAAAGAAATCTGAGAAAATACAGAAAATACAGTAAAAAACAGTAAAAACAGTAAAAATAGTAAAAACAGTAAGTATAGTAAAATCAATATATAATATATATGGTAGTATATAATAATAATAGTAGTAGATATATATATATATAGTATTATATATAGTAGTATAATATATAATAATATAGTAGTAGATATATATATATAGTATTATATATAGTAGTAGATATATAGATAGTAGTATAATATATAATAATATAGTAGTGGATATATATATATAGTATTATATATAGTAGTAGATATATAGATAGTAGTATAATATATAATAATATAGTAGTGGATTATTAATGTAATTTAGTAGTGTTCTGTGTCCAGTCTTTGTTCAGTGTCAACTATGTCCAGTCTTTGTTCCGTGTCAAGGCTTTGTCTTTGTTCCGTGTCAAGGTTTTATTTTTGTTCCGTGTCAAGGTTTTGTTTTTGTTCCGTGTCAAGGCTTTGTTTCAGATATTTTGTACGTCCTACTCAGTACTCCCTCTCTCTGTTAGTTTAATCAAGCTAGTTTATGACTTAAATCCCTATTTTCCCCATGTTTTATTTTTGTTTTTCAATTTTTTATTTTTGTTTTTATTTTTTTTATATTTGTTTTTGGATTTTTTCTTACCCCTTTCATATCTTCTTCTTAACCTTTGTTCTTAACAACTTCGTCTTTAACCACACCCCGGATATAAAACTGGCAACAAATTTGTCCTTTCATCAAGCGGACTATAAAGCCAAGAATCCTAGGAATTTACAGGTTAATCCATAGTCGTTATTAAGAAGTTAAGAAGTTAACCATATACTAAGGGTAAATTTTTAAAACATATATACAATAATTACATTAAAAACTAACAACTTTAAATAACATATTTTTGAGGGGAATTTTGGGAAGTAAACATCGTAAAACTTACATGATAAACTGAGAGAGGTTTCCCTTTCGGGAACCCCCGAAGGGCCTTGGAAACTCTTTCAAAAACTTTAACACACAAGCACACTTATTTTTATTTCACAAACTTTAATGTACAAAAGATGATTTTGGATACATAAAGGAATATGGAAGTAGGATGGAGGAAGTATGGAGAGAGTTTTCTAACTTCTATCCTTTCCACTCTTTTTTCATTCTACTCTTTTCTTCTCTTACTAGTCCTCCTTTTATAGGCAAAATAAAAGGCTTAAAAGACCAAAATGACCCTAAAAGACTTAAAAGACTAAAATGACACTACTACGTGATCTTAATTTTTTAATGACCGACAACTTGATAAGATTCGTTTAATAATGCAAGTCGGGTACTCATTGGGCCCCATCGTCACATGCATTATTAAGTTCATCTTACAGACTCGACGCGTGTTATGTCAACAGTTTTTTCCTCTTTTGGGAGGGTAATGATAAAGTGACAATACACTCATTTTTACAGGACACTTAGTGGGTATCCCCACCTAATACTTCTTACATACTAATTATTTACAAGACACATAGTGGGCATTCCCACCTGATATTTTTGACTTTAATATATATATATATATATATATATATATATGTATATATATATTGCCCATGCTTTGAAAAATCCATGCCATTCTTTACTACGTTCCATGTAACTTTGGTCTTGTTTGCATTTGTGATGAAAGTGACTTGTAACTTAATGGAAATGACTTTTGTCTTGTTCCTTCTTGAAGTCTACTGAATTATTTCATGTTGCTATTCCCTTCTTGTATTTTTTGCCTTCTTTGTGATGAAGTGTTGAAATGATTAAGTGTCTAAATTGTGTAGTGCAATAGTGTCAAAACTCATGCCTGAGTCATCATCTTCATAAGGGTCTTGTGAGTCTTGAATATTATTTGTCTGTTCTTCGAAATTGTGAATATTGTCTTCTAAATCATTACTTGGACTGAGATTATTTTTGATAATATGTTTATCTTGGCTTTTGTCTTGAAAAAACTTTTCTAATGTTTGCTTAATTATATTTTCTAATTTTTCATTTTTTTTCTTTTTTAATAATTCATTTTTTCTTAATGTGTCTTTTTGGAAGTATTTAGGTAATCTCCTTCGTGAGGAAGAAGACTCCTCTATTTCACTTTTTGGCAAAGTGACAGCCATTAACGGATTTGATAAGTCTTTACCGGTCACCGTTTGAACCGGACTAGGCGTATCATGCTCCGTCTGATGAGAGTTCTTAGCATTCGGAGGGAATGCACACCCGTCTCATCCATTTTTAAGTGAGATGGAGAACTCATGTCTTCTTCTTTGAGTTATCTTATCTGTTCTTGGAACATATTTATTTTAAAAAGTTTCGAGCTGTTTAACAAGTCTCATGTTCTCTTGGATAAGGATTTCATTTTTTGTATTGAGTCTTTTGAAACCCTCAGTCATGGAAGAACAATGGTCACAAAAAATTATTTTGTCTGAGTCTTTTTGGATATTATATTGGGGTATTTGATTTGGGCTTTGTCGAGAATTTGGTGAAATATAATAATTAGGCCCAAGTATTCCTCTTGCATAGTCTAAAGCTTCAGTGAAATCATTAAAACCTTTAAAAAGTGGGTTTTTTTATCCCATTTATGGAATCAATTACTTCTATCCAAGTTTGGAAAATACCTTTAGTCTTACCGTGTATAACTACATAATATTTAAATTTATTTTCTCTATTTTTGTCTGAAAAATATTGACATAAAGCATTAGAAACTGCTATAAAATACTTAGTATCTTGTTTATTGTATGCCATCCACAAGTTATCTACTAAACATTGTTGAGTCTTGTCTATATTACAGTCTAGATTTACTCTAAATGATAAATTACACTTAGGGTAGGAAATTAAATTGTACTTACCGAAATGAATTCGCTCCATAAAATTGTCTGTTGTATTTAAAGGTCTGAAATTTTGTCTGCCTAGTACTGTCTGAGCATAAGTATCTGGCTGGGCGATGCCCTTGCCTTTGTCTACTGTCTGTTGACTTGTTGGTCTCATGCTGTAATAAATATTAATTAGTCTTTAATTGTAATCTACTTAATCTATCAGCTAAGTCATTATCTTTTCCTTTAACATATTCAAAAACAATATTATTATATATAGATATTATATCTATAAAATTTAACCATCGTCTTTTACTACTAGCTTTACTATTTATTTTTTCATGGAATTTAACTATGGCTTCATGATCTGTCTTACTAATACTTCATTTTTGTTTAAAATGTATAATTTAAAACCATTTAGTCCAGTATATTCTGCTAATATACGTCTATACTACTCATATTACCTTTTTCTTTGTATTGTCCACTTTGGTATGCACATATTTTTTCTTCATTTTTGGACTGTATTTATTTGGTCTTGATTTTAAGATGGCTCCCCATCCTAATTTACTACCATCTGTTTGAACTATTAAATAGTCGATTCTAGTGGTATTTGTAAGTCGTATATTCTTAACTTTTCTTTAATTTGTTGGACTAATTTAATGTCTTCTATATTAAAATGTTTTTGTCCTTTACTACCTGTCTTTGCATATAATGGACCAGCTATTTTTCCTAAGTCTTGAATAAAATTTCTAGCATAATTTACTAATCCTAAAAATTTTTGTAATTCTTTTGTATTATCTAACTTATCGTGCATATCTAAGACTTTTTAGCTATATGTGGTTGTAATTTTACTTTTCCTTCTCCTAAAGTTACTCCTAAAAAATTTATATGTGTCTTACATAATTCCATTTTCTTTTTACTAATTATTATCCCATATTTTACAAATAATCTAAATACTGTCTGTAGGTGTCCTAGATGTTCTTGTATATTTTTACTAAACACTAAAATATCGTCTACATATACTAACACGAAGTTTTTATAGTCTCCAAACATATCATCCATCTTTCTTTGGAAGATAGGAGGGTATCTTTGAACCAAAAGGCATAGCTAGCCACTCAAAATGTCCTTCAGGACAAGTGAATCTTGTCCATTCTATGCTTTCCGGTGCATTTTTACCGCCAAGATCTGATTTCTGATCAAATTTACTAAATAGCTTTTACCTTGTATTCTATTAATTAACTCATTTTTATCGTGTAATTTATATGCATCTGCTCTAGTATTATCATTTAGTCTTTTATAATTTATTACCATGCGAGCCTTGCCTCTTACTTGTTCGCTATGGTTTCTAACCATAAAAATTTGTTGATCTATGTCTAGAAGTGGATCTTCTTATTACTCCTAGTTTTAGTAATTCTTTAATCTGTTTAGTAAATTCTTGATGTCTTCATTATTTGCTTCTATTGTTCTTTGTTTTATAGTATACTGGATTTATTATGTCTAGTTTACACATAAGTTTATTACTTCCCCAATGTATTAAAGGTTTTCTCCTATTATTTCCATTTCATCTAATATTGCTACTATATTTTCTAAGTCTTTATGATTGTTTATTTTTCCTATAGTATTTATTCTTTTTTGAAAATTGTAAAATTCTGTTTCTACATTTATTAATGTATAATCTTTTTCTATGTCTTCTATATATGTATTTTCTATATAATTTTCTTCTTTTTCTTCTTCATATAGATTTTTTGAGGAACAAGTACCATTATTGCCACAGTCGTCGCAACAAGAAATTGTATTTAGTTTATTATCTTTATTTAATTCCTTGGTTGGAATTTTTCTAGTTTGTACAGGAGTATATGTTGTATTTCTAAACAGCATTATTCCATCTCTAGAGACTAGACAACTTCCATTATTTTGTATAAGAAATTGTAAGCCTAACACTAAATCAGTTTTAATATTTAAATCTCTTACTAAAATTTTATATATATTATACGTTGGTTTGTAGAATTCGTTACATGTATTAATAAAGCTTATTTGTGCTTTTTCTATATATTTGTCATAAGTATTGTATGTTCCATCCATTTGTATAGCTGTTATTGGTTCTTTTAATGTTTTTAGTATTGGTAGTATATGTTGAGGTATTATTTTCTTATTAAGATATAAAACTGGCAACAAATTTGTCCTTTCATCAAGCGGACTATAAAGCCAAGAATCCTAGGAATTTACAGGTTAATCCATAGTCTTTATTCGTTAGACCTTCTAAAAAAGTAAAATTAGGTGGATTCGAAAATCTTCGTTTGAGGTTAAAGTAACCTTATACTTCATTTTTATTAGACTATGAGCATTCTAAGACATTGAGAAAAAAGAAGACTCTTACAATTTAGCTTGTTCGCTTCCAATTCGTCGGGTGAGGTAGAATACGGTTTACTTGAAGTTGGACATTTCTATTGCATGTTGATTGGTCTTGAATATAGTCGTTATTTAGGATGGAATTAGGTGTCGCTTGTAAGATTAAGCATGCAAATCATAGAATTGATTATTTGTTGATGTTTTTATGGAATATGGACTTGTAATTATTCTATATTTTGATGATGGTATGAATGATGCTTTTGTGTCTATGTTATGCTTGATGTGTTACCCTAGGAGGTAATTAGAGAGATTAACATATTGAAATATGAAAATAAAGTGAGTATATAACCACTATATAGATGATGAGTGACTAGAGTCTGATGTGAGCTTACGAAGACTGATTTGTGTAGGATTGGATACCACGTTGGTATGGTAAATGGACACTTAGGATTCCCTATAGGTCATAACTAGATAGACAAGATTTAAACCCTTTAGCATTTGTGTATAGATGATAGTGAGACTTATAATTCTGAGAGATGTGTTAGTGATTCCTAGCCTATGAAGTGATTTATGCAATTGCAAGGTAAAGGTACATATGATTTTCATTTGACTTGTGTGTTGAATTGACTTGTTGCATTTTGAAAAGAGTCTAATAATTTATATTGATAAATTATATGGATCGGTGATTGTTGTTTAGTATTTCATGATTTTACATGTTAATTAAGGTCTAGTAATGTTAAAAGAGGAGTATATGCGCAACTCATATTAGGGGTGGGCATAAACACCGAGAAACCGAAACACCGAATCGAATTATTTCTGTATTTCGGTATTCGGTATATATTTTTGTATTTTTTGGTATTTTGGTTCGGTTTTCGATATTTGATTTTGTACTATTCGATATTTCGGTTTACCAAAATATATTATATTATATTTATAATATTATTAATATTTTATTAAAATCAAATAATATATAGGCAAAAATCAATTAGGTCAAACTTTACCCTTTTACTTTTCTAATTTCTTAGCAGTTAGTAGAGTAGGAAATTAGGAATACGCATAGCAGCCGTACATTCTGATTCCACGGTCCAACTTTCCACAATACTTTCCACGTCTTTCGACGACCGGCAATCAGCAACAAGCCAACGACTGGCCGACCAGCATGCACCACGCAGCAGCGACCACCGACCAGCATCACGCAGCAGTCGGCGACCACCATCAGGTATTGTCATTATTTGTTCTTTCATTTTAAGTTACAATGTTTCAAAATGAATATTTCTTTTTCCATTTATTTTTATTTTTTATTTTTGCTTTTGTTACTAGTTACTTAGTTAGTGTGTCAATTCATTGTGAAATTTTTTTTTTTTATATATATATGGCTGAACAAATCAATTAAATGTGGGTGTGGTTGATCAAAGTCGAATAAGTATGGCTGGTTCTATGAATAATACACCTACAAATAGCAATGATGCATTAATTGGCACAGAGGAAACAAAAAAAAGAAAAGAAATGGATCCTAGATCTCCTGTTTGGCAACACTTCAATTTTTTTTTTTAAAATGGTGTATTAGTTAAAGCTAAAGTGTTCACATTATGTAAATAATACTATGCTGCTAATACAACTACAAATGGAACAAGTGGACTGAGACAACTTTTGACTAACCGATGTAAAGTGTATAAGCCCCCGCCTGTTGCTCCTGGTATTCAAAAATTATTAAATATTCAAAGTAACGGTTCTTCGATAGAGACTTGGAAATTTGAGCAAGAGGTAGCTAGGAGAGCTTTAGTTGAGATGATAATTTTGGATGAACTACCTTTTAATTTTGTTGAAAAAGAAGGCCTTAAGAAGTTATGAGTAAAGTCCAACCTTTGTTTCGGATTCCTTCTCGTAGAACAATAACAAGGAATTCTTATGAAGTTTATGGTGAATTGAGAATAGATTTGAAAATGTTTTTTAGAGAAATACAACCAAGAATTTGTCTCACAATAGACACATGGACTTCTGTGCAAAGAATCAATTATATGTGTTTGACTGCTCACTTTATTGATAGGGACTGGGTGCTTCATAAAAAAATATTGAATTTTTGTCCTATCACTAGTAATAAAGGTGAGCATTTGGCTGAGTGTATTAGTAATTGTTTACTTCAATGGAATTTGGACAATGTCTTTACTGTTACAATTGATAATGCCTCTTCAAATGATGTGGTGGTTTTAAAGTTGTCCAAAAAATTAAATATGTGGGGAACTAATATGATGGATGGTAAGCATATTCATGTGAGATGTATGGCTCACATACTTAATTTATTGTGCAAGATGGTTTGAAAGAATTGGTCCTTCTATCAAACGGGTGAGACAAATGGTGAAATATGTTAGATCATCTTCTACAAGGACAAGAAACTTCTAGAAATGTGTTGAAATGCAGAAGATAGAAAGTGATAAAATGTTGTCTTTAGATGTGCCTACTAGGTGGAATTCCACCTACTTGATGTTGGACACGGCAGAAAAGTTTGAGAAAGCTTTTGAGAGGTTTGATCTTTATGATGATAATTTTAATTCTTTTCTTGCTAGTGATGTTTGTGAAGATGGAAGTATTGCAGGTTCAATTCAAAATGAGGATTGGACTAATGTGAGAAATGTCACAAAGTTTCTTGAAAAATTTTATAAGCTCACATTGAAAGTTTCAGGTTCACGGTATGTTTACTTGTAATGTTCATTTTGAGGATATATGTGAGCTTGATGCATATTTGAAAGTATGTATGACAAGTGATGAAGTTGATTTGAGTAAAATGGCTTCGGGGATGAAAGAAAAGTTCAAGAAATATTGGGGTACTCCTGAGAAGATGAACAAAATGCTTTTTGTTGTTTCTGTTTTGGATCTTTGCAATAAATTTGTGTATGTTAGTTTTGCTCTTGACTTGAAGAATTACTTGGGGAAGAAAAGGGGAAAGATAGTGAATAATGAAGTAGAAGCTTACTTGAAAAAATTATTTGCGATCTATGCAAGTAAGTATGCAAAATGTTCTAAAAATCAATCATCTTCATCTGACTTATTTGATTCATCTACTTGTCGTCTTTCTCAAAATGTGAAAAAAAATTCTTTGAGAACTAAGTTTTACATGAAGAAACAAAAGGAAGATTCTAGAAGTTTAGGTGTTAAATCTGAGTTGGATAGATATCTTCTTGAAGACCAAGAGCCTGAATCTGAGGATTTTGATATTTTGATTTGGTGGAAAGTTAATTCTCCTAGATTTCATGTATTTTCACAGTTCGCTCGAGATGTATTGGCTATTCCTATGTCGAGTGTGGCATCGGAATGTGCATTTAGCACCGGTAGTCGTATTCTTGATCCCTTTAGAAGTTCATTGACTCCCAAATATGTGCAATGCCTTATTTGTGTCCAAGATTGGCTTAGAAAAGAAACTAAGCCTATTTGTGTTGAAGAAAGTTTGGAGTTTCTTGAAAAAAATTGAACTTGGTAAGACTTTTTTTAATTTTTTATTTGTTTTTGGAAAATAAAATACCTATTGTGTTGTATGACATATTTGATTTTCTTATTTATAGAGATGGCAAATAGTGGAAGAAACTCTTCCATTGTTGATATATGATTGACTTGCAAGTCTCACGTATTTAATAGTGGTGAGTTCAATACGTCAATTATTTAATCATATCATTTTTTTAATCTTAAAAGTAGTATTCTAACATTTGATTTTATCTTAAAAGGTCCAAGAGTCAAGACAATGAAGATAGACGTAAAATACTAAGTTTTGTTAGTATTCTTGTTGGCACTCAAGACTTGAAAGTGGTCTCATGGAACAAAGTCAAGAAACTACATTATTGCTCATTTTTTGTTATTTGTTATTGTTGGCATTTGAAAGTGATCTCATGGAAGAAGGCAAGAAGCTACATTGAAAGAAACTACATTGGTGCATTATTGTTACTTGTTAAATTATTATTATGTTGTGGTGTAATGGCATGATCAATTGATCATTGTATTTGTGAAGTGTAGTGAAGTTTTATCACTTGTTAAATTGTTGTTTGTTAGTACACTGCACTTTTGTTAATTAAAAACTTGTGGTGTACTAGCATTAATGCCTAATGACTTATGGCAGTATGGCAGTTTGACTTTTGAGGTGAGCTTTTTGTTGTTAGTTAAAATAAATGTCCAATTAATTTAGGGACATCTTGCATTTTACAGTTACAAGTATACTTCTTTGAGGTGGGCTCTTGATGTTTCAGCTTATAACATTAGTTTATAACAGTGGTACATACATATGTAATAATATTTCGTTTATAGCAGCAATGGTACAAGTGTGAAATGTACATGTTTCAGCTTTCAGCTATAGGGCATTTTACAGAATATTGCAGCTGATATGACATAGCAATATAACTATTTTTAGCCCATTAAACTGGAAAATCAAACAAAAAAATTGTATAATTTAAAATTTTTAAAAGCCCACTAAGCAGGCCCATAACAAAATAACCGAACTAACAAAAACCGAATCGAAATAACATAAACCGAATAGAAGTAAAACAAACCGAACCGAACCGAACCGAAATAATTTGGTTCGGTGTTCGGTGTTTGATACATATTGTACAAAAACCGAAAAAAAAAAACCAAAATTGAACCGAATAACCAAATGCCCAGCCCTAACTCATATAAAACGATTTTACGTATAATTGCTAAGTGTGAATGAACTATCTTATACTTGATAAATCTTTGGATTGGATTGTGAAAATGTTAAATGGGTGATGATGAGTTGTATTTACATCCATGCGGTGCGCTGATGACTTTTGATGAATTGAAGAAGGGTAACTTATGTGTTAACTATGTGCAAATGACTACCTACATGTTTTATAACTATGTTATATATTTGCTACTAATCTTAGTCGGTCTATGATGCTTATCAACACATAGTGTTTATATTGATGTTGTTTTTGCACTTTTTTATGAGTGCATATTATGATTCAAAGGTCTCTACCAGACCCCACAATTATTAGAGTTGTTTGATCTGAGGTAGAGCTATTTCCATTAGAGATGTCACACATTATCTTATTTTCTGATGTCTTTTATTTTCAGATATAGACTCCTTATTTATTACTCTCTCTGTCCCTAATTACTTGTCCACTTTTCCATTTATAGTTGTTTCTAATTACTTGTTCATTTTAACAAATCAAGAAATGACAATTTTTTTTACCTATTATACCCTCAATTAAATAACTAATTATTTTGAAAAATGTAGAACTTTTCATCCACTTCATAATTAATAGGGGTAAAATGGTAAACTCAATATGTCATTAATTGATTTTTAATAGGTGTGCCAATTCAAAAGTGAACAATTAATTAGGGATAGAGGGAGTAGTTATTACTACTCTTGTTAGTTAGATGCTTTAGTAGTATGACTTTCAAATTCTGGAATTGTAATTGTTATACTTCTGCATATTGCATTTATTTATTTTGAGACTTAGATTCTACTATGATCTACTTCGTTATTTTGGCTAAACTGTTAGATGACTGAATCAATTAGGTTGTTAAGTGTATTTGCCTGTTGGTGGGTTGATGTGAGTGGACATCATGGCGGTTTGAGTCTTAACAGACTAGGAACGGATTTTTAATTCACATTATTATTATTAATAATTTATTATTATTAATATTTTATTATTATTGTAGTTGTTGTCGTCATCTTCGTTGTTGTTGTTAGCATAATACACAGTGCAAAATACATATACATGACTAATTTTCTCAATTGTACGAATGAAGTTCAGAGTGATTGTTAATCCAACATCACTATTAAAAAATTGTTGAAAATGTCATGACCCATATCGTCGCGAGTGGCACTCACACTAAACCTTTAATGACCCGAAATGTCAGTTTTATAAAATTTCATAAAATTACCGTTTTATCCTTCTCGATTTTGGCATCGAGTTATTTCTGATTGGATTTTGAAATTTGATTTTGAACTTTGGGTAATTTGAATAATTTTCTACTTCCTCTTGTGTTCTAATTATTTATTTGTATCAAAGATATGGAGAGTGAAGGCTGCAGATAGCACTCTTGAAACTTCCACACTTAAACGTGCTATATTCGTATACTTTCTTTAGTGATTGTGCATTTAGAACTTTCCGGTAACGCGTGAGAGATTGAAATTTCGAAGTTAAAAATAGATATATTGCTAGCATGTTGCAAGAACTTGCTTTTATTTCATAAATATAGCTTGATTGAAGAGGGCCTACCTGGATTTATTGTAGAACAAGGGCCTATAGCGGTCACTTTTCGAACTCCGTTGGTTGAGGTATATATTTTCTTGATTTTTTGTTTTGTTAATTTTGTTGTTTGGTATTATGGTAATGAGGGATGAAAATAAATTAGGATTACTAGAGTAAATGTATCACAAGCATGGCAACAACTTGTCATGATTTCAGAGAAGTTACTTCGAGGGATACTATGATATGTTAAATTTTCTCGAGTCATCAAAGTTTTTTTTTATTTTTTATCGTTTTCCATTATTGTTAGTTTTATATGACTCTTGATCTTAATGTGCTATTTTTTATTTATAAATTTGATATTTTATTTGGCTGTGAGATTTTGTTCATGCATGTTGGATACTATTTATGATTTTTAAAGGCATGAATGACTTTGTGGTTATGACTTTGCGATATTCGAGGCCAAAGAGCTGGAGAATTTACCCTCCGTATTTAGCGGCGTAAATGGTCTTGTGATTATTTTATGACACCATTATGAATGCCCTTAGAAAGTTTATGCCCTGATTTTAAGTTTCTTGGAATGTTGAGTTTGTTATAATATGTTATGCTTCTAATCAATTTTTATTCTATTGTAGGTCTTTGATGAAGAGTATAACATTTGCGGTTAACCAGCTTCCTCTTCTTTCTCCTACATCTCTCCTTTTCAATATAAAAAACACATGCCAGAGAAATAACTTACTTATGAACGTTGCATAATTGTTATTTAAAATTTGGAGACTTTGAGCAATGGTAAAGTTTTCTCCATCTATAGGTTATGCATTCAAGTTGTGGCAGCAACCATTAAAGCTTAGATTAGGCTATCTACATCACTCCCCTTGGAGAGCAGTCCTTTTCCGAATAATGCTAACACAAAATATTTTGTGAACCAGGCTACGTTGTATGTAACTTAGTATAATGCTTTGCTTTTTTTCCCGTGGAAATCATTTTAAAAGGCTGATGATTATTCCTTAGAGATAGTTTTGCTCATCTTGCAGTTTAAAAATTGTTAAATGTAAATAGGACCTCAACTATCATGAGTCTTATGAAGTGTGCAAAATAGGCTTATGATGTTTTCAGTTATATTGAACATATACACATATAGTAAGTATACTCATTGCGCAGAAAATAATTATGGCACTCAATTTCAAGAATTCATGTTTTGATATTCTATATAAAATTTTATGGGAAGTGCTAAATTGCCAGAAAATTTAGCCAGAATTTGGCCAGAAAATTTTAAAAACTATATTTTAAAAAAAAAAATAAACTGATGTTTTTTCCATTTTTTAGTTAAAATGTATTAAATTTAAAAGGGTAAAAATGTTTAAAAAGGTAAAATAACATAGATAAAATATCATTCTGATCAAATTTTCTAGCCAAAAAGATTTTTCCAAATTTTATTACCTAAATGTACTATCCATAAGCTTACGTATTATCTATTTTTTTTTTTTAACAATAATAAAGTTTCTCACTAGATAATTATGTAATTTGATGTACACCACTTATATATTGGTAACTAAAATGTGTTTTTTTTCTTAGGAAATGCCTTTGTATTCTTATTTTTTTCTTTAGTTTTTTGATAATGTTAATTAAAGAGGCAATGATTTATTATCTCATGAAAAATTCATTCATTAAAGGTTCTTGAGTTATGTGATAATAACAAATAATTTAATTCATGTTGGAAATAATTTTTAAATAAGTTTTTTGTTTCATTATTTTTAATGTACAAATATTAGTAAAGGATTATTTGCAAGCTCAATCCAATTATTTTAGACCGCGTGAAGCGTGGGCAAATTGCCTAGGAAGGAGATAAATTATAGGTCCCACATACAAATGGCAGCCAAAGAGGACCTCATACAACTGACAATGCTTATGCCTCTTACAAAATAAAACTTTTCGTACTAACTATGATACACTAAGGGATCACAGTCCTAAATGGAACGACATGAATATGTGTAGTACTATAATGCTGCTCCGGCGTAGAAAGAAGTTGTCATGGGATATCCTCAGATCTATAGGCCTCCTAGCCTTCTTCTTTAAAGTTTTACTAGACAGGCAAACCCCAAGATATTCATGAGATCTATCACCATCACCATCGATGACATATGTATGCAAATTTAGTTTACAATATATAAAAATCATAAATTAAATATATTTAGTGTTAGCAAAATAAATTAACTTACATACTAATTATAGTCTATCATTCTCCCACTCTTCCTACTCACTTGTTTCATTTTCATCTTTCTTCCATTCTTCCTCTTCAGTTCTTTCATTTTCACTGTCTCATTCGTCCTCCTAGATGATTTATTTTCCTCATATATTTTTTTTCTTAGCATTTTTTACTGTCTCATCATCAGAAACTTCTTCTAATATGTGTTGAGGATGCTCTGATGTGGTTTCCAATTCAACATCAACTTCTTGTTGAACAATTGTGACATCATTTTGGTACGCCACATCTAACACATTCTCAATTCAATCCTTCCACAGACTTACTCTTTATAACAACCCACCAATCGACCTTATCTCTACTTAACATATATGGAGCGTAATGCACTTGCTTAACATTTTGTGCAATCATAAAAGGATCATAACTTCCGTATTGTCTATTGTGCTTAACTTCAAATATATAATGTTTCATTGTGCTTCTATGTGATGGGCCAAACCACTTACATAGAAAAATACTATGTTTTTTGTCTGAATATCTTGCTTTAATAATCTCATGAATAACACCATAATATTCAACAGTTTAACCATTACCATTGACATCACCTTGAACACACACGACTATTATTAGCTTTCTTTTACCTAGAAACATCTTTAGTTTGAAACTTAAAATCATTCACACAATACTAATTCATTGTTTGAATTTGAGATTCAGGTCCAAGTGCAACTTCTTTCATTAATTGCAATTCTTCGACTTTTGAGCATTCATCATAAACCTACATATTGTTATTCAAAATAATACAATATAGTTTAAAATGAATACATTATACTTATTGATTCAGTATAAGCTCAAACACTTATATATTCTTTTAGTCATTTGAAAAACCTCGTATATATGGCTTCATTAGCCCTTGTGCATACGAACAAGCTGATAATTGTACATTGAACTTTTTTGTATACTTGACAAGGCAGAATGCAGACTCTCTTCACATAGTGGACAACTAGCCTCTTCTAATTATTGATAGAAACATCTTGCTTCTTCATTATGAACTTCATCAAAATAATGTTCGGGCTCCATCCCACCTTGAACTCCAAAATCATCATTGAGCATTTTTATGAACCCTTTCATGTACAAATGTATCATGTGAATCCTATCATGTGAAATTTTATCATGTTTAACCCTATTATGTTCAATCATAATTTGACCATGTGAAAGCATATTATATTGATCCACGGGTAGCGAGTTGTAAAATATATCATTTAATCCATCTATTTCTCCATGATCAATCCATACAAAATATCTAGATTTAAATCCATTACAATACAAATGAACCATAACTATATCTGTATTTAAAAATTTCAAGCACTTACATACACTACAAAGACACCTAACCAATTCATTTTTCTTAAACATATCAAGTGTCAATGCATGATTTATAAAACCTTACACCATAAAAAATTTCTGATTCCAAGCCACCACCAGTTTGATAATCCATGTCATACATCCACAAACGATGATCCATATATGAAATTATGGATATTCAATTAGAACTTAGATTTATTAATTAATTAACTATATTTAACTAATTTATATTGCTAATATATATTTATTATTACTTAATAATTATATTTATTATCACTTACTAAATTAGTTCAATGTTAATTCATAAAGACTACAATTCATCAAGATTTTAAAGTTCACAACTTAAGTTCATAAATTGTACAATTCAAGATTTTGAAAGTTCACAATCTAAGTTCATAAATGTTACATTTCAAGATTTCTAAAGTTCAAGCTTAATTAGTTCATAAAGACTACAATTCATTAAAATTTCTAAAGTTTACAACCTAAGTTCAGAACTCTACAATTCAAGATTTCTAAAGTTCACAACCTAAATTTATAAATCCTACTATAAAAGATTTCTAAAGTCCAAGCTTAATTCAAAGTTCTAAAAATTCAAATTGAAAAGAAAACAATCCTATAATTTTTCTAAGTTCAAGTATAAAATTCCAAAATTCAAGTATATTTTCTAAAGTTGCAAGTTCATGATATTCACGTTCTAAGTTCTAAATTCATGACATTCAAGTTGATTTTTTTAAAGTTCAAGTACAAAAATTTCAAAAATCAAGTATAATTAAAGTTAAAAAATTCTATAATTCAAGTTGATGATATTGAAGCTATAAATTCTAATTAGTTCTAAAGTTCTAAAGTTTTAAAATTATAAAAACTAATAATTTTTCTAAGTTCAACTTCAAAAATCCTAAAATTCAAGTTCATGACATTGAATATCTAATTTCTAATTAGTTCTAAACTTCAAAAATCATACAATCCAATATTTTTTCTAAGTTCAACTTCAAACATCCTAAATTCAAATATTTTTAGAATTCAAGTTCTAACTTGTAACTTCTAATTACTTCTAAAGTTCTAAACTTCAAAAATTCTTCAATTGAAACTCAAAATCCCTAATTTATAATCTAATTAAAATAAAAAAACCTCAATTCAATGACCAAATCCTAAAATCAAAATTATACGTTCATTAACTAATTCACAATCAAATTTACAAACTAACAATGTGAATAACATAAATTGAACAAACTAAATATAATAAACTAACATAGAAATAACAAATTACTCAAATTGAAAAAAAACTAACATAAATTCAAGATCCAAACCTTAATAATTAGTTGAGAGAATTAATATAGTTTAAGAGGGGAACTCGGGGTGGCAGTGGTGGGAGGTGCAGGGTGACAACTTGGGGGTGGAAGGCTGCGGAAACAGTTGGGGATGGCAATGTGGTTGGGTGAATTTAAAGAGAAGAACAGATGAGAAGAACGAAAGAGGGAAAGAAGGAAAATGAAAAAAAAAAAACGTGTATTGTTAGAACAACTGAACAAGAATTATAAAATTACAAGGAATCAAAAATAAAATTTGCTTGGCTTAGAGGCATGTTAATACGTTTCTTGAAGGTAGTTGGAGTCTCTCCCACAAGCAATCGGAAGAATAAATAACAACTCTATCTTCGAGATTCAACTAAGCCACAAAACAAGTAGCATTCAAGAATGTTGCTCTTCTATTCTTGAATTGAAATCGATTAATGTCTCACAAATGTTTTTCAAGGAAAAGTAGTTTTTGAGTGCTTATCTTTTCAACCAAAAGAAACTCAATTTATAGTACAAAAGTTTTGCAAGAAAAAGCTTTTAATTAAACAATATTTATTATAGGTTCATGAATTGAAAAGAAAAAACTTAACTTCCAAAAATCAATAACGTAGAATTTTAAAAGTGTCTTGAAAAACATCTATAACATAGAATTAAAACAAAATGAATGTTAAAACTCACATTCATTAGTTTTGTTATTTCAAAACTATTAACGGATGAATTTGTTTCAAAATTAATTGAAACACTAACTCTTACAATCCCCCACTTGTTTCAAGAAATTTTTTATCTTTGAAAAATTCAAAAAATATTTTGAGACATTAATCTAACAATGTGCATCAATAATGGTGTCTTTTGGACTTGAACCATTAGCTAGTGAAGGCTTTCTAAATCATTGACTACTTAGTGAACAAATCTTGAACTAAGTGGTTCATTGAATGAAGTTAGAAAAATACTCCACGCATATCATTATGTTCCGGTGAAAATCGAAATTCTTTGACACTTTATGACCATGTGTCCTGAATCCTTTTAGCCAAGTGCTTTAAGATTTCCCCATTAAAATCTTATTGAAGCGGCCTCCACTTCGCACTTAGTGCGGTGAATTCATCAAGAGTAACTTTGCATACTCCAACCAAATAGTCTATGAACTTCATTAAGAAAAATTAATCTCATCCTCCTTTACAGCAAAGTATCGGTAAATCCATCAAGATTATTCCTACACACTCCAATCGAAATCGATTTATAGACTTATTAAGAGAATATAATCTCATCCTTCTCTTCAGTAGGAATATCAAAAAAATTTATCAAGAGTTTTCTTACTAACTCCAACTGAGATCGGTCTTATAAATTTATTAAGAGAAAAGAATCTCAATCATGCACATCTGTTTATTTCATTTTAGTTTGAAAATGGGAATTTTATTGATGTACTTCACAATTGTAACTTTATTTGTTTTTTCCCTTTGAACCCAAGATTACATCATTAGGTAGGGTAACCATAAAGTACAATTAATTTACAACAGGCTTTATTCCCATCCCATTACAAGTTTCCACCACTAACTCTTTGCCTAACCCTTTAGACAAAGGATCCGCTAAATTAAACTTGGACTTCACATATTGAAGCGATATCACGCCTTTCTCCAATAATCTTCTAACATGATTATGTTTGAGACGAACTTATCTCGACTTGCCATTGTAGCAATTACTTGAAGCCCGAAATTGTAACATCTCGCAACTAGAAAGAACTAGAAGGAAGTTTAAAATCTGGAAATAGTTATTTTTGGGAAGAATTTAAAAATATGGAAATTTGGTAAAGGTGTTAAAGTGAGTTTTTGGTCAACTTCAAACGACCATAACTCCTAACTCAAGCATTAGGTGTAGTTCCAGGTATGGTTGGAAAGCTCTTTCCAATGCCGCCAAGTTTGTGTGATTCCGAGTTCGTATGAGTGAGTTATACCCTTTGGAAGTTGGGTTGTTGGATTAAGGAAATGTCCAATCCAGAATTTTAAGGGGTATTTTAGTCTTTTCACTGCCCTATTATTTTAATCCCTTTTTAAGAGTTTAATATGGGTCAAATCAGATTTTAGTCAGTTTTAGAATTTGGAATTTCACGCTACGGCTAAAGAGAAAGGAGAAGAGAAAAGAAGAAGGAGAAAAATAGGGAAAATTCATCAAGATAGATCAAGGAAGTTAGTGCTTCGCCAAGGATTTACTTCTATTAGGTATGTGAGACTCACATAACATTGGGATCATTCTCCCACATGCCAAGCATATTTATTTCAGTTTGGATTCGTCCTAAAAGCATTTGAATACTGATGATCTTGATATCTATTCTTGAATTCATATATTGTTCTTGAATTTGACTGAGTTGGGAAGTTTCTGAGTTCGTTATGTCGCATCATAGAGTTGTTTCGAGTTAGGTTCTTAGGTACATTTGTTAGGTATCTGTATCTAAAAGTAATTTGAGAAAAAGAACTGAGTTTGGGTGAATTGGGGTTGGAAAACGAAGAAGAAATTTCGTTGGATGAAATTAAAGGGTGGTTGCGCGCCTAGTGCCCAGTTTTGAAAGATTCTACTTCGCGTTGCTGAGCTGGCACGAGGTGTTTTGCCTCAATACATTTTCAGAACCTAAATTTAATTATGCCTCCGCATCGCAGACCCACCTTCAAATCTTGATTTTTGGTCTTTTCTCATGTTTAGCTATCTAAAAATCATTCCTAAACAACATGAGATCTTTCCAAACCCAAATCCTAATCCTTGAATCTATAATTCAATTCAAGGATCAGTTAAGAGTCAAGTCAAGATCAGCTAATAGTCAAGTTAAGATAAGTTCGTAAAGTTTTCCAAGAGTCTTTCACAAATGTTTTAACTTTGTTTTAAGACTTAAGTTTTGAGTTCAGTAAAGATGTAAAGTTGAAGTTCTTTTCTTCAAAGAAGTATAAGGGGACTATGTATTCCCAAAGAGATTAAAAAATGTTTTCACATTTAAACAAGAACAAAAACTGAGATTTCCAAAGAGCCTTTGGGCTAGTTTTCAGAAAAGATTTATAGCTTTCTAAATGAAGCCAGATGGGAAACTGAGATTTCTAAGATAGCCTTTGAGCTAAGTTTTTGAGCACTAATCTCAAATCACAGAAGAAGTATGTTTTTTAAAAAACATAAGAGCTAAGAGCTAGTATATTTTGGAAGTAGTATTGAACACCGAATTGGGGGCGAGCATAAGTTCAGATAACTCACGTCTCCATAAAACCATGTAGCCACCATGGGTAGAAAAGGGTCATACTTTTTAGATGAACCTTTTTCACAATAGACTAGTGGATCCACTTAGTAGTTCAGGTCTTATACCTTTGGTCGGGTATAGTTTGCGCTGGCAGCATGAGGTAGATCATTGTATCATCATTATAACTCTTATGTGATGGTTGTCGGTTAGCAAAACCCCCATAGAAGTTATTGTATTTTTATATACAGCAGTCTATTGTATTTTTACATATATTTCAGAGTTATTTTGTATGCTTGTATATATACAGAGTTGACATGATGTTTTTGAACAACATTTCTTAATATTGCACTTGTTTTAATTAAATTTCTTTATATTGAAATGAGTTCAGTTAAGTATTCATGAGTTGAGAAGAGCCAAGGTAAGTGTTTCTTTAAGATTTCCTTTCAAGCCTATGTTGTTTTAGCATTCCAACTTGCATACTCTTACATTCAATGTACTGATGCCAGGTTGTCTGCATCGTCTTATGATGCAGACACAGGTAACTAGGATTGGCATTCCAGCGCACCGTTGATCCAGTGAGCAGTTCAGAGTCAGTCGGTGAGCCTCCTTGCATTCCCGAGGATCTATTTTCATTGCTTTCTAGTTAGTTCATTAGGATGTTGTGGGTTGTCCCAACATCTATCTCAGTTGTTTTAGAGGCTTCATAGACATTCAGATGATAGTCCTTTGAGTCTTTTCATTATCATTTCTTATTGTTAAGACTTGGGTTACCACTTTTGGCCAAGTTGAATGTTTAACCTTTAAACATTCTCAGTTATTTTATTATTTAGTTCTGTTAAGTGTTATTAATCATTATGAGTATAAATACTATCTTCCGCTGAGTTAAGTAAGCCAGGCCAAGGGTTTGCTTGGGGCCAGCAATAGTCTTTGAGTACTAGTCCCGCCCAGGGTGTAGGCTCGGGGTGTGACAAACTTGGTATCCGAGCATAATGTTTAGGAGTCCTAGGGAGTCTATGAAGCTGACTCCTTAAGGTGCGAGGTGCGATCAACTGCAAAAAGTCAGTAATAAAGAATCCGCTCTCCGATAAGCGAAAGAAAGCAGGTCAAAGTCATATATACATTTGCAGGGTGTTTGCACCACCTTTGAAATACCTGTTGTAAGCTAACACCATGTGTAAGACCTGTACCCAAGGAAAAGTACTGCCATACATTATCAGCCCATTGACTCTTCAGAAAAAGATACTGCATGGTTTCCACTGTTGGTCGATTACAACACCTAGACCTTGAGGGCATTGTATATCCAAGTCTTATCAGAATGTCATCCGTAGAGTCCTAATTATCTGTGTGAAGTGCGCTTCATCTATAATTAGGAGGCTACAATATTTAGGAATTCCTTCACTTCTTTCACACTCATCTCGTGTGTTAGAGTTTATCTCTAAAAAGTTTCCCTCTAATTCGTGCCTGCACGTGTTTTAGATAATCATGCCTCCACGAAGAGCAGTCAGAGGTCGTCCAGCTAGGAGGAATGTTGAGGAACAAGAGTTACCCAATGCACCTGAAGTGCAACCACAAGGAGAAGTTACTAATGCTGAGTTTATAGAGGCTATATGGATGCTCAATCAAGTTGTGACCAACCAAGCTGGACAGCAAAGAGGAGCTCGACAAGAAAAGGCTGATACTTCAAGGATTCGTGAGTTCTTGTGGATGAATCCCCCAAGTTTCACTGGTTCGAGCACTACAAAGGATCCAGAGAACTTCATAAAGGAACTGAAAATGGTGTTCGATATGATGCATATTACTAATACTGTGAGAGTTGAGCTAGCTTCATATCAGATGAAAAATATTACTAGGACTTGGTTTGATCAGTGGAAAGGGGGTAGAGCTAAGGATGCACCACCTGGGAGTTGGGCATATTTTGTAAAGGCTTTCTTGGGACGTTTCTTTCCCTGAGAACTGAAAGAGGCTAAGGTACGAGAGTTCCTCACACTTAAGCAAGATTCTTTGAGTGTTCATGAGTATGGATTGAAATTCACCCAACTGTCTCGCTATGCTCTGAAAATGGTTGCGGACATGAGGAGTAGGATGAGTCTGTTTGTTGCTGGGTTGTCCGGTCTATCAAGCAAAGAGGGTCGGGGTAGCAATGCTTATTGGGGGCATAGACATTTTAAGGTTAATGGTCTATGTGCAGCAAGTAGAGGAAGAGAAGCTGAGGGATACAGAGGAATTCAAGAATAAGAGGGCTAAGACAGGGAATGAGTCATGGCAGCAGAAGAGTAATGCCAACCGGTCATCCTTCCAACATAAATAGAAGGGACCTACTCCATCATCTGCTAGTTCACCTGCACCTAGGAACAAAGGTGAGTATAATGGTCAAAATTCCAGAGCTAAGCCTGCCTATTCTCAAGGTAGTGTGGCGCAAGGGGGTAGTAAGCCTCTTGCCTGTGCCAAGTATGGTAGGAACCACTTAGGTATTTTTCATGAGGGCTCTAGTGGTTGTTTCAAGTGTGGTCAGACTGGTCATTTCATGCGAGATTATCCAAAGAACAAGCAGGGAAATGGTAATGGGGGCAATAAAGCCCAGTCTTCTTTAGTTGCTCCACCAGACAAAACTGCACCTAGAGGGACTACTTCTGGTACTGGCGGAGGAACAAACCACTTGTATGCTATCAACAATTGCCAAGAGCAAGAGGATTCACTAGATGTTATCAATGGTATGATTCAAGTCTTTGACTTTACTGTTTATGCCTTGTTAGATCCAGGAGCGAGTTTATATTTTGTAACTCCATATGTTGCTATGAACTTTGATGTTATTCCTGAGCAACTTAGTGAACCATTTAGTGTCTTTACGCCTGTTGGTGAGTCTATTCTAGCAGAGAGAATCTATCGTGATTATCCCATTTTCATCAATCACAAGAGTACTATGGCTAATTTAATTGAGTTAGATATGGTAGATTTTGATGTAATTCTTGGTATGGACGACTTCATGCCTATTATGCCTCAGTTGATTGTAGAACTCGAGTAGTCAAGTTTCAGTTTCCAAATGAGCCAGTCTTAGAGTGGAAAAGCAGTTCAGCAGTGCCTAAGGGTCGTTTCATTTCATACCTTAATGCAAGGAAGTTAGTTTCTAGGGGGTGTATCTATCACTTATTCCGAGTTAATGACTCGAGTGTTGAGGTACCTATTCAGTCAGTTCCAGTAGTAAAAGTGTTTCCAGAAGTCTTTCCAGATGATCTTCCCGGAGTCCCTCCTGAGAGAGAGATAGACTTTGGTATAGATCTTCTTCCAGATAATCGTCCGATCTCTATTCCGCCAATTAGAATGGTACCAGCAGAGTTGAAAGAATTAAAAAAGCATTTAAAGGATCTATTAGATAAGGGCTTTATTCAACCAAGTGTCTCACTTTGGGGCGCTCCGGTCTTATTTATGAGAAAGAAAGATGGTTCCCTTAGGATGTGTATAGATTACCATTAGTTGAACAAGGCTATCATCAAGAACAAATATCCTCTTCCGTGAATCGATAATCTTTTTGATCAGCTTTAGGGTGCTTCCTGTTTCTCAAAAATTGACCTCAGATCAGGCTATCATCAGTTAAGAGTAAGGGAGTGTGTTATTACAAAGACAACTTTCAGAACCCGATATGGTCATTATGAGTTTTTGGTCATGTCATTTGGTTTGACTAATGCACTAGCAACGTTCATAGATCTTATGAATAGAGTCTTCAAACCTTATTTAGATATGTTTGTTATCGTCTTTATTGATGACATACTAATCTATTCAAGGAATGAAAAAGATCATGTTAGTCATCTCAGAATAGTTCTTCAGACTTTGAAAGATAAAGAGTTATATGCTAAATTCTTTAAGTGTGAATTTTGACTTGAGTCTGTGGCATTCTTAGGCCATATTGTGTCTGGAGAGGGGATTAAAGTTGATACTCAGAAAATTGAGGCAATGCAGAATGGCCTAGACCCACATCTCCAACTGATATTAGGAGTTTCTTGGGTTTGGCTGGCTATTATAGAAGGTTTGTAGAGGGTTTTTCATCCATTTCGTCCCTTTTGACGAAGTTGACTTAGAAAATAGTGAAATTTCAATGGACTGAAGTTTTTTAGAAAATCAGGAATTGAAGAAGAGGTTGACTACTGCCCCAGTTTTGACTTTATCGGAAGGTACTCAAGGTTTTGTGGTGTATTGTGATGCATCTAGAGTTGGTTTGGGTTGTGTATTAATGCAGAATGGCAAGGTTATAGCTTATGCCTCCAAACAATTGAAAGTTCATAAGAAGAACTACCCAACCCATGACTTAGAGTTGGTTGCTGTGATATTCGCTTTGAAGATATGGCGCCATTATTTGTATGGTGTTCGTGTTGATATATTCACTGATCATAAGAGCCTTCAATATGTGTTAACTCATAAAGAGCTTAATCTCAGACAAAGGAGGTGGTTAGAATTACTCAAGGATTATGACATGAGTATTCTTTATCACCCAGGTAAGGCTAATGTTTTTGTTGATGCCTTGAGCAGGTTGTCCATGGGTAGTGCCGCCCATGTTGAGGAAGAAAAGAGAGAGTTGGCAAAAAATGTGCATAGACTGGCATGCTTAGGAGTCTGACTAATGGATTCCACAAAAGGAGGAATAGTGGTGACGAATGGGGCTGAAACTTCATTAGTGTTAGAAGTGAAAGAAAAGCAAGACCAAGGTCCCATTTTACTGGAATTGAAGGAAAATGTTCATAAGAAAAAAATATTAGCTTTTGAACAAGGGGGAGATGGTGTATTGAGATATCAAGGTAGGTTGTGTGTACCTATGGTGGATGGGCTCCAAGAGAGGATCATGGAGGAAGCTCATAGCTCGAGATATTCCTTTCATCCGAGTTCCACAAAGATGAATCATGACTTGAGAGAGGTTTATTGGTGGAATAGCATAAAGAAGGGCATTGCAGAATTTGTTGCTAAGTGTCCAAATTACCAATAAGTGAAAGTAGAGCACCAAAGGCCCAATGATTTGGCTCAAAATATAGAACTTCCAGAATGGAAGTGGGAGATAATCAATATGGATTTCATCACAGGTTTATCAAGGTCTTGCAGACAGCATGATTCTATTTAGGTGATTGTCGACAGAATGACAAAATCTACCCACTTTTTGCCAATAAAAACTACCTATTCAGTAGAGGATTATGCCAGGTTATATATTTAGGAGGTGGTAAGACTTCATGAACTCCCTATTTCAATTATATCAGATAGGGGTGCATAATCAATTTTGGAAGTCATTCCAAAAAGGCTTGGGTTCAAAGGTGAACTTAAGTACTGCCTTTCATCCTTAGACTGATGGGCAAGAAGAGCACACTATTCAGACATTAGAAGATATGTTGAGGGCTTGTGTGATTGATTTCAAAGGGAATTGGGATGATCACCTACCTTTCATTGAGTTTGCTTACAACAACAGTTATCACTCTAGCATCCATATGGCTCCTTATGAAGCTCTTTATA
Source organism: Solanum pinnatisectum (assembly GCA_035578085.1). Classification (NCBI taxonomy): domain Eukaryota; kingdom Viridiplantae; phylum Streptophyta; class Magnoliopsida; order Solanales; family Solanaceae; genus Solanum; species Solanum pinnatisectum. Next base: position 40,246,790 of record CM069083.1, on the reverse strand, counting down.
GAAGATGCAGATCTCCTATTTGATGGTTTGAATTTGGTGAAGCAGGGTTGATAGGACCAAACTTAGTTAACCAAGCTATGGAGAAGGTGGAAGTGATTCAGGAAAGGTTGAAAATGGCACAGAGTCGTCAAAAATCGTACACTGATGTTAGGGGAAGGGCATTAGAGTTCAAAGTAGATGATTGGGTATATCTCAAAGTTTCACCTATGAAGGGTGTTATGGGGTTTGGTAAGAAGGGGAAGCTTAGTCCCCGGTATATTGGACCTTATCTCATAGCTAAGAGGATTGACAATGTAGCTTATGAGTTGGAGCTACCACAAGAGTTAGCACCGGTTCATCCGGTATTTCACATCTCTATGTTGAAGAAGTGCATGGGTGATCCTTCATTGATCATACCAACTGAAAATATTGGGATCAAGGATAGCTTATCTTATATATGAGGAGATTCTAGATCGCCAAGTTCGCAAACTGAGAACAAAAGAGGTAGTATCAGTCAAAGTCCTTTGGAGGAACCAATTTGTTGAAGAAGCTACTTGGGAAGCTGAAGAGGACATGAAGAAGAGATATCCTCATCTCTTTAAATCGGACGAAGTGCAGATCAAGGTACTAATTTTCTTCTTAGTGTTCTTTAAATTATGAGTGAGCATGTTGTTTATCTGCATTTGCTTGTTGGGTGTTTGAATTTAATGTTACACCTTAAGCCTAGTAAGAGTAATCTCATTCGAGGACAAATGTTCCCAAGGGGGATATATTGTAACATGTCGCAACTAGAAAGAACTAGAAGGAAGTTTAAATTCTGGAAATAGTTATTTTTGGGAAGAATTTTAAAATCTGGAAATTTGGTAAAGGTGTTAAAGTGAGTTTTTGGTCAAATTCAAATGGCCATAACTCCTAACTCAGGATGTGTTAGGTGTAGTTCCAGATATGGTTATTAAGCTCTTTGAATGATCTTTCAAACGCCGCAACGTTTGCGTGATTCCGAGTTTGTATAAGTGAGTTATGCCCTTTGGAAGTTGGGCTGTTGGATTAAGGAAATGTCCAATCCGGAATTTTAAGGGGTATTTTAGTCTTTTCACTGCCCTATTATTTTAATCCCTTTTTAAGAGTTTAATATGGGTCAAATCAGATTTTAATCAGTTTTAGAATTTGGGATTTCACACTAGGGCTAAGGAGAAAGGAGAAGAGAAAAGAAGAAGGAGAAAAACAGGGCAAATTCATCAAGATCGATCAAGGAAGTTGGTGTTTCACCAAGGATTTACTTCTATCAGGTATGTGAGGCTCTCATAACGTTGGGATCATTCTCCCACATGCCAAGCATATTTATTTCAGTTTGGATTCGTCCTAAAAGAATTTGAATATTGATGATCTTGATATCTATTCTTGAATTCATTTATTGTTCTTGAATTTAACTGACTTAGGAAGTTTCTCAATTCGTTATGTCGCATCATAGAGTCGTTTTGAGTTAGGTTCTTAGGTACATTTTCTGAGTATCTGTATCTAAAAGTAATTTGAGAAAAAGAATCGAGTTTGGGTGAATTGGGGTTGGAAAACGAAGAAGAAATTTCGTCGGACGAAATTAGAGGGTGGCCGCGCGCCGCGCGCCGCACACCTAATGCCTAGTTTTGAAAGATTTTGCTCCACGTCACGGAGCTAATACGAGGTGTTCTACCTCAAAAGACGTTTTTGGAACCAAAATTTAAATATGCCTCCGCGCGCGGACCCATCTTCAAATCTTGATTTTTGGTCTTTTCTCATGTTTAGCTATCTAAAAATCATTCCTAAACAACATGAGATCTTTCCAAACCCAAATCTTAATCCTTGAATCCATAATTCAATTTAAGGATCAGTTAAGAGTCAAGTCAAGATTAGTTAATAGTCAAGTTAAGATAAGTTCTTAAAGTTTTCCAAGAGTCTTTCACAAATGATTTAACTTTATTTTAAGACTTAAGTTTTGAGTTCAATAAAGATGTAAAGTTGAAGTTCTTTTATTCAAAGAAGTATATGGGGACTATGTATTCCCAAAGAGATTAAAAAATGTTTTCACATTTAAACAAGAACGGAAACTGAGATTTCCAAAGAGCCTTCGGTCTAGTTTTCAGAAAAGAGTTATAGCTTTCTAAATGAAGCAAGAAGGGAAACTGAGATTTCCAAGATAGCCTTTGAGCTAAGTTTTTGAGCAGTAATCTCAAATCACGGAAGAAGTATGCTTTTTAAAAACATAAGAGCTAGTATATTTTTGGAGTAGTATTGAGCACCGAATTGGGAGCGAGCATGAGTTCAGATAACTCGCGCCTTCATAAAACCGTGTAGCCACCATGGATAGAAAAGGGTCATACTTTTTAGATGAACCCTTTTCACAATAGACTAGTGGATCCACTTAGTAGTTCAGGTCCTATACCTCTGGCCGGGTATAGGATACACTGGTAGCGTGAGGTAGATCGCTGTATCATCACTATAGCTCTTATGTGATGGTTGTCGGTTAGAGAAACTCCCACAGAAGTTATTGTATTTTTATATACATCAATTTATTGGATTTATACATATATTTCAGAGTTATGTTGTATCCTTGTATATACACAGAGTTGACATCATGTTTTTAAACAACTTTTCTTTATATTTCACTTATTTTAAACTGCTTTATATTGAAATGAGTTCAGTTAAGTATTCATGAGTTGAGAAGTGTCATGGTAAGTGTTTCTTTCAGATTCCCTTTCAAGCCTATGTTGTTTTAGCATTCCAACTCGCATACTCGTACATTCAATGTACTGATACTAGTTGGCCTGCATCGTCTTATAATGCAGACACAGGTAACTAGGATCGACATTCCAGCGCACCGTTGATGAGCAGTTCAGAGTCAGTTGGTGAGCCTCCTTGCATTTCGGAGGATCTATTTTCATTGCTTTCTAGTTAATTCATTAGGATGTTGTGGGGTTGTCCCAACATCCATCTCAGTTGTTTTAGAGGCTTCATAGACAGTCAGATATTAGTCCTTTAAGTCTTTTCATTATCATTTCTTATTGTTAAGACTTGGGTTGCCACTTTTGGCCAAGTTGAATGTTTAACCTTTAAATGTTCTTAGTTATTTTATCATTCAGTTTAGTTAAGTGTTATTGATAATTATAAGTATGAATATTGTCGTCCGTTGAGTTAAGTAAGCCAGGCCAAGGGTTCGCTTGGGGCCAGCAATGGTCTTCGAGTGCTAGTCCTGCCCAGGGTTTAGGCTCAGGGCGTGACAGAAATATGGCAGCTTGATTATCATAATAGATAGTTAAAGGTTGTACTGGCTTACTCCACAAAGGAATATCTATCAACATAGATCGCAGCTAATCATCTTCTTCTCCAGCAAAAGACATAGCTATAAATTTTGACTCCGTGGTTGAGTGAGTAATACATGTCTGCTTCTTTGATTTCCAAGAGATCGCTGCTCAAGCCAAAGTAAAAATCCAAGTAGTAAGAGATTTAAGAGTAATGCAGATCAAAATTCCAAGTAACATCGCTATAACCTTCAAGAATAGTTGGAAATGTAGAATAATGTAGGCCAACATTAATTGTACCATTCAGGTATCTTAAAACACGAATTAAGGCATTCCAATGTTCAACTCCAGGATTACTAGTAAACTTGCTCAAAGTTCCTACTGCGTAATCAATATCCGGTCTGGTACAATGCATGGCATACATAAGACTCCCAACAATCTGAGAATATGTCAGATGATCAAGAACATCACTAGAGCTCCGCATTGTTTGATGCTAGGATCAAATGGTGTAGGAGCATGTTTGTCGTCAAAGTGACAAAATCTCTTTAGAACTTTCTCAATATAACTCGATTGAGTAAGAGTCAAGCCATTCGATGATCTCATGATTTTAATGCCCAAAATTACATCAGCTTCTCCAAGATCTTTCATTTCAAATTGAGAAGCTAGAAACGATTTTGTTTCTTTGACTCTTTTAATATCAGTTCCAAAGATCAACATATCATCTACATAAAGACATATTATAACACCAGATTTTTCTTGAAATTTGCTAAATATGCAAATATCACCACTATTTGTTGAGTAGCCATTAAAAATCATTACTATTCTAAATTTCTCATTCCATTGTTTTGGAGCTTGTTTTAATCCATAAAGAGATTTAAGAAGCTTACAAATTTTGTGTTCTCGACCAGGAACAACAAATCCTTGTGGTTGTTTCATGTAAACTTCTTCATCTAGATCTCCATTCAGAAAAGAAATCTTCACATCCATTTGATGAATACCATACTATGAATTGTGGATAAAGCAATCAAAAGTCGAATAGAAGTCATTCGAGCTATAGGTGCAAATGTATCAAAATAATCAATTTCTTTCAATTGAGCAAAACCTTTTGCTACCAAACAAGCTTTGTACTTATATAAGGCACCATCAAATTTCAATTTGTTTCTAAAGATCAATCTACAACCAATAGACTTACATCCAAGAGGGAGGTCTGACAAAATCCATGTATTATTTGACATAATAGAGTGCATTTCATCGTCAATAGCTTCACGCCAGAAAGGAGCATCATGTGAAGACATTGCTTCAGCATAACTTTCAAGATTCTTTTCAACTAAATAAACTTGAAAATTAGGTCTAAAGTCTCTTGATTTGGCTAATCTTGCACTACGTCTTGGTTGACTTTCTTCCAAAGGCTCAACTATTTTCCTTTTAAGAGGAGATATAGAAGAACTTGTATCTTGTTCCAAAGATTCTTTTTTCTTAGGAAATATATGCTCAAAAAAGTTAGCATGCAACGATTCAATAATTGTGTGAGGGCTTGGGGTCTCAAGATTCAAAAATTTATAAGCCTTACTAGTTTGTGAATAACCAATAAATACAAAATCTACTCCTCTATAACCAATCTTAGTTAAATGTTGATCTGATAATTTAACATGAGCCAAACAACCCCATACTTTAAAATAATTTATATTTGGCTTTCGATTCTTCCAAGTTCATATGGAGATGAATCATGTTTCTTGGAAGGAATTCGATTCAAAATATGACATGCAAAAAATAAGGTTTCAGTCCACAAATTTTTAGTGATACCAGATCCATAAAGCATAGAGTTAACCATTTCAATGAAAGTTCTATTTTTTCTTTCTGCTACACCATTTTGTTGTGGTGTATAAGACATAGTCAATTGTTTCTCAATGCCTTCTTTTTCTCAAAATTCAATAAAATTTGATTTTAAATATTCTCCACCTCTGTCAGATCTAATTGATTTAATCTTCAAACTCAATTTATTTTCAACTTCTGCTTTATATGTTTTAAAAGTCTGAAATGCCTTATCTTTTGTTTTTAATGGAAAGACATATGTATACCTTGAGTAATCGTCAATGAAAGTAATAAAATATCTCTTTTCATGACGTGATAATCAATCCATCTCACAAATATCAGTGTGGATTAACTCCAAAAGTGTGGATATCCTTTCAACAGACTTAAAAGGTTTCTTTGTTATTTTACATTTACTACAAGTAATACACTTAGCAACATGATCCTTTCCATAGTCTTTAATTAATCCATTTTTCACCATAAGTTGAATGGATCTAAAATTCACATGATCAAGACGTTCATGCCATAAATCTAAAGATTCCACTTTATAAGCAGAAATATTTTCATTTTCAATATTGGGTTTAAAAATTCCATTTGTAGCATAACCTTTTCCAACAAACATGCCTTGTTTAGAAAAAATAAATTTATCTGCCTCAAAAAATAATTTTAAAACCATGCTTCAAAAGAAGCGTACCTGACACCAAGTTCTTTCGAATATCATGAACATGCAATACGTCTATCAATGTGACCATCTTTCCAGAAATGAATTTCAGTTCAACAGTTCCTTTTCCCACAACCTTAGCATAGGATGAGTTTCCCATATGCAAAACTTTATCGCCCCCCACTAATTCATAGGTCGTGAAAGAATTTCGATTACCTGATATATGACGAGTTGCGTGAGTGTCTATCCACCATTCTACTAGCTCTCCCGCTACAAATGCTTCTGTGACCAATGCCACAAGCTCATTTTTTTGTTATTATTTGTCTTTTCTTTCTTCTTTTCCGCCCTAAGAATTTTACAATCACGTGCATAGTGACCATTTTTATGACAATGATAACATTCATTCGACTTAGAATTGGAATTAGTACGCTTGAAATTCTTACTCTTCTTTGCCTTCAAAAATTTATTATTGTCAGGTTCCTTCTTTGTCGATTTTTCTTCAACAACATGAGCTTTCATGATAGGTTCTTTCAAGATGTTATTGTCACGATATCGTGTCTCTTGTTCAATTTGCAAGTGCTACAATAATTGTTCAAGAGTCAAATCTTCCTTCTTGTGTAAGAGTTTGCTTCTGTACTCCTTCCAAGATGGAGGAAGTTTTGAGACAATAGCACCAACATGAAAGTTTTCATCAAGAGCAATTCCAGATATAGCAATTTTATTCACTATAATTTGAAATTCTTGTACTTGTTCAGTGATTGACTTGTCATCAACCATTTTGAACTCCATATAATTTGAAACAAGAAATTTCTTTGAACTCACTTCTTCTGTTAAATGGATAGCTTTAAGAGTGTTGCAAATCTCCTTAGCAAATTTGCACTTAATATAATATTAATCATAATATTTATTGGACATTCCTCCAAGAATATAATTCTTGCGTAAGCAATCATCATGTTGCCATTTGACAATTTGTTCTTTAATCAGAGTAGACTCGTCTGTTGCTACCTCAGAGCTAGGAATGTCAGGACAAGGTTTCTCAAGAACATATGCCAACTTTAATCGTCTTAAAAAGAATTCCATCTTTCCACACCATCTAGGAAAGTCTTTGCCATCATATATTTCAAAATTAGGATTGTAATTTGGAACAGTGTTTGTTATCGATGTGGATGCCATAGAGACAACTATCTTCAAATCGTTAGAACAACTGAACAAGAATGATAAAATTACAAGGAATCAAAAATAAAACTTGCTTGGCTTAGATGCACGGTAATACGTTTCTTGAAGATAGTTGGAGTCTCTCCCACGAACAATCGGAAGAATAAACAACAACTCTATCTTTGGGATTCAACTAAGCCACAAAACAAGTAGCATTGAAGAATGTTGCTCTTCTATTCTTGAATTGGTGATTTCACCTTTTGATTAATGTCTCACAAATGTTTTTCAAGGAAAAGTAGTTTTTGAGTGCTTATCTTTTCAACCTAAAGAAACTCAATTTATAGTGCAAAAGTTTTGCAAGAAAAAACTTTTAATTAAACATTACTTGTTATAGGTTCATGAATTGAAAAGAAAAAACTTAACTTCCAAAAATCTAACATAGAATTTTAAAAGTGTCTTGCAAAACATCTATAACGTAGAATTAAAACAAAATGAATGTTACAACTCACATTCATGAATTTTGTTATTTTAAAACTATTAACGGATGAATTTGTTTCAAAATTAATTGAAACACTAACTCTTACATATGTGTTCCCAGATATTTTTTAAGAAAACCGATGGATAACGTCGTTTTGTCGGTCACATTTTTAAAATGTTAGACCAATATTTTGACCAAAAGCGACGGACAAAGTGATGTTTTCCATCACTTCTTTCTTGGATATGCACAAGGTCTTCACCTATTCATTTTCGATTTTGGTGTTTAGTGTTCATATTGCTTTCATGTTAATGATACATAACATTGTTGAAGCACCTTTTATGACACGGTCTAATCATGTTTGATATAGCATCTCTTAAAGCATTAGAGTGTACAATGTCTCTTCTATGTTCAATTGTCGAATCAGTATGCTCATATTTGCAAATTGGCAGTACTGTAATACAGATACACACTACTAGGCAAAATAAATGTACATCCTAAAGTGTAGAAGTAGTAGAAGAAGAAGAGAGAGGTGATGATGTGAAAGACGATGACGAAGAAGACAACAAGTAGCTCAAGTTGAATTCTATCTGCAATCGATGATGAAGCGAGACATAAGAAACTGTCTCCTTTTTCTCTTGCTCCTCCAGTTCCTTTAGAGGGATAGCCGCGAGGAATCTCTTGATGAATTCTCTGCAGCATTCTTTCCCCATGCATATCATCTCTTCCTTATCCTTCGTATCATTTTTCTGTGACTTCTCTTCTGCAACAATATTCTCATATATCATACTGTTATCGTCAAACCTTAATATGTATGCTTTGCTGCAACCCTCATATAGCCTTTCTCCCAATGTATCAATAATGTAATAAGCATTTTCTTCCACCTTCAATACGAAAAAATGATCGTTCCAACTTATAATATAAACTTTAGGTTCAAATTCAATACCATCTGTGACACTACTAATCTTGTCCCATATCTGATCAAATGACATTACCCCTTGTAATGAGACGAATTTCTCCGGGCTGAAGAATCCAACAAAGGATTGATCATGCGAGATGGATATAGGTCGAATACCAGCATGCAGGACAGTCTCTAAATCAAAGTGCTTGTTTGGGAAATCATTGATGTAAGTATCATTTTGGCATAGCTTTCTCCATTCGGTAGAACCTTGTAGTATGAGGTTATCAAATTCTGGTCTCGTGGGCATTGCATCTCTATTCGATTGCAGCCAACGGGAGATAACAGCTACTAGTACTGTGCATGCACTCTCTCCAGCAGCCTTGTCACTGCATTGGTCAAAAGATGCAAAGAAGACATCGGTTTTGAGCTTCGTTTGCCTATCCCTACTCTGTAATTCCTTTACTTCCCAAGCAGGCTCATTTTGGTCCTTTGTTTCAGCAGAAGGTTCAGCCTTCTCTACATTCTGTTAGTGAAAAATGCACAAGTATCAGAGGGGCAATGTTTCATATTATACGAATTTTTTTAGTTTAGGATAAAATTCGTACTTTAATCCAGCCTAAACATAATAGAATTGACTCATTAGTACTCTTTTTTAATAGGAATGTTTGATAATGTGACATAGCCTACAACAAAGAGTTACAAGTTCAGATGAATATACAGCTCACAACCAAACATGTACAATTGTTTGATTGTGAAATTTGACCTTGACTTATTCCGAATTTCATATAATGGATGATAATGACAACACATATATTTAGACAAAATTAATATTGGAAGACAGAGTTGCCAACTTATCCTATCTTAACAAGAAAGCATCATTGTTCAAATCTATCATTATCGTTTCAATTATTGTAAGTAATGAGATGTTTAAGAATAAATAAAGTATAGTTGAACCAAATCCCCTTTTGACCAAGGCTATTAAATAGTATTGTTTTCGTTAAACAAATAAGCAAATAGAGACATAATATAGGACTGAGTCATTAGTGTTTGTTTCTGTAAATGTACCTCTTGATTGAGTCGTGAGTCAACACCAAAGCTACAAGTCCTCTTAATCAATGGTTCTTCTTTACTCGGTCTGATGGGTCTAAGACTTAATCGCCTTCTCTTCCAAGAGAACCACCCAACTTTCTTGACTAAGTCAGGCTGAGTTTCTGAACTCGACTCAATTGCCTTCGGCACCTCTGCTTCAATTGTAGATGACTCATCTTCTTGACTCAGCTTGTATCCCTTTCTGTCACATACGCTACTACTCTTTGCTAAACATTGCAGCTGTGTCGACTCGTTCGAGTCACGGACACAGCCTACCGACTCTTTGATCTCACCAAATGTAATGTTGACCTGCAGTTATTCGAATTTGACAAAGTCAGAATAATAATAATCATCATAACAGATGGGATAATTAAAAATACAACCAGGCTTCCTTGTATTTATTTAAAAATTCCTTTTCAGACGATGACATGATTTATTTATTTTCAAGAAAACTATGCTTGGAAAATATATTCAAAGATAAATAATTGATTACTTTATCAGTCATTGCCCCTTTTAACTGACGGAATTAGTCAGCTGTTCACTTTTGCTTAGTTTATTACTAATAAATAAGACTACTAAATTCATAGCAAGATTTGTTCATAACTACGCTCAAATATTTGACTTGTCAAAAAAAAAAAGTTTAAAATAAACAAACAAATAGCTTAGAAGTTTTGATGAAATAGGGAAAATTATTATGAAAATAAAACTAATATTCTTTTGTGAAATCGTGTGAGCACACGTACTTTGATTACACATTTCAAGTTTTGTCCCAAGAAATAATCGAACAAAAAAAAAAAAAGTCCCAACTTGAAGATTTATAAACTAACTACTCCCTCTGTCTCTGTTTGTCCATGTGAGACATTTCAAATTTCAACATTTAAACAAGTTTATTTTTTATAGTAAGTTTTCAGATATTTTGAATTGTGAATTATGACTTATAATACATTTTACATAATTTATAAATATATAAATCTTATTTAAAAAAGTAAAAAATTCCATTTATAAATTTTCGATGAAACATAAATTATTTGACTCTCGAAAAATGAAATATGTCATATGTTGGTACAGAGTAATTGTTAAGGTAATACTTGTAAGCTAACAAATTAAGAGGTTGATCAATCGCACTAGACATTTTTCAATTGATCTAGATAATGAAGAAGAAGATGATGAAACTTACATGAAGCGTAGCTGATACGGAAGTTTTACCAATATTTAAAGTTATTGGAAGCTTTTCTTCAACAACAGACATGGTTCTCGCAGCCAATTCAGCTACATTAACCACCGCTTTCCCAATCACCACCATTTTCTCAAAACTAGTTGCGTACAAGACATTAAAAGAAACATCCCAAGGCGAGTATTTTAGACTCTGATTACCACCAGAAACTTCTGTAAAGCAACAAACATTCTCAAACTCATCTGCATCATTATCCCATTTAACAGAATTGTCTTTCATAAATCTCCGACTTGTGAAATCTTTCTTATATTTATAAAATTGGACTAAACCAAACTTGGATTCTCCTTTCCATTTCATCTCTATTGTCATCATCTTCACCTTTCTTGATTCTTGATTTTCCTTATACAAATCATCAACTCCTAATTCTAGCTTCAATGGCCTCATTTTCACCTTATACTTCCTAGTCACCGCCATTTCAAAAAAAAAAAAAAAAAGACAGAAATAAATGTCTATGTCTGAGACGATATATATATATATATAATATAGTTTCCTTAATAAGCAATAAAACAGAGGAAAGAAGGAAATGAGAAAATGTACTTCCATTGTTTTATTTTATGTGACACATTTTTTATTTAATTTTATTTTTTTTAAAAATGTTATTTTATTATAATTAAAAATAATAACAATTTTTAATTTTAATGAAATAATTTTCAATCATAAAAAGATCTTAAAATTATTTGAGCTCACAAATCTAAAAAAAAATAAAATAAATTTAAATGTCATATCAAGTCAAATGATGAACATATAAAATGAAACAAAAGATGCAGTAAATTAAGAAAAGAAGAGGTGTGGTGTCATACAACAAATGAAGAAGGAACACGTTAACGCGGGAAAGGAATTTCAACACGTGGGGAGTACGCGTGTGTACCAAATCATCTCATAGATTTGGAATATTCGTGTAAAAAAAAAATATGAGAAGAATGCGTATTTTTGTTTTTGTTTTTGTTCCATCCCAATGCCACTTTTTTCTTTCACGTCTTCGCCTCTTTTCTAAACGTGTTAAATTAAATTGGTTTTCTAAGGAGTCGTTTAGTTCATATATTTTTATTATTTTCTTTCATTTTAATTTATTTGTTTTAGTTGGTTGGACAAAAGTTTTTTAAATTTTGTTGTTCTTGACTAAAAATATGTATAATGTATTAAAATATTATTTAATTTTGTAATCTTAAATATACCTTGTGAGATATTGTCAAATTATAAAAAGAACATTCTTTTTAAGTAGTCTGAATATAAAAGTAAGACACATGTATTGAAAATAACGATAGCACCTTTCATGTTTCGCACAAATACTATAAACCCTTAGATATTATTTAATGAATAATAAATCTTGTACACTAGATTAGTTACTTGATGTATTTGGATATAAGTTGTTGGTAATAAGTTATTTGTAATGTCTCATTTCTTGTGAATTTGCTTTTAATTGTGAAATGATCATTTTGCCCTCCCCCTAGCGTTTTCATGCTTATTTGTGTTGCGGGAATAGTTTGTGTGGTCCCCGATGTGTCCAAGTGTTTTTGGTGATTTTGACCCTTTTGAGTTGACAATTCTTGATATAGTTGACTTTGGTTAACATTTTTAGCTTCAAGCATTGGATGGAAATTACGTCAGTTTCATCGCGTTCGAAACATCGAGTTTGAGCTAGTAAGGTGGTTGGTAAGATTTTAGAGGCCTTGGATTGAGTTTTTGGCATTTGGGTGAAAAGTTGGGTTTAAAGCCTTACAAGTGGTCCTGGAGGGAAATTCCATCATTTGACCTCTTTTCGAAAATTTGATGATTCCATTGAGTTTGCAATGTCAAATTTAGTGGGGTAGCATGTCTAGTTTGTTTTTATCGAACCCTGAACGATTTTCGAGGGTCCATTCAGAGGCATTTTTTCCTTATGAAAAGTTGCTGGATTTCAATTTTCGATGTAGGTAATTTTGACCTTCGCTCGCGATCGCAACCCTGGGGCCTCGTGTTCGCGATGAAGCCTTTACTTAGCCTTCGTGATCAAGGACAAGGGCCTTGCGATTACGATGTGAAACTCTGTGCCCTTTGCGATCGCGAGAGCTAGTGGCTTGCGATTGCGATGACCATTTTTCACCTAGACAAAACCTAAAATTCGGGATTCTTCCCATTTTTTCCATTTCCACTATTTTCAATCTTTTAGAGCTTTGGGGAGGCAATTTCTTGGTTGCTTTTTGTGAAAATTCGTGTGGGTAAGCTTTATCTACCAATCCTTCGTTGATTTCATTAATTTTTATCTTCGAAAAACATTTTTAAACCTTGATTTTAAAGTGGGTTTTGGGGGTTTCTCCAATAAGTTGGAAAATTAGTAAATTCTTGATTTAGAGCTCGATTCTTGCTTGTTTTTAATTGGGTTTTAAAGCACAAATCCCTATTGGCTTGTAGAATATGTTTTTTTCAACTAAAAATAACAATCCGATTTTACCCTTTTGATTTTCAAAGTGATGTTTGGTCTATTTTACCCCCGATTTCTAATCCTATCAATGGGTATCATTGAGTTCCTTTTGATGAAATCTTTCTATTCTTCATAGTTGGGGGATCATTTTGGTGATCATGTGGTTGAGAAAATGCTTTGATAGAGTTGTTCGAGTGAAGTTTTGGCCTTTGAGGTAAGTTTGGCTATCCTTCTTTTAGACTAAGATGAGTAAGTGATCTTTCATACGGAGTCAACTATGAAATGAGTTGTAGTATGTGTTTTAGAGGTTGTTAAGTGTTGACATTCTTGTTTAGTTTGTGTGATGCCTATTTGTGACGTTTAGCCCGTGTAGAGGCTCATGCGAAACCAAAATTTGTTGCTAAAAACTTGTGATATGTGAGTAATTGCCTAAATGAGGGATGTGTGACTTATCCTTATATTTGGCATTGAGATGCCCGAGTTAGGGGCATGAGTTGATTTTGAAACATCTTCAAATGAAAGAAATGCTTTTCAAAGTGGTAAAAAATGATTTTAAATGGATTCATCCACTATCCCCATCATTTGAGACATGTTTCATGACTTGTTGAGTTCGAGAACTTTATACTATTAAATTTTTTTACTGAATTAACAACGCCTTTTTGTTGTATGTGTTGTGATGCATTCATCCTCATTTAGCATATCATCGTTCATGAGAATATGAGAAAGTGGAGAAATTCTATTTTTGAGAAAGAAAATGTGTCATCTTACTTATACCTTGACCACGAGCTAAGTGGCAAGTTGATGAGATTTGAGATTATGAGATTGGTATATGGACTGTGAGTCCCCATGAGTCCTTGTTTTGAAGCTAAAGCTCGGCAAGGTGTATACAACAGGTTATGAAATGACCTTAATTCCACCACATCATTTCATCATCTTATCATTCATTATGTTACATTGGCTAGCTTTGTTGTGTTGTGTGACTTATTTATATGTATATTTTTGTGTGTACTTTATTTGCACCATTATTATATAAATTGGCGGGACTAATGTCGGAATAAGACTTTTCTGCGTGTAGGTGGAAGCGTTTTTTAGTTTATTTCTTAAGTCTGATTAGTTACTTATGCTCGATCGGTCTAACCTACAAAGGATATGTGGATTATACTGACCCCCTACTTCTGTTATCCTTTTGATGTAGATCCTAGTCAGGGTGATCTTCGTAGCAGTTGAATGGATCTAACAGGTTTCTTTTCTTTCAGAATTATGGTGAGATACTGCTTTTCAGATCACCATTGGTCTTCATATATCATTTACAATCTTTAATTTAATTTCAAAGACTTGAGATGTATTTCAGAATCTAGAAATGTATTAGATATTCTTTATACTTATGCTACCCAGGTTCAAGATCATCTTTGTTGTTTTCTTATCAATTGTGGTCTGACTTCCCTTTGGAAGTTTCATATGTGTTATTTTTTTTGGCTTACAGACTATTTTGGGGTTCTCGGGGTGTGTGCCATCATGACCTTGACTTTTGAGTCATGAAAAGTTATTATCAGAGTGCTAGCTTCACCGGTTCCATAAGTTAAGAGCATGGTGTCTAGTAGAGTCATGTGGATGGGTACGTAGATGTAACACCTCCGAATTTTGAAAGGTAAGAAGATAAATTTTTAGACTGAAGTCTAGTTTTATGGGTCACATCTACGGACTGTAGAAGATTCTACGGCTGTAGAAGATTCTACGGCCGTAGATGGAAATCGTAGGAAGGGAAAAAAAAGATTTTTTTCCAAAAAATGTCCTTCTTTTTTTTCCAAAAAATGTCCTAGTACCTTTTGTACAGTTAACCAGGAAGGTACATCATCATTTGTATGAGGCATAGATAGGACTTGTAGGTGAGTCCCAAACTTGGTGAATTTTGAGGGTCAAAGTTGGTTTCTACGGCTGGTTACTACAGACCGTAGAAAGACCTATGAACCGTAGAAATGTTTTATCGAAAGATAGGTGATTTCATGGTCCAGTACTTTGTCAAAAGTTGACCAGTACGGACCTTAGAAAGTCCTACGCTCCGTAGGTCCAAACCAGGTCGAGTCCGACAGTTATTTTAAAGGGGCTTTAAGGTCTTTTCCTAATTTTTTTAATCCTATACTACATCTTTTTGCCTTCTATTCTAAGCCCTATGTAATACTTTTAAGCCCTAAATTACCCACTTTAAATTCGTTCTCCTAAATTCCCTAAAATCTTGACCAAATTCATCCTCCCAAATTCTCTCAACCTAAGGAAGAAGAAGAAGAGTTAGGGTTCCATTCAAGTCCCCAATTCACCATATTTCTTGGGATTTGAATGAAAAGGTATGTGAGTATTCACCCATGAAATCCATTCTTCCATGGGGTACCCAAAGCTTTCAATTTATAAATTCAACTTTTAATTGACTAAATTAGGGTTTCAATTCAATCTTTGTGGGTTTCATCCAAATATGATTGATTATTGTTGATTAAGTCTTCTAATGGATGATTTAATGTTAATACATGATATTTAGTTGAGCTTACATTGAACAATGCCTAAATCATATTTTTCAACTATGAACCTATGATAAACCCATGAATCTATGAACTATGAATTTTGAATTATGAAGATATACATATTTTTATGAAACGATTATAAATGATTTGGGGATGCTTTGAAAGGAAAGTATCAATGCTATTGTGAAAATATTTATAACTTATTATGATGATCAGGACTGTGAAAGGTATTTCTCACAAATAAAGTCAAATTGGTGAAATGGTTTTCTCATATGTGTTGAATTACGTTTAAGGAGCTATTCTATGTTTTGAACTTGAAAGTGTGGATTAGTATTGATAATTGCCTTTCCTTTGTCCTATTAATATTTTACTTTTATTTATTCCATTGGAATACAGACTTAGCATCGAGAGGGTTTTGAGGTAGAGGCTCAAATAGAGTAGTCTCTAGTAGCAACCTCTAGTCCCAAACTACTTACCCCAGTAGGATTCCTCTTAAATGTCATAGCTAGTGGATCCACATTAGGAAATAAGTATACGTACAGATTCTACCTTGGTAAGTAGATTCCCCTTCTTTTGGTATGAGGGATATACCAGATTCCGTGATATAGCTCTCATGCTCTTATTATCGGTTAAAGCTAAGATCTGACAAAATGACTATGTTTTCTTCAAAGCTTTTCTTATGTCCTTTAATTCAAACGCATTGACTATGCTTTACATTTTAGTCTTTACTTTCACTTTTCAATTTTATTAGAGTCAGCTCAGGGCATGTCCCAGCAACTCAACTCAGCTAGAGGCTCTTCATACATAGTAGTAGATTTAGACTTGTTGTCAATATGAAGTGTTTTGGGGTTGTTGATGAGTATGGGATTTGGACTCATTTAGGGCTTGTTATTCATAGAATTTGTGTCCTTGATGCCTATTTTGTGTTCTAAACTGATGTTTTAATGCTAATGTGAAGATATAAAGGCAAAAGAGCAAGGTAAGGACATTATCGGGCAAAAAGGAGCGAAAAAGAAGAAAAAGGCTGAAGATAGTGAAAGTTGAAGATCACCAAAGCCACTCAGTGACTCGCCGAGTGGCACTTCAGCTCGCCTAAAGTTCCAGACTGCCAGCCTTGGGCTGAAGCCAACTCGGCAATGGATTTGGACCTTTGGCGAACCGCCGAACGAATCAGCGACACAAACTTTGAATGCCTAAAGTGACAGCGTCTGAAGGATGAAGAGTCAAGGCAAATCGGTAATGGAATGGAGCCATTGGCACATCACCAACATGGTTGGCAATGCTCGACTAACTTCGCCAAGTGACCCTGAAAGCCAAAAGCTCAAAATGTATAAATTGCTTTACAAACAGAGAAATAAATATTCTGGAATATCCTGTCTAATCCTGAGATTGTTGAACTTTGAGTTTTCTTCTTGGACATTACTTTTCTTAGATTTTAGGAGTTTTCTTAAAGATTTTGAGTTAGGTTTTGGATTTGAAGCTAAATTTGAGAATTGTAAAAACTCAATGATTAATACTATACCCAGCTATGGAGAACATAATTAGTGTTGATTTCTTACTTTTTATGCAGTGTGCCTAAAACCCCCATTCTTGGGGGTGTGATTATGTGATTAATTGCTCTAATTAGCTTATAGGTATTGTTGTTTACTATTTAAATGCTGATTTCAAATGGGTTTAATCAATAGTTATGTAGTAACCCATGAATTGTAGTTGCAAATGCAATTCTAACTTAGTGTTCTGAGCTTGCTTGAGAAAGAGGTTTTAGAACTATGGCTATTGATTGATGATTGTAGTGATTGGGTATTCGTTGATTCAGCTCAAGAGAGTGAATCTAAGCTCGATCCTACCAATCTAGCTTGAGAGAGAACTCACTTGAATCACAATCCTTGTTCGAGAGAAAGCTATTGCACCTATAGTCTAGCGTACCCACTAAGATTCAGCAGTTGTTAGTAAACTATAATTACCCATATAAAGAAATTTGATTTTAATCGATCACATCCCCAAGTATCTCTTATCTACTTGATTACTGCCCTGTTTTACATAGTTGTTAACTGACAAACCTTACCCCCCCTCCATTTGACACTTGTTGTCAACCTTTTTGATTTACTTCAATGGTTTTGATAATTTCAATTCCTACAATCGATTAGAACATTCTTGTGACTTCGTAATTGAATTCTAACTTGTATCACTCCTTGTGGGATTGACCCCAACTCTTCGTTGGGTTTTATACTAGATAACAATCATCTACACCTAGAATTGGATGAGATGTACTTGAGCGTATTATCAAAAATAGCGCCACTGCCGGGGAGTGGTGTTTAGAATTCTATTATTGATATTTGAATTGTGATCTTTTTGTGTTGTAGTTGAATCAACTCACTTTGTTGGTTGTGTTTGTGTTTGAATAGAAGAGGAAATAAGCGTAAACAGAAGTAATGGTAGCCAAATTGTCCACCAAGATGATATCGGGAACTTAAATGATGTTAATGACTCAATCCAATTGGGTGGCATTGGTGCTATATGTCTATTGAGGGGAATACTGTTTTTCATGTCACTAGCACCATGCTACAGCTCTTGCAAATAAAGGATGTATGGAGGGCTGGCTCATGAGGATCCCCATGAGCATATTCAAAATTTCATCGATGTATGTGGCCCATTTTCATTCAAAAACATCTCTCAAGAATCAGTCTGTCTCCGGTTGTTCCCATTTTCTTTGATGGGAGAAGCTACCAAGTGGTTAGCTAATATACTAAGAAACTCTATCACTACTTGGGATGAACTTACAACAACGTTTTGCATAAGGTTATTTCCCCCTTCAAAGATGATGACATTAAGGAATAGTATTCAGGGTTTTAAACTCTTGGAAGGTGAACCAATCCATGAGATGTGGCAGAGAATTCAGAAGTTGGTACTTTAATGTCTGACTCACGGACATCCAAACAACGTGCTACTACAATACTTCTATAGGAGTCTTGACTTAGTGAACAAAGGTGTTGTTGATCAACTTCTTCATAGAGGTATAATTCAACAACCTTATGAGGTAGCAACTCAACTCCTTGATGGCATGACCAAGATATCTAGAGCATGGTGATATACCATGAGTTTATGGTAATTTTAATACATTTCACTTAAGAGTTGTGTGTGCCTAGGGCCATTTTGTATTGAAAATAATGTTTTTGTGTCATGTTTATAGGAAATAGGCTTTGGACGCGATTTAGTGAGATGACAGTTGAAAAATCTGCAGAAGTAGCCACCCACGAAGAGACCTACGGACTGTAGGTCCTATGAAAGTCCGTCGCTGGTAGGCGTAGATGGGAGCATCAGGGAAGTCTAATCAAGTGTGGAACAACGAAGCAACCGATGGACCATAGGTTAGCTTACGGGCTGTCCTGCACGTTCGTAGAAGATGAACTGGGAATCGAACTTCCAATACCTGATGAAAATCCTAAGTGTGGAGCCACGAAAGAGGACCCACGGACTGTAGGTCTATGGTCCGTCCTGCACGTCCGTCAGTGATTAACTGGGAGGTGAAGGTTCCAGCAGCTGTGGAAAAGTTCTAAGTGTTGACCCATGGAAGGGACCTATGGACCGTAGGTCGACCCACGGTCTGTAGGTCGAGTCGTCGATGAAAGCCGCGTCCAGAAAGTTTATTTCCTTATTTTGTTTCCTTTTTGCGTAGGACATGTCTTTCTATAAATAGGGTATCTAAACCTCATTTGGGGGTCAGACATTATTGTATACCTTTAGTTCTTGATATTTTCTTGGTAATTAACTTGCAAACTTTTACAATTTGATTTCCATATTTCAGTTTATGAGATTTTTGCTTTTAAATTCAGTTCGAGATTTCGGGTTTCTTCTACTCTAAATGTAAGTTCATGAATTCTCTTCACAACAATATGAATTGTGTTCTTTCAAGCATGAGTTGCTAAATCCACAACTAGGGTTGTGGGAACTATGAGCAATTAACAACATATGAATAATAACTAAGTAATTCTTGAATAGTGTTGATGCATGTATTGGTAATTCATTCGCTTAGAAGTCTTTTTAATGAGTGCACGTGTTAGAACTCACATTGTTGCTACTTGCCGGACCAAGGAGGTAGTTAATAAGAAAAGAATTATCAACAGAGATTTAATGTGATACTATCTAATAGTCTAATGTTAATTGGTGCGAGGGTGAAAGCTAAGTCATACATTGATGTATTGTCTAATCTGAGGTAAAGGTAAGGGTTAGTAAATTATACATACGTAGCCGGACTAAGGTGCGGGGTGAAATTCCCTATTTGGAGGACCAATCACTTAGGGATACCTATCTTACCAACTTTTCATGTAAAACACTAGGAAAGAATTACTATTATTAGGATTACCACATTAAGAGCTTATGAGGAACACATACACCCTAGTTTCTCTTTCTTATTGATAACTCAAAGTTTGTATCTTGCTCACTTGTTACTTAAACAACAATCAGTTATTTGTTTCACAACCCCCTCCCCCCTTTAATTACTTGTCTCAGAAATAAGTTGACTAAACGAATATAATAGTTGAGTTCTTTATTTGATAACGGTCGCTTATACTTCTTTAGGGAGGTGTAATTTGAGCGTATCAAATTTTGGCACCGCTGCCGGGTAATATGGCTTTTGGATTAAGTTTAACTACATTATTGAACTTTAGTCAATTATTTCCTAATTTTACGTTTTCTTTTGTTTTTGTTTTCTTCAGGTTTGCACTCTAATGTATTCCAAGTACACGGAGTTGAGTCGAATCATTGACCCCATACAATCCATAGTTGAGCAAAACTTTGAGAAAGATGAATAATCAAGGGGTCTATAATAATCTAGTCATAGAGGAGCCTGAGGAACAAGTGAATAATGAGAATGCTCAGGTTCAGCGTGACAATCTACTCAGAGATGCATTGAGGGTGCAGAACCCACCTGAACCAAGATAGCATGATAATTAAAGGGTCGACTTCAATAACATTGAATATGAAGGACCTATTGTTCTCCCTCTTCTACCTCCAGGGCATACATTTGTGGTGACTAGTAGTTTGATGTAGATGCTTACAACAAAGGGTTTGTTATCTGGGTATGACTTCGAAAGATCGGCATGGGCACGTGGCCAAGTTGAGGAGTGTTTGCAAGAGTTGTGTAGGTCGACCTGAGTTGGACATGAATGTCATAGGGTTGAGAGTCTTCCCTCTATCACTGACCGGAGATGCTGTGGTATGATTTTCAGAACTTTCGTACAACTCGATTCACACATGGGATCACTTGCACAAGGTGTTCATGGCAAAGTATTTTCCATTTTCCAAGAAGCTGAATCACAAGGAAAAACTGAATAACTTTGTAGCACTACCTGGAGAGTCTGTGAGTAGTTCGTTAGATAGGTTCACTTCATTCATACAAAGTGTTCCAAATCACCGCTTTGATGATGAGTCACTGAAGGAGTACTTCTACAGAGGTCAGGATGACAATGGTAAGGTTGTGCTTGATACTATCGGTGGAGGATCTTATGGTGAGTGACCTTTTGTGGAGATCGCAAAGAAATTGGAAAATATTTTCCGAAATAATAAAACATGGAGCACTAGAAAGTCAGACACCAGAAGAAACAATTTTGTAGTTCAAGCAGTTCAAGCTACACCTAGTCAATCTGCCGATGACATTTGTAAGGAGATGGATCAGATGAGAACAGAACTTGGGTTGATGTTGAAGCATGTGAGTGGAGGTGCAGAAAAGGTGAACGTGGTAAACTACTATGAGGAGGATGCTTATTTGGTGAATGATCAGATGACGAGTTTTTGAGCCAACACCCATGGTTCTAACTTGGATAATTAGCGCCAAGGTTAAGGAAACCAAGGTCAGAACTATGGTAACTACAATCAAGAGGGTAACTATGTCCAGGATGGGAACTACAATCGCGACAACAACTACAACCAGAGCAACTATGGCAACAGAAACGAGAGAAGTGGGCCTTATGTTCCTCCTGCAAATTAGGAGTCTGGCTATAGGGAAGCTGGGGGTAGCATGTCATGTATTGAGGATATGATGCAGAAGATGATGAAGAGATTTGATACGATTGATGAGAATGTGAAGGAGATGCGAAATGATTTGTCTGGAATTAGTCAAAAAGTTGATGCCCATGCAGTGTTGATCAAGCAATTTGAGCAGAAGATGAATCAGTTGTCCACTACAATAAACCCACGTCAGCCTGGCAGACTTCCTAGAAACACCATCCAGAATTCGAAGAATAATGGGCATTATATGACAGTCACTACTCGAGGGGGTAAAAAGACCATTGATCCACCTATACCATCTGAGGTTGTAGTTGTGGTTGAAAAAGATGATGATAAGATTGAGGTTACTGGAGAGTCCAAGAATGCTATAGAAAGGAAGCGGAGATAACCCAAAAAGTTGTTCCCATGTCTAGACCTCCAACTCCATTTCCACATAGGTTGGTAAAGAAGAATGAAGAAGGAAAATACCATAGGTTTATTACTATGTTGAAAAAACTTTCCATCAATGTCCCGTTGATAGAGGCTTTGGAGCAAATGCCTGGGTATGTGAAGTTTATGAAGGATTTGGTGATCAAAAAGAGGGCCGTTAACTTTGAGAATGATGAGAGGTTACAACATTGCAGTGCTATTGCTATTTGGTCACTTGTGCAGAAGAAGGTGGATCCTGGAGATTTCACTATTCCTTGTACCATTGGGTTGTTGCATTTTGCGAAGGCGTTTTGTTATTCAGGTGCTAGAATTAATCTGATGCCATTGTCTATTTACAAGAAGTTGGGTTTAGGGGCTCCAAAACCGACTGCGAAGTGACTACCATGGCCGAGAGAACTGTGAAAAAGCCCATTGGTGTTCTCCAACATGTACTTCTGTAAGTGGAGTCGTTTATTTTTCTAGAAGATTTTGTGATACTTGATTGTGAGGTTGATTTTGAGGTTCCCTTCATCCTAGGGACACCATTCCTTGATACTGGGTGTGCCTTGGTCGATATGGAGAGAGGGCAGATGAAGTTTCGATTGAATAGTAAAGAGGTAACTTTTAATATCTGTGGGTCCATGAAGCAGGAAATGGATCTCAAGTCAGTGTCAGTGGTGAATCATATTGTTAAGCGAGGTTCTGAGGTGTCTATTATAGAAAGGTTGGGTGTTGATGCACTGGCAGCGGTAATAATGAATTTTGAGGGTGATGGTATTGAAGACTATGATGAATTGGTCGCCGCACTTGATTGGTTCGAATTTCATTCCAAACCAAAGAAATTGGAGTTAGATATAAAGAATTGCGACTCTTCACACACTAAATCTTATGTGGAAAAGGCTTCAAAATTGGAGCTCAAGGCTCTACCATCGTTTTTGAGGTATTTATTCTTAGGGAGAGATGGTACTGTACCGTTCATCGTTGCGGCCGTTTTGATTGAGGAGCTAGTTAAGGCATTGATTTCTGTGTTGAAGAGGTTCAAGAGGGTGATTGGATGGACTATTGCGGACATTATTGGGATTCATCTTGGCATTTGTTCTCATAAAATCCAACTCATGCCGGACCACAAGACTAGTATCGAGCACCAAAGCAGACTAATCAGCCTATGCAAAAGGTAGTGAAAAAGGAAATCATCAAGTGGTACGATGTTGGAGTCATATACCCCATAGAAAATAGTAGTTGGGTCTTTCCTGTTCAGTGTGTGCCCAAGAAAGGTGGGATTACTGTAGTTCCTAATGTGAAAAATGAGCTTGTTCTGATGCGGCCTATGACTGGATGGAGAGTATGCATGGACTACCGGAAATTGAATGCTTGGACAGAAAAGGATCACTTCCCTATGCCTTTCATGGATCAAATGTTGGATCGCCTTGCTGGTAAGGGTTGGTATTGCTTTCTTGATGGTTATTCGGGCTACAATTAGATCTCTATTACTCCGTAAGACCAAGAGAAGACCACCTTCACTTGCCCTTATGGTACTTTCGCCTTTAAACGGATGCTATTTGGGTTGTGTAATGCTCTAGTGACCTTCCAGCGTTGCATGATATCAATATTTTCATATATGGTGGAGGATACTATTGAGGTATTTATGGATGATTTCTCTGTGGTAGGTGAATCGTTTGATGGTTTTCTAATGTATTTGGCCGAGGTACTAAAATAGTGTTAAGAGTGCAATCTTGTGCTAAATTGGGAAAATGCGACTTCATGGTGAAAGAGGGGATCATTATGGGTCATCGGATTTCTGAGAAGGGTATTGAAGTTGATAGAGGTAAAGTCATGGTAATAGAAAAGCTTCCACCACCTATCTCTATTAAAGGTGTTAGAAGTTTCTTAGGCATGCAGGCTTTTATAGGACGTTTATCAAGGATTTCTCCTAAATTGCACACCCATTATGCAAATTGCTCGAAAAGGAGTGTAAGTTTGATTTTGATGATGCTTGTCTGGGAGCATTTGGAGAGTTGAAAGAAAAGCTAGTTTCTGCATCTATCATTATTTCACTGGATTTGGGCAACCATTAGAAGTGAAGTGTGATGCGAGTGGAGTGGTTCTTGGTGTGGTATTGAGACAGAGGTGAGAGAAGATTCTTCATCCTATTTACTATGCCACCAAAGCTCAATGTGGCTCAAAAGAACTATACTGGATCAACAAGAACTCCTTCGTGGTTTTGCATTTGAGAAATTTTGATCCTACTTGCTTGGTACTAAGATCATAGTGCATACTGACCATTCTACATTGGGGTATCTGATGGCTAAAAAGGATGCAAAACCAAGGTTGATTAGATGGGTGTTACTGCTGCAAGAGTTCGATTTTGAGGTGAAAGATAGAAAAGGGACAAAAAATCAAGTTATCAATCATTTGTCTAGATTAGAGGAGGAAGCTATGCTCAAGCTAGGAGATGGGGCTGAAATTAATGATGCTTTTCCAGATGAATAAGTATTGGCTGCTTGTCATGATCTTATTGCTTGGTTCGCAGACTTTGCTAACTACTTGGCAAGTGATATGGTTCCATCGGATTTGTCTTTTCACCAAAGGAAAAAGTTTATGCATGATGTGAAAAAGTTCTTTTGGGATGAGCCTTATTTGTTCCGTATTTGTGCTGATGGGATTATTCGTCACTGTGTGCCCGAGGTAGAGATGATGAGTATACTAGAGGTGTGTCATTCATCGCCTATTGGCGGGCATTATAGTGGTATTCATGCTGCTCATAAAATCTTGTAGTGTGGTATTACTGGCCTACCATCCATCAAGATGCTCATGATTTCGCCAAGTCTTGTGATCATTGCCAAAGAGAAGGAGGAATTTCAAAGAGGCAAGAGCTACCTATGAATCCGATATTGGTGATTGAGTTGTTTGATGTATGGGCCTTGACTTTATGGGTCCATTTGTGAGTTCACTTGGGATGAAGTATATTCTTGTTGCGGTTGATTATGTGTCAAAATGTGTGGAAGCAATTGTGCTTTCAAACAATGAAGGGAAAAGTGTCACCGCATTCCTAAAAAAGAGTATCTTCTCTAGATTTGGTACACCTAGGGCGATTATCAGCTATGGAAGTTCCCATTTTTGTAATAAGTTGTTCAAGGCATTGCTAGAGAAATATGGAGTCCGTCACAATGTAGCCACTCCTTACCATCTCGAAAGTAGCTTTAAAAGACTGAAAATAAGTTATGAGGATATGAGTCTATTGGGCAAGTTGAAGTATCAAACAAAGAGATCAAGCAGATTCTTGCAAAGACTATGAATGCCAATAGAACAGATTGGTCAAGGAGGCTTGATGATGCTCTATGGGCCTATAGCACCGCATTCAATACTCCCATAGGTATGTCCTCCTACAAACTTGTCTATGGGAAGTCATGCCATTTGCCTGTAGAGCTAAAGCATAAGGTTATGTGGGCGCTAAAGAAGTTGAATTTGGATTGGGGTGCCATATCGAGTCAAAGAGTGATTGACATAAATGAGATTGATGAGTTTTGCCTAAAATCTTATGAAAGTTTAGCCTTGTATAAAGAGAAGATGAAAATGTATCATGATCAAAAGATTGAAAAGCGTGAATTTGTTGTGGGTGATCTGGTGCTTTTATTCAACTCAAGGCTGTGATTGCTTCTTGGCAAGCTCAAGTCCAAGTGGACCGGGCCATTCATAGTCACTCACGTGTTTCCACATGGAGTGGTCGAGCTCGAGAACAAGGAGGCAAAAATGTTCAAGGTGAACGAACAAAGGATCAAAGTCTACATGGGGAAGTTGAAGTATGTGTAAGAAGTGATTGAGGCTTATTACTTTGATGAGGTCTGAGTAATCAAGGGGCCTACATCGTGCTGCGATGTTAAATCAAGCGCTGCTTGGGAGGCAACCCAAGATGTACAATCTAGCCAACTATAGGTTTTTCCTTTGGATTTAGGAGTTTTCTTCTTTTATTTTAATTTATATAACTGTTTAGATAGGTGTTTTATTTTTGTATTAGTGTTGGCTAGATATAGAATAGGGTCCGTGTCTAAAACGTGTCCGTAAAATGTAAAAAGTCCTAATGGTTGCTACGTGTGTAGAGGCGAAAGGCAAAATCTGTGAAAACAGCTTATCTGAGTCTACGGACCCCATCGACAATCCATGGGTCCATTCATGGATCGTGAATGGCGTCCGTAGACCCCAAGTAAGTCTTCTAAAATTCTATGTGTCAGAGTGACCTATGGACTAGACCTATGGTCCGTAGGTCGACTCATGGACCGTAGACGGGATCTCGTGGGTCCAACCTAGGGTTGATAGAGACCTAACTCGGACCTCCTTTTAATAAAAACCCCTAATTTTAAATTCATCCCCCACTACCTAAATTCACTCCTAACCATTTCTAACCCCTCCAAATACCAAAACTCCCATATTAATTCCCCATATCACTCTTCTCTCCCATAATTCTCCTCTTCTCTCCCACAATCACCCTATTTTCCTCGCACAGAGATTTCTCGATCCGTGTTCGATTTCAAAGGGCTAGAAAAAGGTCTAAGAAGTTCATTGCAATCACACACTCACCCACTTCGCTTACTTGTAATGTAAAATGACTTCACCCTAACATTGAATTTCGTTGTTCATTGTTCAGATCATGAAGTCACGAAGTGAATCTTGACCTTGGGTTGTTTTTCTATTAAATTTCATGTTAAATTATATTTAGAAACAGCCTTGGGATGATAGATTAACCAAAATATATCAAGTAATAGGCTGAATTGGAAGTTTTGATTTAGGGTTCATAGGTTTTGGTATGATAATCTATAAATTCTAGTGAAAATGGAACCCTAAGGATGATTAACTACCTAATCGCTTGTTGAAATGCATATGTAGGCCTAATATGTTTATATGTTTTGAAATAAATGACACATAAGTAATTATTCTGAAATCTGGCACATAACTAACCCATGAGACCCCGTCTACGGACCATAGGTCAGGTCCGTGGGTCAGAAGCACACAACATTTTTTGACTAAGTATTGAACCACGGTGTGGACTACAGTCTGTCGTTCCATCGATGGACCGTTCTGCACAGCCGTGGGTACTCTAACCTACGGAGGGAATTTACGAACCGTCGGTACAACCACGGACCGTAGGTACCCACCGTGGATCGGCAATTCAGCTACTACCCAAAATTTTTTTGGTTTTTCATTTTGATTTATTTCTTGTTCTAATATTCTTACAAGTGTTTTATTAGCTTATTTTGGTACTAACTAAGCTTCTACATGTACTATGGCCCACAAGCAAGCTCCGACTTACACCGCAAAGGGCAAATCAAAATCGGTGGCACCGTCCTTTCGGATGATCGATGAGGATACTAATGTGGAGACTGATGTCGAGTACGTTCCACCTCCTACGAGGATATCCACCACTGTTCCACGCACTACATGGTAGCGAGTCCGGTAGGTGAGCACCGACATGGTCATTGCCCCCCAGTCTGATGAGGGGGCCACACCGATTGGATCACCGGCTGCTCTGAGTCCGTATTCGACTCCAGCTCAGGCTCCAGTTCTAATGGAATCACTACCTCATCGTCTGTGGCTGATAGTGCGGGTGACATTCCAGTGCCCGCTAGTACCGAGCCTACACCAATTGCTAAGGAACCAAATCGATGGTGTGTGGAGGGAAAGTATGAGATATATAGAGATTCCCACATGCTTAATGAGAAGGAGAAAATGGATCGACTAGTCACCAGGGAGCGCCAGGCTCTCACAGGTTGCCTGCACAATGCTCCAGTCATTGAGGGACTCTTTCGTAGACACAAGTATGAATGGGTGGCCCGGCCACCAGACACGTACAGTGATGATATATTCAGGGAGTTCTACGCTTCCTATGCCACCATTGTTAGAGGGTCCATCTCCAAGAGGGCCAAGCCCGCAACTCAGCCTCCACTCGTGGCCACACTAGTTAGGGGCTTTTCTGTGGACATCTCTGAGACCACCCTTCGTAGGTTCATATATGGCCTGGATCAGACTTTGCCCATCAATACAATAGAGCTAGATTATCGCATGGGCATCATCTAGAGTAAGGCATTTCAGAGGAATGCCGAGTAGCGGGAGTCACTTATTAGGTGGCTAGCACGACATCTTGCCACACACGGCGAGCGAGAAGAATGGGTTAGAACTCCGAGCATGGGCATCACGAAGGCCACCTTAAATTTTGCTACAAAATTCTTCTGGCTGCTGGTACGTTATAGGTTGTCCCCCACTCAAGCGAATAATGTAGTCACATGGGACCGAGCGGTGATAGTTACAGCCATGGTAGCAGGACTTGAGTTTTATTTTATCCGTATACTGATCGAGGTGATCCATGAGAAGGCCTTCAAGGCCACCACCACTTTTCCTTTCCCCTGCCTCATCTTGCAGCTTTGCAAGGACTCCGATGTACTAGGTGAGGGTTAAGCAGTGGATGGAGCATAGGATGGACCAGAAGGTCCAGACTGTTCATAGTCGCCTGGATGACTTTGAGTTACAAGTCCTGGAGAGGCATCCCCGACTGTTGAGGTGACCACCCTCAAGAAGGAGATAGAGAGCCTCTGTATTGATATTGCTATACTTCTTGCTCCCCCAGTTTGAGCGCAGTCCGCACCTCGACACCGTTGATGATGTGGTGATGGGTGCCCTATTCAGAGATGGTATGCCACCGCTAGATTCTTCCCGTACTGCTTGAAAGCTCCCTCGCTCCGATTGTACTTCTGATAACATTGAGGCTGAGAGAGTGAGGAACAGGGAGTGCCAGCAGTTTGAGGAGGCTCAGAGGGTTTACATAGTTGACGAGGAGATGAGACAACAGCGGTCCTAGGAGATAGGTGTAGGCCCATCAAATGGTGTGATCAGTACTGACAGTGCTGTGATAGTTAATAAGAGCACTATTGAGGGTGTTGAGATAGTATATGGGTGCGCTACTGATGGTGTTCTAAGTGTTGATCCAATGGGTTTCGAGAATCGGACCCACCTGCTTCTTGAGTAGTCTTTGGCGCATATGCACCACAGGTTTGCTTCACCCGATCTTTGCTTTTTCCTTTTTGTGCATTGGGGACAATTGCACTTTGTTTTGTTGGGGGTGGGGTAAATGGATTGTGAGTGATAGAGTGAAGTCTGAGTAACCCAACTCATAATCCTCTCTTGGGGTTTTCTTGCCTGTGTTCTTTTCCTCCAAGAGACTGTTTAATTTCTATTGAACTGGAATGTTTAGGAATGTATGTGTAGGAGTAAGTAGAAGAATGAAAGCATGATGGCATGACAAGCATGAAAAAAATGATCCCTGTCCAAAAATGTTGAATTGTGCTAGATCTATAGTTTTGATAAGTTGAATGTGTTGGATTTTAATGTGACATGATAAGAACCGACTTGACCTCATGACTTAAGCTAAAGCTTGAACTGGGTAATCCGATAATGAAATAATGTGCGAAGAGTGTGTGAGAAAATTTGAATGTTGAGACAGTTTGTGCCAATCTAAAACTTGCCTTGTTGGTCCTGCTAAGATGATCTAGGCTAGAAGTTGGGAAGTGATCATAGGCCCTTGTTCAAATTAGTCCACTTAAGCCTAAAATGATCCAACCAAATGAAATCAATGTTCCCTTTGAACCGAATGTTTGAGCCTAAAATATACCCTTTCTTTTGATTCATCTAACTCACCTTCCCTAAAATAATTGTCTTCGCCCCGGTCCCTCCTTGGACATGTGCACCTCGACTTAGGCCAATATCCTAAGTTGAGGCTGACTAATGCAAAAAATTACCTTGATCTTGGCCCTGGTTCGACATCGCATATTATGCAGCTCAACTAATGCAAAATCCATAAGTTGAAGGTGGCTATGAAAGTGGAAACCGAAATAAAAAGGGTATGAAAAGAGTTTTGTGTTGAAAATAGAAAAAGAAAAAGATAGAAGAGGATGTGACTTTGTGCAAAAGAAGAAAAAAAGATGATAAATAAAAGTGATTAAAGACATAAAGAAAAATAAGGTGAAAGAAAAAGAAGAAAGTGAAAAATAAGAGCCAAAAAGTCAAAAGTCACATCCATGTTGAAATGAGTCAAGGGAAAGAAAGTAAAATGAAAGGATGTCAAAAATAGGTTGAGACAAGAGGTAAAAAGCCAATGTAATGTCAAGTAGGGCAGGAAGTCACTAAAAAGTACCCAAATGTACCACACTTGACCCTGAGCCTATGTTACAAGCTAAGAAAGTCCTATAGTGATCCTAGCAAGTAGTTTGGAGAGTCTAAGTAGTGAAAATAAGGGAAAGCCTATGGTATTGAGCACTAACTGTACTTGAAGTCACTTCTGAGCATGAGTGTTGAATGAATCCTAAAACTCAAAATTCATAGCTTCTATGTGAAAAATATTTCATTTGAAGTGAGGGCACTAGTTACATTGTCAGAAAGTTGGTACCTTGGTGATTGTGAAAAAATGTATGTTGTGTTGTCTATTGGTCGATCATTGTCATATCTTGATCTGTATGAGTTAGCTTGTTGAGTCTAAAAGAAAAGAGTTGCAATGAGAAAATGGAATGGATTGAAATGGCCATGTGATTGCTTGAGTTTGTATGTCTACTTCTGCACAAGTGTTGTTTAGAGTGTTAGTGTGTCGCTTGAGGACAAACAACATGTTTAAGTTGAGGGTGTTGATATACCGTGAGTTTATGATATTTTAATACATTTCACTTAAGAGTTGTGTGTGTCTAGGCCATTTTGTATTGGAAATAATGTTTTTGTATCATAAATGTGAAATAGGCTTGGATGCGATTTAGTGAGATGACAAATTAAAAATCTACGTATAGCCACCCATGAAGGACCTACGGACCATAAGTTCTATGACGGTCCGTCGCTGGTGGCGAGATGGGAGCATTAGGGAAGTCTGACCAAGTGTGGAACAACAAAGCAACCTACGGATCAGAGGTCGACCTACGGGCCGTCCCCGCACGACCGTAGAAGATGAATTGGAGTCAAGTTCCAAAGACCTAATAAAAATCCTAAGTGTGGTGCCCACGGAAGAGGATCGAACCTACGGTCCGTCCTGCATGTCCGTCAGTGATTTACTGGGAGTTGAAGGTTCCAGCAACTGTGGAAAAGTTCTAAGTGTTGGAGGGGACCTACAGTCCATAGGTCGAGTCGTCGATCAAAGCCGCGTCCAGAAAGTTCATATGCTTATTTTGTTTCCTTTTTGTTTAGTACATGTGTTTCTATAAATAGGGTATGTAAACCTCGTTTTTGGGGGTTAAACATTATTGTATACTGTTAGTTCTTGATATTTTCTTGGTAATTAACTTGCAAACTTTGGCAATTTGATTTCTGAATTTCGGTTTATGAGATTTTTGCTTTGAAATTTTGTTTGAGATTTAATGTTTCTTCTACTCTAAATGTAAGTTCATGAATTCTCTTTACAACAACATGAATTGTGTTCTTTCAATCATGAGTAGCTAAATCCACTACTAGGGTTGTGGGAACCATGAGCAATTAACAACGTATGAATAATAACTAAGTAATTCTTGAATAGTATTAATGTATGTATTGATAATTCTTTCGCTTAGAAGTCTTTTTAATGAGTGCACGCGTTAGAACTCGCCTTGTTCCTACTTGCTGTGACAAGGAGGTAGTTAATGAGAAAATAATTATCAATAGAGATTTAGTGTGATACTATCTAACAATCTAATGTTAATTGGTGCGAGGGTGAAAACTAAGCCATACATTGATGTGATGTCTAATCTGAGTTAAAGGTAAGGGTTAGTAAATTATACACATGTAGCCGGACCAAGGTGCGGGGTGAAATTACCTATTTGGAGGACCAATCACTTAGTGATACCTATCTTACCAACTTTGCATATAAAATACTAGGAAAGGATTACTATTATTAGGATCAACGTGTTAAGAGCTTATGGGGAACACATACACCCTAGTTTCTCTCTCTTATTGATAACTCAAAGTTTGAATCTTGCTCACTTGTTACTTAAACAACAATCAGTTATTTGTTTCACAAACCCCCCCTCCCGCTTTAATTGTTTGTCTCAGAAATAAGTTGACTAAACGAATATAATCATGAGTTAAGTTTAAGTCTAAACCATTTTCCTCGTGGGATCGACCCCAACCTACAAGTTAGGTTCTTTATTTGACAACAATCGCTTATACTTCTTTAGGGAGGTGTAATTTGAGCATATCACATGGTATACTCATGAAGACCAAGTGTCTCATCTCACTTTTAGGAGGACAAAAGAGCAGATCGAGAAGGATCAAGAGAGAGACCAAAATATGGCCAAAATGATGACCAAGCTAGATAGCTTGTCGAAAAATATGATGGGTAGTGGGTTAAAGAGTATAAATGCTGTGGGTATTGGTGGAGCGAACCTCGATGAAGCACACTTTGAGGCGCTGTACAATGAGAAAGTGAACTTCCTTGCAAATTAAGGAGGAGGTTTTCGTCCAAACTATCCAAGGCCGAGTGGAAATCTAGGTTGCAATAGAGATGATGGATGGAGAGATCGTGACTGAGAATGACGTGACGATAATGCTACTTGGAAGGAAAGGGATGGTGATAAGGATAGCTACATCCCACCCCATGAACGCCAAAATCCTAAAGAGCAAAAGGCTGACCCGGAGAACTTCCGTACGGAAGACATACTTGCACGCATTCTCAATAAGGTAGAAGAGTCGGACAAAGTCTTGAATGAAATGAAAGAGGACATCTCCATACTCAATCAGACGGTGACCTCACATTCAGTGTCCATCAAGAAGTTGGAAAAGCAAATGATTCAAATTTCTCCTCATTTGAACCCAAGGCCAAAAGGGGGTCTACCAAGTGATACCTTGGCTAACCCAAAAAATGAACCTTGAAAGCGTATCCACATAGTGCCACGACGTTAGAAAATGTGCTTCTTGGGAGGCAGCCCAAGGTTTAATGCTTTTATTTCTATTGTTTGAATAACGGGTGTTGAATGTGCATGTTGAAAAGTTGAAATTTTGGGAGAATGGAAATTAGGCAAGCAAAAAGTCCAGTCGGCGAGCCCGACTTGGACCACCGTTGGAACCACCTAGATTGCAGAGGTTCCAGAAACTTAGCGAGTTGAAGTATCACTCAGCGCATCGCAGAGTGGGTCGGCGAGCTCGACTTACCTAGCCGATTGGATTACGAACTGAAGAGTTTTGAAAGAGCCAAACAATTTTAAATTAAAAAAATCCTTCACTTTCTAACTTTTTCAACTCCCCTACTCTCACACTGATATTAGATTGTTCATATTCTTGCATTTTATTCTCATTACGTTTGGAATCTTTACTCGAGATGGATTTTGGAATTACTTTGCCTCCTAGATTTACAAAATTTTGGTATAAAAAGTTGGTTTTCCGAACCCCAAACTAAATGGTTGGTTGAAATCAAATGCTTTTGATACTTTTTTATTGATATTTGTGGGTATTATAGTTTTGATCATCGTATGATTGTTGGTTTGCCCGTCTTTAAATGAATTTGTAATTAATTGGTTGTAAAATGATTAAATTCCTATGTCGTTAAATGATTAAATTGTTGGGTTGTGTTGATTATGTGATGGGTCTAGCGGGTGAAGTCCGAGTAACTCCGATCGTTTCTAATTGTTGTATTTTGCCCAATGATGGAGTGGTTGATGTCATTCTTAAAGGCAAAAGATGTCAATTGGCTAATTTTGGCCAAATTAGAGGAAGTTTGAGTACCCCGAGGGAATTGGTCATATGGGTCTAGTGTGAGTTGAATGTGTTTGGTGTTTGATCGCCTTTATTTCTCCCTGAGGCTTTAAGTTATGTAACTTTCGTGATTTTCTTGGCTCACTCGAGGTCACTCAATGACTCACTGAAAGTCTATTTTGATTGCCCTTCTGCGCTTTTAATGTCTATAAATGCACTACAATTTTCGATGAGCTACTTCTAGTTCGCCGATTGGTGTCAGCGATCCGCCAAATGGCCCTGAACATTGTCGACGAGTTTTGAATTTTGAGCATTTTTTTTGGAACTTTCAGCGAGCCCGACTTGGCTCGCCAAAGTGGTTCGGCTACTCTCCAACCGGTTCTATGAGTCTTCCTGTAGTTCTATTTCTGAAATGTGTCTTGATTTTTTCTAAAATTTTATACATTATTTGGCAGGAATGGCTAGACATAAAGTTGGGTGTGCAGCCAGAGACATGCCGCCTCGAAAGCAGGCATGTGGACTTTCAATCAATGAGGAAGCGGTTGTTTCCCTAGAAAAAGCTACAAACTACCTCCAAAGGGAGGAAAAGGCAAGGGAAAGGCACCCGTGGTTGTGACACCTCTAGTGGAGATCTTCGATAGTGACGGGGGTCTATGAAACACACCTCACCAACTCTGACAGTGAGGGTGACTTTTGGAGTCATTCTCTGGCTTCCATATTTGAGCCGAAGGATGACCAGTTGTTACAGTCTCAGAGAAAGGAGCTACGCTCCAATTCCTTAAATGATCCGACTAGGATCCCGGAGCCTACTCCTCCCACAACTCCAGCTCCTCCTCCAACATAGATAGTGGTCCTAGCACCACCAGTTCAAGGTCATCCTCCCCGGTCACTCAACCAACTAAATACCGAGGGTTTGAGGACCATTCTAGATGAAAAGAGATTTTCAACCGACGATGTGGTGGACAAACATCCAGAGGTGTGGAACACTATCAAGTTCCATAAGTTTGAAATTTTTACTAGACCCCGGGGCCCCTACATTCCTACTTGAGTCCGGGAGTTCTATGCAGCGTATGGAGAGTTGGTCCCGAAGGGGAAGAAGAAGGCCAACATGTTCAAATTGGTGGACATCTTTATGGTTCATGACAAGAAAGTAAAGTGCAGCTGCTCCGATATCAATGGTGTCTTGGGGTGTTCAATGAACATTATGCATGATTACATCGATCTAATAAGGAAGAAAACGTTGGAGGACCTTAAGGGTTGGCTGGCACCCCTTATCTCCTATTTCACCCGAGGTGGATAGATGCAAGTGCCCTCATAGAGAAGAAGGACCTGAATGTTTCTACCAAATACTAGTTCATGTTCATCAACAACACCATTATGCCGTCCCAAAATAAATCCATCCTTAGACACCCAAAAGCAGCGTGTCTAGGGTATATAATTTATTATTAAAAGCTGAATTTGGGGCTGTTGATCAAGCAGGAGATGGACATGAGGGCTAAGCGGAGAAAGACCTCGCTCACATTCCCGGTGATGATCATCGAGTTGTGCAGACAGGCTCATGTTCCAAGAGATGAGAAGAGGGATATGGAGATGACACCCACTTTCTTTACTGACATCTGTGGTATAGAGGAGGAGTACCAATGAGATGAGGCTGACAAGAGGAGGGTCGTACCAGTGGATACAACCCCGGAGGTTGATATTGATATGTTATCGACAGAGAGATACCATGCCACTTCAAAGCAGTGATCCCTTAGGTACATCCGACCTCAGGCTTCGAGACCCCTAGTACATCCGCCGCACTAACTCCTACTAGATTATCTCACGTTGTTTCTACCTCCCACCCCTATTACTGCATCTATGATTTACAAGATGGACCATTTGGCCTAATCTGCTGATGTGTGTGCCTCTCGAGTACATATCGCTATGCCTGGGATGATAGAGTGGGCTATTGCTGTTGCCTTAGCCCCATTAGGGCTGAGATGAGGGAGCACAGAGAATTGATTGAGGGCCACAAGTTGCCCTAAGATGCCTTAACTGTGAGAGTTGAGGAGTGTGAGAAGGGCAAGGGAGCTATAGATGCTGTGACGCCCTTGAATGAGATTGTCGGGTCGAGGCGATGTGGGCCGAGTTGAAGTCCACCGCGATCCATGTTCTTTGCACGAGATTCTTGAGGTGCCAAATGGTGATGTTTCGGCTAGTTCTGAGATTCCTCGAGCTACTATCGGAGATGAGATTAGAGTCAATGATGATGATGCTGTAGGCTAAGACAGATGAGGAGTAGCTTGGTGTTCGTGAGGAGACACTCTATGAGGATTTGGCTAACCTGAGGGCGCCATGCTGAGACTACTAGGCAAGCATCCCTCTAGGACACGCCCATGGTGGGCTCCAAAGGATCCAAGGATGATGAGTCACCGAGCACCGATAGATAGATGGAGTGACTCACATGCAGATTTCTTACCCTGTGCCTAGCCTAGCAAGATGATTTTCTTTGCCTCATTTTCTTTCATTTTTAGACTATTTCTCATTTAGTTGCATTTGAGGACAACTTCGTATTTTGTTGGTGTGGGGTGAGGTATTCCATACCTATCTCTTTGGGATGTTTTGTGAATATTGGTTTGATTTTGATTGTGTTTTTTTTTTTTAGTGATTATTGGAGCTTATTGGTTTAGATATATCTTCGTTGATGGATTATGGTTGTTCATGAATTGTGCTCCATTGTTTTAGTATTAAAATGGTGTTGAACCAAGTTTAAAATTTTGCCATCTCTTTTGTGTGTAATTGTAATTCTTGTGCAAATTAGTGTCAGTGTGGTCAATACCGATGATTTGAATAGTGCTCTTAATTAAACAAAATGAATGTGTGACTACGATGAGGCAAACTAAGTTACATAGGCAATATGTAAACTTTTAGCATCTTATCGTGACTAGCCGATTGTTGATTAAGTCTCTTGTGATGAACATTGCACGCTAGCTAGAAAGTGTGGAGTCTTGTTTGATATCCTGTATCGAATGCCTGTGCGGTGAGGTTGTCTTGAATATCAGGCTTGATGGCACTCTAGAATTTTCTCCTTGGTCCGATTGATTGAGTGAAGCAAGCAATTGAAATCATCTTAGGTAAATTTTTGAAGAGTGACCAAATTGTCAACATACCACTTTGTGGCCAACCTTGTAAGAAGTGTGAACCATGTTTGGCACCCTTTGAGCCTTTCCTTTTCTTTTGAAGAAACTTGAGCAACTTGACCTCTTTATCCTATCACCCATAACTTTCATGAAGTATTGGTTTGTTGGAATAACCAACTTAGGCCAAAAGTCAAGTTGGGGGTGGTGAAAAGATGGAAAGTCAAGAAGTGTGAAAAATTCCCTTGATAGATTGTTGTGAAAAATATGGAACCCTCCATGTAAAAAAAAAAAAAAAGAAAAGAAAGGAAATGAAAGAAAAGAAAAAGGTTGAAAACAAAGAATGAACAATGAAAAAGAAGTGTTGTGAAATAAAATGTGTGAAAGGAGTAAAAGAAATGGGGTATCCGGTGATTCATGTTTAGTTGAATAATGGGGTATGATGAATTGAATGTGAAATAGAAGGAGAAAAAGTGATTTTCAGGCCATACTTCATGAAGGCGGCCACTGCCTAAATGACCATACTTTACACTCAATTTCATTACAAGCCTCAAAAGACCTTTGTGATCTTGGGTGAGCTGAAACGAATGTTGATTGGAAAATAAGGGCAAGCCTATGGGTGAAATCATGCATGTGTCCATCTTTGTGAGTATGAGAGTTGTATGTGATTCCGGAACTTTAAATTTTTCAGAAAATTTGTGTGAATATGGAATCATCTTTGTTGTGAGGGCAATTGAATACCTTTGTTGAGCTTGAACTTGCATTTGAAGCAAGAATTGTGCGCTTGACTACTCTTGATAATGGTGAGTCACAATTTGAAACTTTGAGTGCACAATTACATCATATGTGTAGTGAACCTTTTGTGCACATTTATGTTTGAGTCTTAGCAAAGACTGCTTGTAGACATCCTTGTTGAACTCATTGATCTTGAGTTTTACTTGAGGGCAATCAAAAGTTTAAGTTGGGGGTGCTGATGAGTCTGAGATTTTGACTCATTTAGGGCTTTATTTTGATAGTTTAAGTGTCCTTAAATGCCTAATTTATGCTTCAAACTGATGTTAAAGTGTTAATTTGTAGCTATGAAGGCTAAGGAGCAAGGCAAGGACATTACCAGGCAAAAAGGAGCAAACAAGCTGAAGAAGTGAACAAAAGTAATCCTGGTGATCACCAAGACCACTTAGCAATCCACCGAGTGGCTCTTTAGATTGCCCAAAGTTCCAACATTCCAGCCCTGGGGAAGAACCAATTTGGCGACAGGAATAGGCAATTGGCGGATCACCGAACGACTCCGCGATAACAACTTTGATCACCTAAGTTTACATAACTCTGAGGACTGATGGCAAATGTAAATTGGCGATGGAAGGGAGTGAACGACGACTCATCACCCGTCATGAGGCGCAACTTACTCACTTCCTAATGGCCTCAAGGCTAAAAAGCTAGGCACTATAAATTGAAATTTGAAATGAAGATGAGTTCTAATTCCCTAAAAGTCTTAGATTTTGAGCTTTCTCGAAGTTCTTGAGTTTCCATTGTAGACTTTGAAGCTTTGAGACTTAATTACGAGGTTTTCAAGTGGGTTTTTGAATTAATTCAATTTGGAGCACTGTAGAAACTTGGAAATCTTTTACCCAGCTCATGGCTAATCTTGTTGGTAATTGCTTTTATTTTTTTTTTCTGATATGTGGCTAAAAACCCAATTCTTAGGGTGTGATAATGTGATTATGGGCTTAATTAGCTTATGTGTATTGTTATTTACTGATGTAAATGCTTAATTGAAGCTGGTTTAATCGATGGTTGTATTTAATCTATGTATTGTAGTTGCAAATGCATTTCTAGTTTAGAGTTCTTGCTTGCTTGAGAAAGAGGGTTTAGAACCAAAGATTTCGATTAATGATTGTAGTTTTTGGGTTGATATGGGTTTAGCTCGAGAGAGTGAATCCTAAACTCAATTCTACCTATCTATCTTGAGAGAGTAGATAAATTAAGGTTTTGGCTATTTATCTTGTTAAGCTTTTTGAGGTTCGAGAGTACTCATATGAATAGTAGTAGTTGTTCAGAGAAAGCTATTACACATACAAGTGCAGCCTACCCACCGAGATTTAGAAATCATTAGTAAATATCAATTTCCCATATAGCGTAATTAGCTTATAATCAATCACATCCCTAATTCCCTTTACATTGTTGATTCTTCTATTTTGGGTATTCTGCTTTAGTTGAAAACTAAACAAACCAATCCCCCCATTTGACATTTACTATCACCCCTTTTAATTTAGTTAAATGTTTACGATAAGTTTTATTCCTATAACCAATTAGAATACATTTATAATCGAATTCGAACTTATACAACTCCCAAGAGGGTTCGACTCCAACTCTTCGCTGGGTTTTACACTAGATAACGATCATCTACACTTTGAATTGGATGAGTTGTACTTCAACAGATTATCATGAAGAGCACCACACCCATGAGTGGAGTGGTCGCTAAGTGTTCTAAGGAAATTTCTCTTTGTTATTCCTATCGCGTAAGGTGTGATTCACTTCTCCTTTCTATTCCATCATCAGACATTTCGTGATCATGCCTCTTGGTAGGATAATGCACGAATGCTAATGCCTCGCAATGCTAATGAGTTCCTCCAATCCAAAATCACGAGGTTACGGATGTAGAGTTCCATAATGTGATCCATTATTTGTTTGACCTGTGAGCCAACCAGCCAATTAGCAGCCCCCATTTCTCGCGAACCTATCGTGCATCACCGTAGCTAGGCTTTGAGACTTTTTCGTATGAATCTGAGAATTTCTAGGGTCCACAAGGTGAGGACCATAGAACTTCATTGATTAGGTTAAGAAGATTTATGAGGTAATGCAAGTGAATGGCACCGATAGTGTCGAGTTGGCATTCTACCACCTAAGGACGTGGCTCATATTTGGCAGTGGAAAGACAAACGGGTGTAGATGAGCTCCCGTGACTTGGGATTGTTTTATTGAGCTTTTCTAGACAAGTTCTTCCCGAGATATTTAAGGGAGATTAAGGCTTAAAGAGTTTATGTAACTTGAAGCAAAGTTCAATGTCACCCAAGAATATGGTTGAAGTTCACTCAACTCTCTAGGTATGCTCCACATATGGTTGCCGATTCGAGGCACAAATGAGCAAATATTTTTCGAGTATCCGATCCGTCAAGACTATGCCATTAGGAGACATTGATATCTCCAGCAAATGACTCATGCTCAAGAGTCGAGGGAGATAAGCTTAGAGAAATAGCTAAGGAAAATAAGAAGGATATAACATGGAACTACGAATACTCTCTAAAAGGTCACAAGTGGAAACCTCTCACGCTTTCAGAGAGGTTCCAGCCACTCTAACACCTTCCCCACCTAGACCTCCGTCCCTGTGTTTATAGGATCGTAAAGGCAGGCATCGTGCATCGACTACGCGGAGTGCTTCGTGAAACCTTACTTTTCCAACTGCCGAATGCAGTGGTAAGAATAACTGAGTGAGTGTTTTGGCCGCGTATGGTGTTTTGGGCGTGGCCACCGTCATAGGTCAAGGATTTCGCTCTTCCTGCAAGCGACAAAGAGGTAATAAGCCTTAGTTCAGCAACTCCATCAAAGACTAAAGAGCAGTCGCCCCACTCACAGCAGAGTGCCTCATCCGGGTACACGGTGGTCGCTGCGAACAGTTGTATGCTCTTCGTGCTCGCAAAGACTGTGTGAAGATTCTCTCTCACGTGGTCACCGTACGCTGAGAGTCTTTCATTTAGATATTTATGCATTGTTATATCCATGGGCTGGCATTGTCTTTGTAACTCCGTGATACAATCAGAACTTTGGTGTAAGTCAAGAAACTCACTAAAAACCCTTCTCGCCTCTACTCAAGTGGTGACCAGCATATAGTAGACGGGTTATGCAAAAATCGTGACCGTAATAGCTTTCTGTAAAGTCACCTTAGCGCACACTTGCAGAGCTAGAAATAGTAGATTATGGATATTATTCTAGGCGATGATTGGTTACATCTCTCGTTATGCTCAAATGATTGTAGAACTAGGATCATTCGGTTTTAGTTTCCAAACGAGCCAATCTTAGAATGAAAGTGGCTATAAGTGGTCGATTTATCTCTCTTTACCGGCGTTAGGTAGAAAATGATTTCTGTAAGTGGTATATCTATCATCTTGCTTTAGGTTCAGATTCAAAATCTGAAACCCCAACTCTCGAGTCACCCAAGTCGTGAAAGGAGTTTCAAAAGTGTTTCTAGAAGATCTTCTGAGTGTCTCAGAAAGGAAATTGACTTCGTAAATAGATCTCCTTCCGTATACTCTGTGCTATTTCTGATTCCTTCCTTACGTAATGGCTCCATCTACGCTTAATGAATTGAAAGAATAAAGGAAAGACCTTCTAGTTGGCGGTGGTAAGTCACAGGACCCATTATCTCTCCAACAACAAGGCGCTCCAAGTGAAAAAGAAAGACGGCTCTTCCTCAGAATCGTACATTGACTATCGCTTTCGCTGAACAATAACAAAGTCACAATCAAGAATAAATATACCATCCCTCACTGGAATTGGATGACTTGTTCAATCAAATTTAGTGGTGGTAGCTTTTGATTTTCTCGAGATAGAATTCCTCAGATCCGACTATCATCGAGAGATAGTGAATATCCCAAGATACACCCTTCCAGTGGCTTTGGTATGTTCACTATGAATTTTAGTTATGTCTTTTGAACAAACAAATGCCCTACAACTTTCTATGGATTTAATGAACATGGTGTTTAAACAGATTTAGGGAGCTTCAGTTCGTTGTCATCTTTAGTAATGATATCCTCATTTAATC